>CM057458.1:979362500-980035000 GCA_016271365.2 Neoceratodus forsteri | reverse complement strand
AAGGACTGGTGGACCTGAAAGTGGTATTTGTAATCCTTTACTGTATGATTGGCCAGTCTCCAGCCATATATCTGTGCATAATCAGCCATGGTCTGTTTCAAAGTGGACAGGAACCTCTGGTGAAATTCAGTGAGGGTCAAGGAGTGGTTGATGGCTGATTCCAGAGTAAGGTTGAAATCACCCTCAATCAGTAGGGGACAGGCGGGGGATGAACATTCGGAAATGATCTTTTCCAGCTTCTGAAAGAAGCTAGGGGAGTCCTTATTAGGAGTATACACACTGAACAGAATAAGGGGGCCTGAGGTGTGGAGAACTTCCCGAGTACCCATCTGCCCTCCCCATCTGTTTGAACTTCTGCTTTCCAATGTAGGAATATATGACAAACAATGGGGACATCGTGTTTGGCTAATTGGAAGAAGCTATGTTTTCTATCACCCAACCATTCCCTGACCAGCTTTATTTTACCTCTAAAGACCCTAATTTAGTTTTCTGGAGGAATGCCACTTGCGCATCAGTTGTTTTCAGGTGGGAGAGGACTTTTTTGCACTTGATTGGGGAATTGAGACCCTGTATGGCTTATGCAATAAAGTAAGTGTCAGCTATCTTGATGTCTGTTAGGGATAGTAAGATTTGTGAAGAATGATTGGTTTTCTGAACCCCCTACTCCCAGGACCAGGTTCGTAAATGAGGGAAAGCCTGAGCCCTGTGTATATCATGCAGGTAGAGTAGCATCCCTCCAGAGAAGGGTGGTCATATACAGCAACAATATCAAACTTGAACAACAATAATGGAGAGATGCATATGCCCTGGGCACCTGATTCCCCTGTATGGAGGCTAGTGTATGTGCCACAGTTGGCATTGTACCATCTGGGACATGGTAAAGAGTGCTTATAATACAGGAGCATGCATAACCTTGTGAACCATATGCTTCTGTCCCACAGTCTCCCTGCAAATGAGGCGCACCAAATGGAAGGTCCAGGTTCCAAGGCTGGCTTGGGTCTCCCCAGACTTCAGCAAGAAACATTTATACTGAGAAAAAAAAATGCATGCCAGATAATTAGAACATATTAACTTTAAAACACTGAGTAAACAGCCACAGATATGGAAAGCTGCTGTATGAATCAAGGCAGTGCATTGCATCTTCTATGAAGGAAGCCTGGGCTACTGCCTCTGGCAGCTCTAGGGCAGGGCACTGTCTCCTCCTATAACATAGGGGTGGGGATGCTCAGCTGTCATCTTTGCTACCCAAGCTAAGACATTAACAAATGCAAATAACTAACTAACTAAATAAAAGGCACCTGGGAGGTATGTTAAGTGTGGAAAGTCTTCATAGGGAAAGGATTGTTGGCTTATGGCTTTGGGCCACCACACAGTGTGTGGAACTCCAGTGATAATGCTCAGTCTGCAGAGAAAAGCAGAGTTGGGTAGGTCCGGGTGTCCTTGAATCCCTTCAGAAACTCTCTACCCCAGGAGTCCCCCACCTTGTATGTTATCCTTGTGGCAGGCTGCACTACAGATAAGTGATAAGACAACAGTGGACCTGGTATAAAACGTGATGCGTTAGTCTTACCAGTATCTGCTTTAAAGGGCCAAAAAAGGTGAATATTAGTGGACCTCTTCATATAACAATGGATTAGGAGGTTTCAAAGCAGAATTTAAAAGGATATGACAGCTGCAATGCAATATCTGAAGCCCCCTTTAAGGGGGCTGAGTACGGGTCCAGACAGTTAATAAGGAGTTAGTTCTGATTTGTTTGGTGGGAGTCTTGATGAGAGGGGTTGTTCTACTTCAACTTAGCGCTAGATGCCACCTGTGGCAAAAGGCACGAGCACACGGTACACCCGCCAACATCCAACAGTATAAAAAAGCTAGAAATGAGTGCACAAGGGCTATTTGACTCACCAAAAACTTGTACTATAAAGAACTCCTGGAATAGCAGCAAGTCTTTCTGGGCCAACCTCAATGACATAACAGGTAAGGACCCCAAAACTGCTCCAACTATGCTCATGGTCGAAGATGTACCTTCCTTGGACCCTCTCCACATTGCAAACTCACTGAACAATGCATTCACAGACCTAAGTGGAGTGCTCCAGGCAGACTACTTCAACCTCCCCACCCTGAAAGATCCCAATGGCAAACTAACTCCAACCTACAACCTTCTGTTATTTTAATTTAAAGAAGTTTCCAAAACAGAGGCCAGAAAATACCTGGAGACGGTACTGGGGAAAGCAAGACATAGCGGGGATACCCTGGACCTTAAATTTGTGCCCTGACCCTCAAAGAAGTCCTGAGCCCCTTGACTTCAATAATTAACCTGTCCCTCCACCTCTCACAATTCCCCCAGCGATGGAAATCTGTGACTGTAACCCCAGTCCACAAAAGTGGGGACTGGGCATTGCACAACTACAGGCCGATCTCCATACTCCCGCCACTTTCCAAAGCGCTTGAATGGATTGTGGCAGATCAGCTTGTGGAGTACCTCAACCTGCACCAACTCCTTTGCTCAGAGCAGCATGGGTTCCAGCGGGGCACAGCACCATCACGGCTTTGCTGGAATTTATGGACTTCATTCACCAAGCTTTAGACCATGGCCAGCTGGTGGGGGCTTCATTTATTGACCTATCAAAAGCATTTGATATGGTGTATCATACACTCCTCCTTGAGCAGCTGACTGACACCAGAATCTCTCCAGATGTAGTTCAGTGGTTCAACAGCTATCTCTGCAATCACTCATGGTAGGTGACGATTGGGAGCATCATTCCGATAGCAGGCTGGTCCACTCAGGGGTCCCACAAGGGTCAGTCCTGGGGCCCCTAATGTTCAGCTTTTTGCTAAACCAGTGCCCAGGCTCCTGCCCCAGTTGTACACTCCTGTATGCTGACAACACAGTCCTTTTCACCAGCAGTCCTCACACCGAACACCTACAAGTGGACCTCCAACTTGGTTTCTCCTCCACCGAAGCTTGGTTCAAAGAACACAGACTAGTACTAAACTATAAAGAAACAAAGACCGTGATCTACTCCAGCTCCCTTTGTAAGCATAAGGCCTTCTTCCTGTCTGTCAAGAATGATAGTGGTGACACACTGTATCTTGCACAGCACTTTAAGTACCTGGGTATCAAAACTGACTCCACCCTGTCCTATGCCCAGCACATAGACAATACCGCAAAGGCCATCAATTCCAGAATTGGGATACTCTACCGTCACAAACACAGCCAAACAAATGAAGCCCTGAACCTGGCCATCAATAGTTTGGTTGTCTCCCTCATCAATTATGGCCTGGCCATATATGGGTCAGCAATGGACACTGCCCTCCACCACATCTCTTTGGCACTAAATAAGGCCTGCCGCCTCCTCATAGGTGCTGTAAGACGCACACACACCTCTGAACTCTATGCTTGGGCAGGTTGGCTCCAACTGAAGAACAGAATTAAGTACCAAACCTGCCTACTTGCCAAAAAAGCCTCACTAAATCTGCTGTCACCAGGAGTTCAGAACCTGCTCACATGACATGCGAGTGCTAGACTGATGAGAAGCTTCAACAGTCAAATCTTTAGTGAATCTAGATGTGCACTGCATTGGCACAATGTGTGTTCCCATACTGCGCACCCCGCTGGATCAATGCTCTACCACCTGCAGTCTCTGGAGTAGCAACTGTTGGTGCCTTCAAGCATAAGCTTCGTCAGCACCTCACTGTAGAGAACAACTGTGACTGCTTCATCTAATTTTTGGTGCATACAAAGTCTTTGTCAGCACCTCATTATCTAGGATGCCAGTGACTGCATCCGCTTACCCCCTCCCATAACAATCACCTGCTGCACTTAGATGCACCTCTTGACCCAGGGGGCACCTCCCAACCTCAGCACTTCACTGATCTCCACCCTGCCCCTGCCTACCCCTCCCCACATCTCATGAAACACCTCTCCCTCCTCCCTCTCTCCCTCCATTCCTCCATTATGTCACCTTTGTCTGTTACCTTCTCTGTGTCTATCTTCTCCAGGGTGTTCGAACTCACGGAGACAGGCATACATTGTACAATGCCTCAGCAGTGTCTACTTGTGTGAACCTTTCTGTAACTTACTGTACCATCTCTGTAAATGTATAAATTGTTGTTCTCTGCTATTTTCTTTTCAACTGACGTGGAACCTACAAAAGAGCATCCGCTCACAGGTGTTATCTAAGAACTCAATAAATAAATAAAATAAATAAACAAAAGTACAAAAATGAGTACAGTCCATCAGAAAATCGTCACAGTTCATGTGGTGTGGAAACAGTCGGTATAGTGGTGGTTTCCATTTTGAACTGGAGCCACATCTGCAGTGTACGATTGAAGGTGAATGGCCTCTTGGGTCAGTGGGCCAGCATCTGGCACAGGAATATTTTCAGGCAGTGGATGCCTCAAATCTTGCAGAGTTGCAGGGGTGTCTGCCTGAGTCACAAGCTGGAGTTTTTTCTTCATTGGAGATCTTTGTGGAAGAGGTCTGGGTGCTTGTGGCCTATCTTAGAGCTTTCACAGAGGAGTGTACTGATTTTCTGAGGAGAGCTCTAAGGAGCTGTATGAGAGGGGTTCCTGCCCCTTATGTGGCTGCAACAGTGGGGTCTTGACTCCCAAAAGGGTCTTGTCAGAAGGGTTTGTTCTTCTAGCCCCTGGTGTCATGGTGACTGTAGCAGAATGTAGGTTGCAAGCTCTCGTCGTCCAGATCTTGTGAATGTGAAGCAGAGCCCTCATAAGTTGCTTTTGGGCCCTGAAAATCTGGGGCTGGGGTTGTGTCTATCGAGTAAGCCCCCTGTTGTATGGTTACTTTGGGGATTTCTGTGCTAGCCAAGACAGGAGGATGAACTTCCTCATCTGCTGTCAAGGAACTGAATGTGTAAAAGACTCCATTCCTGGCAATGTGGAGGGTGGCAGCATATCATGAGCTATAAGATGTCCCAGTATTTTGGAGGGTTTTCCCTGCAGATGTGTAGGCCCTGTGCATTTCAATTAATGCTGGTGAGAAATCAAGGAAAATCTGGATCAAATGGCTTTGCCAGTGCAGGGGCTCCCTCTCCATCAGCTGCATGATCCTGTTTTTGATGAGGAAGATCAGGAATTTTACAAGAATCCACTGCGGCTTTTGTCCTAGCATTTGGGGGCTGGAGGTCTGTGTTACTGCTCGATCTCCAGTGGTGTTGGCTATTGTTGCTTGATAAGGATCAGAAGGACATTCTGGAGAAAAGAGCTGGTGTCCTGACCTTCTACACTGTCATGGAACCCCACTATTCACAGATTTGTATTTTGTTGTCCAAATTTTCCAGGTTATTTAAATTGTCTAGCATGCGGATCATGTGTTCCTGGTCCCTGACGTGAGCAGCAATGCGGCCAGTGTAGGCCTCCTACATAGCGGTCTGCCGTTTGTTGTGAGTGACTCACTGAGAGAGGGAGATCATTTTGACTGCTCTTCTCTGAGCTGCTGTTTTTATGTCTGCCATTTCAGAGAGTAACTGGCTAAATGTGGTTATGATCACCATCATCTCCACTGGAGCCACTGGCGGAGCTATAACCAGGAGCAATATTTTCCTGCCCTGAGATCAGAGGAGCCAAAGGAGCTGAATGGTGACTGAGCATGGCACTGAGGAGGACCTAGACAATCAACAGAACTCAAGAGCAGGTACATGGGCATCAGGACTGTCAGAATATAATGGCTTCAGATGTTCAGATGGCAGATTGGACTGTTAGATGCAGGTAGATACAGTCTGGATGGAAAACAATTAACAAGACTATGCAGCCATCTTGTCAATGGCCAAGTCATGCCCCTTGGGACATTGTCTGTTAAAATAATGACAGTGCAATACTTTACTTGAAATCAGCGCTCTTACCCCGAAGGGTTACACCAAGCTGGTTCAATCGAGATCGACAACATCACTGTGACAACCCCTATAGTGATGGACGGACAAAGCGAAACACCACCACAGCAAAAAATGGTGCCAGTGTAAGAGCAACCAATCTAATACTACACTCGAACTGTAGGTGCAGGGGGCTCCTCCGCCCCCCCCCGCACCACCCATGTAGGAATATAACAAACTCCACAGTGCACATTCCGTGAAGCAACATGCAGACAGCAGCTCTTGCACTAGAACCACCCCTCCTGACAGTGGACGCAGACACCAAATGCATTCATGCCTGTCAACATAATACACCTGTCGATGGCAGAATCAGCTTGCTGACAGTGCAGTCACTGTCAATGTTTCACTGTAATTGTGTTGCTATTACAGCATCGCTGTAACAGTGGCATAACACCCCCAAGTGCTTGCATATCTTTTGTTTGCTTGCTGGACATCTGAGCAATTGTTAAATGGAATAGCCATTATATTGCAGTGCATCATCCCTGCACCGCGTGCGCTAATCTACAGTTATTCTTTCCCAGAGGTTCTATAAAGCAAATTTATAACCAGGTAATACAAATTAAACAGTAATGATGCTATGAAGCAGCTCCATTAGTAGGTAACACATAAGCAATAACCCATAACAGTGCATGTGTTTCTAAAGCATTAATGCAGACGCTGGGTTATTTGGAGGGCACAAAGCTAACAGCTGAATGACTTTCAGCACCCTTGGGAGGAGCATTAATTCTCTGGAAATCCACACACTGGAGTGGGTTATTGCACTTGTAAAATGGAAAATATTTTCTCTTTTTAATAGAGAAAGGTTTTATTTTCCTTTAGTTAGTTTGTTGCTAGCTAGCATAGGGGAATTCGGCAACAAAGGCCGTGTGCCTTTGAATGAACATGGGAACTGCATTTATTTTGAAGAAACCTATGTACTGCTGAGGGGTTTTTTTGTGTTTAAAAAGAGGTAAAAATTATTTTAGTGGAAAAGGTGTTATTTCGATTTAGTTAGGTTGTTGCTAGGTAGATCAGAGCAGGTTAGTTATGAACTGTATGGTTTCTCGGTAAATAATCAACGGTTGGGGGCTATGTTTTAACCCATGAAATTGTTTGATTTGCTCAGTTTTTTATACCCCATTTTATAGAAATTATTAAAGGCAGATGTGTTGTGAGGCAGTTGTAATGATAGACAACAAAAATGATTACAAACAGTGGTATTAAAAAGCAGCTCTATAGACTGGTACCATGGACTGATAAAAGCACTGGTGCTATGAGGCAACTCTATGGATAGGTAATATAGGGGAACAGGCTTACCACAGTCACATTCATCCATGGCAAACACTGTTCCTTATGCTGCAGACTGTTACACTGGAGGACACTTGAACTAAGTCTATATAGAAGTAGAGGTCAGAGGGTCTCAGCATGAAATGATTGGCGAATTTAGGCTGATCACTTGACCCTTCCCTCCAGGGCACCAAATGGTGTGTAGTTTGACAGTGTCTGGATTGGGTGGGGGCTTCTCTTCAATGCCTACACCCCTCAAGACCCCACTGCAGGAAACATAGAAACATAATTTGACAGCAGATAAGGACTGCCTGGCCCACCTAGTCTGCCTGTTTTCCCCTACCTACCCACTGTATCACTGCAGACCACACTTGATCTCTGGCTTATCCCCCCATTGTCTTATCACTACAGTTTTCTCATGCCTGTCCCATGCTTTCTTGAACCCTATTACAGTTTTAGCCCCCACCACCACCACTGGGAGGCTGTTCCAGGCATCCACCACCCTCTCCATGAAGAAGTACTTCCTCACATCTCCTCTGAGTCTACCCTGCTCCAGCTTCATAGCATGACCCCTTGTCCTTGAGCATTTCTTTCCTGAAAAATGTTTCCCTCTTGAACCCTATTTATACCTGTGAGGTATTTAAAAGTTTCTGTCATATGCCCCTTTCCCTCCTTTCCTCCAGGGTATAACACATATTGAGGTCCCTCAGTCTTTCTTCATCAAATTTTTGATGCAGACCCTGTACCATTCTGGTTTCCCTCCTCTGGACCGCCTCCCCTCTTTCTTTTTTTGTTTTATACTTCTTTTATTGAAATTCAAATGATTGTACAGATCCACATACAAATTCCATTAAAATCAGTCAGTTTACAGAAATCATTAAACCAATGCTTCTCTACAGATTTAATATTCCAGTCTTATTAAAGCTTCATCTCAACCTCTATGTGTGTGTTTTGAAACATTATATTTAACATCATGTATAAAAAGAAATCTATTCTTAACTGCATATCTTAATAAAAATAACAAATTATTAAGAACAGGAACTAAAATGTGTAATTTATAATCTGTCATCCCCATCCCCCCAGGTTACCCTTGATTTATTTTTACTTAACTCTGTACTCATATAAACATATTTCCTACATCCTGACAAACAATGACTATAGATTGTGATTTATTCCTTATATTTCTGACAGTTGATCTGTGGGGAAAAAAGGACCAAACACCCCCCCCCCCCGTGTGTGTAACTCCTAGGTGGCACTATCCCAAGGGCTACTACCCCTGCCTGCTTGGCTACTGACATGTTGAGGGGCCTGGGTTCTATGATGGGTGCCTCCACCCAGAGGTCAGGGTTGGTAGTGGTTAAACTAGCTGGAGAACAGCCCTCTGGGACACTGTGACCCCCTTTTGTTCCTTTTGTTCCCACTAGTGGCCCACACAGTACATGGGAGTTACCGTCGCAATACCCCACATATGCACACTTTTTACACGTGCAGAACCACTTACCCTCAGGACTGATTCTGCAGCATGTCTCTGAGGACCCCCTTGTGAAACAAGGTTAATGCACATACATAACGCAATACAATACTGGTTCAATACGTACTGACACCACAGACAGTATATAGTTAGTAACAACAAATCTGATTTATTTAGGGGACAGTAAGATGGGAGAGGGCAGTCAGGTTGATTTGGTTTAGTAAGGTTCAAGTCACAGTACTGTACATGCATATAGGGTCCAAAAAGTCACACTCTGGGTACCCAGGATGGTGGGGGATCTAACCAGGTTGATTGCCCGGGGTTGGCCAGCTGGTGCAGCTGCATGGGGCCCTGTAGAAAGAAAATATATGCACAAACAAATTTTAATCCGGAGCCGGATGGCTCAGTCCACAAAAAGAAGAACACAAAGCAATCAGTGACACACTTTGATTAAATGAAAGGTGCAGGGAGTTACCCCGATTTGTACTCACAAACCCCAAGCAGAGAACTGAATTGAGGAGGTTGCTCTGGATGGCCAGGATGAGCAGGGCATGGAGATGAGACCCTCGTGACAGGGCCCAACTGAGTAGGATAGCAGACGGATTCAGTCCGATTAGATTTGAATTCAGCTTCCAGCTTCAGCTCACAACTCACAGTAAAAGAGGAAAAAAGGAATTGCAATCCCCTACAAGCACTAGACACATTTATATGTAAAGGAAATTACTATACCAGACAGCTGCTTCTCAATCCCGATCACAAACACTGCAAATTACCTGGGAGCACGCACAACATCAGCAGTCCCTGACAGGCCAATCGCTCTTCAGCACAATCTTCAGTCTTCTTCAGGTTAAGCCTGGTGTCCACACTTCTGACGTCCTTCTCCTTCCTCACACACTTGGATTCAGTACGAACTAGCACTCACAATGGCTGCAGGCCGGCTTCAGGGCCTTCCACATGCTTTCTGTGTGAACTACACACTGCAGCAGAACAGAGCTCCTTCTCTTTTCACAGTCAACTCGCCTCTGGTTCTCCAGCAACAGTTCAGGGCATTTCCCTTAGGCTCCACACAAGCTCGGTTGGTGGATTTGGCTGTCAATCACTGCAGGGCTTCCTCTGTTGATGCAAAAAAGTTGCCAAGGTCCAAACTACAATTCCCAGAAGCACCTGCCATACATTCCCCTGTAAGCAGGCTCCAGGTGAGAGTCTAAGTTTTGGTTGGCCCAAACAATCTCCATTTTAGGGGTCCCCTAACCCAGTTGGCCCAGATCAGCAGTTTAGGTCCAAAATGGAGGGGTAACACACACAGAGTCGCAGCTACGATAAAGGCAGGTTAGGCAAATGGCAATTTTACTAATGCTCTAAATGATTTCAGGCAGTTACATCTTTCAGGTGGGCTCCCTCTGTGCTTCTAGCGACTGCAGAAACGGAGCGATCAGACAGCAGCTCAGGTGGGATTCGAGCATTAAATACACAGTCCCCCAATCCAAACTAATTTAGCCTGTGAGCAGGCAGCTCTTAAAGAGACAGTACTAGAGGCTCTAAAAGCACTCATAGTTAAGCAGTTTAAACGCCGAACACCATTCAGGCTGGGAGCACTTAGCCAGCTCCTAGAAGACTTTTGGGAACCCTCATTTGCAGGGGGGTTACATGTGTATTATTTAGTTATTTCTGTAAGTGTGCCATTAATTAATTATTTAAAACAACAGAGGGGTAAGGTGCAAAGAATATATCAAAAACCCACTGACACAACAGTTCAGTAAAGATTATAATTCAGTGAGTTGAATTGATGTAAAGGTGTCACACCAGTGAGTTTATAGGGAAGGGAAAATTATTATGAAATTAGACAATTATGTTATATTGTCAGCTGCATAAATTTCCTGTGTCCATCGGTTAATATATACGTTTTGCCTATGTTGCAGAGAGAATATGATACGTTCCATTTTTTGCATTTGTACGCCTCCATTCTTTCTATGTCCTTCCAGAGATGAGGTCTCCAGAACTGGACACAATACTCAAGGTGAGATCTCACCAGTGATCTATACAGGGGTAACACCACCTCCCTCTTTCTGTTGGTGATACCCCTCTCTATGCACACCAGCATCCCTCTAGCTCTTCTGACTGCCTTGTCACACTGCCTAGCCACCTTTAGGTCATTAGATATTATAACCCCCAGGTCTCTTTCCTGTTTGGTGGCCCTCAATACTTCTCTTCTCAATTTGTACTCCACCTCTGGGTTTCTGTGCCCCAAGTGCATGATTTTACTCTTTTTTTTGCATTAAAGTCCACTTGTCATACCCTCGACTGCTCCTCTTTAACGTTTTCAGGTCCACTCTAATTTTTTCTACCCCCTTCCCCGAAGTATCTACCCTGTTTCAGATTTATGTGTCATTCACAAACAGGCAGACCTTCCCATCCAGCCCCTCTGCAATGTCGCTAATAAAGATCTTAATGATGATCGGTCCCAGTACAGATCCCTGTGGTATTCAGATGGTCACCCTCCATTCCTCAGAGTGAAGTCAATTTACCACCACCCTCTGTCTCTTATCCCTTAGCCAATTTCTTACCCAGTTTTCCACCTTTGGTCCCACTCCTAGGCTACCCAGCTTGCTTACTAATCTGTGTGGAACAGTGTTGAAGGCCTTGCTGAAATCCAGGTAGGCCACATCAACTGCTCCTTCCTGATCCAATTCCCTGGATACCCAGTCAAGGAACTGTATTCAATTTGTTTGACAGGACCTTTCCCCCTACGAATTTGGGCTGTCTTGGGTCCTATAAGTCACACTGGATTCAAAGTATTCAACTATCCTTTCCTTCAGTAGTGATTCCAATAGTTTCCCCACCATCAAAGTCAGGCTGACTGGCCTGCAGTTTACAGCCTCCTCCATACTACCACTTTTGTGAAGTGGGACTATCTCTACCCTCCTCCAGTCCCCCAGAACCACTCCTGTCTCCAGTGAGAGGTAGAACAGGACTGTCAGAAGTGCAGCTAACACCTCCCTGAGTTCCCTCAGTATTCTTGGATGGACTCTATCCAGAACCATGGTCTTATCCACTTTCAGATTTGTGAGTTCCTTCAGGACTCTCTCCTCTGTAAATGGACTGGTGCCCATCTCCCTTCTTTCAATGCTCCTGTCCCTTTTCTGTGGCCCCTCACCTTCTCCTTCTTTTATTTTAACTATGTGCTTGTTTTAGCAATTACAGTAAAATAATGCAGACATAGCAAATATAAAATGAAATTAAAAACATTGAGGGTGCCACTACTCTTAATATATCCATAGGGTGCTTCCTATGTCATTAAGATACCTCATACAGAGGGGAAATTCAGAGATTATTTTATTTAAAAAAAAGTAAACTAGTACATGAAATAACTGTGATTGTGAGTCCATGAACTACATGGCAATTTAAAGGGAAATGATTAGGCAAATAGTTTCAGTCTTTTATCCTCCTGCTGGAGGAGAATATAAAAGTAGCCATGCTATACCTTAGTGGTACACCAAAGCGTAGAAACTAATAGCAGTTTCAAGCAACTCATTTTCATTTAAGTATGGTATTTTCAGTGCCTTATAACTTTTAATGAAAAATGTATGTTTTAACAATGATTTTAACCAGTGAGATCAACAGGTCTCAAATGAACTTTAAAACATAACAGTTATCTGACCTGACTCTTGGAAACTTCTCAGAGTAAGTAGTACAATATAAGAATAACAAAAACTGTTGAAGGCAGTCCACAAATCAAGTCTCTTCCTCCGAACTCAGTGCTCTTGGGTCCTCAGGTTCTGATCGCCGAACCACGTTCTTATGCACCCATTTCACAGCATCAGAAATGCTGTTGAACATGAAAACATTGCCACTATGTACTATGCATAGTCGAGCCGGGAACACCATCCCATGAGAACTTTCAGCCTCCTGGAACATTGCCCTGATGCCGTCAAACCTCTTCTTCTTCTGCCGTGTGGTGAAACTGAGATCAGGGTAGATCCATATTTGAACTCCATCTTGTAGAAGTACTTTCTTCCTCCGTGCCAATACTAACAACTGATCCCTTATTCCGACACCATCCAAGATTGTCACCATGGCTCAAGGGGCATCAAGGTTGTCTGGTCTCCCTCTAGGGGTAACTCAGTAGGCCTTCTGCATATTCACTGGCCCACCTAGCTCCTCTTCCCCAAATTGCTGCTGGAACCAATCTCCCAAAAATAAAAGCAAGTGGTCACCTTCACATCCTTTGGGCATGCCCATGGTGCAGAGATTGGCTGAACTAGCCTGATTTTCTAGGGTACCTAGTCGAGTATGTAGGTGCTGATTTTCCTTAATAACATTTGCCACCGCACCCATTGCCGAGTCAGACCGTTTTGTTGCCTTCATAGTAATGATTTACACAGAACCTAAAGTTGTTTCCAGGGTGGACACATAATTTGCAAGTGTGTCAAATTTGTCTGAGAGACCTGCTACAGAGTTTATCAGGATGGTTAATTTTGCACCCAAAGTTTGTAGTGTTTCTGGTCCTGTAGCATCCGCGGCAGCTGTCGCACGACTTTGTGCCGACCTTGTGGTTGTAGCTGCAGGAATGTTTTTGCTGACAGCTCCCTTCTGGGTTTGTTTTTCTCTTTGAGACTTCCTCATGTTGAAGTTGAGATCTTCGGACACCAACCAGTTCACTTTTGGTCTGGTCACTGTTATCCCAAAGAAGGTCTTAAAGCACAATTCATGATTTTAGTCAGTGCTTAAAACCAAACCATCATTTTGCTCAGGCTCATAACACCACCCCCCCCCCCCACATCTTCTGAGAACACTGAACAAAAATATTTGTTCAATAGGTCTTTTTTTTCTTGGTCCCCCTCCACACAATGCCACTTTTCTCGTCTTAGTCTTACGATGCTCTCCTGGTCTTTCTCTTTTCACTTACATACCTAAAAATTGTCCTGTCTCCTTTCTTAACTTCTTGGGCTATTTTCTCCTCTGTTTGTGCCTGTGCACTCCTAACTAATTTCCCTGCATCTGTCTGTTTCTTCAGATACAGCTCCCTATCCTCCTCTTTCTGTATCTTCTTATATCTTATGAATGTCGACTTTTTGGCCCTTACCTTCCCAGCCACCTCCTTTGAGAACAATAGTGGTCTTTTTTTCCTCTTGCCTTTGCTTACTAGCCTGACACAGAGGTTTGCTGCTGTTTCTATGCCCCCTTTTAGTTTCTCCCAAAGTTCCTTCACTCCACCCAAGTCCCCCCACCAGGGCATCCCTGAGGCTACTTGGTTACTTGGTTTTTAGGACAAAAGAAGGCCAACGGCCCATCGGGATTGTCCTCCACATTGGTGGATCATTTACCTGTGTCCCATTCATTCATCCATTTATCAAGTTTATATTTAAATGTTGTAATATTTTTAGAGTCAATTTCTTGAGGCAATTTATTCCATAGTCTAGGTGATCTAATGGAAAAAAAGTTTAGCCTTTTATTATTTTTAACTTTCTGTACTTCAAGTTGTCTATTATGGAGCCTTGGTACAATTTTTCTTTCAGAATAAACAATGCCGCATTGTTCCATTTGTTCCAGAATGTTAAGAATTTTGAATAGTTGTAAGAGGTCTCCTCTAGCTCACCTACGCTCAAGAGAGTGTAATCCGGTTTCCCTCAATCTGCTATTATAATCCAAGTGAGTTAAGTGAGGTATTAATTTAGTAACTCTATGTTGAATTTGTTCGATTTTATCTATATTTGTTTTTAAATAAGGATTCCAATATGGAGAACCATAGTCCAGATATGGTCTAATGTGAGACCTATACAGAATTAGAAGACATTCTTCTGTTTTGGAGATACATGTTTTATTTATTCTTCTCAGTAATGCATTTGTTTGATTTGCAACTTTTGAACAGTGTGAGGATGAAGATAATTTATCATTAATCATAATACCCAGATCTTTTCCACCGAGAGGCTATCCTAATGATGCTGTTGTTCAAGTACACGTTTGTTTGGGATTATTCTTTCCAAAATGGAGAACTGCACACTTAGCTACATTAAAGTACATTTTGTTCACTCTGGCCCATTGTTCAATTTGTGCAAGATCCTGTACCAATTTATGACAATTTTCAGGGGTGTTAACCTTACCTCCAAGTTTGGTATCATCCGCAAATTTGACCATTATATTATTTGGTGAAACATACATACCACTGATAAACAAATTAAACAGTACCGGGCCCAGTACAGTACCCTGCGGCACACCACTGGCCACAGCTCCCACCTCTGATAGTACACCATTTACCCTAACTCTCTGTGTTCTGTTACTACCAACTCCCTATCCAAGATATAACGAAAAGCAGAAAAGCTCTGTAGGGTTAAGTTTATTGATCAAGATACTATGACACCTTTGTTTAACGCTTTGCTATAGTCCAACAGTATAACATCAGTAGGAATTTTATTATCCAAATTAAAACTAATGTAGTTGTAAAAAGTGATCAAATTAGTTGTACATGAGAAGCCTGTTTGAAAGCCATGTTGATACTTATCATTAATTTTTAATGAGGCCATTTCTTTTTCCAGTTGATTTTTTATTATTGTCTCCATGAGTTTACATGGTATTGAAGTGAGACTAATAGGTCTGTAGTTTTCAATTTTAGAATGAGAGCCTTGTTTAAAGAATGGTGTGATAATGGCAGTGCCCCAGTCCATTGGAACTGTGGATTAAGTAAGTGATTTCTTAAAAATTATGGTCAAAGGGGAGTTATTGTATCTTTGTTTCCATAAGAAATCTAGAACTAATATTGTCAGGACCAGAACTAGTATGTTGTTTTAGTGTGTTGAAGACCCATTGTATGTCTTGGAAAGAGTTTTCAAATAGTTCAAAATTGAAATCTGCTATGATGGAGTAGGTATTTTATAGTTTCAGGTGAAAAACAGATGAAAAATACTTGTTTAGTTCAGAAGCCGTTTCCATATCAGATGTTATAGTCTTATTGTTGCAGACTAAGGGACCTATTGTATTATTATTGCCTTTTTTACCATTTAGGTAATTATATAGTGCTTTATGGCAGTCCTTAGTGTGTACCATTTTAAATTCAAAATTACGTTTAGCCAATGTCATAGTTTTTTTTAGTTGTCTTACTACCTCTCTGTATTTAAGCAGAGTGCCGTTCTTTTGATCAGGTAAGCATTTTTTTAGGGCTGAAAATAATGTATTTTTTTGATTAATTAATGTTTTAATATTGACATTAAACCATGGTGGTATTTTTCCTTTGTTATTGTTTTTAAATTTATCTGGAACATAGTTTTTTCAAGATCTAAGATTTTTGCTTTCAGAAAGCCCCAAGCAGTCTCAATGTTCATTGGATTCATTATTTGTTCCCAGTTGATAGATTTCATCTGATGGTTGATGGTTTCAAAGTCAGCCTTATTATATTGTTTTATTTTTAGTTTGTTATTTTTTGGTAATACGGGTAACTGAATGGAAAAATGAAGTGATAAGTGATCACTGTTACCCAAGGGGCTGAGAAGTTGAATATCTGATATTGATATATCTGAAGCATTCCCTCGCCTTGTTAAAATCAGCCCTCCTGAAGTCCAGGACCCTCTTCCTTATGTGATTCGATTCTGCCCCAGAACTAGCAGTATATTGAACCACACAGTGCGATGATCACTGGTCCCCAGGTGGCCGCCCACCAAGACATCTGCAACACTGTCTCCATTCGTTAGTACAAGGTCCAGTATTGCTCCCCCCATGAGTGGGCTTCCTAACTAGTTGCCTGAGAAAACACTCCCTGCAGGGAGTTAAGGATGTTCCTGCTTTTAGCTGAAGCTGCAGTTGGGATGCTTCAGTCTACATTCAGCAGATTGAAGTCCCCCACCAGCAGCACCTCCCCCTTATTTGCCATCTTTTGGATGGCTTCCCCCAGAACCTTATCCAACCCCCCCATGCTGGAGGTCTGTAGATCACACCAGCATCTGTAGTGGCTCCATTCCCCTTCTCTAGGGTGACCCATGATACTTCAGCACCTCCCTGTATTCCCAGTACCTCTATCACTTTTATGCTGTCTCTCACATAAACCCCTCTCCCTTTTTTCCCACCCTGTCCTTCCTGAACAGAGTATAGCCTGGTATGGCTATATCCCAGTCATGGTTCTCAGTGCACCATGACTCTGTAATGGTGACAATGTCCAGTTCAGCTCCTGCCATAATGGCCTCTAAGTCTGGAATTTTATTCCCCAGACTTAGAGCAGTGGCAGACATGGCCTTCCATCTTCTAGTACCACTCTGCTCATCAGCTCACCCTTTTCCCTTTTCTCCTTTCCACCTCTGTTCTCAATCCCATCTCTCTTCATTACTACTAATTTGTTTTTCTTTTTATTAGGTACCCTTAGGGATGTGTCTCCCTTAAGGTTCTCCCTGCGGACTACTCTAGTTTGTGGGGGGCAGTTTATGTCTCCCTGATTTCTTCCACCACACCCCTCAGCTAGCTTAGATACTTGTCAATGTAACATTTAAGCCATTCACTGAGGACTGCGGCCCCCACTTCCGGATGGATGCAGGCCATCTCCCCTGTATAGGCCTTTATCCCTCCAGGTGTTACCCCAGTCCCCACTGTAGCTGAACCCCTCCTACCTGCACCATTCCTTCAACTACTGGTTGAAGCTCCTGGTACTGAGTGCCCTATTCTTCCCTCTGTGGTAGACAGGCAGCATCTCAGAAGAGGTCACTGAGCTTGCTACTGGCCTACCTGAAGGAGCTTCTGCATCCCTACACCCCCAAGTCACTCTATTAGATCAGCAAGGGAGGCACTCCTGGAGGTCCCTTGAGCTAGGTTGAAATCTTCCAGGGACTGGGCATTTGCAGTGGCCACCCCGATCCTTTGGAACTCTTTGCTAGGGTTCCTCCAGGATGTGTCCACCCAAGAGATTTTTAAGGAACATCTTAAAACATTCCTCTTCCAATAGGCCTTTGGGGCCTGAGGAATATACTTAAAACTGCTAGACAGCATAGGAATTAGCCTGTACGGAATTCTAATGGGTTGCATTTAGTGATTTTTAAATATTTGTATTATGAGTTTTATGTTCCTAATGCTGTTTGTTTATATTTTGTAAGGGTGCCCTGAGCCTACAGGAAAGGGTGCCTGAAACTCCACTACTACTATTACTATTACTACTACTACTAAGCCTCCTTCCCCACTCCCTGAACTCCTCCTGTATTATCCCCTCCCCATCGCTAGCCAGGTCATTTTTCCCCAGGTGGACAATGACATACAGCTCTCCCTTCCGTTCTGCTGCCCTAGTGATACTCAGGATCCTCTTTCCATCACTCTGAACCATGGTGCCGGGAATGCACCTAACCACCCTCTCCTTCTCCCTTCCTGTCCCCAAATCTTCTCAGGTGCAGCCATTGGATGATCCTACCCCGCTAGAGTAGCATAGGAGTTGTGTAGTGTTACCAGATGGGAGATGTGCCTCTGTTCCACCACCCTTACCTTCCCTGAGCCCACCATAGTCTATCCACTGCTCCTTCTAGGTATCCTTTGACATAATGGTGTTAGACCTGGTGGTTTCTGGTTCGTGGAGGAGGTTCCCTGAATCCTAGTCAACTCATCCTGGAGACTAGCAACCTCCCTCCTTATCTCAGAGTGGTGCACGCAGATGGAGCAGCACTGCAGTCTCCAGAAGGTCTCTCTGAAAACTACCACCCCACAGCCACTGCACTGCACTGCTCCCAGCATACTTACCTTTTACTCTACCTGTTTCTGTTTTTCCTTTTGAAATCCACTTGTTTCCTTAACCGATATAAGGTGTTTCACCTACTCCCAAACTTCTGTGCCTTTTGAAAACCTTTAGTTTCCTTGCTCTATATAGGGTGTTTCACCTACTCCCAAATGTGTGTGTCTTTTGAAACCCTTTTGTTTCCTTGCCTTATATAGGGTGTTTTACCTACTCCCAAATTTCTGTGCCTTTTGAAAGCCTTTAGTTCCCTTACTCTATATAGGGTGTTTCACCTACTCCCAGGTTTTTGTCTTTTGAAACCGTTTTGTTCCCTTACCTTATATAAGGTGTTTCACCTACTCCCAAATTTCTGTGCCTTTTAAAAGCCTTTAGTTCCCTTACCATATATAAGGTGTTTCACCTACTCCCAAATTTTTGTCTTTTGAAAACCTTATGTTGCCTTACCCTATATAAGAAGTTTCACCTCACTCCCAATATTTCTAGTTTTTAAAAGTCTTTAGTTCCCTTACCCTATATAGGGTGTTTCATCTACTCCCAAATTTCTGAGTACCCCTGACTCTCCTTATTCCCTTGCAGTGAGTGTGCCTGATTTGGAGTTAAACAGGAATCTTACCACAGTTACCAAGTAGAACATCCAAGTCCTCTGCTTTCTCTTGCAGATGCTCGCTGCCTCCAGACACCTGTTCTCTTCTATCACTTACCCACTGCTGAGGTGCAGAGTGTCCAGCTACTGGCTGTCTCATTGTGCTGACTCCAGTAGGCAGACATCACTGTGCTGTCCTTGTTGCATTTTTCATTCGCGCAGGGGGCCACTTGATAGCCTGGTCCTTAAGGAGCAGAGGGTTGTGGAAGATGGCCCCCGGGATTGGTGCTCTGGTGAGTAGGGAGGCGTAGTCTCCTAAATTGGTCTCCCAAATATGCTGCTTCTAAAAGGAGAAACAAAATGGAATTCCAGGATGGAAAGTGTGGTACAGCAGAACCAGTGTGTTTTAAAAAGTAGAACTGAGGTACTGCCATGAGAAGAGACAGAGACAGAGAAGAGCAGCTGACCTTTACCAGTGCCCAGCAGCCTCAATGTGTCTCAATTGGTGGTTAACTGGGTGTGGGGGTTATCTGCTACTTCAGCTCAGTACAGAGAAGGCAGCAGCACTGTTTCCCCCCACTACAGCCCAAATTAACTTCAGTTAAGATCCCGACTGCAATCTGGTGAGGCAGGTGAACATTGCAACCAGTGCTGTCAACATAGAGGTGCCAAGGGAGTCATGTGATGCCCCAAGCTAGAAAGACGCAGGGCTAGGAGCTCTATTCACCCAGCATAGAAAACTGCCTTAAACCCCCTCTTTTTCGGTTACCCACCAGTGTACTATTGTCTTACTGTGTGTATCCAGGTACCAGGATGCCCGATCCACAGGAGAAGACAAGTCGAGTGTGACTAAAAAGAAATACAATTCGGCATCACCACCGACTGAGGGTCTGCGGGCTTTATGGCAGACCGGTGGTTGAGAGGAATCCAGTCCCAGCTTGGTGGCTTGAAAACTGGTCAAAATTAAAACATTTATGAGCTGCATTTGGGGGGACTAGAATCAAATCACTGTTCAGTTAGCGGTGAGAGTGTCGGTAGAGGCTCCGGCCTTTCGAGTGGAGCATGCCAAAAGAGAGTGGGCCAGCTGGAGGATTGGACTCCCTGGAGGAGAGGCGTAATACCCATCTGGAGAAAGATGTTCATGAGGTATGGTACAAATTAGTCCATTTAGAATCGAAGAGTAGGCGCAGCAACGTCGCTTGTTTGGGCTGCCAGAGAGATCAGAAGGGGGATAACATGTTGAGATTCTTGCAGCATAAACTCCCACTTTGGCTAATGTGGGAACTTGGGACTGTCATGGAGATTGAGAGGGCTCATCGGGTCCCCACCGGCGCTCCTCCTAATGATAGTCTGATCTAACCTAGGCCAGTTGTCTTTAAACTATTACATTTTGTGGACTGTCAGCAGATACTAAAGAGTGCCAGAGAGGTGAGAGACATTCGATTTAATGGTGCAAGACTGCAGTTTCAACAGGACTTTCCCCAGTGGGTGTTGCATGGCAGGAAGGCCTTTGATAAGGTCCAAGATGCAGCTCGAGCATGAAACCTGAACAAATACTTGGTCCCTCTGGCTACCTTGAAAATTGGTGGCTTGGGAGGGTACTTACTTCTTTTCAACACTGGGGAGCCTGAAACTTTCCTGCAATAATATAGTGATCAAACGATTCCCTGGGAGAAAGGCAGCCTAGGAAGGACCTGAACAGTGGACTGACCCTGAGAGGGAAGGATGGTGGACAGCGGAAGGAGCACCCAGGCAAGGCAGCAGCAGAAAGGACCAAGTCCCAGATAGTGCAACTGGCTGATCAGGAAGAAGATTCGATGGACTGATTTTTAGACAGTGGCAAGGTGGTGTTTCTTCTCCGGGGTCTATGGCTCAGTTCCTTTCCAAGGTAAGGGTGTTAGCCATGCTTATTACCTGGCAGTTCAATACTGAGGGTTACTTGAGTGCTACGGGTCAGGGTCTGCTTGATGGGGTGTATGGGGCAGATGGGGGGAATGGTGGAGGAGCCAAGTGATTAGACAGGGGAACTATGATGAATGAAACCCCAGGATAGGTGTGATATAAGTGCATTAGCTCAAGGGGAGAGTGATGGATGGTGGTTTTTGGATGGGTCATTTTGAAGAAGGGGTGTTGGCCTTGGGGGGAAGGTAGGGTGGGGGACAGTTAGTGGTGGCCTTTTGTGAAGAGGTGCCCCCAGTGGGTGGATATGGCTAGGGATGGATAAAGTTGGAAGAGAGGCCTCTTGGAGACCTGAGCAGCCATGATTTGCATGGGGCCCGGAGCTCAGAAGCCCAAAGGCAGAAGGTCCTCAGGGATAGGGTGGGATGATGAAGAGGTAATTCATTAGGTTGGGGTGGAGGTCTTAGAGGGAGGTGAAGGGTTGTCCAAGAGGGGCACTCTCAGCTTTACTCCAGTAGGGGGTCGAGGGATTGTAAAGGGGGCTGCTACGAGTGTTTTTTTTATGTAGGGGGGGTTGGGGCCAATTGGTTGTTCTCTCTTTCTTCTTCTCTCCTCACAGATGTGGATAGACCATGTGGGATCAACGAATGGACTCTCCACTCCAGACAACCTTCATGTGGTACACATATCCATCACTTGGAACCAGATTTTGCATTGTGCTATGCAACATTAGTTCTGCACAACAGGCATATGTATTGTGATAATGCTCATCAGCCTCACAGTGTAGGCCAAACACCACAGATGGTGTACTGACTATGGAGGTGAACAGTGCAGAGCTAGGCACACTCAAGCCATGGCAGACAGGCATATAAGGGCACAGGTGAACTGCCAGAATGACACATGATGAGTCCAAATGAGCTCACTGAGCTTGTGGAGCATGTGATGGCCAGAAGGGCTGCTCTTCAGGGAGGCCAAGGAGGGGTCAGAATCTGGAAGACCCAGATGCAAGATCTGGGACTTCTAGGGCCAGTGTCTGGCCAGACATACAGGATCAGTAAGGATGGGAGACCACTGCCACCACTAGTACAACAAGCTCAGCTGCCAGAAGCCATGGCACCTGGTGCAGCTGCAGGCCACAGTTCATAGTGGCATTGTGCTAAGGGTGGGTTCATACAGCCATGAATACATATTGAATACTATATGTGGACATGTACATACAGGGTGTTCACACTAAGGTTGTGTTATATGAGTGTGGTGCCCATGTGGAGTGCGACAGTACCACACACCATGGAGGTGTACATGTTCATGCATACTATTATCACCCCATAGTGTCAGTTAGATATATGTTGATGAGCTAGCTGGACATTACACAGTAGCTGGACAGCCACTGCTGTGGCTAGGCTGTATCCACCCTGCAATGGAATGTCTGTACAGAGGGACAGCATGTATTTCCACACCCAGGTTCACTGTGTACTTTGACCCCTGTGGATAAGACACATCTAGCTGCAGCCTGGGTGCTATATACCTGCCTGCACTGGGACAATGAATGCAGCACAAACTGGGACACACAGACAAGGGATGTATGTCCACTAGGGGATGTATGTCTACTATCTGGTATGGTACTTTGCAGACTGTGTCACATCTATTTGTGTAATCACTGTTTTACTAATACAGGAGGCTCTGATGGATGCAACTGCAGGTCATGATAGTATGTGTATGCCACTGAACAATGAACAGGGTACGGCTGTTCCCATACATGTATATGTTAGGATGACAGTGATGACACTTGCAGCTGTCTTTGATAATATTCTTAGTGACCATAACATGGTGGTTTGTACTAGAGGGGTAAAAAGGTTGGTCAGTAAGCCCTAATTTATTTACAAACATTCATTTACTTATTTCACAGAACAAAAATATCTTTACTGTATGGCTGCTATAAGTTAGCAGGACTTCTCTGTAGCACCCTCAGTACATGTTGCATATGAAATTTTCACCCAACGGGTGTTAAACGTTATAAACCATCTTGCTCCTATTGGAGCAATAGGTCAGAATACCAATTTTTATTATGGACACTTTTAAACCCGTATCATCACATTTGCATAATTATGTAAATAATTTTAAGATTGGCTCAAATCTTATTTTAATAACTATTGTGTGTAAATTCCAGGATAATGGTAAATAATGTTTTTGTCACACCCAGATATTTGTAGAAAAAAATAGATTTTATTTTTCCCTGTACTACTATTCTAAGTATTACCAATTTGCATAAATATAAAGCATAATAAAAAGTAATGCAAACCATAAAACAACAAAGGTTTCAGAAAATTAAATGAAATAAAACAAGGGTAAAGCAAAACAACTTGCAATTTTGATAACGTTTGCAAACAGTGAAATTGTTTAATTAGTACTTGAACTTTTCTTGTAACGTATTTAAATACCTTTTTATGCAAAAATGTTTATCTTTTATTTAAACTTGAGCTTAACCTATGTATCCAAGATTATGCATTTGAAAAATTAAGTTTACCATGTTACCTCTCCAGCTAAGCCAAATTAGAATATTATAAGAATTAATTAAAATAATATTTAAACATCTGGTTATTTCTAGAGGCTTGGTCTTCTTCCTTTTAACTTTAAAAATCTTGTTGAGAATCCTCTTCTTATCCTTGGATAGCAAAGTTATTTAGTAACTGGATTTTATGACTGTTTCTGTTTCTTCTTTTGTTTCCATTCAAACTCTGGACTTTGAATCCATCTGTTGTCAAACAACACTGCAGACTTGCTTTTTGGTTGATTGACTTAACAAGCAGTTTCTGTCCTTGTCTTGGCTTTGGCAGGAACTTCAAAACATTACTTTAGTCAAAATGTCCAGTACGCAGACAAAAGTCTTTGCTTCAGCAAAATTTTAAAATGTCTGCTGTAAAAATCTATCTTATGGTGGCTGGCTTTGTTGTAGATTATGTTTTCTTCCAGGCTTAAACCTCAGGCTCTTGCCCCTAGCACCTTTGCTATGAGCACAGAAGTGATTGGTTTCCTTCTGGTCCAAACATCACTAGGCAGGCATGGCTCTTGGCTTCAGGCCATACAGGAATTTCAGAACAAGAACATTACCAAGTCTACAAGCATAGATGTTAACAGCACAAAGGTTTAGGAGGTTCTGGGTGGATCTTGCAGAACTTAGTTTTATTACATCTGGTCCAGAGTGACATCATCACCAGCTTTAGATGGTCCATGCAAAATGATGCAGGTGTGGGTCTCCCTCCACCCCTTTCAAGGACTGCCCTTCTGTTCAGAGTTTAAGTTTTATACATGAAATTACCTGTTTCTCAATATTTTGAATGCAGCATACTACAATCTTCAAACACACATTTTTGAATTCCTCTCATTGAAAGCAATCTTTTGAAGCATCTTTCAGGTCTGTGAGACAAACATTTCCTGAGATAAGTCAATAAGTACTATAACTTAATTTTTTAGATAAATAATACTTTTGTTCCTTATGCCTTCAGCTTTAGAATAATGTACATTTTGTCCAGAAAACCCTTCAGGAAAGTTCTCAAACACATCTGATTCCTTTGCAAAGAGCTGTTCCTTTGTCTGTGGTCAGTCAAGCCTGAAGCCATGCTTTTAGAAACTTGTTAAAGAAATCTCTCAGTTGGTGTATTTCTGCATAACAACACATTGCACATGCAAAACCTATATCTTTGGACTTGTCATGATTCCATCTCTCATTCAAGACTAAACTTGATAAGCTGACCTTGAAGAAAAGCGTTCCAGGATATTTATATATACATATATATATATAAATTTTGATCCCCATTAGCTGCATTTACACAATTTAACAAGTTGAGAGGTTAAAATGTATTTTATCCACTGTGAAAATGTGATGCCGGCAGCCCACTATATTTTTAAGTTATAGTCAAAAGTCTTTTCATTTCCATTGAAGCCAATGTAACTTTAAAATGACTCTGCACTTTTTTTCTTGAATAACTTTGTACCAGGCTGTGACATCATTAAAGCAGGTTTTACCACTGGTTGTCTAGGAAACTTTGGCACCTTTGACATCTCAGCTTTTAAGGAATTCAGGGGCCTCTTCCTTACGACTGGTAGAACTGCAAAGTGTCTTTTAATATTGTATCTTAAAGAGGCACCAAGAAAGGGCTAGTGTATTAGGCTCATCAGGTTTTAAAAGTCACTGAGGGTTTCCCCCCTGAAGAAATCCATGCAGGCAGTTGTCATTTTAAAACCTCTTCCATTCATGGAGACAAAACCCTTAGAGTCTTTGAACCAGTTGTTCAGTATTCCACCCCAATTGCCTCAATTACTAATTAAGCATTCATTACAGAATATAAAATAATTATAAAATAAAAATAAAATATGTTTTATAACTAAGTTTTGTTCCCACATTTCCCACCTTTTGAATTAAAAATGCACTGAATAATGCATTTTCTAGTTCAAAAACTATAATCCTACTATATGGGTGTATAGTTTAAGCATTATAGGGAAAATGGAACACAGGACACAAAGTTGCATTATCATGTGGTAACTTATGACATCATCAGAGCATGACATCATCACTTGTGACATCATCAGATGTGATATCACTTGATGAGATCATTGGAAATGTATCTTTAGGCATAGAAATATGTACAGTACTATATCTACATGAATGAACATGATTACAGCTATGTACACTTTTCCTTTACCTGCTTTAACATTTTTCCACATTATTTTAAACATTTTGCAAGTACAACAAATTAACTCTTTGTCATTTACACATATGATCATTACAATTAACTTTTTAGAGTAATTATTGTTCATTATGTCCACTTTTTTACAATTTTGTCCTTTTTACAGTACATGTAAGGCTAGTAGGCCATTGCTGTTATATATCATAAGTTCTGTCCCCCCCTATGTGTTGAAGGTACTACTTCTCTGGGCCTTTGTAACTTTTAATCAGTTTTTAACCAGGATATCATTCCTTGATTGGAAGTTACCTTTTTGGTAGTACATGAATTTTAGTTTAAGGTCCATTTGTAGGTTACCTTTAGTAATCATAGTTACATTGGAATTCTTTAATGAAATTACAAAAGTTTTCTTCTGTTTTGTTATCTTATTGTACTTTCACTAAATCAAAAACAGATTCTTTACTATTTACATTTTCTTTAAATCAAAATTAAAATTTAACTCAAATCAAGCTTATTGAAAAAATTTTTAAGATGCATGTGGTGTTTTGTAACATAGAAACACAGACTTTGATGGCAGATAAGGACTGCTTGGCCCATTCAGTCTGCTCATTTCCTTACCTATTGGATAAGCTGCAGATCCTAGTTAACCAACAGCCTACTTCTTCCTACCCCCCCACCAGAATTGCCTTATGTCTGTCCCATTCATTCTTGAATTTGTCCACTGTTTGTGACCCCATGACCTCCTTAGGAAGGCCGTTCCATTCGTCCACCACCCTCTCCATGAAAAAATACTTCCTCACATTGCCCTTGAGCCGTTTCCCCCTCTGTCTTCAAATTGTGCCCCTTGTTCTTGCACATCTCTTTTTCTGAAAGATGCTACTCTCCTGGACTTTGTTGATTCTCTTGAGGTACTTGAAAGTTTCTGTCATGTTCCCCCTCTCCCTTCTTTACTTGAGGGTATACATATTACGCTCCTTTAGTCTCTCTTCATATGGCTTCTGGTGCAGACCCTGCACCATTTTAGTTGCCTTCCTCTGGACTGCCTCCATCCTGTCTATGTCCTTGCAGAGATGGGGTCTCCAGAACTGTGCACAGTACTCCAGATGGGGTCTCACCTACTGTCTGTACTGAGGGATAACAACTTCCTTTTGTCTACTGGTGATGCCTCTTCCTATACATCCAAGTTCCCCCCAGCCCTCCTTACTGCCTTCTCACATTGCTTGCTTACCTTTAGGTCCCTTTTTACTTCTGTTGTTGTCAGTACCTTCCCCACCATTGTGTACTCTTCCCCTGCATTTTTGTTTTTCAGGTGCATTACTTTACACTTCTTTGCATTGAATCTAAGCTGCCATACTTCTGACCATCCCTCCAACCTTGCCAAGTTCCTTCTCATCCTTGCCACCCCCCATGTATCAACCCTGTTGCAGATCTTTGTGTCTTCTGCAAAGAGGCATACTTTTCCTTTCAGTCCCTCCACAATGTCACTTATAAAGACATTAAAAAGGACTGGATCCAGTACTGAACCCTGCGGTACCCCACTAGTAACCCCCCTTTCTTTGTAGTGGACTCCGTTTACTATTACCCTCTGTGTCCTATTGTCCAACCAATTTTTTACCCATGCTACCACCCTGGGACCTACTCCCAGGCTGGCTAACTTGTTTATTAATCTTTTGTGTGGAACTGTGTCAAATGCCTTGCTAAAGTCTAGGTAGGTCATGTGCACAGCCCCTCCAGGTCTACTTTGGTCTCCAAGTCAAAGAAATCTATTAAATTCCTCTGACATGATCTTTCTGCTGTGACTCCATGCTGCCTTGGGTCCTGTGCCCTGCAGGCCTCTAGGTACTTTACAGTTCTTTCTTTCAGAAGTGATTCCATCATTTTCCCTACCATTGAGGTCAAACTAACTGGTCTGTAGTTTTCTGCCTCTGCTTTGCTCCCACTTTTGTGAAGGGGAATCACATCCACCCTCCTCCAGTTCTTAGGTACAACACCATCATCCATGATTTGTTAAAAAATGTAGTCAGTTGTGTCACTAGTTCTCCCCTTAGTTCTTTTAGAATTCTGGGGTGAATCCCATCAGGGCCCATTACTTTGTCCACCTTCAGTTTTAGTTCTTTCAGAACCCTTTCTTCTGTGGATGGGCTAGTTATGACCCCCCATCCAGAGTACTTCTATTGATTGGATTAGGCACCTCCCCCACCTCTTTTTTTGTGAATACTGAGCAGACGTATTCATTTAGTATCCCTGCTTTTTCACTGTCACCTCTTCCCACCACCCTCCCTTTAATAAGCCTTACTATCCCTCCTTGGTCTTTCTTCACTCTAATGTTCCTATAAAAGGTTTTATCCCCCTTCTTAACTGAGTTGGCTATCTTTCCTTGGTTTGGGCCTTTGCTATTCTGACTGCCTTCCCCGCTTCCTTCTGCTTTAACTAGTACAGTTCTCTGTCCTGCTCCTTCTGTGTTTCCTTATACTTCCTAAGTGCTATTTTTTTCTCCCTAACCTTCCCCACCACCTCTTTTGAGAACCACAGTGTTTTTTCCTTCATTTAATTTGTTTATTTACATCACACAAAGGCTTGTTGCCTCTGTGATGGCAGGTTTGATGTTTCTCCATAGTTCCTCCACCCTTCTTGCCCATTTATTAGTGCTTTTCTGAGACACTCTCCCATTTTGACAAAGTTAGCACTCCTAAAGTCCATTACCCTCACTTTTGTATGGCTTGGCTCTATGGCTGTGTCTATCATGAACCACACTGTTTGGTGGTCACTTGTTCCCAGATGGCTACCCACTTCTAAATTTGAGATCCTTTTTCTATCCCCATTTGAGAGTACAAGGTCTAACATTGCTCCCTCATGAGTGGGTTCCAACAGTAGCTATCTGAGGCAAGCCCCCTGTAGGGCATTGAGAATGACCCTGCTCTTGGATGTGGCTGCAGCAAAATTGCTCCAGTTAACATCTGGCATATTCAGTTCCCCCATCTACAATATCTCCCCTTTTTCTACCATCCTAAGGATGCCTTCTATCATTTCCTTGCCCATTTCCTCCCCCTGAGATGGGGGACTGGATACAACACCCATGCAGATTGTGGTATCATTTCCTGTCTCCAAGGTGACCCACAATGCCTCCTTTCTTCTCTGTTTACCCTTTAGTTCTGTTGCTTTGATCCCTTTCTTTACGTAGAGAGCAAGTCCTCCTCCTCTTCTTCTACCCTCCCTGTCCCTCCTGTAGACTGTGTAACCTGGTATGCTGACATCCCAGTCATGGTACTCTGTGTACCATGGGTCTGTGACTGCCACAATATCCATTTATACCTCGTCCTTCAAGGCCACTAGTTCAGAGAGCTTGCTACTCAGACTATGGGCATTGATACCCATTGCCCTCCATTTTTTGATGGCCTTATCCCTTTTTGCCCTATCCCTGTCCTTACTGCCTTTGCCTATTTTTCCATTTACCCCTGCCCTCCTTCCTACTGACTTCTGTATCTTGGTGTATACCTGAATAACTACCCTGTTTTTTGGGGGGGGCTGGGATTTCCTTGCTCCTTTTCAGTGTCTCCCCCTTTTGCTAGTTAAATTGCTTGCCAATGAAGCATTTAAACCTATTACCTAGGATCCTGGTTCCTCTCCTGGA
Organism: Neoceratodus forsteri; assembly: GCA_016271365.2. Lineage (NCBI taxonomy): Eukaryota > Metazoa > Chordata > Ceratodontiformes > Ceratodontidae > Neoceratodus > Neoceratodus forsteri. The sequence goes on along the minus strand of CM057458.1, from coordinate 980,005,889 downwards.
CAGATGCAGACCATTGCACCACTATAAGCATGTATCCCTCCAGGTGCACCCCCAGTCCCCAATGAAGCCACAACCCTGAGCTCTGCAGGAGTTTTTCAACCATTGATTGAATCCCATGGTGCAGAGCACCCTAGCCTCACCCGAGCCATAGACAGGCAGCACCTCTGAGAAGGTTACTGTGCATTCTACTTGTCTAAGGTCCCTCCCCAACTCCACAAACTCCTTCTGCAGTGTTCTTATCCCATTCCCAGACAGGTCATTTGTCCCTAGGTGGACAATGATGTTCAGCTCCCTCCTCCATACAGCTGCTCCTGCAATCCTGAGGATTCACTGCCTGTCCTTCCAAGCCATGGCACCAGACAGGCACCTTACCTCCCTCCCTCTCCCTTCCCCTCCCTCCCCCAGTTCTAGGGCTTAATATTCAGTTCCCCACCAGGAGTTGTTTCCTTCCCCTGTGGGGTCCTGTGCCACCCTCCTGTGGGCACAGGGTCTCCTTTGTGGAGGTTCCCAGCATCTTCCTTGGTCTCCACTGTGGGTACCTCCATAGAGTAACCATGCTCTGCCAGAATGGCGTATGAACTGTGGAGAGGTACAACTGGAGGGATGCGCCTCTGTTCCTCCACCTTCACTCTCCCGGAGCCCACGGTGATCCAACCACTCCTCTTTCTTGTCAACCTCTGAGGCAGTGGCATCAGCCCTGATGGTCCCTGGGTGGGAGAGGAGGTCTCTCAAATCCTGATCAACTCAGCCTGGAGATGAGCAACCTCCTCCCTCAGCCCAAAGAGGTGCCTGCAGATGGGACAACACTGCAACCTCCAGAACATCTCCTGGAAGACTGCCACTCCACAGCCACTGCATTGCACCACTCCCATCATGTCTTATTTGTGGCCCCTCAACTGTTGTTTTTTATGCTTACTCTTTCCTCTCTCCATTTACTGTTTTTTGTTTCTTCTCTCTACTTTCCTAAAGCCTCCAAGCCTTTACAGCTCCTGCCATTCCTGTTCTGGGACAGGAAGTTCCTGTATTCCTCAGTAGTCTCCTTCTTACTTGCTCAGAGACAGACCTCCAGCAGCTAGGGGGTGAGGGAGAGATATTCTTTTCCTTCTAGGATGGCGTACATGAACTGGACCATTACTAGGGTTTGGGTATCCTGGTAACCTGAAGGTCAGTTACCCCACTATTATGGCATCTTTTTGAAAACATGTCTTTCAATGGAAAGAACATTTTACAAACAAGTTTTTTCCTAATTTAGTTCTAAAAGTATTCATTTGGTTAACTTGTTATTTAAAATTAGAAAAAGTAAGTTTTTCCTGAATCTACCTTATTTTTCATTATTTTAGGTTTTCATTATCAGCCTTAGTTTTTTTATCATCAACTGCAATGCTTCTTTAAAAAAAATGTTTATTTTCCTTTTTCTAGGTAATACCTTCTGTTGCCCCCCCCCCCAATAACTGGAACAACAACTTTCTGAATTACAAAGGATTTCCCCCAATCACTTTCTCTAGCCTGCAGTTAGCTTTTAAAGTGACAGGCTCTGTTTTTGGATTATGTACTAAGAAAAAAAAATATACATTACTTTAGTGCACATATTTAGGCAAGATGTGGAATGGATCTTTAAATCCATACCACTACCACAGGTTAGGCACAAATAATGCAGTTTTATTAGGCACTTTTTATTAACTCTAATAGTCAAGTCCTTTACTTTGTCTGAAAGTATCATAGTGAACTTACTCACCACATGGCACACTTAATGAATAGTTTGTCCAGACCTCAAGGCCTGTGTTGTCACTTTTATTGAGTAACGGTTCCCTCTTATTTGTGACCACAGACTTTTATTGGCTAGGCTTATATACACATCCAATTGCACAAGTACGTCTAACCCAAAACATGGGAAATTTCAAACCTTACAATACATACAGGATGTTGTATACCTTTTTACCCTATCTGGAGGTTTAAGGCAAATGCCTATACTTTTCAAACTTTCTTTTGTGGTTTGGAACATTTTGTAGCTCCTCCTTTTAATACTTGGTAACACTGCACACTGCTTGGACAATGCATAGCCTAGGCCCAACACAGAACCAGTTATATGCAAGTTCTGTTTTGTGTGGCACCTTGGATTTACCTCTTGTTTTATTTAGTGGCACCTCCTTTTCACAATCCTCGGTGGGCCATGTACTTAGAGTTTAATGCTTTTGTCAGAAACAGGATGGCACTGAGAAAAAATGGATTTACTTTGTGAAGAAAGTTAGGCCTCTGTTTTAATTACATATTTACCACATCTTGTCTTGACAAAAAAAAAAAACACATAGGCCTGGATATTCAAAAGGGTTGCGCAACCCCGAAAATGCGCCATTCTGCGATATTCAGAAGGGGCCAGTTGCGCCCGCGAAAACATGCTGAGCAACAGCGCAATGGAAATGAAGGGATGTGCAACTGAAGGGGGCGGGTCCAAGCATAAAGTGCGCAGTGCGATATTTGAACACTTGCGCAATGTGCAAGAGTGGCTCAGCCGGAGGATGCGCAGTACCGGATGTGAGCCAAAATAAAAGGCTCAAGGAGCAGCGCAAGAACCCTAGCAGGCCGCAAACTGGGGGAGAGAGACAGAGAGACAGAGAGAGAGAGAGAGAGAGGCAGGAAGGGCAGAGGGACAGTGGGTCCTGGAGGACAGAGAGGCCAGTGGGGGGTGCCCGGTGCAGTGGAAGCAGCAGTGGGGGCAGTGGGGGTAACACAGGAACAGCAGCTGGGGGCAGAAGCCAGGGAGATGGACAGTGTCAGCTTCCACATGGAAGCTGTAATGAGGGTGAGACAGCATGCTGCACCGGGGGCGTGTACATAGAGGCCCGTCGGTATGCCCCGACAGGCGATGTCGTGCCGCATCAGCTTGAGCTGTACACAGGCGTCGAGATTGTGGGCGGTACCACCTGAACAGGGCATACTGAGGACGGCTCAGTGAGCTGTGCAGTGATGTGATGCAGGCACCCTCACGACGGAGTCATGCTCTGTCCGTGGAGACCAAGGTGACAGCCTGCATGTGCCTGCTCGCACGGGCACCTTCCAGAGGCTGACGGGGACACCACAGGCATTACACAGTCGGCCCACGTCAGCATCCTCACCCAATTCCTCAGCGCACTGCTGCCTCATGCTCGGAGACATCCATTTCCCCAGCACCGCGCAGAGCATACAGCAAACATGCAGGAGTTCCACAGGGTAGCACATATGCCTGGTGTGCTAGGGGCCATAGACTGCCCATGTGGCCAGTCGCATGCCACCTGGCCCCGATGGCCAAGTCTATCGGAACCGAAAGGGCTTTTCTAGTGTCAACTGCCAGGTGGTGTGTGATGCCACTGGGCGCATCATCAATGTCTGTGCCACACACCCTGGTGGAGCACATGATGCCTTCATATGGCACCAATCTGCACTGTGCCATCGATTCGAGAGTGGGAACATCCCCACGGGTCATCTAGTGGGTGAGTACACATGTATGGAATGCAAACTCTGTGCAAGGGTAGGAATGACACAGGTGCCATGGTAGTGGCACACAAGGATATGGGCAATATGGACCTGACCTGACACTGATCTCCACTATCTCCACACAGGTGACTGTGGATACCCACTCCGTCCCTGGCTGCTCACACCATACCGGCGCCCCACGACCCCAGCGCAGCACGGTTTCAATGAGGCACATGCCGCAACACGGAACATCATAGAGTGGGTGTTTGGGATGCTCAAGGCATGCTTCCGATGCCTGGACACTCCGGGCGGAGCCCTACAGTACAGCCCCCAAAAGGCCTGTGGGATATTCCTGGCCTGTTGCATCCTGCACAACATGGCCAAAGACCATGGGATAGCCGTACAGGTCCAAGAGGGGACAGCGATGGGGGCGCCAGTGGGCGCCAGTGATGTGGGTGATGAGCCGCCCCTAGGATGGAGGGACCCCGACTGACACGGCAGGCCCAGCTGCACGGGACACCATTGCAGAAGAGCACTACACACAGCACAGGTAAGTCAAGGGACATGTGCAGGCAACACTGTCCATGCGCAAACCACAGGCACACAGAGGAACACACCGTGCATGAAGGTCAGGGAGTTAGGGTCCAGGCATACCAACACACCATCAGAGAGGGGTGAGCACTCATATGGACACACACACACACCAGGCAGCATACAGGGGCAGCAGCACAGCACTGCGGAAATGACATCGCCAACACACAGCACCACCAACCACCCCCACCACCTGGACTGTCCACGACGTGTGTCAGGACCTGGGCAACCTTGCACCTTGGTGTACAGTGCAATGCAGGCATCATCATCCACACGCACCTGTGGACAGCAGTTGGGAGAGGTGCAGGTGGTCCGTGTGTCAGTTGGTGAGCAGAGCACCCAGCAGTGCACTGCCCACCATGACACACATTGCACACAGGGCAGCACCAGACAGGGCCTGCATTGGAGACAGCTCAGTCAGGAGCACTGTCCCACGGCCACCACGGATGCGTGGGCGGCCCCGCCGTGGCCTAGCAGCACTGGCAGGCTGAGCAGGGGCCACATCGGGTGGCGCTAGTGCACCACCAGGGGTCCCAGTGCACGACTGCGACCTTGCCCACACAGGGGTCTGCATCCCACCAAACAAACTTGCACCAGGGGTGCTCGGGATGCCCACAGCAGAACCCGGTGTCGACAGGCCTGGTGTCACACGATGCCGGGAATGGGGACTGGAGAGCGCACTGTGTGGGGTGTGTGGTACAGGGGCACCTGACAGTGTGGCCAATGCGTCCGCGACAGAGACCACTGCCTGGGTCAGCCTGTCAATGGCAGCGGTCACATCCGTCCGCATAAGGACCAGCCTCGCTCGGTCCCGAGCACACTCCCTGCCATGCCGCTCCACGGACACAGACAGTGCCTCCACGGACCTTGCAACCCGCCCCTGCAGCTGGACCGACTCCTGCAGCAGGCGGGTGTGCGCGTCCAATGGGTACTGTGCCCCAATGGCATCGTGACCCCCAGGGTGTGGACGGTCCTGGTGCACAGCACCCCTTGAGGGTGGGCGCTGTTCGCCAGGACCAGGTATGGGCGGATCTAAGGGCGGTGGACAAGTGCCACTGCTTGACGCTGTCCCCCCAGGCCTGGTGTGCAACTGCTGCTGCCGCCCCTCCAACTGCTGAGCCCCCAGGTCCACCTGTTCAACCCCTGTGCTGTCAACAGTGCCAGACACCTGCTCAGCCACCGATGCTGCCCCACGGTGCTGACAGGCACAGCCTGTGACTGTGCCAGCATGCTGGTACACAGGTGTGGAGCAGGATGGCCCAGGTGCACGTGGTGGCCTGCCATGTGTCCGTGGGACACACACCTAACACTGGCCATTGCAGGCCTGCTATCATCAATAGTGCCGGTGCGTGCCACTGCCATAGGCACAGCATGCTGGCATACCTGCATGCCAGACTGCTGTGACACAGGCTGTGCACCCCCTGCACCCGTATCACTGCCGCCGGAGTTGTTGGGCCAGCCTGCATGCCGCTGCAGTGCCTGCAGGTTGCTGGCGGAGGTGGATGGTCCCTCCTCCAGGTCCAGCAGGTCTGCCTCACTGTCAGCACCCACCACCACCACCGTCTCCTGCAGACGAACAGGATCTGAAACAGAAAGAGAGTACATGTGAGTGCATGTGAACAACAGCCCCCAACATCACCATGTCATACCGTGCAGTGATGGGCTTCCACCTGTCTGGAATCCTCCGCCTGGAACACCAGCAATGGCATTCGGCTGCATGGCTGCAACCAGTGTCTCCTCAGTTGGGGTCAGCTGCAACACCACTGGTGGTCCCCCACCAGTGGCAGCACGTGCCACCCTGAAGGCTGCCACCTTCTCCTTCAGCCTCCTGCGGTCAGTCCCCATCTTCTTCCGGCATTCCAGCACGGAGCGCTGGTGGCTTCCATGCAGGTTGACGGCCAGAGCTACCCCCTCCCATGCAGCTGCACGCTGCTGAGGGGTGCCCCTCTGCCCACTCAAAAGTGGCTCATCCTCCAGGTAGGCCTGGAAGAGGGCCTCAGTCTCTGCTGTGGTGAAGTTTGGCCTCCTCCTACGCCCGCCGTCCACAGCCTCAGCCTGGTTCCCTCACAATCATGGTGATCTGTATGGGTGGAAGTGGACACCTGTCACTGTGCAGTCCACAGCATTTCCCATGAGCATAGCTGCCGGCCGGGGGCAGCGCCCCTTTCCTCTCCGCATGGCAGATACTGATGGAAAGGGTGCCTCTGCCCTTTCTATGCCCTCATCATGCTCAGCCCCTCAACCTATATCATCCTCCAGCACCCCTGCCCATGAGCATTGTCCTAAGCATCACACAGCATGTAACTCGCCTCTCACCTGCAACAACCAAATCTGGCCGCCACAACCCAGTGTCGCATATTTATAGCACAACACATGCAAATGAGGTGTGGCGCAACTTTAATGACATGCTAATCGCGCCACTGTGCCTTTGAATGGCTGATCGTCTGATTTGCATATGTCGGCTGAATATCGCGTATTTGCGCTTAGCGCACTACGGAAGGTCCGGCTGAGCCGATGGCGCATGTTTGTGGCTGTGTGCTACACTGCATTACGCATGCCCAGACATGTTACACATCGTCTATCGGCGCTGCAGACCTGCTGAAGCGCGATAAGTGGATTCCACGACATAGCCACCATTGTGCCAGTGGCGCTACAGCACTGGGCACTATATGGCGCTGTGGCACTTCTGCGCGATAGTCCACTGTGGTACTGGTGCTCTGCTTAGCAGTCGCGCAGGATGCCTATACATCCTATGGCGCTGTGCATAACCTTGCGTCATTGCCGTGACCTTGTGTATGCCCTCTGACCCCTGGCGCTGTTGACATGCCATGTGTACGTCCCTGTTGCGCTGTCTGGTGACAGCGCCATGTAAAGTGACGGCGCTGTTCGAACAGCGTGATTGGAGCCTGTGCTGGTCTATTGCGCAACAACTCCACGTGGGGTTACAGCACAGCAGGCGCCATATTGCCTGCTGTAAAGTTGGTGCCATGGCTGGGAGGAGGCGGTGTCCTGGGCCCGCGAAGTAGGCAACCTGGTGGCCCTAGTGGAGCCCCACTGTGAGGCACTGTATGGTGAGGCCCCTCACCATGCCTGAGACCATGTGTGGCAGCAAGTGGCCACTGACCTGGTGGGGTCACTGGCGGGGCGGTCTGCTGAGCGGTGCCGGCACCGGTACAGTGACCTCCGCCGGAGGGAGCCGGACCTGCTGATGCGGCTGCGTTCACGTGCCAGGTGGGGCCTGGTGCCTAGGCCACGTAAGTGTACCATCTATGCACCTATATTCTCTGTAGGGGTGTGTGTGTGTGCTTGGGTGGCTGTGCATAGGTGTGTCACTGTGTGCAGCTGTGCGATGGATGGTTATGGCTGTGTGGGCAGGCACTCTCACTGGGGCAGGGGGCACTCTGCTTTTGAGTCATACTGATGTTTGTCTCACCATATGTCTCCCACAGGCCAGGTTGTGAGGACACCCGACCGCCGTGATGTGGGCCATGCCAGGGCCCCGGTGCCACAGGATGTCGTGCCACAGCAGCAGCAGCAGCAGCAGCAGCGGCAGACCGAGCTGCTGGAGGAGTGTGAGTATCATTACGTCATGGATGCTATTGCATGCTGGGGGGGCAAGACCACCAACCATGCTGGACACAACGAAGGGAGGTCATGAGTTCCACTATACAAAACACTAGTGAGTCCCCACACTGGGGTACAGTGTACAGTTCGGAGACCATACCTGCGTATGGACATGGACTGGGTGGAGAGGGTTCACAGGAGGCGACATGGATAGTGCATGGATTGCATCACAAGTCCTATGCAGACAGGTTGACGGAACTGAACATGTACTCCCTGGAGGGAGGAGGGTGTGGGGATATGATGGGGACATACAAGTATTGTACAGGGGGGAACAGAGTGCAGAAAACAATATTTGTAGCGTAAAGGATGTTCCAGGTCTAGAGGGCATGGGATGCAGTTGGAGGGGCCGTTTAAGAGGTAACATGGGAAGGTATTTCTTCACAGAATGGGTGGTGGACAAGTGGAACACCCTGCCAGAGGTTGTGTGGTGGGGCTGACTTGGTTACGGGATTTATGTATGCGTGGTTAGCCATGAAGGAATTCTGGAGGTCAGGGTGAGGGGAACGGACTTATAGGACAACAGAGTGAATGTACAAGGCCAAATGGCCAGACTGGGTGTCCCATAGGCCCTTATCAGCCGACACTGTCTATGTATCCATGTATGTAGGCATGACACAGGTGACCTGCATCACAGTGCAGCATCACGACACGTCTGTGTATGCATCACAGGTGGTCCAGGCATGCACTGGGCACATAGCTGTGTAACTGGCATCGCACCATGTTGCCACATCACTTGGCAGCCTAGTTTGTACTGTGATTGACGTGGGCAGTGTGTGTGGGCGGTGGTGTGCATAGCTGGTGCCGCCTGTTTGTGATGGCCATGTGCATGTTCACTGTGGGTGGGTGCATGCCATCACAGGTGCAGGACATTGGGTTATATGGGTTGCAGGTTGGGTGGTGTTCAGGGTTGTGGTCAGTCTCAGCCATTGACTGTGTTCCATTTTCCTAGGCCTCGGGTGCTGAGACACATGCAGCAGGATTCTGCGCCTGACCCAGGTCGGACTTGACAACCGGGAGCTCCTTCAGGCCATGCTGCGCCCAGGGTGAACGGCGGAGGCGGCACAGTAGGGGACGCCAGCAGGGGAAGCCAGGAGCCAGCTGGGCCGTAGTCACATTCCGTTCCCTTCTCCCATCCCTTTCACCCTGCCTTCCCTCTCAAGTTTTTTCCCTCCCCTTGAACACCCCTGCCTTTTACCGTCCCCCCACCTTGTACATAGTTTCAGCTGTTATTGTTTATCTGTTGTTTTGAAATATACATTTCTATTTTGATACAACTGCTGTGTTGGTGTCTGCTTTGCAACTGGCTATGGGTGCTCCGTTGCAGGGGTGTACATGCCATCTGGGCTGCTATGGTCCTGGGTATATATGTGTGTGTGTGTGTGTGTGTCCATGGGAGGTATACCAGCATAGCATTGCCTTTCTGTTGCTCTTGCCATCTGCTGCCACCCACTGCTGGGTGCACAGGGTGGGTCTGGCTGGTATGCTTCTCTGCAGCATGGGGTTGACATGTGCACAGGGGGTGCATGGTGTTTCCTGCAGTGCCTGTCACTGCACATGAAGCTGATGTCTTGGGGGCCGCGGTGCACGCTGTGCTGTGCGTCACGAGGGGACTGATGTGCACTGTGGTTGTCAACCCCTGTGTGTGGCACTCTGCCTGCCAGTGGTTGTGCTGGGGTGTCATGGCTCTGCTATGCTTTAGTTGGCTTGTCCCCATGGGCACGTGGATCATCCGTCCCACCCCCAGTGATGCTGTGCTTGGGGTGTGCCAGTGTGGGTTCTGCAGTGAGTTCCTGTGCCCATGTGTGGCATGGCTGGCGGTGGGCCCCAGCCTGCCTCCCTGGATGTGCAGTTCCATTGCTCTGGGGGGGCTGTGCTTGGCGTGGCAGCTCTGCAATGCTTCAGCTGAGCTTCATGGTTAGCCATGGCGCAGCATTTTGGCTCAGCTTCTCCTTCCTGGTTGCGTGATGGCGCAGTATGTGCGATATTGAGACGTTGGTTGCTTGCGCAATTTGCTCTGCTCCATGTTTGAATATCGCACCTGTTGCGCATTTGCGCAACTGGTTTGCGCTTGCTCCTACTGTTGCGCCAGTTTTCAGCGCAGTTTGAATATCCAGGCCATAAGCTTTACTTCTCCATTTAGCCAAATTTTTAAAATTACCAAAACTAGATACATCAATACATTAGAACCTACAGAATTCAGTTTAATCATCACATTATTTTTTCCCTCAAAGTAGCATGACTTTTATTGTTTAGAAACTTTACGACGCTTTCTAAATGGAATAGACCTGTTTACCTGTGACCACAAGATTTTCTGGGAGTAGTCCAGGATAGGGTTAAACCTCTTTAGAAGGCCATTTCCAACCAATAAATCATTGCCTGCTCTGTTTGTAACATACACTGGATGCTTAATCACCATTTTGTCAAATTTCAATTTAAACCAAACGTTACCTAAGGTCTTCTGAGCTTCCTTTCCATAGTCTATGATCTGTAAGCTGTCAGAAAGGGTTTTTAACTTCTTTGAGTCATCTAAGGCAATAGTCAGCTTATCAAAGAGACACTTAGAGATTAGGCTTACTTCAGTCCCTGAGTCAAGCAAGGTCTCATGAGTCATACTGTTTTCAATGTTTATAACACAGTAAAATCTTTCTGCTTTTCCTTTGGGAATTAAGTTGCCCAGGCAGAATTTATTTTTCTGCCCTGGCAACACAGCAGTTTTACCATGGCGTTTTACACTGTTGTTGGAACTAACTCTGGATACCTTTTGAGAAAGGCTAGGCATAGAGATCTCATTTTCAATTTCACTTGTCATTTTACTTTTAAATCTCATTCCAATCTGATTATCCTTTTTAATGATAGCAGTTTCTTTTACAAGGTTAGCCTTAGGGTGGACACTTTCTGTGAGTCACGTAGCACTACTAGTCCCACCTGCACTAGGTACAGTTGAAAAATGATTTTGCATAGGAAAATGGGGGCCAGGAGGTGACTGAGCAACATGGAGCAAACTTTGAGCTTGAGTTCTTAATGCCTTCATTTTTTTCAATTTCTTAAACCTTTCCTCTTCCCTTCCAAAATAATGCCTAATCATTTTTAGACTTGGAAAACTATGCTTAGACCTGTTTTGATGTGCACTATACCTTTACTCATCATAGTCAGGATAGTGGTGCCCCCTATGGTCAGTTCTGTCACCTTTATACTTCTCATATTCACTGGCATGTTTTTTACCATAGTCCCTCCCCCTTTGGAAGAAACTCCAGTTTTGGCATTGTGATGAGGTTTGATAAGGCTGTTGAGTCACAGTTGGGTCTAGCATGGGCTTTGACTGTTTTTTCTTTTTAGATAAGGGTAACTTCTCTCCCCCCCTTAGCTAGAGTATTAGAGGCGGTGACCTCAAACACCTTAGCTTGAGGTACAGAGGAACCCCCTTTTTGCCTAATCTTGTGCTTTTTCTTATATTTCCTAAATGTTTCTCATTCTGAATCAGAATTTGAATCATTGTTTGGTCTAGGGGTATTCTTTTTGCTCTGAGGTAATTCATTTTCTGAATCAGATGACTCTTTCGAGGAAATACTGGAATCAGCATTACAGTCTATCCTCCAAAATGATTTGAATTTTTTCTTAACTTGGCTTTTACTCAGTGAACTTTCATTTTTTTTCCTTAATTCAATCAAATATTTGTTAGCCTATTTATAAGCATTTGCTAGTTCAACTTTTTCTTCTTCCAAATTCAGACACTTATTTTGCCATTGATTAACAGCATGTAATTCACTTTGCAAAACAGCATTTTCAGTCTCTAGCTTAACTAAAGCACAGTAGTTATTAGAAAAGTCTTTCTTACTTTCTTGTAAAAACCTTTCTAATATTTTAACCTGACCTGTAAGTTTACCACATTCAAAAGATTTATCCTCCAGCATTTTTTCTAGCTGGCGTTTAGTATCAAGATGCAATGAGTATTTTTGGTTAGCTTTAACCAATTCCCCTATACGTTCCTCTTGAATTTTAGAAGTCAGATTGACTGTTGGAGGATATATCACTACCCTAATGTCAAGAACATTTGCATTCATAGTCAAGGCTGCCATGGTTTGGCAATACTAATTACCACCTTTAACATCGACAATAATAGTATTCTTTTGAACAACTCTTAAATAACAGTAACTTTTGCCCAACACAACAATTTAAAAGCCAAATAATCAAATCTTTCTTGTGATGCTTTAAATGTCTTTTCTTGCAGCTTGTACTATTAGTCAGGGAGTCTATCTTGCTTAAATCCAGACTTCAGCTCCTTACTTTTGTTTACGGTAACTTCAAACTTAGAGAAAAGTAAAACAGAATAATATTATTTCTGCAATTCAGTAACTTTGCAAGTAATAATAATAATTTGTTTCTCATATGCCCTAGGGTGTGGACTGTTATTTATGAAACAATTATCCCGGACGAGCCCCCAAAATGTCAGAATAATTGGTCAGAATATCAATTTTTATTATGGGCAATCAGCTACAGCTTTTAACCCCATATTACCAAAATGGCATAATTAGATAAATAATTTTATAGGTTCATAGATTCATAGGTAGCGGTTTTAGGTCTGGTAGCTACATGAGCCATATATAGACTTGCCACTTATCAGTGGATAAATTCCCTTTTCTTGTTCCCCATATATTAATCTAATATATGTTTAAATTACGTCATACTGGTGGCTTTTACAACCATCACTGGGAGTGTATTGCACACATCCACGATCCTCTAGTTAAACAAGTTTCCCCTTCTAGTTGTTTTATACAATTCTCCCATTAACTGAAATGGAAGCAATCTAGTAGCTCTGCCTACTGCAGCCCTTTTAATTAATCCTGCTGATTCCCAGATTACTTAATTGTTCAAGACCTTATATACATAACAGAGGTCTCTTACAGAGGTATAACTTTACAGTAAGACATAGAATACATCCCCAGATCCTGTAGCCCATCATGATATGCCTTATCTTTAACAGTTTTTACTTTCTTACTTAGTTGTCTTTGCACTCTTTCCATCATTTTAGGGCTACCTACACTCTGGGGGATGCAAAAGGGGGCTCCATATTTGAGTGCTGTCTCACCAGTGATCTGCATAATGGTACCAACACCTCTTCCTTTCTACTCTTTATATTCCTTAATATATTGAACCCTTCATCATTAATATATTGCACCCTTCATCATAAATGACAGCTCTCACTCTGCCCTTGAGCAAGTGTCCTCCTTCAGGTACCTGGGAATCACAATCGATGAGTCCCTTGCCTTCAATGAACATATTAGTACTATTACCACCGCCACTAAGAGGAAGTTGGGGCCCTGTACAGGCTTCAGTTCTGCCTCACTCCAGAGGCCAGGTATCAGGCCATCAGAGGTACAGTCCTGCCAATTCTAGACTATGGAATTGTGGTCTATGGTGTAGCCTCTGACACCAGCCCACACAGAGTCCACACCACCCTAAACAAAGCCTGCAGACTTGTCTTAGATGCTGATCGCCTTATGCACACTTGCGATCTGTAGGTTAGAACAAAATGGCTTCCTCTCAAGGACTGGATCTGACTCCACTCCTGCCTCCTGGGGATGTAAACCCTGCTTGGACTTGCACCACCTTCTTTACAGGCTTTATTCTGCCCTGCCCCTTCTAAACATGTTATGAGAAGTGTTACAAAACACATGGTGTTGGTGCCATTCAGAAGAACTGCCCTAGGGAGTGGTGCCTTTGCAGTCAGGACACCCACCTGGTTAAACGAGCTCCTTCAAGCCATCACAAGCCTCACCAGCATTAGTCACCTCAAATCTGAACTTCAGAATTCCATCGCCCCACCTACACACTGCTACTGCGTTACCTAACCCCCAGAGCATTACCTGTGTACCCTACTAGACTATATCCATACATACTCTGTCAAATCAGCCTCCCCACTGTCTTACCTATTGCCCACTACACATTCACTGAGATGTTTCTACCTTGGCATCCTCTTACCTATGACAAGCCTTCTTAGCTGCTATTTGTGAGTACCTAACTGAACTGTTATCACCTCATTTATACTGCCGGTGTTTTGTTCCTTGTGTACTCTGTGTTAAGACTGTACTTCACAATTTGCCTCTGTCTTTAATACTCAATTTCTTGTATTATATTAGTTTGTTAATGTGTTACTAATATATTTATGACAATGCCTGTTAGCTGCATTTACTATTCCCAGCTCATATAATTGTTCCTGTGCTCTGATTGATGAGGACCCTCTGTAAATGAGCTCTTAGCTCAAAGGTTTGTAATTCTGATTCTTTAATAAATAAATAAATACAAATATTTCCCATATTTTTATTTGTGAGTTTTTCAGCTTCTCTGTTGTGTGTTTCAAAGCTCAGTGTATTAGTTATTATTACCCCAAAATCCTTTTCACTGTCTGTACTAGAGATAATCCTATTATTTACGGTATATTGCACCTTGGTTTTGTTACACCCAAAGTGCATGACCTTGCACCTACTCTCATTAAACTTCAGTTTATATTTATTAGCCCAATTTTCTAGATCCAGTAGTTGTTTCTGGAAGCTTTTTATTTACTCAGTATTGTTCACTATTGCCCTTGCGTTTGTGCCATCACCATACTTGCAAAGTCAAGTGCCCCTCAACACTTGCACTGTGGAAACAAATATGGTAAACAATAAGGGACCCAAAATCGATCCCTGGGGAACCTCATTGGTGACTTTCTCCCAGTCAGATAGATAACCCCTGATGTTAACCCTCTGCATCCTGTCTTCCAACCAAGACTTAATCCAGTACAATAGACCCTTATTGAGTCCCATTTCCTGAAAGGACTCTTATAACTTTTCATGTGATGCTGAGTCAATGGCTTTTGTATAGTCAAGGTATGCTACATCCACTGGCATACCCTAATCAAGGACCTGGCTTACAGGCTCAAAAAAGTTTTGAATTTTAAGATAGGCTCAAATCTTACTTATTTTAATTACGAGTAAGTTCTAGGATAATGGTAAATATTTTTTTTTGTCACACCCAGATACTGTATATGTAGAAAAATTGATTTTATTTATCTCTGTACAACAATTCTAAGTATTACTGATTTGCATAAATATAAAACATAATAAGACATAGTAAAAATAATGCAAACCATACAACACCAAAGGTTTCAGAAAATCAAATAAAACAAAACAAAGAAATAAAGCAAAAGTAAAACAAAACTTGCAGTTTTGATAACTTTTGCAAACAGTAAAATTGTTTTGCTGAAAATACTTCAAATGGATTTGTTTAATTAGTACTTTAACTTTTCTTTGCAATTTATTTAAATACCTTTTTTCATGCAGAAATGTTTATCTTTTATTTAAACTCAAGCTTAACCAGTGTACCCAAGATTTTGTATTTTGAAAAGTTAAGTTGACCATGTTACCTCCCCATCTAAGTCAAATTAGAATATTATAAGAATTAATCAAAATAATACTTAAACATCTGGTTATTTTAGAGGCTTTGTCTTCTTCCTTTTAACTTTAAAAATCTTGGTGAGAATCTTCTTCTTTTCCTTGGATAGCAAAGTCTCTTTAGTAACTGGATTTTATGACTGTTTCTGTTTCTTCTTTTGTTTCCACTCGAACCCTGGACTTTGAACCCATCTGTTGTCAAACAGCACTGCAGACTTGTTTTTTGGCTGATGGGCTTAACAGGCAGTTTCTGTCCTTGCCTTGACTTTGGCAGGAACTTCAAAACATTGCTTTAGTCAAAATGTCCAGTATGCAGACAAAAGTCTTTGCTTCACAAAATTGGAAAGGTTCTGCTGTAAAAAGCTATCATGTGGTGGCTGGCTTTGTTGTAGATTCTGTTTTCTTCCAGGTTTAAACCTCAGGCTCTTGCTCTTAGCACCTTTGGTATGAGCACAGTAATGATTTGGTTTCTTGCTAGTCCAAACATCACTAGGTAGACGCGGCTCTTGGCTTCAGGCCATACAGGAATTTCAGAACAATAACATTACCAAGTCTCCATGCATAGATGCTAACAACATGAAGGTTTAGAAGATTCTGGGTGGATCTTGCAGAGCTGAGCTTTATTACCTCTGGTCCAGAGTGACATCATCACCAGCTTTAGTTGATTCTTGAAAAAATTATACAGGTGTGGGTCTCCACTCTTTGAAGGACTGCCCCTCTGTTCAGAGTTTAAGTTTTAAACATGAAATTACGTTTTTCTTTATCTTTTGGATGCAACATAATACAATCTTCATTTTTGAATTGCTTTCACTGAAAGCATTCTTTTGAAACATATTTCAAGTCTGTGAGGCAAATATTTCCTGAGATAAGTCAATAAGTATTATAACTTTAATTTTCAGCAGAATTCTTAAAATAGGAAATAATACTTTTGTTCCTTATGCCTTCTGCTTTAAAAGAATGTAAGTTTTGTCCAGAAAACCCTTCATAAAAGTTCTCAGAAACATCCAATGCCTTTGCAAAGAGCTGTTCCTTTGTCTGTGGTCAGTCAAGCCTGAAGCCATGCTTTTTGAAACTTATTAAAGAAATCTCTTGGTGTATTTCTGCATAGCAACAAATTGCATGCACAAAAACTATATCTTTGGACTTGTCATGATACCATCTTTCATTCAAGATCATCATTGAGAAGCTTACCTTGAAGAAAATTGTTCCAAAATACATATATATATATACTGTATATATGTATATGTATATGTATATATAAAACAGTTGATCCCCATTAGCTGCATTTAGAGACTTTAACATGTTGAGAGGTTAAAATATATTTATATATATATATATAAATTTTGATCCCCATTAGCTGCATTTACACAATTTAACAAGTTGAGAGGTTAAAATGTATTTTATCCACTGTGAAAATTTCATGCTGGCAGCCCATTGCCTTTTTAAGTTATAGTCAAGAGTCTTTTCATTTCCATTGAAGCCAAAGTAATTTTAAAAAGACTCTGCACTTTGATTTCTTGAATAACTTTGTACCAGGCTGTGACATCTTTAAGGCAGGTTTTACCACTGGTTGTCTAGGAAACTTTGGGCCTTTGACTTCCCAGCTTTTAAGGAATGCAAGGGCCTCTTCTTTATGACTAGTATAACTACAAGGTGTCTTTTTATATTGTGCCTTAAAGAGGCACCAGGAAAGGGCTAGTGGATCAGGCTCCTCTGGTTTTAAAAGCCACCAAAGGTTTTCTTCTCCTGAAGAAATCCATGCTGGCAGTTGTCATTTTAAAACCTCTTCCATTCATGGAGACAAAACCCTTAGAATCTTTGAACCAATTATCCAGTATTCCACCCCAATTACCTCAATTACTAATTAAGCATTTATTACAGAATATAACATAATAATTCTAAAATAATATAATAAAATTAAAAAAATTTTTATAACTAAGTTTTGTTCCCACACTCCCATTATAAAACAGAGAATGAAACAAGTTTCCAATGATTTACTAGTGAAACTAAACAAGCCCTGAGGGACTGTGATCTGTACTGGGCAAAACTAGAACAACCAAGGCAGAGCAGGATTGTACAAGCTTTTTGACTTGGCAAAAGAGAACTCATTGTACAAAGCTAATTTGTTTGGCCAAATCAAATTAGTATTTGACACTTTTGGATAACAGTAAGAATGATCCCTCCGAATTCTGGAAAGCCATTAAGGGCATGGAAGGAGGGTCAGTCCCTTCATCACTACCCAGGTAGCTTCAAACTAGAAATAAATTATGTACAGACAAACAAATAATCATGGAGGAATTTAACTCGCATTTGGCTTCTGCTGAGAATGCTTTTGAAAACTCATGCATAGTCAACATCCCACTGCCTTTGCAAAACGTACCAAATCTGACCACTGATAGGCAGTATAGCATAGTGGTTAATGGCACTGAGTTGCAAACCTGGAGACTTGGGTTTGAATCCCATTATCCCCCACTTGCACACTGTGTGACCCTGAGCTAGTCACTTAACTTCCTTGTGCACCCTGGTTGCACCTGAAAACAAGCCCTGGCTTAGTGTGGCTTTCCTGGTTAACCAATTTCCCCTTCCCCTTCCCCTCCTAATAGATCAGCCCTATTCCAGTTCCAGCAGTTCTCCTTTCTGCAGGCAGAACAGCTCCTTCAGAAGCTAGCCCCCCCAAAAAAGCACTGGTGCTGATAACATTGAGCTCTTTTGCCAAAAAATGGATTACTTGATCCCAACTGCTCCTATAACCCATCTTTTCAACTTATCAATTGCAAATTGTGAAATCCCACTCCTATGGAAAACTGCTCATATAACTATGCTATTTAAATCAGGAGATAACTCTTCTTTAACTAGGGCCTATCTCCATTCTGCCAGTCCCTGCCAAATTGCTTGAAAAACTGGTAAACAAGCAGATTAGAGACTACCTTGATAAATTTAATTTTATTATCCTATGCAATTAGGTTTTCAAGCTCAACATAGTACAACAACTGCACTAGTTAAGATCACCAATGATTGGTTCACTGCACTTGATCAAAAACTTACTAATATGGCAATATTCATAGATCTTAGCAAAACTTTCGATACCGTGGACCACAATATTCTACTGAATAAACTCAGGAATACTGGCATAGGCCCATGTGCTGTCACTTAGTTCAGGGAGTACCTTACTGGGAGATGCTAGCAATTAAAGATAGGACTGTCATCCTCCTGTGTCCAGATGTGCAAAGGAGTGCCTCAAGAGTCCACATTGGGACCATTTTTATTTATGATTTATACTAATGATCTGGGTGCTAACATTCTAAATGCAAAGCTGCACTTTTATACAGACAGCACTGTTCTGTATGTTGCAAGTCCTACAGCAGAGATAGCTATGAATGTTCTTCAAGAGGTGTTTGACCAACTCCAAATTAATTTATGTGCTTCAAAGCTTCTTCTAAATGCCACAAAAACTAAGTACATGGTACTCTCTTCCACATCCCTCCTGCCCACCCACACAGTAGGCATTACAACTCTAGGAGGTGAAAGGTTTGAACTGGTAGACTCCTTTACGTGTTTGGGCATGTGGATGGATAACAAGTTAGCCTTCCTTGTGCATATTGAAAGTCTCTGTAAAAAGTTATACCAGAGGCTTGGAGTTTATATAAGTGAAAAGAGTAAGAGCAAGGCAGGGACAGTAAGACTAAAAGGGGAAGGAGGAAATTGTGTGGAAGAGGACCATAAGAAAGCTGACATATTGAACAGGTACTTTTGTACAGTATGTACAAATGAAGGGATAGGTGATGGGCCACAGATAAGGAAAAGGGGCATTAAAGGAAGGGAGGTGGACACTGGCCAGTTGGATAAGACTGAGGTACTGGTTGTGGCCCCGGGCCAACAGATGGGGGGGTCGGGCAGTGTTGCGTCTTCCATAATTTTTCTTGGTGGTGTTTCTCTCCTGACCTCTGAATGGGCGTGGAACCTGGGGGTAGTTCTTGATGATAGGTTGACACTGCAATCACAGGTGTCAGCAGTCATCAAGACTTCCTTTTATCATTTTAGGAATATCGCCAGGATTCGGCATCTTTTTCCGTCTGCCGATCTGCCTGCTTTAGTCCACGCCTTCATGTCCTCGCGCCTGGATTAGTGCAATTCCCTTTATCTAGGGCTTTCTGGGGTTGAAATCTGTCATCTGCAGCTAGTGCAGAATGCTACAGCCCGGCTTTTGATGGGTTCTAGAAGATCCTGTCATATTACCCCTGTGCTGCGCAAACTGCACTGGCTGCCAATTCGGTGACAGATCACCTTTAAAGTCAGCTTGCTGACTTTCAAAGCCCTACATAATCTGGGCCCAGTCTATCTGAAAGAACTTCTGGTTCCCTATCACCCTGATCGATCTCTCCGCTCAGCTGATGAGGAGTTGCTAGAGGTTCCAAGGGTGAATTTAAAATCTTTTGGTGCTCAGGCATTCTCGTATGTTGCCCCCACCCTTTGGAACACTCTACCCCATCAGTTGTGGGAGTGCACTTCTGTGGAGGGTTTTAAGAGGGGTCAGAAGACCTTTTTGTGAGGAAATAGCAATTCGTGAATATTGATCATTTTAATTGTTTGGTCTGCTTGTATTTTTATGATGCTAATTGTTTTAATTGTTATTATGTATGGCGCCTTGACACTTGAAAGGCACTGTATAAATAAAAAAATTATTATTATTATTATAGCTGTTTTGTGGAGGAGAGAGTCCTCAGTGAATTGTGCAGCTGAAAGTAGATAATGCAATGGGGCCAGATGGGGTTCGCCCCAAGATACTTAGGGAACTCAAGCAGGAGCTGACTGCACCTCTGACAGCCCTGTTCAATTTATTACTGGATACGGGGGAGGTTCTTGGGGGACTGGAGGAGGGCAAATGTGGTCCCACTTCATGAAAATTGGAATTGAGAAGAGGCAGGAAACTATAGATCTGTAATCCTGACTTGGGTGGTGGGCAATGTTGTGGAAATACTGCTAAAAGAAAGGATAGTGGAATACCTTGTGACCAGTGGATTACAGGATCTGAAGCAGCATGGGTTCACAGGAGGAAGATCTTGCCAAAAAACCTGATTGAGTTCTTTGACTGGGTGACCAGGAAAGTGGGTCAGAGAGGAGCGGTGGATGTGGCCTACCTTGATTTCAGTAAGATCTTTGACACTGTTCCACACAGGAGGCTGGTAAGCAAGCAAGGTAGCTAGGGAGTGGGTTCAAAGGTGGTAAAATGGGTACAAAATTGGCTAAGAAACAGGAGTCAGAAGGTGATGGTAAATGGGGTTCACTTGGAAGAAGGCATGGTAACCAGCAGGGTGCCACAGGGATCAGTTCAGGAACAAGTCCTCTTCAATGTCTTTATTAGCAACATAGTAGAGGGGCTAGAAGAGAAGGTGTGCCTGTTCTTGGATTACACAAAAATCTGCAACACAATGGATACACCAGAGGGTGAAAAGAATGAGGGATTATCTGAGAAAACTGTAAGACTGGTCAAGAGTCTGGCAACTTGGATTCAATGCCAAAAAGTGTAAGATGATGCACATGGTGCACAAAAACACAATGGCAGCATACTAAATGGAGGGTGGGTTGGGGGGTATTGACCACACAAAACAGGAAAGAGACCTGGGAATCATCATATCTGATGACCTGAAGGTAACAAATCAATGGATAAGGCAATGGGAAAGGCTAGTAGAATGCTGGGATGCATAGGGAAGGGTATTGCCAGTAGGAAGAGGAAGGTAGTGTTACCACTGTATAGATCGATGGTGAGGTCCTACCTGGAGTACTATGTCCAGTACTGGAGGTCCTGTCTCCGTAAAGGCATGGATCAGATGGAGGCAGTACAGAGAAGGGCAGCCAAGATGGTGCATGGAATTTCCAAGTAGTGACCCAGCATCCTGTTGTTAGTTGGTGGGTGCAGTTGTAGGATGCCAATCCCAAACTTCGTAGAAAAAATTAACTGCACTCCAGAGATAGAAAAATGCACAGCAACCATCAAGTTTTGCATGTTCAGAATATTTTATTACTGAGCCAACTTGCTCAACAAATTTAAAGTTCATCAATTACACAGGCACAAAAAACCCAGCGCTTCACCTTCTCCTTAAAGTTTCAAAGGGGTCATATTACTGAGACATCCATACATTTTTATAGTTGATTCTCTATGACATCAGTATTCTGTTAAAATCTAATACTGATTAATAAATTAACAATAATTTCATTAACATGCTAAATGGTTAAGAACAAAATAATCTAATCACGTTAACAAAAATACTTAAAAATAACTAGCCATTCACTGATGCAGGAATATATCTATTGCATTATTTAAATACACCTTTATCACTTTATTACAGTGTATGGAAACACTGAAAACAACAACAAGAACAATGTATTCTAATTTATTAAACAAACAATATAAACTTAAATGCCTCAGTTACCACCTGATATACTTGCAACAAATAATCTAATAATTTAAGCAGCTCCAAAAAGAATGGCCTTACTCAAAAGCCAACTAATGCCCAGTAATTTTTATCATAATAGTAGTAAAAAAAATAAAAGTGCAGCTCAAATATGGGCTGTATATTAAATAGTAACTCCTAAAGCAAATGAATATACAAATTCCAACAGACTTTATTAAATTACATTTGATTTATAGATACAGCAATCTTTTTTAGAAATTCATATAAGCGATTAATTTCTATATATATATAATCGCATCGTTAGGTGAATCTCAATAAATATTTGATTTACAAAGTAATTTAGATAGTCTAATAGTGGAAATAATGAGGTTTATTACAAACATATATTTTCTTTAGACCACATAATACGGTTTAACTTTTGCAGCTATCAATCCTGTACATATAAGTTCCGTATAGGCTTCTAAGATAATCATATCTTCTTTTGTTAAAATAACCATTATACTGCACATTTGTTAGAATAGCTCATTTCTTTTTATTACAAAATTAAGGAAGACTACTGGGCTGCACCAACATGAGAGGTTTTAACCCATAATGACCTTATTCAGAAACCAATGTCACCCGACTATAAAAAACATCAAGCATTACCACTCCTTAAAGTATTCATTGTAAAACAGATAATAAATCTCAACAATTGCAGCCAAGAACAGCAAACATGCTGCATAGTTATAAAAATGACCAATGTCCTTTAATACATGAATCTGCATAGTTGAAAAACATCCAAACATCAATTGTTTTGTTTATATATACAATAAACAGTGGCAATGCAATAATTACTTGTAAAATCACTACAAATGAGTGTAATTTTCATAATTCTATATTTAGTCAAGAAAGATATGATTATTTTTTGCAGAAAAAATATTGCATTAAATACTCAGGCTGGCAGCATTCATGGTTTATCAAATTTAAATAAATGATCAAAAGTCGAAAGTCAAGAAAACATCAAAAACACTCTCAAAAGAAACTCAAATTATCACACAGTTTTTTACTAACTGTCAAAATTGCATATTGTTTCTTACAAGAAATGAACCCCCCCATTACATCTATATTACACTAGAAGTCATAGACAAATCAATAACAGGAAAACATTCTCAGCACAGTACAGAAAAAATACATCAATCAGTAATTAATTTTTAGTTTCAGTTGTGGTTTTAAATCCCACATTTCATTCAACCCATGTGGATTGACTGTATTCAATTTATAGATCCAATAGCTTTCCCTTTTTAATAGTAAGTTGGTTCGATCACCACCTCTTACACCACATTTTACACATTCAATCCCTATGCATTTCATAAATCTGTGATCAGAATTATGTTTTTCAAAAAAATGCCTACCAATCACTCTATTTTTTTATTTACAATACTTCCAACGTGTCCTTGTATTCTTTCTCTCAGAGAATGTATGGTCCTACCCACGTATCCCAAATTATAACTACACCAAATTAAGTACACCACAAAAGTTGTACTGCACATAATGAAGTCATATATTTTATATTCATTTTGATTGAAAGGACACAAAGTATTTTCAGTTACTACATATTTACAAATGTTACATTTTTGACAAACAAAGATGCCAGCTGGTTTCTGAGGTAACCATGTATTTTGCTTGTCCACTGATAAATGACTTAAGGACAAGATGGTGCATGGCCTGCATCAGAAGCCCTACGAGGAAAGACTCAAGGAATTAAATATATACTCTCTAGAGAAAAGGAGGGAAATCGGAGACATGATAGAAATGTTCAAATACCTCTAGGGTATTAATACGATGTAGGAGAGTGAAATATTACACAGAAATGAAAGCCAACAGGCAAGACAGTATGATATGAGGCTGGAGGGGGTGAGGCTCAGAGGGGATATGAGGAAGTACTTCTTCATGGAAAGGGTGGTGGACATATATAACCGCCTCCCTGCAGAGATGGTGGGAACAAAAACAGTAACAGGATTCAAGCATGCATAGGATAGACACAGGGGAACCTTGGTAACAGGGCTGGGATAGGTAAGATCAAGTAGGGTCTTCGGTAACACATTAGTTAGGGATTTTAGGGCAGACTAGGTGGGCCAAGAGGTGCTTTTCTGGGGACAACTTCTATGTTACTGTTTATTATAGAAATAAATTCTGTTTTAGCCCTGAGGCAAAGAAAAGATTTGTTCAGGTGACCGTTCTCCCCCTATTAGACTATGGCAATATCATTTACAGAAGTGCCACAGTTTCTCATCTAACTAAACTAGATGTAATTTACCATAGAGCACTCTGGTTCGTTACTGGTTTACAGGTCAAACCCCATCATTGTCTCCTCTATATGGAAGTGGGATGGACTTCTGGACTTCACTTGAGATCTGAAGGTTCAGGAACCTTCATTTCTGGTCCTTTAAAGCTTTGCAAAATTCATTGCCACCATACCTACCAACTCAGGCATTATTAGTGGACAATGCACACAACTCAGACAGTATTAGTGGACAGTGCACACATCCATCAGTGGTTCAAGTTATTGCTGCAATGCCATTGCCAACCTACAGCTGGTAGTACACTGAGGCTTACATCTTTTTTATCTGATTTTTACACCCAGCATTGCACATGAATTACTTGGCCCCCTTTCAACTGATTGACATGAAATTTAGAAAGCACAGCCTCTGTGTCAGGGACTCTTGATCCTTTAAATTCCATGTAGATCAGTTCAGGGGAGGCAAAGTTACAGAGATGCTAAGAAATGCAAATGTCTCAGTTTTTTAAAATGTTAAACCTTTTTTTGCCACCTGTTAACTAAAAAATAGGAGACTTTGAAACCAGAAACTTTCTGGTTTGATAGACATTGTTCCAAGGTGTGTACTTTTGTTGTTTTTAGGTTCCACTGTTAAATTATTATTTTTTTAATATTTAATAAAAGACATGGAGGCAATCTGGAAAATCAGGCAATGTGGAAAATCATATTTGGCACACATTACTGTGTAGTTACTGAAAGGGTATGTGTTTCTGAGCCAATAGACCAAGTAAAAAAAACAAAAAAAACCCAACACATTACATAGTCATATAGATGTTTTCAAGTTACTTATGATGGAACTACAAGAAATTTCACTTAAGCATGTCTATTCTTGTTTGACAGTCATCTTATTGGTCAACTGTGAATTGCAGGCTAAAACTGTTTTGGGACAGGAAACTAACATTGGGAACACAATGTGGGTGTACATTACCATTGAATATTTCTCAAGCAACCATGGATTACTTGAAAATTAATCAATGGTTACCTGATGCTGTTTGGCCAATCCTGCGCAACCCTTTCTCTTCCCCATGTTACAAATATAAAATAACCCTCTCTTTCTTCCTGGTCCTGTCCTTCCAGAATGTGGTGTATCATGGAATGGCAAATGCCAGCCGTGGTTGTTAGTGTGCCATGATTTTGTTATGGCCACCTGATCCAGATCTGCCTCCACAATGGCTGCCTCAAGGTCAGGAAATTTGTTTCCTAGACTTCTCATATTGGCACACATGGCTCTCCATTCCTTTTGTTCCCCTTCCCCCTACATTGCCCTTCCTTTCTGATTTTATTCTTCATCCTTCCCTTATCCCTGATACTGTCCCTCCATTGTCCCCCTTCTGCCCACCCTCGTTAGCTCTACTCTCAGCCTTAGATCTGCCTCCTGACTCTCCCATCCTTTCCTCCACCTTCTCATTATGCCCTTCTACCCCCTTTGAAATTTATTTTCTCTGGGCATCTCATCTCTGCTGCTCCATTTTGGGGGGGGGGCATTCATTGCCTCCCTTGTTTTTTCTGCCTTTCCCCTTGGATAGTTCAAATGCCCATCAATGTAGCATTTAAACATTCCACCTAGGACCAACATTCCCCTCCTGGATGGATGAAGGTCATCTGCCTTGTACAGGTCTCCATCCCCCCAGGTAGTACCTCAGTCCCTAATGTAGCCCAGACTCTCCTCCCTGCACCATGCTTTCAACAGGCAATGAAGGCCCTGGTGCCTTGTTCCATAGCTTTCCCCTGGCAGTATACAGGTAGTACCACTGTGATGACCACCATGAAAGCTACTTGCTTCAGGCCTCTCCCCAGCCCCCCATAACATTTTCTGTACCACCCCTGATGTGTTCCTTGCCAGGTCATTTGTTCCCAGATGGACAATGACACCTAGCTCCCATCCTGCCCATTGCCCTAGCGATCTTAATGATTCATTCTCCATCCCTTCACACCAAGGCACTATGTAGGCACCTCACCTCCCCTCCCTCTTCCCCTCTCACCCTGCTCCCAAATCTACCTCCCTAGCAGTTGAGTCTCCCACCAGAAGTTGCTTCTTCTTCTGCTGGGGTCCTTTGCCACCTACCTTGTGGCCTCTCTTATGGAGGACTTTCATATTCTCCTTAGGCACTGCCATGGGTGCCTCCTCTTGACAGTCCTATTTTGCAAGAGCAGTGAAAGAATGTGCAGTGGCACTGGCTGAGTAATGTCTTCCCAACCAGCCACCCCCACATTCCTGAATCCCACCACAGTTCAGCAGGCCCTCCTTCTTGGCACCCTCTGAGGCACTGGTGGTAGACTTGGGGGCCCCCGGGTGGGGAAAGAGGTCCTCTGAATTCTATCCAACTCAGCCCAGAGTCCAGTGAGCTACTCCCTCATCCCAGAGAGGTGCACACAGGTTGGGCAGCACCTCAGTCTCCAAAGGTCTCCCTGAAGACTGCTGCTCTACAACCACTGGACTACCTCACTCCCAACACTCCCAATACTGTGCTCCCTATGTTCTGGAAAAGAACTTGTGCTCTAACCCCAGATAGGATGCATGTAAATCATGATCTCCGGCTGACCAATCTAAGAAGCATCGGACTGGATAGCCTGGCCTGCTGCTGGCTCAAGCACTGTTTGTTAAACAGGAAACAAACTTGTAAAGTGGCAAAGTTGTTTATCTGGTCTGAGAGACATAACTGTTGGTGTGCCTCATGGTTCCATTCTTGATCTTCTGCTCCTCTCGCTATACATCAATGACCTGCCTGATGACTGTGGTGGATCCAAGTTGCAGCTTCACGCACATGATGCTGTCCTTTATAGAAACATAGAAGTTGATGGCAGAAGGAGACTGCTAGGTCCATCTAGTCTGCCCATTTGTTTTAGATCTATTTTGACAGTTTAGTTGCCCTTTGTAGTCAGGACTCCTTGTGGTTGTTAGTGTACCATGATTTTGTTATGGCCACCTGATCCAGATCTGCCTCCACAATGGCTGCCTCAAGGTCAGGAAATATATTTCCTAGGCTTCTTGTATTGGCACACATGGCTTTCCATTCCTTTTGTTCCCCTTCCCCCTACATTGCCCTTCCTTCCTGATTTCATCCTTCATCCTTCCCTTATCCCTGATACTGTCCCCCCCCATTGTCTATGCTCTGAGGCACATCTAACCTCCCTCAAATCAATCATGACCTTGATACTTATTTCAAGCTCCTTGAATTCTGGTTAGTAAATAAAAAACTTGTGCTAAATGCCAAAAAAACTAAAGCACTACACTTTGGCCCCAGGCACCTAGTCATTGACAGATAAAACTTGCTCAAGTTATCCACCCTCTCTGGGTTGAAGGTGGAAGTGGTTAACTCTGTGAAATACCTAGGGGTTCATGTAGACCAGAACCTCACCCTCATACCACATATTGATGCAGTCACTAGGTGAATCCACCATAAGAAATGTCTGCTGTATAGACTCAATGCCTAACTCACCAAGTAACTGAAGGTCAACACTATTAAAATAGTCTCCATGAATTTCAGCTCCACACAGAAATTAGCTAAACTCCTCTCTCCCCCTGCCTTCACCACCTTCGATGGCAAAACCCTGGACATTGTCCCAGCCTACAAATACCTCAGAGTCTGGCTTGACAGTCGCCTGTATTTCTGTACTCATGCCAACCATATTCAGTCCAAGCTCCGCCCTAAACTCGGGGCCCTCCATAGAAACAAAGATGCCCTCTCCCTCCTTGTTCACCAGATGCTCCTTACAGAGACCATCCTGCCACTTTTCGACTATGCCAATGTGTACAGGTCCACCTCTGCTTCTACCCTCTCCAGACAGGACATTCTCTTCAACGCCTTTTGTCATTTCACTCTGAACCCCCTCTCAGAACACATCATTGCACCCTTTACTCCTCACTATCACTCCTCTCTCTTCCTTCCTGTTGAAACCTCCATACACCCATGGTCACCACTAAATACTGGTTTGGCTTGCTCCCCCCCACCTAGCCTGCCTCCTATCCCTCTCTGCCCTCACTTCCTACAGTCTCCATACCCATGACCCACACTTCTTTGCCCTACCCCGTCGTCACCCAGACTCTGGCAAGGTTGCCCTCTCTTTCCACTTCCCCTGTGAGTGGAACTCCCTGCCTGCCTCACTGTGCACACTGCCATCCTTAAGTCTTTTACACATACCCTCTACCTCTCCCCTTCTACACCTTGCTCATGCCCACAGCCTGATTAACCTCCAGGCGGCACTTTGCTTATTCATCCCTGGTTACCTGCATCCCAGTGTGCCAGGTCCTCTGCCTTTCTGATATTAGCACCCACCTAAGTTTCCCTTGTGTCCCACTGCCTACCCAAGCTTCAACAACTACCTGCTGCTGTTATGTAGCATAATTGTGTTGTTGATATGCTTATGTTATGTACTTTTTTCATATCTGCTTGTAACCATTTGCTGCTATGTTGCTTATGTATTATTGCTATACACTATGGCATGTACAATTTTATACCTGCCTGTACCCCTGTATAACCTGTTACCTTCTTGTCTGTATGTACTTATGAGTCAATTTTCTGTAGTATTGGACATTTACTTGTAATCTCCCCCCCCCCCCCCCTTTCCAGTTGTACGTGGAAATGAGTCTCGGCTCAGTGTGCTTCTCCTGGTTACCAATCCTTAAATAAAGAAATAAATAAATAATGACTGGTCATTGCCACCGGTACTCTCTTGTCTGCCCTATCTTATTGTGCTCCCATGTTGTACTCCCTGCGAGAAACTGAGCTCAGCAAGTTCAGCATCTTGTACAATAGTGTTGCTCCGTTTGAGGCCGGTGCCCACCCAGGGACCGTCATTGCACATTTCTCTCAAACCTGAAGTGGCCCTCCCTAAAGGCTAGACTAGCCTACCCACTGTTCTACCTTGCCTACAAACACTCAATGAATACTACCTCCAACTCTTAAGGGGCTTCTAAATATGGCACCCCAAAGATGGTTTCTCTGTTCCTCAAGCTGTCCCCTGTTCAGCGTGCCAAGATTCAGGTCATGCTCCAGAATGCAGTCATTCACGGTCTCAACTCCATCTATCTGGAACAGCCTTCCACTTGAAGTTCAAAAGAGTTCCTCTGTGGCTATGTTTAAGTTTAGCCTGAAGGCACATCTATTTATAGCCTCTTGGTGCTTGTGCAACCGCTGATCTGACCGCTGCCATCTTCACTCCCTTGGCCCATGTGTGTACTAGATTAGCTGTGCCCCTGCCACTGCCATAGCTCCTATCTTGAGGTGCATAATTTGTGTCACTTCCTCTTTGTGGGATCCTGTGTAATGTTATTAACCTTATTGTTGTTCTCACCAATATGTACACTGCTGCCTGTAACTCTGCAAACTGTAAATAATTGTCTTTATGTACCTCTGTTTTTTGTGTCAGTTTATTCATTGTCTTTCTGTAAGTAATCCATCTTTGTATTATTCTCTTTCTGTACATTAGTTTACTTTTTTGTAACACTTTTCATGCTGGCTGCTATACCTGAATGTAATTAATCCTGTGTCACCCCTGAAAAAGGGACTGTTGGTCTTAGTGGGCCAACCCGGTTACCAAAATTCAATGAAAAAAAAACTAAATAAAGATTTCTCTTTATTATTTTGTTTACCCCTTATTGTTTTATCCTAGATAGGTTTTAGTTTAGGTTTCCCCCTTTTGTTTAATAAGGTTTTTCTCACTTTCCCCTCTTTGTTTAGCTTATATGTTAGTCACCCCCTTGCATAGTTTTTTTTATAGATTGTATCCTTATGTTTCTTTTCCTCTCCCTCTTCACACTTCCCTAGATAGGGTGTTAGAGCAATACCTGGTTTAACAGTATTTAAAGTTCCTGTAGTCATTAACATATGTTGCAACAAGTACACAGACCTCAAAACATTATATCTCACAGGATCATCAATTAGGGATAGCTGGGGGGGCGCAGAAGCAAGATGGCGGCAGCTCTGCTCTGCTCCTGGCTGCACCACCATTTGCTTCTTGATTTTTTTGACTGTTAGTAACTTTTATTTAAGTTTTCATGAATGAAACTTCTATTTTTTTAAGAGTATAATATCTGGATATGTGTCTTCTCTATTGTTTTAAAGGCTACAAGTGTTGTTGATTATGAACGCTTGAGTCATTTGACTGCTGGTGCATGGTGTTTTTGGCATCCTGATAATTCCAGTCGAATTGGGGTGAAAGAGTAATGCTCAGATTCAGATTTGTACCATAGCTACTTCCTAGAGCATGACACTAAAGGTTGAGTGTTTGGGCAAAACAACGATGACGTTTTAAAATAAAACCGGCGAGGTGTCTGTGGACTGGGAGTGTTTACCAGTTACCGTTTGTAGAAAGCACCCTTGCTAAGGAACCAGAATGGCTGGCTTAAAAATGGCTCAGAAATGGAATAGTATAATGGATCTATGTTCAACACCTGCACCGAAAATGTTGAAAGGTGCAAATGAAAGTATAAAAGATATGCCACCTATGTTAGTAGATCAGAGGAATTTCAGTTGTTGGGCATAATTTACTATGCTTAGAGAGTGATTTATGTTTTCTTTGCAGACATTTCTGGAAGAAGCAAAGCAGCAAGACTGACCCAGCGGCAGCTAACAAACAAGATGGAGTAATAACCCATGGGAGGAGAAGGAAAGGAATTAGTTCATAACACAGAGTAATGCTGAACACTGGAGGAAATTGTTCCATAAATGTCGAAGCCTTATGTGAGTAAGGGCCAGATGCAGGAGCTTTGGTACAACACCATTTATTACTGAAACAAACTCACAAGGTACGTTTGCTTTTTGTATGACTTGGAGTGTTCCAAGTGAGGTGTCATCACTCTGAAAGGAGTCAGGAAAGACTGTATAAATTTACAGATCCAGAAGCAAATGGTTTGATACCTTTTATTGGACTAACATAGATGTTACAACAAAAGAACAAAGTGCTCTAGCTTTCGAAACAACCAAGTCCTTCTTCAGAACTGAGAAAAATATATTTTGCATGATCTAAAAAGTTTAAACTGAGTTTTATGAAAATATACTAGAAAATACTGATGTAATGAGTTGTTGCAAGTTCTCATAAAAAGAAATAGGTTATGCTAAATACTAAGTATGCTGAAAGCCTAGTACATAGCTAATGCAATTTATCATGTTGACTATTGCTTATTCATTTGCATTGTTTATTTGCTGAAATTTGTTTCATTTGTTTTATTGGTTACTTGATTTTCTGAAACCTTTGTTGTTGTTTTACATTATTTTTATTTATGCTTGATATTCATGCTAATTAGGAATATTTAGAATTTGTACATATGTGAATAAAATATATAATTTCTCATATTTCTGTGCGTGGCAGAAGTGTTATTGGCATTATCCAGAACCTGGAGAACAGGGATAATATCATATTTGAATTTTATAATTATTTTTGGTAATTTATGAAAATATTTTTTGGGTAAGGCCCGAGGTAAATCCAAGTGCTACATTATAAAAAAGTATATCATAGCCTTTGTTCCGACATTCCCAGTGAACCCAAGTCAGGGACATTCTACATGCTACCTAAAATACATAAGCCTGGTAATCTGGGAAGACCCATAGTCTCTGGTAAAGGTACCCTGACAGAGGGGATCTCAGGGTTTGTAGAAGCCATTTTAAAACTGGTAGTTATACAAAGGGATAGTTACATCCAGGACACTACACACTTCCTGCATAAACCTTTTGGTTATAAGAACTTAATACCGGATATCTTTTTAGCCACGATGGATGTAACATCCCTCTACACTAATATTCTGCACACAGATGGCATTTCAGCCTGCCTTAAATACCTGCTTGAGAAAGGATTGGACCACAACATCAACCCTAGAGTTGTGGGAAACTTACTGAATTCATTCTGACACATAACTTCAGCTTCAATGGTAAACATTTTGTTCAAACGATGGGACAGCAATGGGCACCAGGATGGCTCCACAGTATGCTAATCTTTTTATGGCGAATTTGGAGGAGGACTTTTTAAAGCACTGTACACTCAAATCATTCACTTATTTCCTTTACATTTATTATTTGTTTATAATTTGGTCAGTGGGCACTGACACACTTAAGGATTTTCATGAGGAACTTAATAACCTTCACCCAACCAAGAAACTTTCCCTGAAATATTCTGCCACCAGAGTACATTTTCTGGCCACCACTGTCACTATCAAGGATGGCAACCTACATACATGTATTTACAGGAAACCAACAGACAGACAGAGATACTTACACAGGAAAAGTAGTCACTCATGAAACATAAAAAAATCTGTCATGTATAGTCAAGCACTTCAGTATCACTGCCTCTGTTCAAATGAGGAAGACAGAGACACACATATGAATATGTTGAAAAACACCTTTATTGAGCAGGGACACTCTTCCAGAGAAATTGACAGAGCAGTGGAACATGCAACACAGGTACTAAGAGAACAACTACTGCAGTATAAGGAAAGGACCACTACCAACAGAATATCCTTAGCAGTCTCCTATCACCCTGACCTTGAACTTCTACGTAAGATTATTAAGGACCTCCACCCAAAAATTAGTGAGGATGAAACCCTTAATTGTATTTTTCAAGAACTACCACTACTATCTTTTAAAAAAACACCGAATTTAGCCAACCTGATGATTAGGAGTCAGCGTGAACCAGAATAGTATACCAAGACATCATATGGTACACGATCCTGTCATCAACTCAGATGTAAGACTTGTAAACTCATTTCCACTTCAGATAGTGTGGTTACAGCACAAAACAGTTCAGCATACTGGGGAATTATACATGCAATGAGTAATGTTGTTTATTTCATTCAATACAAGAAATGTCCTCACCCAATTAAAACAAAAAACAATTTAAAAGACAAAGAATCTCTGTGCGCAAGCACGGAGGCAAGGGATGCCCAAAAGGCATTTGGCTGGGAAGCCAAGTTTCAAAGAAATACAAAATCACACATGCCCCCACAATGCAAAGCATCATGGGCTGTATATGCAGATCACCACAGAATATTATGCTGGTTCAACTTTAAGCAGAAATGCATGGTGCTGAAAGGCCTCTCACACAGTTTGCAAAGGGTGCCAACAGAAGACATAGACACGTGTTTCATCCTACCAGGACTCATCAGTATGCCTTATCTGTTTGACACCCCAATATCAAACAGTTGCGCACAGAGGTTCTTTGTCTTTTTAATTGTTTTTCGTTTTAATTGGGTTCACCACAACATAACCCAGATAGACCATCTTAGGGTAGCTGGTTCATTCCACTGGGGTGTCAAACAGATGAGGCATACTGATGAGTCCTGGTATGACGAAACATGTGTCTATGTCTTCTGTTGGCACCCTTTGCAAACTGTGTGAGATGCCTTTTGGCACCATGCATTTCTGCTTAAAGTTGAACCAGCATAATATTCTGTGGTGAGTCGCATATGCAGCCCATGATGCTTTGCATTGTGGGGGCATGTGTGATTTTGTATTTCATGTATATATATATATATATATATATATATATTCTGTTTATTTTATTTTGGGGGCTTGTTTTAAACTTGCAATTATGTTTCAGTTTAGCATGTATTATTATACACAGGTTTGCCTTTCATTGACTGAGTTCTTTAACACACAAGGACACTTGCAATTAAAGTGTAAGCTTCTCATCTTACATGTAATTAGGGAGAATAGTATACAAAGGTTTTGTTTTCATTAGACTGTTTTCTTGAAACATACTGAGGCATTTTAAAATTTATGTGAGGAGAACTCTCAGCTTGTTGCTATCTTCTGATAACTTTTGACATTCAATGGCTCTTCAGCTAAAAGCATACTGGTGTTAATTAGCTTCTCTGATGTAATCTTCTGTTATGTTTTGAATGAGGATGTTAAACCGATGAGAATTATTTCTGTTTTTTATGCATTATCTGGGTGTTAACAGTATGGGATTTTCTAAATAACTTCATAAAGCTTCTGAAGAAGGACTTGGTTGGTCTGAAAGCTAGAGCACTTTATTATTTTGTTGTAACATCTATGTGGGTCCAGTAAAAGGTATCAAACAATTTGCTTCTGGATCTGCTCTTACTAGGACCAATACAGCAACTACACTGTTTCTGTATAAATTTATAGGAGCAATCCTGGCTGTGTTGTGAATTAACGGACATTTTACTTAGGCCCAACTAACGTTTTGGGATGTATGATAAATTGTCCTGCTGCCACTTTCTTTGTTCATTTTATGATAACTCTGTAAGGGTTTCACTCTAGAACCTCCTTTCCCCTCTTCCTATGTGTTTTATTATTTTGCCGCATAAACAAGAGGAAGGACTCCTATGTTTAATTGGAGCCACTTAATTACAAAGTAAACAGGTAATGCTTTTAAAAAAAGATGGACTCTTGTATTAAATGGAGCCTCTTGGTCCTTGCATCTATTTGAGCTGGGATTTGTCTGGGTGACTTTGATGGAGCAGGTCTTTGGTAACTTTTAACCTACACCCAGTATAAAAACTCTGTTCACTATTGCTGAACCTTGAGAATGTTAAAATGGAATCCACCTGAAGGAATTCAGCATGATGGATGTTTTATTCACATGCCTAGATGTGTTTATCTATGTTTCCATGTATCTGGCTTGATTTTTGAGAAATATATTTATATAGCCTTTTACCTTTTAGTAGATAGCCATATTGTAATAATTTTATGAAGTCTATAATGCTTAGATGTTGCAAAGGGCTGTTATTTATAGGAACACATATGATTAGGACCTGTGATTAATCACCATGTTTAGCTGCAGCTATGCAGGGATAATATTTATTGCTGAGATGTTGTATTTATTGATCGGAGTACATATAATTGAATAGATGCTAAGGTGAGGTAACAGCTTCCCTGTTGGATGAAATTCCCTGGATGATAATGCTTCATAATTGTGTTTTTACAAAAGTGGTACAAGTGGCCCAGAACTGGGGTGGAGTGGGGTTTGGAGTCAAAGCCTCCAGTCAATAGTGAAGTTGGGACATGTATAGCATGAAAAGACCTGATGGGAGGGTTTGAACCTGGTGGCAGGTACCAGACCTATATTTGATCTTAGGATGCAAAACAGATGAGAGTTAATGTCTATAATGGGGGGTCACCTAGTAGAGCACGGGATAGCATGTGCTATAGAGTGCCCCTTCCAGACTCCTTATGGTGAACTCTAACTAGCAGCACAGGTTGGATCACTTTGGCCCCAATAGCTGGGGTCTTTCAAATCAATTGAGGGATAGTAGTTGATGCAGAAATCTCATTCTTAGGTTGTGTGCTATGGTTCAGGACTTGGCCCTTCCGCTTCCTTGAGGGTTACTTACTGTCCATTGAGTAAGGAGCCAGATGATTGCTAAACTATATGGAACTCAAGGGGAATAACTTATGATAAGAATGCATATTTTGTGCAAGATTTTTTATTATTTAATGAATCACTTTAGTAAAGATTTGATTTTCAAGTATACACTATAAATAAAAATGTAATAAATGAACAGGTACAAATTGTGTTGAGCCCCTAGGGAAAACTGTTTATTGTCAGTGTGATAACTAAAGTGCCCAAACTAATAGGTTAATTGCACTAACTGTGCTCTTATTACTAATATAGGGCTATCCATAGCAGACCTTTGCTAAATATTGTAGTACCTGGTGTATCTTATTTATATGTGTATGTATATCTATATATATATATATATATATATATATATATATGTATATAGGTGAGCATGTAATGTTGGCAATAAAAATATGTACTCTCACTGCAGTGGAATAACTCTGTGATGAAATAGACACTGTGAGTTTATTTCCTGATAAACCCACAGTGTCTACATCACCAGCAAATATACTCGCAATGGTGATGTCACCAGAGTGAGACTATTTACACTGCAGCCTGCATGTAATAGCTTCACAGTTTCTCTTTCTCACTGAATTCTGCAACTAACTCAATTAGCATTGTAAAAGACAATCACCTATGTCCATAGTTATTCTGACAATCCTAGCACATTACTGTGCTGCTCTAATCTTCAAACCAGCCTCCATCATAAACCAGTTTCTCTTTCTGAGTGCTGACTGCAACAGTTTCTCTGTCTCAGTGAAGCCTGCAACTTACTGAATAAACAGTCTGTTTCTCACTCCTAGCTGCAGGTAACACAATTATCATTGCAAATCAGATGCACCTGTTCCTCATACTATCTAACACTCCCAGCCTATTCAGAAACACTTACACACACACTCAGACCACACACAAACAGTGCTGTCAGTATTTTATTTATTTTATTTTATTTGCTTTTGTTAACCGGGTAAGCTCACTAGACAGTCAAGTGCCTATTTTCAGGTGCGACCCGGGAGATTACAAGGTACATATATGAACATCCAGCAAATACAAGTGGAGGATTACATTACATAGAATTAGCACAACAGGGACTTTACAAGCATCAGATTTCATCAGGCAAATAGTAGTTAAGAGTTAATATAAAGTGACCAGAACACAGGGACATTGCAAGACAACAATACCAAAAACAGGTATTACAATACAGTATTAAACATTGCAGTCAGTAGGAAGAAGTGCAGTGTAAATTCATCGCTCCAGGCAGCAAGTTGTAAGGCTAGCAGTTAGAATAAGGAGGAGTCACAGTTGGGATAGAGTGGGCCCAGTGCAACAGAAAGGAGTGCACAGTTATAGTGCTCACCCTGTTTTGCTGGTGGGCCTAAATGGTCCATTTTTATATATGCTGTGAGAACAGGAGGAGTATGAGCACAGTTGTTCTCTGCCCACGTCGTAATGTTTAGGTAGCATCTCAGTTAGTTGGGGCATCTCAGGCTGAGAGGGTTTGTCTAGTGCAGAGACAGGTGGCAGCCGTTTTGAGAAAACCCCAGAAGGAGGCTTTAAAGCTCTGGTGTGAGGGAGAGGAGCGAGTGCTAGTTGGAAGAGAGTTCCAAACCCTGGGCACATACGCAGCGAAGGCTCGGTCACCAATTTGTGTGCAGGTTTTAGGTAACAGGAGGGCATGGGAGCCGCTGGATTGCAGGTTGTAGGAGGATGTAGCAAGAACAAGGGTCTCAGCACGGTTTTGAGTATAGCCTAGAGGTTAGAGTAACAAGCAATGAACCAACTTCCTACATCCAGCAGCCCAGACCAGTGTTTAATTCTCACAAATTCCATTTCAATACTGTGTGACTCTAAACAAATCACTTAACTGCCCAGTGCTCCCAGGTCCCCCCCAAAAAACTTACCCAATTACCAAAATAAAGTAAACAGGGTGAGTACACAGAAAAAAATGTTCCTAAAATGTACTAGCCCTACTGTATAAATTGCACACATGATGTGCGACTTGTGGAATATGGCGAACATTTGCACTCGTGCAGAGTGAACTGCAATAATATCACTCGTGCCTTCAGCACTTGTGATATTATCGCAGTTCACTCTGCACTCATGCAAATATTTACCATATTCCACAGTCGCCCATCATGTATCCTCTCTCTCTCTCTCTCTCTCTCTATGCAATAGGGATGCTTTCTATCAGTGCAGGAACATTTGGTTTTGACTGTTTTCTTTACTTTAAATGATAATTTCTGGGAGTTTTGGTTAACTTTCCTAGAGTATGTCTGCCTAGCATAATGGTTGCTGTTAAGTGAAACACCACTCATTTTGTAGAAAACTTCTTGCTGAACAAATGTCATGCTCACAGTACTATGCTACTTTTTTCATTTTAAAGTTATTCACATTTGTTTGTCAAAAAAGGGAAAAGAAAATGGAATTTTATGCTGTTTTTTGCTAATTATAAAAATAACTAAAAGGTACC
Organism: Neoceratodus forsteri; assembly: GCA_016271365.2. Taxonomy (NCBI): domain Eukaryota; kingdom Metazoa; phylum Chordata; order Ceratodontiformes; family Ceratodontidae; genus Neoceratodus; species Neoceratodus forsteri. Next base: position 979,968,299 of record CM057458.1, on the reverse strand, counting down.
TATAAATGAAACACCTCTCATTTTGTAGATATTTTTGTGCTGAACATTTTTCATGCTCACAGTACCATGTTATCATTTTTTGTTTTAAAATTATTCACGTTTGTTTGTCAAAAAAGTGAACAAAAAATTAAATTTTCTTCTGCTTTTTTGATCATTTAAAAAAATCTATAAGGTATCTATACATGACACACCACTCATTTTGTAGATAATTTTGTGTTGAACAATTTTTGTGCTCACAGTACCATGCTATCTTTTTTGTTTTACAGTTATTCCCATTTGAATATGGTTAGTACTGCTTCTGAGGCCGAACATTCTAAATGAATTCTAAAGAGATTTATGACATAGTAACTGTGTGTATAAATGGTCACTGTATGTATAAAATAGAGAATAATGGATGGGCAAGTGTGTGTTATGAATATTTTTTTTCACACCCAAGGTGTGTGATTACCTATAAACCTCGAGAGCGAAGCTTGAGAGGTTTATGCAGTCATCACACACCGAGGGTGTGAAAAAAATATTCATAGGCACACACTTGCCTATCTTTTATTTTTTATAATTGCTGTTGCAGAGTCTTATCCTGCATTTATCTAATAGGGAAAAAAAAAGATACCAGTAGGCCAAATGTAGAGTGGAGTACATTGTAAACATTCACTGGTGATCGCAGTTAAATAGTGGATGGGTGAAAGATTAATTAAAAGATTAGAGTGTTTTTTGTAAAGCTAGAAATTTAAACTATTGTGCTCATTTTAAATTGTGCCTGTTTTAAATTGTGCCATTAGCAGTGCGCCAAACAGGAAGTGTTGCGATACATAGATACATAGATACATAGACAGTGTCGGCAGATAAGGGCCTATGGCCCACCTAGTCTGCCCATTTGAGCTTGTAAGTTCAGTTTGTTTTCCTAGAAGTCTATTTCCCCTTACCCCTGACCTCTAGAATTCCTTTATGTCTACCCCATGCATTCTTAAATCCCGTGATTGTTTCAGCCCCACCACTTCCTCTGGCAGGGTGTTCCACTTGTCCACCACCCGTTCTGTGAAGAAATTCTTTCTCATGTTTCCTCTGAATCGTCCTCCCTCCAACTTCATCCCATGCCCTCTAGTCCTGAAACATCTTTTTCGCTTAAAATAGTGTTTTCCTGCACCCTGTTCCTCCCTGTAAGATACTTGTATGTCTCATCATATCCCTCTCTCTCCTCTCTCCTCCAGGAGTACATGTTCAGTTCCTTCAACCTGTCTTCATAGGACTTGTGATGCAACCCATGCACCATCTTTTGTTGCCCTCCTCTGAACCTTCTCTACCCTGTCTATGTCCTTACGTAGGTATGGTCTCCAGAACTGTACACTGTACTCAGGTGGGGCCTCACTAGTGTCTTGTATAGCGGAATTATGACCTCCCTTTTCCTGCTGGTGATGCCCCTGCCTATACATCCCAGCATCCTATTTGCTTTACCTGATGCCTTGTCACACTGTTTCCCTACCTTGAGGTCATCAGAGATGACAACCCCAAGATCCCTTTCCTGCTTGGTGCATGCTATATCCTCACCCCCAACTGATACATTGTGCCAGGGTTTTTTGTGCCCCATATGCATTATCTTGCACTTCTTTGCATTGAATTTCAACTGCCAAACCCTTGACCATTCTTCAAGTTTCTGCAGGTCCCTTCTCATTCTGTCTACACCCTCTGGTGTGTCTACTCTGTTACAGAGCTTTGTGTCATCAGCGAACAGTGAAATTCTGCCTTCTATATCCTGTGCAATGTCACTGATGAAGATGTTGAATAGGACCGGTCCCAGCACTGATCCCTGTGGTACCCCACTGGTCACTCTTCTCTCTGTGGAGTGACAGCCATTTACCACCACCCTCTGTGTCCTGCCACCCAGCCAGTTACCTACCCACCACACTACTGTCCTGCCCACACCCATAGTCCCCAGTTTGTGTAATAGTCTTCTATGTGGCACAGTGTCAAAGGCCTTGCTGAAGTCCAGATAGGCCATGTCCACTGCCCTCCCTGATCCACCTCCCTAGTCACCCAGTCAAAAATTCAATGAGGTTGGTCTGACATGACCTCCCCTGGTGAAACCATGCTGCCTTGGGTCCTGTAGTCCATTGACAACCAGATGTTCCACCAATCTCTCCTTCAGTAGTGCTTCCATGATCTTTCCCACTACCGAGGTGAGGCTGACTGGTCTGTAGTCCCTGCTTCCTCTTTGTTCCCACTTTTGTATAAGGGGACTACATCTGCTGTCCTCCAGTCTTTGGGTACTTCCCTGTTTCCAGTGATTGGCTGAACAGGATAGCCAGAGGTTCAGCCACCACCTCTCTTAGTTCTTTAAGGACCCTGGGGTGCACCCATCTGGCCCCATTGCTTTATCAGCTCTTATTACTTCCAGTTCCTTCAGGACCCTTTCTCGTAAAGGGACTTGTGTCCATTTCTGCACCATTCTCACCCCTTGTACTCCCTTCAGACCCATTACCCCCTCTTCCTTAGTAAAGACTGAGCAGAAATACCTATTCAACATGTCAGCTTTACTGTTGTCATCCTCCACGCTGCTCCCATCCTCCCCTTCAGTCTCACTATCCTCCCTTTGTCCTTCTTTTTCACTTATGTACCTGTAAAAGGTTTTGTCCCCTTTAACCACTGATTTTGCAATGTGTTCTTCTGTCTGAGCTTTGGCTTCCTTACTGACTTCCCTGCCTCCCTTTGTTTCTCCTGGTACTTCTCCCTATCCCCTTCTGCCTGTGTCTTTTTGTATTGCCTGAATGCAGTCTTTTTGGCTTTCACTTTCTTTGCTACCTCTTTGGAAAACCATAATGGTCTCCTCTTTCTTTTCCTCTTGCTAACCTGCTTAATGCATAATTCTGTTGTTCTTATAATCCCCATTTTAAATACTGCCCACTGTTCCTCAGTCCCTGATTCCTGTCCCATTCCCCTTAATGCCTCTTTCAAGCATCTCCCCATTTTCCCAAAGTCTGCCCCTAAAATCCAGGATCGTGTTTTGTGTGGTTTGGTTCTGCTCTTTCTGTGATTTCAAACCACAATGACTGGTGGTCACTGTTCCCCAGGTGCTCCCCACTGTTACCCCCATCACACTGTCCCTGTTTGTGAGCACAAGGTCCAGTATTGCCTTCTGCCGAGTTGGTTCCATGACCAGTTGCTTGAGGAAGGCACCCTGAAGGAGTCCAGGATAAATCTGCTCTAGTTGATGCTGCTGCTGGGATGCTCCAGTCCACGTCTGGTATATTGAAGTCTCAACTAGTACTACCTCACCCTTGTCTGCCATCCTTTGGATGGCTAGCATCAACTCCCTATCTGTTTCTTCCTCCTGGGCTGGTGGTCTATAGACCACACCTGTGTGTGGATGGCTGGCCCCATTTTCCTTTCCAGCTTAACCCACAGTATCTCTCCCCCATTTTGTTCCTCCTGGATCTCTGTGGCCCTTATGTCATTTTTCACATACAGTGCCACTCCTCCACCCTTCCTGCCTGCCCTGTCTCTTCTGAATATGTTGCAGCCAGGTATGGCCATCTCCCAGTCATGGTTATCATTACACCAGGTTTCAGTGATGGCCACAATGTCCAGGTCTGACTGTACCATGACAGCCTCCAGATCTTCCATCTTGTTGCTAAGGCTCCTGGCATTTGCACACATGGCTTTCCATGATTTGACCTCCCTAGACTGCTTCACTGTTCTACTCAGCCCCTTCCTTGGTTGTCATTTATCCCTGGTTCTCCTTGCTGTCTGCCGTTCTGCTGAATTTTGCCCCTTTTCTGCTTATCCACCTTTTGGACACTAATCTCCAACTTTTGCACACTGCTTTGCAGAGATAGCCACTCCTCTGGTTCACTGGTTCCATTACTAGCTGTGGGGGGTGAGCAAGTAGGTACCATCCTTGCTGGCCTGCCACCCCCCTTTGCTAGTTTAAATGCTTGTCAATGTAGCATTTAAACTTATCATTGAGTGCTTGGATTCCCCTCCAGGATGGATGCAGGCCGTCAGGCTTGAACAAACCTCCATCCCTCCAGATGGGTCCCCAGTCACCAATGAATCCAAACCCTTCCTCACAGCACCAGTTCTTCAACCATGAGTTAAAGTTCCTGGTGCATGCACTCCTATGCTCTCCCTTGCCTCTCACAGGTAGTACTTCTGAGAAAGTGATAGAAGTAGCTACTTGCTGAGACCCTCCCAGTTTCCTAAACTCTTCCTGAACTTCCTTTGGCTCCCCGTTTGCCAAGTCATTAGTACCTAGGTGGATAATGACATCCAGCTCACCCTCCTGTCTTGCCTTCCCAGTGATCCCCAGTATCTTCCTTCCATCCCTCCATGCCGTGGCACCTGGTAGGCACCTCACCTCCTGTCCTCCCCTCCTGTGTTCCTAGCTGGATCCCTCTTATGATGGAGTCCCCACCAGGATTTGCTTCCTCCTCCTCTGGGGTCCACTGTTCTCCCACTGAGGTCACCTCCTTGCCTAACCTCCACATCCTTTCCTTCCACTTCCCTGGGTACCTCTATTTGGTTGTCCTCATTTGCCAGTGTGGCATATGAGTTCTTGAGAGGAATAGGATCTGGGATGTGCCTCTGCCTGACTGCTCTAACCCTCCCTGAGCCCACTGTCATCCAAGTGCTCCTCGCTTCGGCATCCTTTGAGGCAGCTGCATTGGACTGGGTGGTTCCTGGACAGGGTGATGGTACTCCTGACCCAGTTTACTTCCGCTCTGAGTCTGGCTACCTCATCCCTCAGTCCCGAGAGATGCATGCAGATAGGGCAGCACTCAGTGTCCAGAAGGTCTGCCTGAATATGGCTGCCCCACAGCCACTGCATTGCACCTCCCCCACATTATACTGCAATTCCACTACTTATCTGCTACTGAGCTCTCTTGTTCTCTTTTTATTTATTTACAGTACTAAAATCCTGTAACTGATCCTCAGATATATATTTTTTAAGGAAAAGAAACCAATAAATAAATAAATGAGTCAAAACACTTGTCGTGCTGAGGGTGGTCTTCTTCCCCTTATGCCCCTCCTACTTCACACCTCTTACTATACCCTGTGTTTAGCTCCTGTCAATCAGATTTATCAGGGCATATAATTAAGAGTTGGGAAGGGTGGGGGAAATTGCAGCAATTAAAGACAGCACAGAATTACACCACCACTATTTTTAAATTTTCAACAGCCCAAAAACAATTATAAGTAAAGACAACACAGAAAGAAAGTATAGTGTCACTACAAGCCTACAATCTAAGTTTAAAAGAAAAATACCAGTTACCAGTTACTCTGAAGCACTGAATTGAATATGTTTCCTTCCTTCACCTTCTGGCTTCTTCTGAGAAGATGAACTTCTGTTTGCTGCTTTAACTGTGACTAAGCCCCACCTCCAGTTATCACGTAGCTGAGGTCAGAGGCCAGACAATTAACACCCTTCACCCAGCTACAGGACAGTCAGACAAGCCAAGATAAAATTTGCAGCAATTATAGACAGCACAGAATTACACCACCACTATTTTTTAAATTTTCAACAGCCCAAAAACAATTATAAGTAAAGACAACACAGAAAGAAAGTATAGTGTCACTACAAGCCTACAATCTAAGTTTAAAAGAAAAATACCAGTTACCAGTTACTCTGAAGCACTGAATTGAATATGTTTCCTTCCTTCACCTTCTGGCTTCTTCATGACCACAAAGATCTTCCGGTTGCTGGGGTGACCTATGAGAGAGAGAGAGAGAGAGAGAGAGTGAGAGTGCCTTTAAATTAAGGTATTTTGTTCCACATCATTTTTCTGAGGGATTTTTAAGTAACAACTCAAATGGAGGCAGTTGGTAAGCAGAAGTGCTTTAGCTGGGGAAAATCTGAGTTGGTGCCTGAGCTGTCTCGAGCACAGAGTACAGCTCTAGAGTGACTCTGAGATTGTGAAATGCCATAATAACTCGATTTCGGGTTATTACGGCATTTTCACAGTGTCTGAATTCAGGTTGTTAAAGGGGCTCACCAGTAATTATATATAGGATAAAGTATGAGGTGCAGTGTGTTACGAGAATTTACACACTCCCGAGTTGTTGGATAGCACATAAACCCCGAGGGCAAAGCCCGAGGGGTTTATTAGCTATCCAACAATGAGGGAGTGCGTGAAATTCAAGTAAAACACACCGCACCCCATATTTTGTTATTCATAATTGAAGGGTGACTTTTTTTCTTTTAGAGGTTTAGTTTAAACTCAGTCTCCCATCAGCAGCACTGAAGAGCCGCATCATGCCCGTATGGCTGTCGGCTGTGTAAGGCCCTCAGGCTGTCCCTTGCATCGCCAACTTCCCTTTTACTCCCTTTCACTGCGAGAATACCTCCTGCCTCCTGACCCACTGAAGAAGCAGCCCGAGGTTTTTGTGGTCAGTAGTGTGTGAAGAGAACCAGAGCGTTTTAAGGTAGAGCTGTGTTTGTTCAGTGTCTGGGGTGCATTCGTAGGGGAAGAGAGCGCTTGAATGCCGTAACACCTACTCAGGTGTTATGGTATTTAACACATGGATTTTTACATTGAAAAAAAAGGAAGCCATTAATTATTAGGGGATACACGATGGGCATGAGTGTGATATGGAAAATATCTTCACTCCTGTAGAGTGACCTCTGAATTTTCATAAGTGGTGAAGCCACGAGTGAGTTTCAGAGTCACTCTGGGAAGTGAAAAGATATTTCCATATCACACAAGTGCACATCATGTATCCAATTTATACAATGGGGGCCTCATTTTTACAAAATGTACCATTTGCGCAGCTTTGCGCGATTGCTTGGCTTTGTGTGACTTTGCATAGCTTTGTGTGGGTTTAGTGCAGGTTTTGGGGTTGTGATAAATGGCTGATGACATAAGCACTGTATACATAAATTAAATTTATGTATACAGTTACTCAGATAAACGGATTTATCACACTCTGTTTATCTCCACCCCTATTGTATAAATTTATAGATACATATAGTGACACAGATAAACGCATTTATCACACTGAATATATGTCCACCCCTACTGCATAAATAGGGGATACATGATGGGCATGAGTGTGATATGGAAATTATCTTGACTCCTGTAGAGTGACCTCTGAATTCAGATAAATGCATTTATCACACTGAATATATGTCCACCCCTACTGCATAAATAGGGGATACATGATGGGCATGAGTGTGATATGGAAATTATCTTGACTCCTGTAGAGTGACCTCTGAATTCTTACAAGTGGTGAAGCCACGAGTGAGGTTTCAGAGGTCACTCTACAGGAGTGAAGATGTTTTCCATATCACACAAGTGCACATCGTGTATCCGATTTATACAATGGGGGTCTCATTGTTACAAAATGTACCAGTCACACAGCTTGGCGCGGTTGCGTGGCTTTGCATGACTTTGCTTGGGTTTAGTGTGGGTTTTGGGGTTGTGATAAATGGCTGATGACATAAGCACTGTATACATAAATGAAATTTATGTATACAGTTACTCAGATAAACGGATTTATCACACTCTGTTTATCTCCACCCCATTGTATAAATTTATATATACATATAGTGATACAGATAAACGCATTTATCACACTGAATATATGTCCACCCCTACTGCATAAATAGGGGATACATGATGGGCATGAGTGTGATATGGAAAATATCTTCACTTCTGTAGAGTGACCTCTGAATTCTCACAAGTGGCGGCTTTTCACGAGTGAGGTTTGTCTATCTAAGGAGTGAAGATGTTTTCCATATCACACAAGTGCACATCATGTATCTGATTTATACAATGGGGACCTCATTGTTACAAAATGTACCATTCACAAAGCTTGGCGCGATTGCGTGGCTTTGCGTGACTTTGTACGGGTTTAGTGTGGGTTTCAGGGGTGTGATAAATGACTGATGACATAAGCACTGTCTACATAAATGAAATTTATGTATACAGTTACTCAGATAAATGGATTTATCACACTCTGTTTTATCTCCACCCCATTGTATAAATATATATATATATATATATATATATATATATATATACACATACACACAATATATATGAATTCTTACTGGCTATTTCACATTTTTTCTGGCTTTGTGAAAATTGTTATGACCTAACTGGTCGAACAATAAACTTTGACTAGTGAATTAGGGATAGCCAGGGGTAGCAGCTGAGACCTCAAAGATTTTGTTGCAATCCCTATGATAGTAAGTAAGTAAACACTTTTATTCACAAAATATGAACAGGGATAAAACTCTATTGAGCATGAAACTCATTTTCAAAGAGGTCCCTTGGTTACAGTTTACATGTTTCACACATTTATGACACACACAAGGTGTCAGAACATTAATTGTTTCAACAATACAGACAGGATCCAAAACATATATCACATCATAATAACAGTACATATTTTACACATATGCAAATAAATTGCATGGTGCAAAACAACGAGCACATTTTATAAATATATAGTCGAATAACACTAGGCAACCCAAGACTCTCTAATGTCAAGGAAATTTATTCTGATTCTTATACAGCATAGCTTCTGTGTATTAATTAAATTAAGAAACCATTTCTTTATCGGTCCCAAGCTAATAGGTGTTTGTATCCCTCTCAGTTCTAAAGGGAGGGTATTCCACAGTGTGGGGCCCCTACTAAATAATGAGGATCTACCTATTCCCAGATTACACCTAGGGACAATAAATTCAAAACCCTGGGAGGATCTTAGGCCCACCCTCTGGTCCCTGGTTCCAAATATGTCCAGTAAATAACTGGGTCATTTCTGCCTCCTGATTTTTGCCATAAAAGCTGCCAAGTGCCAGTTCCTTCTGTCTTCCAGACTCCACCAATTCAAAGCTCTGAACATCTCACAGTGATATGTTCTTCCGGGGGCATCAAGGATGAAGCTGGCAAGCCTGTTGTACATAATATCCAGTCTTGCCAGCTCCGTCCCCGAGGCCCCCGCATACATTAGGTCACCATAATACCAAAACAGGCAGGATCATGACCTCCACTATCCTATGATGAACTTCGATAGTTGTATAATATTTCAATCTGCACAACATACCCAGTTTTCTACTTTAGTTATCAGTTTATCCAGATGAATATCTCACCTTAGCCTACAGTCCAACCAGACTCCCAAGTATTTATAATGTATAACTTGCTGTATGTGCTCCCCACATTGAGTATTTACCTGCAACGGGTGATTAATCTTAGTACTACTCTAGAAGAACACCACCTGAGTTTTTTTTTTTTTTGCATTTAAAGCAGCAGTAATACAAAAAAAAAAATTGTGCTTTTTTGACAGTTTATTCCCTGTGCCCTGCTAATCATGTACCTGGTACTCTTTGTTGCCGGCATTGTACAGTCACCGAGTAATTTGCTCAGTTATTCTCTGCTTTTGTTTACATCTCTGCCACTAAGCATGTTGCACTGGAACCCTCTGCTGCCAACTGCACGTGTGTATGACTTGCAGGGACATTGGGAATGGTCAGCAGAGGGTCGCTCTGCTGTTGTCAAAAGACCTGATGTGACCTGTAGAAAAAGTGCAGCTGAAAATTAGTCAGCCGCCATATTTGTTGTAGCACTACAACAATTCAAATAAATTGCAAATATCTAAAAAACTAAAGATGACTGAAAAAAAAAAACATTTACAGGTATGGAATCTGGAACTTTGGCCACATGTTTACAACCGAAAAACAGAATTTTGATAGCTCACTTCCTGATTTCGTAGTACTGCTGCTTTAAGATTAACTTGTATGACTCTAAAAATATTTGCAACTGAGAAAGAGCTGTTTGCAGTGTAACAGAAATATTTTCCAGGGTAGTACCCTCGACATAAATCAAGGCGTCATCAGCATAAATATGGTAGTTTATCTCTGGGTCCTCAAACTGGATACCATTCACATAGATGTTATAAAGGAGAGGGACCAAAATTGAGCCCTGTGGCACCCCTGATTTAATTAATAATGTGGATGATTTATAGGTGCCTAAGTCCACCAACTGTTTCCGACCTATTAAATATGAATTAAACCAACTCTGTTCCAGTCCCTGTACCCCTTTCTCCCTGAGCCTGGACAGGAGAACGCAGTGGTTTAAGATATCAAATGCCTTCAATAAATTGATAAATATGGCTCCCGCTGCATCTCTCCTGTCCAGGCTTATCTGAATATCCCCTACAACCTTTGCTAATGCCGTTTGGGTACTGTGCATTGACTGGAACCCTGACTGATACTTATTCAGTAATCCTTCCTCCTCTAGATATTTTTTCAATTGGCCAGAGACCATCTTTTCCATAATTGTTGGTACTTGAAAGGGCAAAGAAATTGGCCTATAATTGCCCATTTCTGTTCTAGAGCCCCCCTTTATGAATGGGCACTACTTTTGCCACTTTCCATTTCTCTAGAAAATCTCATATTGAAAGTGAAAGATTGAAGATATAGGTCATGGGAAATGTGATACAAGGGGTTGCATACTTGAGTAGCCTGGAAGGGATGTTATCTAAGCCCTTGGCTTTGGTGGTATTCATACTCAGGAGCACATCCTGCACTTCACTAACCTGTATACTGCAAAATTTAAACACTTTTTGCTTGTCAGTACCCTGTATATCCTGTTTTACCCACTGTCCTGTCTTATATGTGTAGGGCAACTTAGATCCTAATGTCCTAGTACCTATGCTGTTAACAATACTCATTAAATGCATTTCCCACATGAGTGCTTGCAGATACTGGTCGTCCATCTATTTCTATTTTATTTATATGTTTGCTTTTACATTTCCCCGGTAAGTTTGCCAAAGTGTTCCAAAACAGTCTGGGGTTCTGTATATAATTTGTGTGGAGTTTTGTTTTTAAATAATCCTGTTTAGCCTTCTTTATTTTGTTTGTGTATTGGTTACAATCCTGCCTATAAGAGATCCAGTCCCTACTTGAACTTGTTTTCTTTGCTCTTTGCCACTTTTTGTTTCTCTCAGTTTTAAGTTTATGTAGGGTAGCATCATACCATGTGGCATTAGTGGTCCTAATTTTTCTTTGCTTCATAGGGGCATAGGAGTCACAAATACTCATGAACTCCTGATGGAAGTAGGACTACGTGTCAGAGGGATCTGGAATTAATTCCAGCTTATCCCATCGCATGTTCTCTACCTCTAACATAAACCCAACATAATTAAAACCCTTAAAACTCCTCCAGTACAGAAATTAGGTCTGTCTATGTACATTAGCAACTCTAAAAGTGGCATAAATTACTAGGTGGTCTGAAAAGGCCTCAGCAATTACCCCACTTTTTAAATAAGCATTGGGGCAGTTGGTAAAAATCAAATCCAACGTAGTAGAATTTTCTACATTTTTTGCATTTAGTCTAGTTGGTTCATTAATTAGTTGGACAAGACACAAGCTTTCTTGTAGATCAATTAAGGGATTTGTGTGGTCGATTTGTGCCCAATTTATATTAAAATCACCCATTATTAACAATTCATGTGTGTCCATGAATGTTTTACAAAAATCTTGCAGTAAATTAAATGCGTCATCATTCACTTTGGGTGGTTTATAAACACCCACAATCAAAAGTGGTTTCGTGTGTGGTAACTTAAAAATTATAGGAAGCATTTCTAAACCTCCCTCCGTGTTATTATTTTCCAATTCAGAGATTTCAGGCTTGGAGTTTATATATGTAACCACTCCCGCTACTTCACTCAGTTAACACCCTTTATTAAATTACTGGCACCCATACTGGGCGCACACTCAAAATTTAGCAACAGTACCACCCCTAGCTTTGGGAATGTATACCAGGCCCATTCTCTAGAGATTAAGGGGTGGGGATGTACAAAACAACCATTGATATTTACAAACCAGGTCCTGGGGACAGATTGTTTACTAGGTGAATGCTAGATCTATCTTCTGGAGGGGTACCCAGTAAATCCACAATTGAAGCAATAACATAACTGTTCAGATCATAGTTGGGGTTCTAGAGTGACACTTTATTCAAAAGATGTTCTTGGCACTCTTTCTCTTGCAGAAACCAAAATTGAACTGTAACTGACAAAACCTCTTTGTGTTCCCACTACAGTAGGACATAGAACACTTGCATCTGTTTTCCCACAGACATACGACATAGAACACTTGCATTCAGTGGCATCTTGGCCACAACTAAAAACACACTTTGCTAACCTGAAAATAGGCACTTGGCTGTCTAGCATGCTTACCCAGTTAACAAAATTTAAAATAAATAAATAAATAAACCATTAGCACCATTCTTCCATAAACTGTGAAGAAACTGTAACCCTTTACAGGGGGGGTAAAATCCTCTTCAGACATTTGACCATTTGAATAAACTAACCAGGTGCCCTTACTGAACCTGTTAGTCCTGAACTAGTTACTCCAGATGGGGTTCTGCCCACCATTTGCTCCCAAATTCATACTCAGCCATTAAACATTTGCAACACCTCTTGAAATGCTATGAATGAAGACTTGGCATTCAGCATTCAAATCACCACCTAGGTAGTGTAACGGTAAAAGTCCAAAATAATGTGATATAGTCATACCTCTGGACATCACACACCTCAACCAACTTTACTTTAAAAACAGTCTTGCACATCTATACTTACAGAAAGTTGTGCCTTCCCTTTAGGCATGGAACACAACAGAACAGGTACTTGCTCCCTCTAGAAAAAGTCAGATTTCACTCACTGTCATACTTTCAGACAGCTTTAAAACATCCTGGACCAATACAGGAAATTGCCCCTTGGATCTACCGAACTAGCAAGGTAAGGCAAGGCAAGGCAAATTTTATTTATATGGGGCCCAATCCCAGAAGCTCTGGGCACCTTACAGAGAGATACAATAGGACAAGCAATAAAATGATTAAAATAAATTACATAGATACAATTATAAATAAATAAAATATAAACCAGATTAAAAGCTTTCAGGATGCCATTATCAGGGGCTGAACAAAAACAAGATGTAATTCAGTAATCATTAAACTGCAGTTCCTTTCACCTCTCCAGGGATGAAACTCAGCAAATCCTGCTGAAGAAAAGGCCTCCACCACTTTGCTTGGCAAAATGGGGATTACCAGACTAGGGTAAGAAATCCAGGGACCTAGACTCAGAGCCCACTGGCAGAGCAGCTCTCACTCCCACACTCTAACTCAAAACTCTCCCTCTGACTCCAAACTGTAGCTGTCTCTAACTGCTGTTCCCAACATTCTATCTCCCACCTCAGCAGCTGGCAAAAGAGTTATGCTGCTGCGAGAGTTCCAAATGAGCTCATCACTTCAGTCTCAGCTGGAGCCAAGCAAATAGAAGAGTGAGCAGGTGAAAACCCATTTAACTAGCTAATCACCAGCTGCTTCTCCCTGCCTAGCACTGTTATTGAGGGGATTCTAGTAACACCAAGGGACTGGGTGGTTACATAAAAATGAATATGCTTCCTCCCTTTTTATTCCTATCCTTACAAAACATTAGGTAATGCTCTAATTCTACTGATGCATCACTAATTCCGTGGTTCAGCCAGGTTTCTGTAGCCACAATAATCTCAGGCTGATGTTCACCTACCCAGTCTTTAATTAAATCAGATTTCTTGTGGATATTTCTAATGATAAAATGGACCACATTAAATTCCTCTTTGTTATACATTTCCCCTTCTGGAGCACCTATTAACACTGGGCCAGGATTTGGGTGGATGTCCCCACACAGCATCAAGTGCAAAATCAGAATATAAACCACTAATCTCATGAGCCATAATTTCTTTTTTAAATATACCTTGTTCCATCCAGATAGCTGCATTTTAGCTAACTGTGTAATACAAAGACCAATTTTATTAGCCTTTTGGTGCTGAGTCCCCCCAACTTGGGCCAGTTTCACTAATGTTGTAAAATAGCTTTGTATGACCAAACCAGGGCACACATAATGGAATCCCAAAGAAAACTTTGTTGACCCCAATTCATCTGTATCCCCCCCAACTAACGTGGCCGAACGGTCTAAGGTGCTGGATTAAGGCTCCAGTCTCTTCGGGGGCGTGGGTTTGAATCCCACTGCTGCCAAACATATTCATGGGATAGACATAAAGGAATTCTGGAGGTCAGCAGTAAGATGCAACAGACTTCTAGGAAAACATAAACTGAACTTACAAGCTCAAATGGGCAGACTGGGTGGGCCATAGGCCCTTATCTGCTGACACTATCTATGTATCTATGTAACTAACATTCCTGGTGTCCATATGAAATGTCATATAAATGCACCCCCCATTACTAGGTGACAGGGAGGTCAGAAAGCTGAAATAAACACGAGTAAACCAAACACAAATGATTACTGTTATTAGTGAAGTATGCTTCTGACCAAGAGACACTAGCAATTGACTTCCTCCCCAGCTCACAAGAAGTTTTAAAAATTTTTTTTATGTAAAATGTCTTATGTTAATTAAAACAAAATATATTCCTAAGCAGCTTCACCGCAGCCTGCCACAGTGGACTGACACAGGTGACTCATGCCACTCCTGCATGAGCTACTCATGTGTACAGCCACTCCGTGGGCAACTGCTAGAGTGAGTGTCCCTTTATATCCTGCATGATCTGCCCCTCCTGTTGCCTGTACTGCATCTTCCTGTCCAGTAGCCCCTTCCCCCCACTTACTGGAACATCAGGTGTTGATGCAAGTAGATGGACAGGTGTTTGGTGGAAGTCTCGGGGCACAGCAAGGCTGTATGTGGCACCTCAGATGATTGGGGCACAACAAAGCTGAATGCAGCACCGTTGATATTGGAGCTGGTGCTGAAGAATATCTGCCAATCATCTCTGGAGCACAGTTCTTTGTAATTTAGCATGGCTGTGCTTTATGTCCTTCAGTCTCTGCTCCTCCTGTTGCCTGTACTACCTCCTCCTCTCTGGTAGCCCTCCCACTTACACCAGGCATTTATGCAAGTAGGCGGACAGGCATTTGGTGGAAGTCCTGGGGCACAGCAATGCTGGATGTGGCACCTCAGATGATCAAGGCACAGCAAAGCTGAATGTGGCACTGTTGATGTTGGAGCTGGTGCTGAAGGAGATCTGCCAACCGTCTCTGCCCCTTGCAACCCTAGAAACTCCTAAAACATGGTTAACCTAGCATTTATTTATAGAAAATGTGGTGGGTAGAGGAGCTTTGCAACCCCTATGATTCTGGTGAAATTATGCTACTGATACCTCAGGGCATTTTTCTTGAGGTGCTGGAGTTTTCTGGCTTGAGTCTGTCACAAGAGGTGCTAAAAGTTCTGAAAATTTCCAGGAAACCAGCTACAATAAAGGCATATGCTTCAGAGTGGAAGAGATTCTCATACTGGCGTGCCCCCAGAAAGTAATCCCTATTTAAAGTGGTTTCAGAATTTTACATTAACTAGACAGTGATCCTACCTGTGCTCTTTCCTGAGCACTCCACTATGGGTAAACAGAAGCTGCAGTGCATTAAATTGAAAAGGGCACTGGCCTACTACATGGACTGGAAGGGATATCACGTCTGATATCACAGATTTCTGTCACTTATGGAGTGGCTGGCAAAGGTAAACCAGCAGCCAGAAAAATTATTATTCATTGGATAGTCTTCTGTATACAGTTCTGCTATGAGAAAGCTTGTAAACAACCTCCCAGAGCCTAAGGGCACACTCCACAAAGGGAACATCGGCCTCTGAGGAAGCTACAAGGGCTATCCCTCTATGGGATATTTGTAAGGCAGCTACCCAGAAGACAGTGCACAGCTTCACAAAGCACTACTGTCTGAACATAAAGCCCAGGATGGATGACAGTTTTGGAACTGCTATTTTGCAGGACCTTTTTCCTTAAATAGATTCTAATCCCATCCTTTTAAAGTACTGCTAGTGAGTCCACTATTTGTATTAGGCATCATCGTTAAATTCCTGTTGTTAGAAGAAAAATTACCCACCACGGTAATGTTGGTTCTTCCTTGGGATCCATTAATGTGCCAATACAAACCCTGACCCTGTCTCCCCTTCTAGAGCCTGAAAAGAAGTTTACATAAGAATCAGTTGTTTTTCTTTCTATGTGCTTGAGAATTACTTTGTTGAAATTTTCAAAAATGTTTAACTTGTGGTCGTTTAATTGACAGTCTACCTAAAAATGTTCCATTTGAAGTTTTGCATAATTCAGAACTTATTTTGTTTAAAAAAGTTACAGAATTTGTCACTTAGGTGTGGTCACTGCCCTCCTAACTTTAAAAATACATCTAGTGTTAAGCCAGTAGGGGAAGCATGACCACACTGCAGAGTTTGAACAGCATTCTGTATTCCATAATTTACAGACATTCCATTCTCTGGGGCATCACACTCAGGTGAGACTGTACTATTTAGATTGGATCATAGATGGATCCCAAAGAAGAAACAACATTACTATGGTGAGTGATATTTTCATCTGGTCTCTCTCTCTCCATCCTTCACGGTGAGTTCTGACACTTTCCTCTGGAGAGTATCCACCATTTCCCTGGGAAACAGTGGACCTTCCTCTTGATTTGTGACATGGAACACATCATCCTTCCTATGGCCTGACAGTAGAGTCCCCCAGTTTCTTGGCCCTTTTCCTGCCCTCTGGGCGTTCCCTGCCTTTCCTGGTCCATGCCCAGTAGCTACAGCTTGCTTCTCATGAATACTGGATGACCACTGAGGAAGCTATGGACAAAAATTGTGCTTATGCTGCTGGTGGTCCAGCTGCTTGATTTACAGGATTTTACCTGCTAAAAACTTGAAATGATTTTGATCCATGTTGTACCATGCTTTAGCTGTGCTGCTGTGAATTACATGCTACTGAAATAAGGACTCTCTCTCTTTAATAGGACTGAAACTCTGGGGATCTCACTTTGATTGTTGTTGCCATACTGCTGTATGTTTTGCACAAGTGCACTTCATGGGTAAAGAATAAAACAGCAAGAAAAAAACCTCTGCCTAAGTACTTCTCATTTCAACTACTTTTAAGCAGGCTGTACATGTACCTGAAGGTTTTCAGAGTACATACATTTTAGGACCTGCTGTATGTTTTTGGGGTTAGCTACTCCCTTGATGAATGCTCCATGCCTTCTGAGCATATTTGTTGTATGGGCTTCCACAAACGCTGGACCCTGCCTCCTCTTTGTGTGATTCCTTCGGGGGGCTCCTCCATTAAGGGTTGAAACCTGTTAGAGGTAAGTATACCTTGTACTTCTAGTGCCCCTTCCCACCTCATCCTCCCACTCTTTCAGTAACAGCTCATTTGTCCCTTTTAGGACTCTGGGCCCTCAGAGGCAATGCAGCCTGCATTCCTCATGGCTCATCACTGAACCTGGCTCTAAATAAATGAATTTCTGCACTTCCAACCACAAGTTCAGCTCACAACTTCTGCACCCACCTACAGTGGAAGCACCAACCATGAACCCAGAGCACCCTCGCTGTCATGACCGCCAGCAGCCTCTGCACTTTACTAAGTCCCCCAGTGGTGTCCTGCCTATGTGGTGATACTTACTGTAGTTATTGATGTATGGATATCACTGACTACCAACATTATGTTGTATGAAACCCCTCTCCACATAGGGAGGTTGTTCTGAGCTAGTAGAACCCTGCTTCACAGTGGCCCAAATACAGCTTATGTAGCCCTACCCCCAAGATAGGGAGTTAGCTATTAGCCTACTAAACAATGCTATACAATGTCCCCAGTAACCACTTATGTAGCTCTACTCCAGATAGGAAAATGGCTATTAGCAACAAACCCTGCTACACAATGCTCCAATAACCACACAGTGCACAGTACCGAAGGTGTGGCTGAACAATTGACCTGTACAGTGGCAAGATCACCTCCTTGTAAACAACCTCCCAGATCCTAAGGGCACACTCCACAAAGGGAACATCGGCCTCTGAGGAAGCTACAAGGGCTATCCCTCTATGGGATATTTGTAAGACAGCTACCCAGAAGACAGTGCACAGTTTCACAAAGCACTACTGTCTGAACATAAAGCCCAGGATGGATGACAGTTTTGGAACTGCTATTTTGCAGGACCTTTTTCCTTAAATAGATTCTAATCCCATCCTTTTAAAGTACTGCTAGTGAGTCCACTATTTGTATTAGGCATCATCGATAAATTCCTGTTGTTAGAAGAAAAATTACCCACCCCAGTAATGTTGGTTCTTCCTTGGGATCCATTAATGTGCCAATACAAACCCTGACCCTGTCTCCCCTTCTAGAGCCTGGAAAGAAGTTTACATAAGAATCAGTTGTTTTTCTTTCTATGTGCTTGAGAATAACTTTATTGAAATTTTCAAAAATTTTAAACTTGGGGTCGTTTAATTGACAGTCTACCTAAAAATGTTCCATTTGAAGTTTTGCATAATTCAGAACTTATTTTGTTTAAAAAAGTTACAGAATTTGTCACTTAGGTGTGGTCACTGCCCTCCTAACTTTAAAAATACATCTAGTGTTAAGCCAGTAGGGGAAGCGTGACCACACTGCAGAGTTTGAACAGCATTCTGTATTCCATAATTTACAGACATTCCATTCTCTGGGGCATCACAGTCAGGTGAGATTGTACTATTTAGATTGGATCATAGATGGATCCCAAAGAAGAAATAACATTACTACGGTGAGTGATATTTTCATCTCGTCTCTCTCTCCATCCTTCACGGTGAGTTCTGACACTTTCCTCTGGAGAGTATAAACCATTCCCCTGGGAAACAGTGGACCTTCCTCTTGATTTGTGACATGGAACACATCATCCTTCCTATGGCCTGACAGTAGAGTCCCCCAGTATCATGGCCCTTTTCCTGCCCTCTGGGCGTTCCCTGCCTTTCCTGGTCCATGCCCAGTAGCTACAGCTTGCTCCTCATGAATACTGGATGACCACTGAGGAAGCTATGGACAAAAGACGCATTGTGCTTATGCTGCTGGTGGTCCAGCTGCTTGATTTACAGGATTTTACCTGCTAAAAACTTGAAATGATTTTGATCCATGTTATACCATTCTTTAGCTGTGCTGCTGTGAATTACATGCTACTGAAATAAGGACTCTCTCTCTTTAATAGGACTGAAACTCTGGGGATCTCACTTTGATTGTTGTTGCCATACTGCTGTATGTTTTGCACAAGTGCACTTCATGGGTAAAGAATAAAACAGCAAGAAAAAAACCTCTGCCTAAGTACTTCTCATTTCAACTACTTTTAAGCAGGCTGTACATGTACCTGAAGGTTTTCAGAGTACATACATTTTAGGACCTGCTGTATGTTTTTGGGGTTAGCTACTCCCTTGATGAATGCTCCATGCCTTCTGAGCATATTTGTTGTATGGGCTTCCACAAACGCTGGACCCTGCCTCCTCTTTGTGTGATTCCTTCGGGGGGCTCCTCCATTAAGGGTTGAAACCTGTTAGGAGGTAAGTATACCTTGTACTTCTAGTGCCCTTCCCACCTCATCCTCCCACTTTCAGTAACAGCTCATTTGCCCTTTTAGGACTCTGGGCCTCAGAGGCAATGCAGCCTGTATTCCTCATGGCTCATCACTGAACCTGGCTCTAAATAAATGAATTTCTGCACTTCCAACCACAAGTTCAGCTCACAACTTCTGTACCCACCTACAGTGGAAGCACCAACCATGAACCCAGAGCACCCTCGCTGTCATGACCACCAGCAGCCTCTGCACTGTACTAAGTCCCCCAGTGGTGTCCTGCCTACATGGTGATACTTACTGTTGTTATTGATGTATGGATATCACTGACTACCAACATTATTTTGTATGAAACCCCTCTCCACACAGGGAGGTTGTTCTGAGCTAGTAGAACCCTGCTTCACAGTGGCCCAAATACAGCTTATGTAGCCCTAACCCCGAGATAGGGTGTTAGCTATTAGCCTACTAAACAATGCTATACAATGCCCCCAGTAACCACTTATGTAGCTCTACTCCAGATAGGAAAATGGCTAGTAGCAACAAACCCTGCTACACAATGCTCCAATAACCACACAGTGCACAGTACCGAAGGTGTGGCTGAACAATTGACCTGTACAGTGGCAAGATCACCTCCTCATTTTGGCTAGTGAAGCCACATGTTATGCACCCTAGTATCATACTTGCCTTTCCATATGTTTTGTCCCACAGAGGTGAAGATTTCATACTGCTGGTCATTACCCCTGATCCCTTTTTTTCTATTGAGTTTTCTTTCCACTGTGACACCATTAGTTCTGCATTCTATTCACAAATTCCAGTTGCCAGTATGCATCACCTTGCATATTGTGGATTAGAATTTTAACTGCCATTTTCCTGACTACTATTCAAGCCTTTCCACATCTCTTTTCATGTTATTTATCCCTGCATCAGCATTTACCATTCTTGCAGACCCTTCAGAACCCTTTTTCTAATAATTCTCTCTATCCCTAACCTTTTATTCTTGATACCACAGAACTTGTTTTATGTTCAAGTTGTGACTAGATACTTTCTATTATGAAAACCAAGTTGAAATATTCATTCAGTATGGTGGCCCTTTCCTTATCATCCTCCACACTTATCCAATCATTTCTGATCCTCTTACTGTTCTCCTTTGTACTCCCTTCCCCCTTATGCATCTGTAGAAGGCGTTGTCATTATTTTTGATTCCCCCAGTTATCCTCAGCTCTGTGCCTTGCATAATGATTTTTGACCCAGAAGCATTTTTTCTGGTGACATACTTCTACCTGGGTATTTTATATAGAATAGCGTGCCCCCACATGACTAGATCTCAACCAAAAAGGAAGGAGGATTGTCCAGTCCCCATTTTATAAGTATACAATTTCTCTGTAATATATATATATATATGTGTATATATATATATATATATATTCATTGCCAAAAAACTTTGTTATCGCACCAGTTAGGATTAAAGCAATAAAAGCAGGGAAATATGGTGTTAGGGTTTATAATCCTAACTCCCCAGCCCATCCCCAAGGATCAAAAGGAAAAAACATTACAGTTTTCCCTGTCGTCACTCTTGGCAAATCAGGGGTGGGGTGTTCCTTGGGTTCTCAACCCTAATACTTACCCCATTCCATGCATAAATAAGGTCAGATATGATCTGTTTTCTTCAAGTAGGGCACTGAGGTTATTGGCACTATGTGGGGAGACACAGGTCTGTATGTTTGAAGAGCATATGACAATGGGGTGAGTGTTAGGGTTAAAAAGCTCAAGAAACACCCCACCCCTGATTATCCAAGAGTGACAACAGGGAAAACTGTAATGTTATTTTCCTTTTGGTGCTTGGTGGTGGAGTGGGGAGTTAGGGTTGTAAACCTTATTGCTGCACTTCCCTACTTTTGTTACTTTTACCCTAGCTGGTGTACTAACAACATTTTTTGCAATGAATTTTCTTACTTTTTGAGATAGCAGAATCATGTCGTCATTCACACAGGTCCCTTCAGAACCTGTGTGAATGCATCTGTGTAATAATAGAAGAGCAGGGTCCGCTGAGCCCTGTGCTTCCTTGCCTTTGAAGGTCTTGCATGTCCGTTCCCCCAGAAAAGCAATGAATGTGCTTCCTTGTAATTTTTTTTGATAGGGATGGACCATTTTCAGTTCCTGTTTCTTAGGAGCTTAGTTTTGTATTACTCATTAAAACCTTTCTATTGAGATATACAATGTCCATTAACTCTAAAGACTAACAGAGTTACAGCTTGTAAAAGTTGCAGTGTTAATCCTATGGGATTTGTAATTTTTTAATTATTTTTTTGTATGGCCTCTAACAGAGTGTCCCTTAACTGTATATATTTACAGAGTTATGGCTTGTTAAAGTTAAAATGTGCATATTGTGTATTGACAGAGTTTTGGCTTGTTAAAGTTTAAATGTGCATATACTGTATCGATGGAGTTATATGACCTGTTAAAGTTGAAATGTGGGAAAAAAACTAAGTCCAAATTCTTTACAAAAAGAGATTCCTTCATATGAAAAAAAGAATGTGAAAAAAACTAAGTCCAAATTCTTTTTTTGAATGAAGTCAATCTTTTCATGAGGTTTGTCATTATATGAAAAAATTCCTTCATACAAAAGTGGGGGAAAAACCCAAGTCCAAATTATTTTTTGTATGAAGGAATCTTTTATTGTATGGCCCTATGCCTTTTTCATGTGACTATACAAAAAAAGAAATTTGGTTAATGAAAAAAATGTTTTAAAATGTGTTAAAAACACATTTCTGGTTGATATTTCCAAAAAACTAACTGCAGAATCCACCAAAGGGAGCCCTGATAAGCAAGATACATGTGTTGGTGTCTGTGCAGGATATGATTTTTATGGATTTTCAAAAAATTTTTTAGGACAAAATGGAAACAAGATGCCGAAAAAAAAATTTTCTGTCACAAAAAAGATTACCCCCCTTATGAAACAGAATATGTTTTTGTATGGCCCAAATTCCTTTTTCATATGAAACAGATATCCAAAAGACCTTACTGAGGATGCTCGGAACTGAAATTTCAAATCTTCATATCTCTGGAATGGATTAATATGTTTTCACCAAACCAATGAAAGGCACCACTTTGGCCCAAGCCCTCTCTACCCTGAGAATTTCAGACCAAAATTCCAAATAATCTGGGTGCTACGTGATGACAAAAATCGGCAAAAAACTCTGGGTTTTTTTTTTCACTTTTTTCACTATCTGAGTCTCAGAATCTGTACATCTGACCTGAACAAAACTTGGCACATCAAGAGACCTTGCCCTCAAGACCACACTCACAAAACGTTATGCAAATCTGTTGAACAGTGGTGAAGCTATTTAAGTGCAAATTTAGGATTTTAACATTAAACAGCCTACTCAACCCTAACTATAGTGGTGCTTGTACTACTGCACCACTATAACATAATTGGATTCTCCTAGAAACTGCCATGTCATGGAATTTGTCAGTGTTATACTCTCAAACCAAAAATGAATAATTTAGTACAATTTCACCAGAAAATGAATTGTTCACTGAGTGTCAGATAAGTACTACTTCATACTACTCTGAATAGAGTTTTACTAATAAATTATCATAACTGACAATTTTTCTCATTATATTGGAGCATAGACACACCACTATCCTAACAATATTTACTGGAAATATTGTTGTCCTATAAGAATCTGATCAGTCCGAATGTGAAGGCAATCTGCTTCAAATCGCTATTATCCCCACAGAGTGAAAAAAAATGTTTCTCCATATGTTTCCTGAACAGTTCCTGGAGATAGGAGAAAAAGGCAGTTTGTTTCAGACAGTGCTGCCTAGTAGTGAAAGCTGTGAATAGCAGTCAAAAGCAATGTCGGGTAATTGTAACTAGGGCTAGGAGAAAATTAAATTATGTCTGTGAAATAGAGCAAAATTGCCAATACTGCATTTGTGCAATTATTTTGTGAAATGACATGAAAGTTATGCTAATTCAACAATGGTACATTTTTTCCAGATTGCACTTTAAAAAAAACAGTTTGTATACAATGCACAATTTTAAACTTTGTTATATAACATACATGAAATTTGCACCATTTTTTCAAACTGTGCATTTTTGAACACCCGTTTTTGTGAAAAATGAGACATTTGGAATTGTTATGTATTAAATATGTTACAGTGCTCCTTTCTGTATAAATTGCTCAATACAAAAGCAAGTCTAAAAATGCATTGTATGAAATTTGTATGTACAGAATACTTGAAAGTGCTCTTTTTTGTTCAAATTTATATAACAAAGGTTTCCAAAAATGCACAATTCAGAATGATGTGCAAATTGAATGAATGTGAACATTTTCACATTAAAATTTGCTATTTACCAAAGTGAATATTTCAGAAATATGTCATTATGTACTTTAAAAGTATTTGTGAAATTGCATGAAAATTGTAAGCTTTTTGTGAAATCTGTGTAAAATTCAATTTTATAACTTGGTACAGCTCTATAGTAATTGGAACAGTGAGAGGTCTCTAGTGGTGGGCCATGGAAATTCATGTATGACAGTCAAATGAGCTTTCAAATCTCCCATTTAGGAGGAATTTCCATTTTGCTCAATGCTTAGTAGTGTTGCTCCCTTTGGAACTCAGGGTCTTAGGTTGGATTCCCAGCAAGGGATTGAAGTGTGTCTACCCAAGTAAAATGGACAGACATACCACTCCCCTCAAAATGAAATAGTGTCCCTTATTCTGGAACCTTGAGCTATACTGAACAGGTTACATATGCATAACTTTGTAATAGCATTTTTGTCTTTAGACAAATCAATTAGATCTCCCCTCATTCTTTTTCCAGGGTAAACCATCTCCTATTTTTAACAGTTCTCCCATAGGTTAAATTTGTCCTTTGATCCACTTTGTTGCCCTGTGTGGTGCATATCTCTGTATCCTTTTTGTAGTGCAGGAGCTCCGCTCAATACTCCAGATGTGTTCTGACCAGTGCCATGTAAAGTGGCATAATCATCCCTTCCACTGATACAAAAACACTGGCAGAAAAAGGCCTAGAGGTCTATCAAGTATGCCCGAGTGTGCAGCTTGAGTATACTTTACTGCAGCTGGCCCCCCAGTACCCCTTTCTGATCATCCCTGCCCGCCACCACTACCCTCGCTAGCCTCCTTTCTGTACTGACCTTTCCTTTGACCCTATTCCACTCCCATTTAAAACTGCCCACAGTCTTCATTGAGATCACCTCCTCTGGTAATTCATTTCACCCTGCCACCACCCTTTCTCTAAAGTAGTGTTTACTCATTTCCCTCCTGAATCTTCCCCCCCCTCCAATTTCAGACTATGTCCCCTCATGATCCTCCCTCCCTTTAAGCTGAAAAGGCCCTCTGTATTAACCCTATTTATACCTTGTAAGTATTTGAAGGTCTCTAGCGTAGCCCTCTCTCACTTATGTCTTCCACTGAACACATGTTAAGCTCCCTCAATCTTTCCTTATAGGGTTTCCCCCAGTCCTAGGATCATCTTTGTCACCCTACGCTGCACGCCTCCAGTAATTTGACATCCTTTTTTTAAATAGGGGCAACAGAACTACACACAGTACTCCAAGTGTGGTTTCACCAGTGACCTTTGCAGTGGCAGGATGACTTCCTTCCTCTTAGAGGTGATTCCTCCAGCTATGCACTCCAGCTTTTGGTTAGCTCTTGCTGCTGCCCTACGGCACTGCACCAAAAGCTTCATGTCCCCTGTGACTAGTAACCCTGGGTCGTTTTCCTCCTGTGACATAGATACCTGCACTCCTCCCAGCCAATAGCTAGTCCTGGAGTTTCTGGCTTCTAGGTGCATGACCTTCCACTTCTTAGTGTTAAACCATGGTTTAAATCATGGTTTGGCAGCTACCTCTCAAACAGATCACAACGTGTCAAAATTGGAGATACTCTGTCAGCATCTAAAGGTGTGTCACTTGGGGTCCCTCAGGGTTCCATTCTTGGACCTCTCCTCTTCAGCCTCTTCATCAACCCAGCCCCATCATTTTGCTCAGCACAGACTGTACTGTATGCTGATGATGCAGTTATATCGGTTGTTGGTAAAGACTATGGTTCCATTACATCTGAACTTCAGTGCTGTTTTCTCCAACTTGAAGTCTGGTTCTCTCAAAACAAGCTACTCCTAAACCACAAAAAAACAAAGAGCATGCTTTTCTTCACAACCCAAGCAAAAATAAATATCTACCACTGCTCATACACAATCACAAGGGTGAGGTTCTAGACCAAGTTACAAAGTTCAGGTACCTCGGCATCACCTTTGATGACACACTCACTTTCTCTAGCCACATAGACTCTGTAGTCAAGACAGCAAACATAAATCTTGGGGTCCTCTTCCGACACAGGCACTCAATAACTCCTGAGGTGCTCAAACTTGCTACCAGTAGTTCAGTACTGTTGTCCATCGACTATGGCCTGCCTTTCTATGGGGCCGGCATAAAGACTGCGCTCAACAGGGTCAGTACACTGCTCATCAAGGCATGCCGCCTAACACTGGGGTCCTCTCTTGACACACACACTCACTCCCTCTACACCAAAACTGGGTGTCTCCCCCTTCATCTTAGAGTACAATACCAAACCTGTCTTCCTAAAAAGTGCTTCTGGGCTTATCGTTTCACCCTGGCAGCCTTTAAACAGGCAGCACCAACTAATTCACCAGAAGTGCATCCACCCACAGGCTGATGATCCCTTTCAAATGTACAAAACTTGCACAGAATTCCATCTTGTACAATGGACCGAAATGGTACAATGAACTACCAGCTGACCTCACTGAGATTACAAAGATTGAAACTTTCAAATCTGGGCTCAGATCCTATCTGGATGCATCTAAGACTTGTGCCTGCCTGTGTAGTTGAGTGTGCACCTTAACCACCATATTTTTTCTTTATCACACCCCTCCCCACCCACAACCTCTACCCCCTAATTCTTTCCCCCTGCACACGCTTCTCCTAGGCAATGCCTCCCTGGGCTGATTCACCTCCTCTCCCCTCCCCCTTTGATGATGCCTCATCAGGGCTAATTACCTTACCCCCCTGTCGTTTGGTCTCCTGATCATCCAACTAACTATTAGAACAGTGTACCCCCCTCTTCTCCTATCCTAAGCCCTCCTCTGGCACCAGTGTTTAAGATGTATAAAATTGCAATTACTTGACTATGTAACTTGTTTCACTGTTTCTTTGTATTTGTTATGCTATCTGTAATGTATTTGTCCCCTACTGACTTGGAACCTTTGAAAATGAGTCCTTGACTCAAAGGTATTAATCCTAAACTGAAATAAATAAATGAATAAATAAATAAACAAACCCAACTGCCATGTACTTGACCAGTGCTCGAGTTTGCCAGGTCCTTCCTGAGTTCTTGCCTCCCTTCTTCACTGTCCAGTGTCACACAGATCTTTGTGTCATCTGCGAACAGGCTGATCTTACTCTTGATCCCTTCTGCTATGTCGCCGATAAAGATGTTGAATAACACCGGTCTGAGCACAGAGGTACCCCACTGGTTACAGGTCTTAGCTTTGTGTGCTTGCCCCTTACAATCACGCTCTGCTGTCTGTTCTGGAGCCAGCTTCTGACCCACCCCACTAGTTTCTCCCCGGCTCCCAGGTTCATCAGTTTGTCCAACAAACCTTCCATGTGGCACCGAGTCAAAGGCTTTGTAGAAGTCCATATACAGGACATCCATGGCATGGATCTGTTGAGTGCCCTTGTAACCCAATCAAGAATGTCAATTAGGTTGGTCTGACAGGACCTCCCTGAAACAAACACATGTTGCCTTTCATCCTGGAGACCATTATGGTTCTGTAATATTAGTGAAAAGAAAATAGTGAGCAAAATATTAGAGAAAGCAAAACGCCGAAGCCAAAAATAGTCCATCACAAAAATAGCGAGCATCAACATAGCGACTTGTAAATGACAAAATCTCTCACCATCTAGTAAAAGCAGCAGTATGGCACCACACAAACTCCTGAGTGTAATACCTGACACCCAGCAACTTGAGCAAACCAACCTGCAACCCCATTATCCACACCTGTGCACCTCATTTTCAAACACCTGCCCAGTGCTGCAGAAACCCACTGAGAAAAGCCCAGTAGACATGGAAACAAAGGGACCTGCACTCTTGTAGGGGGTGAAACCCTGCTCACCCCACACTAAATTATTATAACATACTCCAAGACTGCACACTGTTCCCAATGGATGCAGCTCTTGGATCATGTATAGTGGTGGGCAAAGTGGCCAAAATCTGCTATGCAAAGCAATTTGTGAATTAAGGTGAAATCCATGGAGTAATCCACAATGTGATGTGGAGTACTTCGCGTTATAATGAGGAATGCGAAGTCCATTGGAAACAATAACTTCACGTTACTCCGCCTTTCCCCAAGCACTTCTGCACCAATTTTAATGTGAAGTACATTGAAATCAATGTACTTTGCATCACTTCGTCTTGTTGGTGAGCTCCAAAGGTGAATTTTGCAGTGATTCATGGGATTGCAGGTCATATGGGCTTTAAATTGTTCTACACAGCCTCAGTTCTGTGTAGTGTGTGTGTGTAGTGGAAGCTGGAGACAGTTTACTCTCAGAGCTCTGAGATTCAAACCCTCTAAAAGCCATTCAAAAAGCCTTTTTGAGCCATTTTTTTGCTCAAAATTTAGTACATTGATTGTAGGAAACCTTCCTGTGCTCATATCATTGAGTGTTTATTGTCTGTGTGTGGATTTTGAATGTTAATTTAGAACATTCAGTCTGTGTAGTGACAGACACTTGAAGTGTGCTTGGGGGAGGGAGGTAGAGAAACTGGGAGAAAAGCAGTCTTTCTGTTTTGGTAATATTTTTCTTGTATAACTGAGTTAATGTACTCACAGTAATATTTTCAATAATTTTTGAAATTTTTGTGCTGATTGTTGTGGTGCAGCAGTGCATAATTTCAGTTTATTTAAAAGATTTGGTTATATTGCTGAAGTTTTCAATTTGCTGCTCATTACCTGCAGTGTGTGTGTGTGCGATGCATGCCATCCAATCAGACACATTTTATCGTGCCACGTAGTAACTGCAGCACTGTGAACCTGCTATCCACCACCTCTGTGTTATTTTGTACTGCTTTGTGATATCTTGGTAGTAGACTGTTACTGCATTTCACTGCCCTCCAACCGGCAAAAGGTATTCTTTTCCAGATTTGGATTTGTGACTTGTGAGCACTGGTTACGGTCTTGTTGTGCCTTTGTGTTTGCATCTTTGAGTGTACAGAGCAATCTTAATCTGTCTGGGCATTTGCATCTCTTTAGGGCCCAATTTCCATCTGTAACTTAAGTCACAGTTGTTTGTTTGGCTTCCCTTAAGAGTACCATGTGATGCATATCTCGGTGTGAATGTACTCATTAATGTGCATTTTTAAGTCAGGGTGATCCTCATGAGTCACTCACGATACAAATTGCGTTCTTTATCTTCATGGTCACAATGATTCACAAATTAAAAAACTTTAAGTTTTTGAGTTGTAAGTTGCATGTAACCCTGTTTTTTAGTATCTCAGCTTGACCATTGTGCTCATTAATATGTGTTTTCAAGTCAGGATGTTTGGGGTGGTACAGGTCTGGAAAGTACAGCCATAGATATTCACATACAATTCATTAGTCATGTCACACCGGTCACTCTTCATGAGACAAATCATGTTCTTCACGAATCACAGCAATTAGATTTTTTTTTTCAGTTCTGATGATAAGCTGATTGGGATCCAGAGAAAAATAAAGTCAAGGTGGCTGTGTCTGGGTCTGTTGGTGTTAAATCCTCCCCTCCTCAAAAAGGTTGTGATGTATCAGTTCCTCTTCATGATGATGATGATGATGACTGGGGGGGGATGATAGAAAATATCAAGTATCGAAAGGGAATCAACAATGAACAAGACAGTAGCATCATCCAGAAAAAGAGATGTGCATGAGGAAGGGCCCACAATTTGAAGATGGGGGGGGATGGATCAGGAGCAACATCAGGAACTATTTTTTCACACAGAGGGTGGTGGGTGCAAGGACAAAATAAAACTAATGATCAACGTTCTGATGGGACAGCAGCAGTTGAAGCATCCCCATAATTTGTAGCTGGTGCCCCTCAATTCACTCCAACTGCTGCTCAACTTTGTCAAGATGGTAGCTAACAGCCTCCAACTCACTCCACATCAGGTCCAAATTGGCCTGTGTGTCAGGTAGTTGGACAGGGTTGCCACCGTTACCTGCTGCAGGTTGTAGTGATGTAACAGCTGCTTGATCCATGGCCCTTCCCCAATTCACACCACCATTTGCAGGTGGACACTGTGCTGTCCCCTCTTCCCCAGCATGGCCAGCAGGTGCATTACTGCCCTGTTCTGCAACCTTGGCCTGCCACTGTACAAAGTGGTGGTTGTACAGGTGGGTGTGCTGACCACCTGTGCCAATGTGAGTTCCTTTGGGGCCACAGTGCACCTCCACACCACACAGATTACATTTCACTACACTGCTGTCCCAGTCAGTGTAGTAAAAGAACTCCCACACTAATGAGGTGTGGGGAGGTCCAGGCACAGGCAGGGGAGGGAGGGCAGGTGTTGTTGGAGCCAGGGGCTGCTGCTGCAGTGAAACTCAAGCATGATTCACTTCCTGCCTGCCTGAAGCATGTGAGCTAGACTGTGTAAGCCATGTGATGTGTGTGGGCTGCCTGTAAATTCTCACTCCACCCTTAAAGGTGGAATGAGCAACACAAAGTCGTCATCACCACCATCACAAGGCAAAGTGGTGAAGTAGTGCTTTCAATGGGCACTTCGCATAACCATAAAGTAATGCAAAGTGGTCTACTTCGCGTCTACTTAGCTGGCAGAATTTAACTTTGCTGCATCTCTACACACAACCTCTTTCTCCTACTACAAGGCGAAAGTGAAATTCTCTTTCAAGCATGAGTCACTGCCTGCCTGTCTGCCTGAAGCATGTGACCTACACTGTGTAAGCCATGTAATGTGTGTGGGCTGCCAGTGAATTCTCACTCCTCCTTAAGGTGAAATAAGGCGGATTGAGCAATGTGAAGTCATAATTACAATGCAAAGTGAGGGTTTTAAATGGGCACTTTGCGTAGCAGAATGGTAACGCTAAGTGGGCCACTACGCGGGTGGAGTTTAACTTCGCTGCATCTCTAATCATGTAGCTGGTGCTCCCTCTAGCTGTTTTTTACCCTCGCTATTGACGGACTCGCTGTGTTGTGACACTCACTATTTAGTTACACTCGGTCTTATGTTACGTTCGCTATTCCCACTAGTGCTCAAATTGAGTTGCTCAATTTAAGTCACTCAAATGGAGTCACCCATATTATGGGATACCACCATTATCTTTTTAAAATGTATTTATTTATTTATATTTTTTGCTGCACAAGCCCCCTTACGTCTCTGGCCGGCCCCACCAACCCATCGCCACTGACCTGCCCCCACAGGGATGTGGTTTACCCTCTGGGCAGGGGCAAGGGGTGGCCAGGTATGCCCCCCAACTCATCCAGGCAACCCGTGGGCCTTAGGCAGTGGTGAGGAGATCAGTTGGGGCTATGCTGATTTTTCCGGTTTCTGGGATTGGGAGGCATGGTGTGCAATGATGCAATGGCAGAGCCCCACCTAGCATACACACACTTTTCTGACTCAACCTTGGCCCCCTGGAAAGCTGCCCCCATGGTCACCCAGGGGCACTACACTGGGAGGCATGGCCCCCCTACCCCAGAGATGGAGAGTACGTAATTGCCACTCGATCCATCTCTCCCCTGGCCAACCCTCCAGCCTCCCAGGCTCATTCCTGAACCCAGGTCACTGGCACCGCAAGTGGTGGCTCCACCACTGGACTGGCAGGCCCACCATGGGGTACCTCCATTATCATCCAGAAATGCCACTAATCTCTCTTTTAGAATGTTCACTGTTAACTTCCCCATATTGGAGGTAAGGCTCATCAGTCTATAGTTACCCTGCTCATCCCTGGGACCACTCTTGTGGAGAGGCACCACATGAGCCATCCTCCAATCCAGGAGCATGCACCTTATCTCCAGTGAGGTGTTGAAGAGGTCTGCCAGTGAGCCATCCAAGACCTGTGTTAACTCTCTCTGTACTCTTGGATGCATTCCATCTCATCCCGGGGCCTTGTCCACCTGCAGGGCTTTAATACCCTTTAAATACCTATCCACCAGGAATACCCCATCTGCGCCCCCTGCTCCCCCTGTTCCCATCCCTCTTTTCCCTTGTGGCATAGGTCTATCCTCTTCTCTGGTAAACACCGAACAGAAATACTTGTTAAGTGCCTCTGCCTGGTCCACTCCCCTTTCTGCCCAATCCCCTTCCCACTTGATCTGGACAATCTGGTCCTTACAGCGCCTCTTCTGTCTTATGTACCTGAAGAAATTTGCTTAATAAATTCTTGATATTGCTCAGCATTCTCTCCCATCCACTGTTGAGCACTGTTCTAAGAGCTTAAGAGAGGAATATTCTTCAAGCTAATATTCTTCAAGTGAAACTACCTCTGGCTGGAAGCTGCAATACTGAACATAGGATTTGCAAGAAAGTGAGTTGTGCTCACAACAGAGGGAGGTGAACCTTACAATTGTCTTTGGTTTGTAGCAGATATTCTGCAAGTGGAGGCTGCTTCTAACTGAAAGGTGAAATAAGGAACTTAGAATTATCAGGAAAAGACAGTCTTTCAAGCAACAGAGGGAGGTGGATCTAGCTTTACTTTTGTTCCAATTCTTAAGATTTTCAGTGCAGGAAGAGTTTAAACCCTGGGCTAAGAATTTTTCATAAGTCCTGAAATAAGTGCAGGTAACAGGTTGTGTATTTGACCCAGACAGTGCCCTAGGGGGTGGAAACAGTTTTTTCTGTTTATCTGTGTGTGCCTTAAAAGGCCAGACCAGACTTTGTCAGGAAGTGCTTACATCATAGCTACTTATCAGCCAATAGCTTTGGTAACAGACCTGAGAACAATAGTATTATAAGCAAGTGTTTTATAGCAAACTCATCAGAACAGCTAATATTCTTCAAGTGAAACTACCTCTGGCTGGAAGCTGCAATACTGAACATAGGATTTGCAAGAAAGTGAGTTGTGCTCACAGCAGAGGGAGGTGAACCTTACAATTGTCTTTGGTTTGTAGCAGATATTCTGCAGGTGGAGGCTACTTCTAACTGAAAGGCGAAATAAGGAACTTAGAATTATCAGGAAAAGACAGTCTTTCAAGCAACAGAGGGAGGTGGATCTAGCTTTACTTTTGTTCCAATTCTTAAGATTTTCAGTGCAGGAAGAGTTTAAAGCACAGCTGACTTATTTTGGGGCTGACTGCTTTCAGAGCACAAACCACCAGGCTGTTTTGGGGCTGGGGAGGTTTACCTGTGTCTGACTTGGATGTCTGGATTTTTCTCTGTTTGATTAGCAGGGTATTTTCTCTGTCAAATTGTTGTGTAGGGCATCTTGCTGACAGGAAGGCACTCATCACAGCGGTGGGTCAGAGTTTTTAGCTGATTGTTTTGTGAGGGCACAGGTTAGGCCCAACCCCTTCCCACCCCTCACCCCACTCACCCCTGGAAATAGTTCCTTTTTACCTGGGGTTCTGACATAATTTCCTCAAGAGTGCAAGGTACATATCACTGTCATATCCTCTCTAGCACACTGCACTGACAATATAAGCATACACATTGTATAATATATATATTTCTATATAACAAACCAATCATACACACACACACACACACACACACACACACACAAAAAGTAGATAAACATGTGGGGAGTAGTGCAATGTAATGGCTGTGGGGCAGCAGTCTTCCAGGAGTCCGTCTGGAGGCTGAGATGCTGCCCTATTTGCAGACAACTCTTTGCCCTGAGGGAGGAAGTTGCCCATCTTCAGGCCACACTGGACAGTAGTAAGGGAACCTTCCCCCAGGCCACACTGGACAGTAAGAAGGGAACCTCCCCCATCCAGGGAGCACCACAGCCACCACCACTACCTCAGAGGTTGCGAGGAAAGCACAGCAGTTGGACCACAGTGGGCTCAGGGAGGGTGAGGATGGTGGAACAGAGGCACACCCAGTCAGTTGTTCCACTCCACAATCCATACACCATTCTGGGGGAGCATAGCTCCCCTATGGATGCACCTGCAGAGGAGACTAAGGAGGCTGAGGACAACTGTCACAAGGGAGGCCCACAGAAAGGAGGCAGAGGACATTACAAGGAAAGGAAGAAGCTCCTGGTGGGGGACTCAATTATTAGGGGGATAGAACTGGGGGGAGCAGGGAAAACTGAAGTAAGGTGCCTGCCTGGTGCCATGGCTTGGAGGGACAGGAAGCGCATCCTCAGGATCATGAGAACAGCTACACGGGAGTCTGAGCTGGATGTCATTGTCCACCTAGGGACAAATGACTTGGCTCATCATGAGATTAGAGCAGTGAAGAAGGACTTTGTAGAATTGGGGAGGGGCCTAAGACAAGTAGCACACACACAGTATCCTTCTCAGAGGTGCTGCCTGTGAATGGCATGAGTGAGGTGAGGGTACTTTGCACCATGCAGTTTAATGAATGGTTGAAAAAATGGTGTGGAGCACAGGGTTTGGCTTCATTGGGGACTGGGATTCCACCTGGAGGGACACCAGCCTATACTGGCAGGATGGTCTGCATCTGTCCAGGAAGGAACAAGTCTTTTGAGCAAATTGGTTTAAATGCTTCATTGGCAAGCTTTTAAACTAGTCAAGGGGAGGCACTGATAAGCAGCAGGAAAATCCCAGCCTCTCCCTACAAAACATGGTACTAAATGAGAAAAAGACCGAGGTAGAAAGGTCAGTGGGGGATGCTGCAACAGAAGGTAAAGCCATCAAAAAATGGAGAGCAATGAGTACCAATGCCTGTAGTCTGAGTAACAAGCTTCCTGAATTAGTGGCCTTGATGGAGGAGGAACATCTGGATATCGTGGCAGTCACAGAAACATGGTACACACAAAACCATGACTGGGACGTTAACATACCAGGATACATTATCTACAGGAGGGACAGGGAGGGTAAAAGAGGAGGAGGAGTTGCTCTATACATAAGGGAAGGAGTCAAAGCAACAGAACAAAAGGGTAAACAGGGAGGAGAAGAAGCACTGTGGGTAAATTTGGAGACCGGCAATGGCACCACAATCTGCACAAGGGTTGTATACAGACCCCCTTCTCAGGGGGAGGAAATGGACAAGGAAATGATAGAAAGTATACTTAGAATGGCAGAAAAGGGAGATATTGCTGATGGGTGATCTGAATATGCCAGATGTTAACTGGAGTGCAGTTGCAGCAGCCACTTCGAAGAGTGGGGTTATTCTAGATGCCCTAAGGGCATGCCTTAGACAATTAGTATTGGAGCCCACCCGAGAGGGAGCAATCTTAGACCTGGTTCTCTCAAATGGAGATGAAGAGAGTGATCACAGATGTAGAAGTTGGTAGCCATCTGGGAACTAGGCGACCATCGAACAGTATGGTTCACAACAACACAGCAATAGAGTCAAGCCATACAAAGGCAAAAGTACTAGACTTTAGGAGGGCTGACTTGCTAAAATGGGTGAGTGCCTAAGGAATGTACTAGCAAATGGGCAGGAAGGGGAATAATAAAACTGCCATCACAGAGGTAACAATCTTTGTGTGAAGCAAATAAACAAAACAAAACAATGTAAGAAACCACTATGGTTCTCAAAGGAAGTGGCAGTGAAGGTTCAAGAGAAAAAGAAAGCATTCAGGAAGTACAAGGAATCACAGAAGGAGCAAGACAGAGAACTGTATCAGTCAAAGCAAAAGGAAGCTGGGAAGGCAGTCAGAACAGCAAAGGCCCAAACCAAGGAAAAGAGAGCCAACTCATTTAAGAAGGGGGATAAAACCTTTTATAGGTACATCAGGGAGCAAAGAAAGACCAAGGAAGGGATAGTGAGGCTTAATAAAGGGGAGGGAAGGAGGGTGGGCAGAGGGTGACTGTGAAAAGGCAGAGATACTAAACAAATATTTTTGCTCAGTATTTACAAAGGAAGAGGGGAGGTACCTAAAACAAACAGTAGAAACACTCTGGATACAGAAGTTGATACCAGCCCATTTATAGAAGAAAGGGTTCTGAAAGAACTCTTAAAACTGAAGGTGGACAAAGCAATGGGGCCTGATGGGATTCATCCCAGAATTCTAAAAGAACTAATGGTAGAACTAGTGACACCACTGACTACCCTCTTTAACAAATCATGGGAGGATGGGGTGGTACCCGAGGACTGGAAGACGGCAGATGTGATTCCCCTTCACAAAAGTGGGAGCAAGACAGAAGCAGGAAACTACAGACCTGTTAGTTTAACCTCAGTGGTAGGGAAAATGATGGAATCACTTCTGAAGGAAAGAATTGTCGAGTATCTAGAGGCCAGAGGGGCACAGGCCCAAGGCAGCATGGATTCACAGCGGAAGGTCATGCCAGACAAATCTGATAGATTTCTTTGACTGGGTGACCAAAGTAGTAGATCAGGAGGGGCTGTGGACATGGCCTACCTAGACTTTAGCAAGGCACTTGACACAGTCCACAAAAGATTAATATACAAGTTAGCCAGCCTGGGAGTGGGTCCCAAGATGACAGCCTGGGTAAAGAATTGGCTGGAGAATAGGACACAGAGAGTAATAGTAAATGGAGTCCACTCTGAAGAAAGGGGGTTACTAGTGGGTTCCGATGGTTCAGTATTAGACTGGTCCTCTTCAATGTCTTTATAAGAGACATTGCAGAGGGACTGAAGGAAAAGTATGTCTCTTTGCAGATGACACAAAGATCTGCAACAGAGTTGATGCACAAGGTGAGGTGGAAAGGATGAGAAGGGACTTGGCAAGGTTAGAGGAATGGTCAAATGTATGGCAGCTTAGATTCAATGCTAAGAAGTGCAAGGTAATGCACCTGGGAAACAAAAACCCAGGGAAGAGTACACAATGGGGGGTGAGATACTAACAACAACAAAAATGGAAAGGGACCTGGGGTAGATATATCAGATGATCTAAAGGTGGGCAAGCAATGTGAGAGGGCAGCAAAGAGGGCTGGGGATACTGGGATGCATAGGAGAGGCATCACCAGTAGAAAACAGGAAGTTATTATCCTTTGTACAGACAGCTGGTGAGACCCCATCTGAGTACTGCATGCAGTTCTGGAGTCCCAATCTCCGCAAAGACATAGACAAGATGGAAGCTATCCAGAGGAGGCATCTAAAATGGTGCAGGGTCTGCACGGAAGACATATGAAGAGAGACTTAAGGAGCTTAATATGTATAGCCTCAAGGAAAGGAGGAGAGGGGACATGATAGAAACTTTCAAAGTACCTCAAGGGAATCAACAAAGTCCAGAGGGTAGCATCTTTCAAAAGAGGTGTGCAAAGAAGGGGCACAATTTGAAGATGGTGGGGTGGCTCAGAGGTAATTTAAGGAAGTATTTTTTCACAGAGAGGGTTGTGGATGCATGGAACAGCCTTCTGGAGGAGGTTGTGGAGTCAAAAACAGTGGTGGAATTCAAGCATGCATGGGACAGTCATAAGGCAATTCTAGGGGGTGGGTGTAGGAAGAAGTAGGCTGCTGGTTAACTAGGATCTGCAGCTTATCCATTAGGTAGGGAAATGGGCAGACTGGGTGGGCCAAGTGGTCCTTATCTGCCGTCAAATTCTATGTTTCTATTTATGAAGATTTCCAAGTCCCTTTCTTCTTCTTTTCTCTCATGGGGGTTCTTGAGATTGCATGTTTACTCCCCCACCCCCATGGCACTCCGCTGGTCCTTGTTCTTTAACTGTTATTCTCAGTTATTTTTTATCATTTCATTTAGACTTTTAAGGCGTCTTGTCAGGCAGAACTCAAGCACTAGAGTTTAAGGGAGAGAGAGAATGTTGTCCCCATATACAGACTTCAGTGATTATTACTAAGTGTCACACCAGTTACTGTAATTTGTGTCAGTCCCTTTTTCTTGGCTTGGGTTCAACCAGATTCCAGGGACCTTGGAGGACCTGGGGAGTGGGTAATAGGGGGAAATAGGCTGTTGGTCAACTAGGATCTGCAGCCTATCCATTAGGTAGGGAAATGGGCAGACTAGGTGGGCCATGCAGTCCTTATCTACCATCAAATTCTGTGTTTCTATGCTTCTATGTACTATGGACTAGTGGACCACCTCAGATGGACAGTGGCAACCACCAAAATTAAAGATTCATTGGCTTAGAAGTGTACATAGAGGTGAGGAGCAGAGGTAGGTGAGGAAAAAGACTACAGAGGTAGGGCTGTTCATGCAGACCTTTGTGACTGTTAAAAATTGGCATGTTAGCAACCTCAGTCCTTGTTTGCACTGTTTAACATTTAGTTGACTGGTTTGCATTGTGACTTAGTTGCCAGGGAGATGTCTTCACCAGATGTTTAAGTCCTATCTTTATGCATGGCAGTTTTAGGTGGTGGCAAATGGAGTGCCTCTTTGCACCCTGAATGTACCCCACCACTGACTGCGGCTTTGTATCAAATCTGTATGTCTCTGTGGACCTCAGGAAATCTTTGTCCTAGACTCCAAATCTTGAAACTAATACATCCAAAACCTTACAATGTTTTAGTGATAGAAGTATGTGTCTATAGAGTCAAGAATGGGAATGCGCCAACTTTGGAAGGCTCGCAGCAGTGCAACTATAGTCTAGGTCCTCGATCAGGGCAAAGTCAGAGGAGCCACCATGAAAGAAGCTATGACTCAAATTAAAGAATGCAGAACAGGAAGGTCTTT
Source organism: Neoceratodus forsteri (assembly GCA_016271365.2). Classification (NCBI taxonomy): domain Eukaryota; kingdom Metazoa; phylum Chordata; order Ceratodontiformes; family Ceratodontidae; genus Neoceratodus; species Neoceratodus forsteri. Next base: position 979,930,186 of record CM057458.1, on the reverse strand, counting down.
TTGTCAGCTTAACTAAGCACAGTGGGATTTGAATGGTTCCTTTTCACAACCCAAATACAATTTCATAAGCAAACAAAGCACTACATTTTCATATGGGTTACACCAGTACAAGTAAAATTTTTCCCACTTGTCTTGGTTTGTGACTGGATAACCATGTTTGAACAACAATCGCAAAGTGCATTCTTTTTTTATTGAAGACCCTCAGTTTGCAGATGTCATATTTGATATGTTTTGACCTATAACTATAACCATGGCTTATCCATGTTTTCATTTTATTTTAAGAACTTTAACCCCTTCCCAATTGAGAAATGAGGAACCAGACTTTAAGCAGTGCACAAACTACCACAAGTATGTGTACTGCAGCAAGAAAATACTGGTGCTTTTATCAGCACAATTGTTAAGGCATATGTGTCTGATTGTAAGAAAACCATTGTATCTGAAACTGTTCTGAATACTTTACAGCCCTTTGCTGGAATGAGCAGGCAGAGGCAGTACATGTAACTCAAAAAGTCTATTATTTAAACCCCACAAAAAGTTAAACATCTCAATACTAGGGGAAATGCAACTGTATCAAAAGTGTGTTGCCATTTTATTTGTTCCAGTTTTAGGTTTGATTATATCCAGCCTAAACTTTTTTTGGTTAAAAAAAATTAAAAGGTTTTACAGTGCTTAACACAGAAACACAGACTTTTTCAGCAGAAAAGGATCACTTGGCCCACTCAGTCTGCCCAATTTTCCCTTCCTAGCCTACATCTGCAGATCATATCCGCTCTCTGGTGACCCCCCAATTCTAATAATTCATGCCTGAATCTCACCACCATTCTAGCCTCCACCACTTTAGCTGGCAATCTGTTCCAGGTGTCTACCAACCTTTCAGTGCAGAAATATTTCCTCATATCTCCCCTGAATTTCCCTTCCTCTCACTTCATCACATACCCCTTGCTCCCGGTGCTGGTCCTCAGTTGAAAGAGGCTCCCATCCTGTCCCCAGTTCACCCATGTGAGGTACCTTGAGGCCCCTATCGTGTCACCTTTATCTCTCTCCTCTCTTCCCGGGTGTACATGTTGAGATCCCTCAATCATTCCTTGTAGGGCTTCCCCTGCAAACCCTGCACCATATTAGTTGTCCTCCTCTGGATCACCTCCGCCTTGTCTGCATCGTTCCTGAGGTGTGTTCTCCAAAACTGGACACAGTGCTCCTGGTAGTGGTGCTTGGAAGTTACTAGGGCTCCCATCTTGTATGACTCAACATCTGCTGGCCTTACATTTTTGTTAGTGATTTCCAGTTAGCACGTTGTCAGGACAGAAAGGCATTGACTAGGTACAAATAAATAAGTTTCATGGTGGCAATTTTGGCAAATATCTCTGTTAAAATATAGAGGGAAAATCTAGCTGCAAAAAGCTCTAGATACTTGTGGGCCTATGAATCTAACATTCTAAAAAATCCTATGAATTTACAGGGGTTACTTTTTATTTCTAAGAAATGAGCAAACCTACTCCTTGTTCACTAAAATTGTAAAGGTACAAAATCTAGATGTGGTCATGTAAATATTTACAGCTTTTGTGTGTAGTAGTGATTTATTAACATATATGTTCATAATCCTTTCACACACTGCTGTATTTCTATGGCACTAGTATTGCTGTAAATGTGATTGCCACTTACATGGAGGTGTGCATTGCAAATAGTTCATCAGGCTACAGAGAACTAGGTATAGTTCATACCGAAACTTCATGAAATGGAAACTGATGTAAAACTGGCTATCTCATATTATTAGTAGTAATAACAATGAATATAAACATGGAATGGAACATTGCACCACCAGAAGCTGTCTGGTGCAGCCATGTGCAGAAACTGTGGTACATGTGCGAAGAACAGAAAAACACAGTTGGAAAGGGGCCAGCTATCTGCTTGCAATTTGTAATGAAAACTTTTTGAACTGTTGCCCCTTCCCTGAAGCGCTGTTGTTTGTGCTTCAAATTAACACTAATAACAATGCCTCCTTATTCAGGATGGTAATTGCTCAAGTCAATTCTTTTATTTCAGTGCTTAAAATTCATGCATATCAAAACTAAAACAGATTATTCAGTATTTTACAGTGGATAGGTAATATGAAAATTGTTCCCCTCTGGTCTGGAAATTACTTCTCGGAGATAAATTGTTCTTTAGTCCTTGATTAGGGGTGTTATTAATAGAAGAGCAGTGTACTCAAACTGTGACATAGAGACATAGTTATCAAACATACAGTAGAACTGGTTCATTTGGACTTATTGAATAAATCACAGTGATGTTCCCTAGATAAATTCAGTTGGATCTGATCACCTCTTTTGTTGTTCTCTTTTGTTAGTTACTTGCATTTTATTACCAGTGTGAAAACAAGACAGCATGTCTTACACTGGAATAAAGATTTATATTATCTGAGACTTATTATGGGAAGAAGAAAACCCACGATGCCCAAGGTACAATTAAACATATACATATTTTTAGTGTAATCTGAAAATTACTGTATTACATTGAATATCAAGGATTACACTTGCAGATATTTGCTGACTGTAATGCAAAGTGAACAAAAGTTTGGAATGCATTATAATGATTAGTGTTCTCAGTATTTAATTGAAAAATGAAAAATTATGATTTAGTATAGGTTAATAGGGCCTCCACAGGGTGTCTCTTATGGTTTAAGAGACTCCAAACACAAGGTTTGGGTGAGAGGCCCACAGAATGAATCTGAGCAATTCTGGCTGCCCAAACATTACGAGAGTGACAACCTTTTCACACATGCACAGTGAGGGATTTGGACCAGAAACACAATATTAAAGAGGAGAGGAAATAATGTGTAATTTGTAGCTGTTCATAATGTTTCAGTTTTCAGAAATTATATTACAACCCCTAAATGAGGCATAGGTAACTGTACCAGTATAAAATGTGCTGTGCAAAATGATATTTTGTATTGTTTTTATGGAGCATTCTTTTTTCTTTTTCTATTTACTATGCTTTTTTGTCTGTCCCCAACATTGGGGCTTTCTGCTCCGGTCACGGTCCTCGATGCCCTCCACTCCCATATGGCTGAGACTCCCCTGTGGCCCCCTTAGCTTTCCCCTGGGGTGGGGCCACAGCACCGGCCAAGGTGCCATGGACATAGGTCCTGTCTGGGGAGCCGGCTGGGAGCTGATGAAGGCTCAGTGAGGTGAGTGTCTTGGAGACGCTGGTGATGGTATTTTTTCCCCTTAGGCTTGGGGGTGGGGATGTGTAATGATAACCTGTGTCCACCCCTCCCCCCCGACATCCAGATGCCAGCTGCTTGTGGTGCCCTCAGCCTCCACCAGGTGTCCCTTTATGCACCGGACATTCTCCCCACCATCCCCCCCCGGAGAAGGAGAGCCATCCATGGGACACTCATCCCTTCCCCGGCCAGGCCCTCTGACAACCTGGGTCTGTTCCTCGAACCTGAGTTGCTGGCGCCGCACGTGGAAATCCAACCGCTGCTCCGATGCGCTGGCATTTATGGGGCACATTCTCTTTCAGTTCTCTTCATGGAACCAGTGATCTGAAATTTTAACTATGTTATGGTTTGTGTATAGAACTCTGAGCATAGTTCTGATAGAGCAATAGCTCACGGTTAGTATTTTCTACACAAACTGTGACGTAGTAAAAACTCAAAATTTCTGGTTCTGTGAAAATAACACCTCAGAATGTTGTTCATAAAAAGAAATCAATTGAAAACACAATTTTTCACATTAATTCTTATTCAGGCACAATTAAATATGGGTCATTTGGATGCTACATTTAATTTCTGTTAATAGGACCATCACTAACTGCTGCCCGTTAGCACTGTCCCCTTAAATGTAACAGCATAGGTATATTTATTATGTCCCCATTCATAGTGAGTGATCACTCTGCAGTGCTGTTGCTTCTTCAACATCATTGTGTAAAAACATAGCGGACATTTTAGGCATGCACTCAAGTGTGGCATTTGCTTCAAGCCTCGGTTTGTTTACAAATGTTAAAGCTGGGGAAAATGTATTAAATCCTCTTTCTGAGCCATACACAGCAGGTTGTTCTGTAGGTAAGACTCTAACCTATGGTATCATTTAACATACAAAACACTGCATAGATCAGGCCCTGCCTACCTAAAAGATATCTTGGGCTGGTATGCTCCCAACCACTGTCTACACTTCACTGAGAATTTATTGCTAGCCATCCCAAGATCTCACTTGATACAGTCTGGAGATAGAGCTTGCTTGGTGGTGGCACTGGCAATTTGGAACTCCTTGCCAGACCATCTTAGGAGTTCTCCTTTGGTGGAGGTGTTTAAATGGAGCCTGAAAAGCTGTCTTTATGAAATGGCATATGACCTCCTGATTAGTATGTAATGAACTTTTACCGTTGCACTTTTAAATGTTTTTCTTTGAATTTTATTATGCTTATTTTGTAATTATTTTCTTAAGCACACTGAACCCTTGGGAGAGGGTGCTATATAAATAAAATGCTTTACCTTGCCTTAGTAGACCTGAAATGTATGCTAACGGTATAATTATACCCGGTCTTGCTTTGTTTCATATCCTTGATCTACTCTTATTGCATACTTCCTGAACATTAGGAACACCCCCAAATAGTATAGCCATTCATGGTGCAATACTGTTTTCTCCCCCTCTCCACCCCACACCATGAGTGACTAGACTGTTTTTGGGATGTTCCAAGTCCAGGAAAGATCCAGTGGGAGGTGATCAAGGACTGTAAACAAACATGCTTTTGTGTGCTAAAACAGTTACCTTTAAAAAGAAAAATGGAATCAGAATCAAACCACCAGCTACATCGACAATCTCTAGAGAATGTGAACAATCATAATGTATGTTTTAAAATTTTTATTCAATCAAATCTTATGACCAATACATTATATAATTATGGAAGGCCTTATATTGTACAGACTGCCATTTTAAAGGATACCTAAACAACATTTTGACAACAAACTATTCTAAAATCTGACTTCGTAGGTGACTAAAGGAAAGGCTGCTATATTCATTAATGCTAAAACTACATTTATATAATTTACCTAAATGTGGATCCAGAGCATTGTAAAATTGTAAAATCAGCCTTCCCATTTCAAGAAAACTGTCTTACCTGCTTCCTAAAATGGTCACCAAATGTGTTATGTGATGACATCATTGGAGCCAAAGTCAGAGAGATATATATATGGCTCTCTACAGTGCTAACTAGTTCTTTTTTCCCTTTGTATAGAATTGTTTCACCTAAATGGTCAAACCCATGTGCATTATTTTGTATAATACACATGTTAGGCTATGGTCCTGTTCATTTTGTTTACTTTAACATGCTGAAATTGTGTTTTAATCCAACCAACTTTCTCTGTGGCAAACCACAGTGCAGTACAAATCTTGAATAACCTGGATGCTACAGTGGGGGTGCTGGGCTGGTGTGTGTACTTAATATGCACTTTTTAACATTTTTATTAAACCATAATAATTACTGGCAAGCAATTATTTCAATGGCCTCAAGCAGTTCATATTTGCCGTAATAACCAGTCGGTTATTATGGCATTCATGCACTTAGTCTGTTAGAAGTGAGCGGTCCCTCACTGGCTCCCATTTTCTGTTTGGGCGGGACAAGCAAATCTTAAAACATGGCGACTCCGTGTCCTTATTAGCGAGGAGCCGCCACCACAACACACTTACTTTTTCAAAATCATTTTTTGGCTATCTAGTTGATCCTACCATTAATCCTATCATTATGTTTTTTTTAAATGTTCTGGTTGATCTTGCGGTTCATCAGCTTCTGGCAATGATGACCGTGAGGCACACTGACAGTAGGAGTGGTCCGTGGCTGACTCTGTATAGCAAGAGGTAAGCGCGATCCCTCGCAATTACGAATTGAACTGTAACTAAAATAAAAATTAATTATTTATAAAGTGTGATCAGGAGGCTGCTGTGCTGTTCTGTGGCTACTAAGGGCAAGAGGGAGCTGGACAGGGAATGGGGAGGGGTCAGCTCTGGAATCTGGAGTGGGAGGTGGAAACTGCTACTGCATTTAAGCGCTGCTCTGTGGGGCTGCTGAAGTGTGCCTCCAAAACTAGACTGAAGGTGAAATGGGTGGGGTGTTGGGGGGGAATTGAAATGGAAGGAGGGAGGGAGTGAGTGTGAGTATGATTGTGAGTGTGAGTGTGTGTGTGTGTGTGTGTGTGTGTGTGTGTGTGTGTCTCACAGCACTCAGACTGGGAAAAAATTGCTCACCAGTAAATTATAAAAAAATAAAAGATGAGAGAGTGTGCATATGAGAATTTAATGAACACCCTCAGTGTGGGATGCTTTGATAAACCCCTCAGGCTTTGCCCTCGGGGTTTATGTAGCATCCCACACCTTGGGTGTGCATTAAATTCTCATAACACACACTACCCCATCCTTTATTCTCTATATATTTTCTGCTACTATTCTTTTCTAGTACATTTTTGACTGAACCTACAAATGTAATCCATAGTTTGAATGTAAACATTTGTACAATCAATAAATCAGACTTCTTCAACAAAGTGAAATGCAGCAGCAGCAGCAAGCAAGTACATTACTATGTGGGGGGGGGGGTTGCAGCCACACCCTTCACCACCCTCTAGATCCACCACTTTTTTTGTAGCAAAGTTCTTGTGCAGTCCAATGTTAGAGTTCATGCTTTCTCGAAAATCATATATATATGCTTGTCTTGTCATCTTTTTCCATGGAAAATAATAATAATAATCAGCAGTTGTATAGTGGTTTTCATACACATTGTATCCCAAAGTGCTTTACAAGCAATACTAGACAGGTAGTGAAGTGACTGAATGTGTAATGGCAGCCAGTTCACACATTAATATCCACAAACAGCCTTAGACAATTGCATGAACTGGTTTTATGGGAAGAGGAATGGTAGCCATGACAACGGGCTCAGGTAGTGATCATGCTGCTGTGCTGGAAGCCCCGCATCTTATTTCTCACAGTGATCTGCTTATATTTTTCTCCTTCTGTCTTCCCCCTTCCCTGAATATAACAGTACCTTGCAAGAGTGGCCTTCTCAGTCCCCCTCATGTATTCATTCTTCATTACTCCTCCTCACACCGAAAACTAGTGAGCTCCTCACCCTTCTGCATCATGAATGCAAGTAGTAGAGTCCCCATTATTTTTTGACATATCATAGAAACATAGAGTTTGACGACAGATAAGGAACGTTTGGCCCACCTAGTCTGCCCATTTCCCTACCTACAGGATAATCTGAAGATCCTAGTTAACCAACAGCCTATTTCTTCCTACCCCCACAAGAATTGCCTTATGTCTGTCTCATGCATTCTTGAATTCTCCAACAGTCTTAGACCCCACAACCTCCTCAGAAAGGCTGTTCCATGCGTCCACCACCCTCTCTGTGAAAAAAATACTTCCTCACATTGCCCCTGAGCCATCCCCCCAACTTCAAACTGTGTCCCCTTGTTCTTTCCAGTAAGTCAGGCTGATATCAGCAGGGAACAAGGGGAATGATAGGCTTTCCTATCCTTAAAAGATCTAGGCTATCTTCGATTGGGCACTATTAAATGATGGGTGTGCACATCATCATGCATGTCATTTAATAGTGCCTAATCATAGATTGCTTAGATCTTATATGGGTAGGAAAGCTTACTTTTTTCCATTTGTGCCATGCTACTATCAGCCTGGCTTACAAGAAGATCATGTTTATTATTAAGATGTAAAAATAACATGGGAGACTGTACTAAAAACATTCATGATGTGGAAGGGTAGTGAACTCACCAGTTTTTGGTGTGGGGAGAAGGTGAGAAGAATGAATGCCAGAGAGGAACTGAAGGGGCCATTCCAGCAGGGTACAGCTATATTCAGGTTAGTTGAAGACAGGAAGGAGGACGTTGAGCAGATCAATGTGAGATCTGAAATGTGGGGCTGCCGGCATCGTAATCATTACCTGACTGTGGATGAGAGTAGCCAGTGACAACAACACTCAGAGTGGCAGGGCTGCACCTAAACTGTTACTTGAATTTAGTGTAGGAAGATTACCCTCAGGTGGGGGGGGGAGGTGAATGTTGACGTTTGTTAGGCTAGTATTGAGGGAGTTGTGTATAGCTCATTCAAGATTTAGAAGGGTGGTAGCCTGCCAACTCACATTGTGAAGAGCACAAAAAAGTACTGGAGATGAACTGCTGGGAGCTGTCCTACGGGATTCTGTAGATCACAGATAAAGGAATAGACTGACACTGAAAGTCAGGTGGATTTGTTAAGGTATTAGTATGCCTCTCCTGCTAATAATATTGTTAGCCATTGTAAGTGCAGCCCTTCTGAGGGCATGAACAGCAGTTTGTCTGGTGGGTCATGATGCTTATTGCTTGGCCCTGCAGGAAGACCTAGTTGTTGGTTAATGAGGTGGGAAAAAAAACACAGTGGGAGAACTGTACATACTACCTTCACTGTGCAGAAAGGTGGTGATCCACTCAATATTTACTGTGGGAACAGAAATCAAACATTGAGAAAGTGGACAGAAGATCAATTTTGGAGGCATTTTTTAATAGTGCCAGCTGATGATGCATATCGATATAGATGTGCACAACTCTCTGAGGTACAAGATTACCATCTGAGGTGTGATAATTCTCTTCACGAGGCCGCAAGCACATATGAAGCCCCAGGCAGTACTAAGGATGGGGTATGGATGATGGGGTGTTCAACAGAAGGCAGGCTAGGTGTAGGGGGTTCACGTGGAAAAAGAAAGCCTTATTTGTGGATTAACAAGAGAGTATGAGCTTTGGAATTAAACCAGACCAGTACTTTGCTGTGTGACCCTGAGCAAGTCATTAAACTTCCTTGTGCTCCCATGCCACACCTGTAAACAAGCTTTCAGCTTAGTGTGTCTCTCCTGGTTAACAAAAAACAAAATTCAGGGCATCACATAACCACTAGATCATCAGGTATTTGAAGCGTTGTACTGTACTGTGGTTTGCCAAAGAGACAGTCAGCTGGATTGCAAAACATTTTCAGCAAGTTAAAGTAAACAAAATGAACAAAATCATAGTCTAACATGTGTACTGATCAAAATAATCCATGAGTTAACACATGGTGTTGATCATTCTGGTGCAACAATTCAAAACAATGAGGGAAAGAAGAACTAGTTCGCACCATAGGAATATATGTGGGTCTCTGGCTCTGGCTCTGATGTTGTCATCATGACTCATCACTTAACACACTTGGCAGACATCTTAAGGAGAAACCAAGGCTGTTTTTTGAAAGTGAAAGGCTGATGTTTTTATTTTTCAAAAGCTATGAAACTGCATTTATGTTATTTACATAAATGCAGTTTTAGCATAAATGTAAACAGCAGCCTTTACTTGACCTCACTATGAAGCCAGATTTTTTAGTTTTCAGCTTTAAAAAACTGCTTGCTTAGGTACCCTTTAAGAGACAGATGGATTTTGCTGTTTTTATATTCTGAATTGTGTTGCTGGAAATTCTTTGTTGATTGTTGTTTTAAAATTGTACAGCACTCTGAGCCTCTGGGAAGGGGTGCTTTTTAAATAAAGTATCTATCAGTCGATCTGTCTATCTGTCTGCCTGTCTGTCTGTCTATCTATCTATCTAGCTATCTAGCTATCTATCATAGAGACACTTTGAGGCCTAGGAGGGTTTGTTTGTTTGTTTGTTGAGATTTGTTGACCCGGTAAACCCACTGGGCCTAGAAGTCCCTTTTTCAGGGGCGACCGGGGGGGAGGGGGATATAGATCATAAGCAACTGAGACTAAACCAGATTAAGCAGTTGATGGTATTTTTAGTGAGTGAGGGAAATTTGGCCAAGACACCGGGGAAATTCCCCTGCTCTTCCAGTAGGAGGAACTCATAGCTGTGAGATGGAGGAGCCAGAGGAGGCTCAGACACTGATGGAGACGGTTGGGATGCATCCTTGTGAGGATGGCCAGCAGAGTGATCCAAAACCTGCTTCTCCAATGGAAACGGAGAATATCCTGATGCAGGGTAATAGCACTGGAACCGACTATATGGTTCAGATGGACATGGAGGATATGGATTTACGGAGGGCAGAACAAAATTTGGAGGAACTTACCAGCAGACAGAAGGAGGAGCTTTTGGTCCAAATTTCCAAATTGGAAACCGAGTATCATTTGGAGAAACAGAAGACTGAGGAGAAAAAAAGGAAGAGGTTAACAGAACACTCACCATCTGTTGATAGCGCACCAAAAGTTTTTATTTTCAGCCCAGATTCAGGATCCCCAGATGTAATCATGCAGCAACAACCTTTGGCCAACGCAGTAGAGACAGACAAACAAGGATGGACTCCTGGTAAAGCGATCCTAAAAGCGGTCTGGTTACCGACGGGAATGGGGGGGATGGATACCTGACCCCAATATACCGATTTCTGGACTAAAGACAACTCCGGATGAAATTGTACAGAACCCACAGGACTCTGAAAATCTGGAAATAACACTGGCACCCCCCAACACCAATGGCTGTAGAATCACAACAACCTTCAACCTCAACCTCGGCAGGTACTATTTCAGTTTTAAATGACAGTGTACCCGAAGTGTTTTTTGAGGCTTTAACTGAAGTAGTACCAGCTGTGTCAGAACAACCACCGAACATTAATATAGACTCTAATGTTGATAGTGAAACTCCAACTGTTACCTATGCTAGCTTATTAAAAAAAACATTGAAGCAAGCAAAGAGAAGGCACGCAGTTAGGCTGTGATATATGGGAGGGCTTGAGTACCCCCCCGATAGATTTTATGTGGGGAAACAATTATTAAAGCAAGACATGGACTTCACACCCTTGGAAGTGTATGCTTTAATTCATGCCCCTGGAGAATCCACTTTCGATATTAGTTTTAGGAGTGCTAGCTTGCTTGATAGGTTTTGGACCCTATACACGTCTCAGAAAATAACCCCCTTATGGTCCCTCTTTCAGGCAACACCCCTCACAAACCAACTTTTAAAATAGTTACCATCCTGTTTAGGAATGAAGGGGTAAATATTACTGATGTGGTGTTCTGGTTAGAGAAAAAATGTGAACTGCAGGGCACACCAGATCCCATAGTGGATGGAGAAGGTTTCTGAATGGGTGGCTGGAAAGTAAAGGTTAAACTGAGACAGGACAATGCAGGCATTTCTCATCTCCCCGATTGCTTTTACTTGGGGAAGGATAAGGGCATACTTTTTTACCAAGGACTCGTGTTACAAATGTAGGTCCCACAGGCACATCAATAATTCCTGTGAGGTAGTGAAATGTCTCCAATGTGGTGAAACAAGCCATATGGGCGCCCACTGTATTTCAACCCCATTATGCCATCTTTGCGATGAAACTGGTCATTCCTTCTTTTCTTGCCCATGGGCATCCCATAACACAGACAATGCAAACTACGCAGAGCGAGATTTTTATATAAATTGGGCCACAAATCAGGGAACAGGACATGGGCCTAAAATGGGGCCTCCCCAGCAGCAGCAAGATATAGAGAATGCTCCCCTATTGGTGAGGGTAGAACCCGCCCCAACCTCCAACCCTCCTGAATGAGAGAGGACTATCTGAGACTGAAATGCTCCCCCCACCCCCTCCTCCCCCTACTTCTGAGGACTCAGCCTTTCAAACAGTATGTTCTAAAAGGAGCAAGGAGGTAGGACCCCCCCGCCCCAAGACAACAGATTGCATACCTTTGCAAAACAAATTCACAGCCTTATCATGGGGAGAAACAGAAATGGAGGAGGATTCTGATGTTATGTCAGAACAATCCTCACAAAAAGAAGGAACGTCAGATTTAGAAGAACATGTCCCCATTCCTGCAGAGAAAGTTAAGAAGAAAAGGACAATGGGGACTAGATATAGTTTAAGGAAGAAGAAGGCCCTGGACTGAAATGAATGAAGTCAGATATTTTCCTAGCCTCTCTTAACACTAATAGTTTAAAATCAGAGAGGAAGAAGAAATCTACTTTTGCTTACTTTGCCCATCATAAATTTGATTTTGTCTTTTTCCAAGACACCCATATCACTACAACAATGGAGATACAAAATAGTAGTACCGATTAGATTTGGGGAGCTACCTATTGGTCTGTAGGAGAAGATACCTGCAGCAGACTGGGGATTTGTGTCACCAACCCACTGGCCAAAGTAACTAGGATACTAGACATATCACCAGGTTGGGCAATGCTTTTAGATGTGTACCTGGAGAAACAAGATATTAGACTTATTAATGTATATGTGCCCCAAGACAGAGCCAAAAGGGTACAATTATTTGGACAAATACAACCATATGTATTAACAGCAAAAGTGTTCCTCCTTGGTGGGGATTTTAATTGTAGTAGGCATAAAAAAGATAGAGGTTCGGTATCTGAGAAAACTTATTGTGATGCAGGGTTTTTAAACAAAATGTTGACCTTGACTAAATTAAAAGATGTTTTTTTAGAATGTCATCCCAACCCTCCGTATACATACTTTAAAGGAGTTCTGAAAACCAGGATAGATTATTGGTTTATATCCCCCCTTATTTACTGGTAACCCGTTCGAAAGTCCTTCCGGTTGTTACTTCTGACCATTAATTGTTGGAAAATAAAATTTCATACTCGCCAGAGGTAACTTTAGGAAAGTGGTACTGAGGTTAAATACTGCTCTATTAGATAATAAAGATATTTTGCAAGGCATTCTTGATATCACTGAAGCCTTAAAGTCTGTACTATTTCTCTACGATTCTCCAGTAGAGTGGTGGGAGCACAGTAAGAAATATTACACTGATTTTTTGAAAACAGCAAGGAAAATCACAGGCAGTTTTCAAACTACAGAATATGAAGAATTACGAAGACAACTATACCTTCTTTTCTCCCTCCAGGCAGACTCTAACCAATATTATTTGGCACAAATTAAAATAGTCAAAACTGAACTAGCCTCTTACCAGTACGATAGGGGGCACCCTTTGGAGTTTGAGCAGAGATTTAACACTACAGGGAATCAGGAGCATGCTAACCCCTATGAAACTTGTACAACTAATGTGAATAAAAAAACAATTTCTTTTCTAAAAATTGGTACCCAGACTATTCAAGGTAATTCAAAAATTATGACTGACTGCAGTTGAAAATTATACTAGTACACTGTATGGGACGGCCCATAAGGAGTCAGAGGAGACCATTACATGGCTGGAAAAGGGACTTTTGACTAAACTCTTCCCAATTGACAGTGCACTGCTTCAAAACCTCATTACAGAGAAAGAACTTGAGACAGTCATATCACAACTTACAGTAGGAACAGCACTGGGACCATATGGTTTGCCTCATGCTTTTATAAAGAGCTTATACCTCTTTTACTTATGGAACTTACAAGTCTTTATAACTTTATGTTAGACCAATATATATTACCTGACGCTATGTATTCTGGACTGATGATCCTCATACATAAGTCAGGAGATAAAGATTCCTTAACTAATTGGAGACCAATCTCATTATTAAACTCAGATTTTAAGATTTTAACAAAATTATTGAATAATAGGATGATGGAAGTGATACCTCCCATAATACATCATACTCAGACATGTTCCATATCAGGACAGAAAATCTCAGACATATTAATAACGATTACAGAAATCCTAGAGAAAGGAGGCAGTGGAGAACTGATGGGATATCTTTTAAATATGGACCAATCAAAGGCCTTCGATAGGGTCTCATGCACATATCCCTGGACATGCTTAGCAGAATATGGATTTCCCATTCAATTTATTAAATGGATACAGCTGTGCTATAAAAAAGCCACCTCATCCCCTTATGTTAACGGAAGGATAGGATTACCATGTAACATTAACATAGGAGTTCGCCTGGGATGTCCCCTAAGCCCCATTCTATATCTACTGTCCCTAGATCTCCTTATTCAACACATTAATGTTCACCCACATACAGTATACAAGGCCTTTCTTTCTCTAGTCAAGAAGTAGAAGTTAAGACTCTCGCTGATGACTTGTGTATTTTAATCGCCGACCAAACATCTGCCACACATGTAGCTCATGTTTTTAAGGAATTTTCTACGATTTCAGGATCTCAGATTAATTTGCAGAAAAGCAAATACATTCCCATTGAACAGGTACCGGTGGACAAAGATCAGATAATAGACATCCCTCTTACCCCCTTAGGAACAAAAGTCCTGGGGATCTATTTTGGTTATCCTGATTCTACACAATTTAACTAGGAATACACAATTAATATTGCTCTTGATAGGATTGCATGATGGAATCAATGGAGAATGTGCAAAAAAAAAAAAGGTTATACATGATTCATACCTTCTTACTACCTATGTTTCTCTATCTCAGCTATGTATAGCCCCCACCCAAAAATCTGGAAACTAGACTCCTCAGCTGTTTTTTTTTCAAAGCATCTGGGGCAGTCGCTTGAACCCCATAAAAAGAGGTATACTATATTCAGAAATAGCCTTAGGAGGTTTAAGGGTGATTAACCTGATTGCTTTCTAACATATCATTTTTATATGCTAACATTAAGCCCATCTTTGCAGGGAATTTAGCTTTCTGGTGCCCCTGGGTGGCAGATCACTGCTCCCCTTTAGTACAAACATGGAGGCAGGCAGTTATTTTACTCAAACAAACCAGGTTAACAACCTATCCAGTCTATATCCAAGATTGCTTTGGCAAAATCAAAGCCTGGAAAATTACACTAGCATCTTTCCTGTCACAGCACAGAAAGCAGTTTTATTTAAACGTACAGAAGCAATATTTCATAGTTCCCCACCTTATTTAGATAGACCTCAGATGGAAACAAACGATCATCTGTTTTTCAAATGCCCCTTTATTGTTGATTTTTGGGACCTATTGTATAAAAAATGGACCCTTATACCAAGATATCTTATGACACCTGAGATGTTGTATTTAGGGATATTTCCTAATGTGATGAATTCTTGCAATAAAAGTACTCTGAGAATTATTACAGCATGTCTGAAATATCGAATCTGCCAAGCTAAATGTAAATTCACTCTCCAACAAATTGTCTGGTCAACTGAACAACTTTTCCAAGCCATTTTAGATAACATATGTGCTATTAAACAACAAGAACAAAAGAATAACTCAATCTCATTTTCAAAATATTGGGTGGGCTTAGATTGGCTAGGAAACTAGGCCACAGGTAATATAAACACTACTGCATCCATATATGAATATACTTCCTTATGTTGATCCCATGAATTTTGTTTAATTTGACTATGGTTTTCTCCTATTTGCAATGTATGTCTGCAATATTTGATTTTCTATCTTGTGTTTGATCTAATTTTGGGATATTAATTGTGTGTATTAATCCTGTTTGCATATCACATGGGTTTTTGAGTTTCAATATATGTGTTTATTTAATGGTAACTTATGGGGATATATGATTGTGATACTTATTGTCCCCCCCCTTTGACTAAATATTGTTTTGTCTGACATAAGACAGTTCTTAAATAATTTCTTATTGAAGATTTAAAATCACAAAAACTTCCCTACTCCTTTAGTGGGGAGGATAACTTTTCTTTCCCTTTTGTACTAAAGTTAGGTGTATGACTGTAATACTCAAGTTTAATTTTGCTTTATCTGTATATTTAGTTTGTGATGTAATATTATTTGTTTATGTTTACTTTCAAGTTATAACAAAAAAAATCCTCTACACTTGTAGTGGGAAGGGGAGGGGTCTGTTTACAGTATTTATTACTTATGTTTTAGGTTAGAAACATAGAAACATAGAATTTGACGGCAGATAAGGACTGCTTGGCTCACCTAGTCTGCCCATTTCCCTACCTAATGGATAAGCTGCAGATCCTAGTTAACGAACAGCCTACTTCCTCCTACTCCCCACTAGAATTGCTTTATGTCTGTACCATGCATTCTTGAATTCCCCCACTGTTTGTGACTCTACGACCTCCTCAGGAAGGCTGTTCCATGTATTCACAACCCTCTCTGTGAAGAAATACTTCTTCACATTACCTCTGAGCCGTCCCCCATCTATCTTCAGATTGTGCCCCCTTGTTTTTGCACATCTCTTTTTCTGAAAGATGCTACCCTCTTGGACTTTGTTGATTCCCTTGAGGTATTTGAAAGTTTCTATCATGTCCCCCCTCTCCCTCCTTTCCTCGAGGCCCCTTCTACCAAGATATCTTGTGACACCTGAAATGTTGTATTTAGGGATATTTCCTAATGTGAGGAATTCTTGCAATAAAAGTACTCTGAGGATTATTACAGCATGTCTGAAATATCGAATCTGGCAAACTAAATGTAAATTCACTCTCCAACAAATTGTCTGCCACTTGGCTTGAGTTCCCTGGTGTTCTAGGGCTCTCTGTCCAGCCCCTCCATGTTCTCAGTCAGTTTGGGTCTGGAGGAGCAAATCTGTGGAACCGCCACACTGCAGCTACATGAATATGTGAGCCGGCTGTCTGCACATGTGCAGTAGCGCATGTTTATTTTACTGCCATCACTGCAACAAGACAAAAGCCTCTTCAGTGCTCTTGAACCCCAGAATCAGTCAACCTGGGCCCAGAGACATGGAGAAGGCACCTGAAAAGCCATAATACTGGTTATTTTAAGAGCATCTATGGGCACTATGGAATAGTGTCATAAATATTAATGAGGCTGGAGCATACATATTAATAAGCCTGCCAGTTGCCTAGGGGGCTGTTCAAAATGCCAGCATTGACAGGCAGGAGAAAGTATTTTAAAAATGTAATTTTGTGTCAAATGAGTGGGAAAAGGGGGATTCAAAGGACTGTGGGGCAGATATTTATAAAACCTAAACTGGCTGGGAGCAAGGGACTTCGAAAGTCAGGACATGCCAGGGACAGTAAATAGACTTCTCTGCAGCCATGCTGATAGACTTTAACACTTGCCACAACCAATGAGAGAGCCAGGCTTGTGCAAAGAATTTATGAGACTGCAAATGGACTGTTGGGAGAAAAAGAAGGACATTTCTTGGTGCCCAAATTAAGTGCCAAATAGGGTGTCAAGTGTGCCAAATTAATATTATTTTTTCAGCTGGACAGCTGCTGCAGCCAACGAGAGGGACCTTCTGGAAAACTGATAAAAAGGACTGTTTTGCCCACCAAAGTGGGTTTCCTAGGTGATCAGCCTGAGAGTGCAGAGAGTAGAGATAATGCAATGGGCTCGCTGGCCCTGAAGGCCTGTAAAGAAAAGGTTGTGAGCACTCCAAACCCAGTAAGGACGCTTTGAAGTCAGGCTAATGCAAACAAAGTAATTTATTTGAAATTTCCCACAGTCACATCCCAGCTGTTCAGACCAACAACAAGGCCTTCATCGGGGGGGGGGGGTCTGAACCTATCAGTGCCACACCATTATAGGAACCAACTAAAAGAAACACATACATTTTATTTCATAAAAATTAAAAAGTTATACAAAAAAGGATACTTTCATGTATACAGATTAATCAACTTTATTAACTCAATATGTTTTTGTTGTGTCAAACAAGGGTACAAATGGATGAAAATATAAGCAATTACAGTGTTAGAGAAGGTGGACAGTCAGAAGGTCAAGTGACAGAATAAAGCAGGAAAAGAGCTAGTGAGAATGGTTTAAAAGGGAAAAGGGGAGGGCATGAGTGCGGAAGTGGTGAAACAAAGGTTAAAAAGGAAAGGTTGATACCCTGGTTGTTTACTTAAATGTATGTAAAAGAATGTTTAATAGTCCTGAGGCATGTAAAAGCAAAAAAGATCACATGCTTTAATTTTTCTTATTTTTACTTTTATAATTTTTGGTGGATCACTTAGTCCATTTTCCAGTTGCTATCAAGGTTGAAAATTCACATTCTTGAGGGGATTTCCACAACAAGAAAAAGGCAAGGATTCAAACGTGAAACCCATCGAGGATGAAAAGGACAGGGTGAAGGACAGACTGAGGAGGAATCTCAAGAATGTATCAACAAAAAAAACATAATAAATTTAACAAATCTTGAGCTCACAGAGGCATTAACTGAAGTTTTGGAAAAAAGTCTGTCCTTTTCTTCTAGTCCATCAGTGGATCTATTTAACATAAAAACAGACATTTTTAAACTCATCAGGAAGCTAAAGCTAAAATACTTCTTCAAAAGAAAGCAAAATATGGGGTTCACTGAGGAGATACTAAGTCCCGGACTGTCACAAGTGGAGGATATAAGTTTTGTCATGGGAATTACCAACACCCAGGAAACTGAGTCACATAATGTTGAAAACCTGACAGAGACTTGTTTACTTCCGTGCTCTGATTTGGATGAACTGCTGACACATTATGCTGAGGTAGAATTTGATGAAAGTACTGATGCAGTGATTATTATTGAAAGAAGTGGGAAGTTTAAAACTAGGTCACCTTTCACTCCCCAGGTACATAATCCTGCAATTTCCACTTTTAAAAAACTAGTTTTGAACCATATCAATAAATTAGCCTGTAATACATGCTATAATACAAACAGAAACATGTTGAAGGAAGAATGGTAGGCATTAGAGGAATTGCAAACAACAAAGGGGGTGGTAATTAAGGAATCAGACAAGGGGGGAAATATTGTATTCATGAATGAGGATTTCTATATAGGTAAAATCATGGAACTGCTAAATGACAGGGATACATATGAACTATTAAGAGGGGACCCTACAGCAAAATACCTATTGTTGCTGCATACATTAATTGATGAAGCATATGGTAACGGCACCTTAAAAGGTGATGCGGTCACATTCATAAAACCAGATTTTCCCCATTATTCTGACATTTTATGGACTGCTAAAAGTCCATAACAATATAGAATCACTACTACTCCACCCCATTGTATCAGGGATAGATTCTATTACTTACAACTTGGGAAAATATATAGATCATTTCCTCAAGCAGTATGTTGTTGGCATTAAATCCTATAAGGGACACAATGCATTTCTTACAGAAATTGCAAGGATTCATCTGGAAAGATACCTATAACTGGGCACCAGTACATGTTGTTAGCCTCTGTACTTTGATACAGCATACAGTAGGGTTAGAGGCAGTGAGACATTTTCAGTCAAAACCTACCATGGGCGAGGCAGTACCAAAGGAATTCTTGCTAACAGCATTAATGTTTGGACTGGAACATAATTACTTTGTCTTTGACAAGCAGTTCTACCACCAAATATGTGGCACAACTGTGGGTGCCTCAATGGAACCATCCTACACTAACTTAACATTAGGAAAATGGGAAGAAGATTTTATTTGGAATAAGGAATCAAACCCATTCGCCAATAAAGTGGTGCGGTGGCACCACTTTATTGACAACATCATTTGCATATGGGATGGTAGCAAGGATGATTTTGATTTGTTTTTGGAATATCTTAACAACACCACTGATAGTTTCAAGTTTACTAGCAATTTTAATAAAAATAGCATCCCAGTTTTGTATATTGAGCTAAAAATGAATGATAATGGGGAGACTGAAATAGCAGGGTATAGGAAATCCACTGCAGCTAATGCCATACTTCATTCCACTAGTGCCCACCCACAAAGATAGCTGGGTTTAATTCTATTTGGTCAGCTACCCAGGATAAAAAGGAATGGTTCAAATGAGGGGGAGTTTGAGGTACAGGCCAAAGAGATGCTCCAAAGATTTAGAGAATGGGGTTACAATGAAGGTACATTGGTTGAGTCCCCTGAAAAAGTTAAATCCCTAGATGGAAACTCACCTTTGAAACCTAAATTTAAGGATAACAAAAATAATAAGTACATTACATTTTCTACCAACTATAATGAAATTTCAGGGAAAATTGGAAACATCATACACAAACATTGGCATGTGCTTAAAACTGACTCACTTCGAAAAGAGAAAGTGGGAGAGAAACCAAGGGTCACCTTTAAAAAAGCTAAAAACTTAAATGATATGATGGTTCAGAGCCATTTCAAATCTCAGGGGCAAATAATACACACATGGCTTCACCCCAAACCCAAAGTTTTCTTTTTAAATGTGGCACTGCAATGTGTGCAGATATGCAAATGAGGGTGACACTTATGTACACCACAATAACCAAAGGAAGATCACCATAAAAAATGTCATAATGTGTGTGTGAAGGGTTTTATGGTATACATAATATGGTGTTCATGCAAACACCATATTATGTATATATATGTGGGTAGAACGGTAAGACCACTTAAGACCCACGTTCACAAACACATAAGGGCAATAATCAATCAGAGTGATAGAAGCCCAGTTGGCACACATTTTACCTCATTCCATAACTCAGAACTCTCAGGTATTACATTCATGGCACAGGAGACAGTACCACCCCTTGAAAGAGATGGTGATAGGCTAAACAAACTAAATCAGAAAGAAACCAGATGGATTACGTCATTGGACACAGTACAACCCCTTGGACTAAATGAAGATGTTGATTTCACACCATATTTAAGGGATCCATAAAATCCAATAGATGGGTAGAGCATTTGGGTAAATTAGTGTAAAAATCTAGCTCTGTACAAAGCGTTGACTTTGCACCTGTGTTTCATGTCAGTGTTAGGCCTTTAATTGTGTGTTTGCATCTGTTTAGATTCATACTGATAAATGTTATTATCTGTTATTTCTTCTTAGGTCACGAAGCTCACAGTAGTGGAAATCCCTTCAAGAATGGGAATTTTCAACCTTGATAGCAATTGGAAAATGGACCAAGTGATCCACCAAAAATTATAAAAGTAAAAATAAGAAAAATTAAAGCCAGTGACATTTTTTTGCCTTTACATTCCTCAGGACTATTAAACATTCTTTTACATACATTTAAGTAAATATACAGGGTATCAACTATTCATTTTTAACTTTTTCATCACTTCCACACTCATGCCCTCCCCTTTTCTCTTTTCAAACCATTCTCACTAACTCTTTTCCTCCTTTTTTATGTCTCTTGACCGTTTGACCTCCCACCTTCTCTACCACTGTAATTGCTTTTATTTTATTTTCATCTGTTCGGTATCCTTGTCTGACAAAATAAAAACATATTGTGTTAATAGATAACGTTGCTTAAAGAGCTGCTGACACCTTAAAAATAACTTTGAAAAACACAATAATTAGGTACAATTCAGCTTCCATCCCATATATATTCTAAAGTTTCCTCGTCCCCAGTATTTACTAAGAACATTTGCAAGAATATATGATCTTTATCCCTCAGGGTTCATCTGCCTCTATAGCTGACTCCCTATTTCAAGTCATAATTCTCCGCTATGACATCACAGTCTGTTGTCATGGCACTAACTGTGATGTCACAAGCAGTACATTATGACCTCAGGTAGGGAGACAGCAACAGGAATAGGTGAAATCTTCAGGAGTAAAGATCCTGTTTTCATGTAGATGACCTCAGTAATAAATAATATGGAGGAGGAATACAAAACTAAAGTGAGATACATGCTGGACTGTGTCTAAATATTATGTTTTGGTAAAGTTCTCCTGAAGGCATCAGCTGCTCTTCAGTTGGTATACATGAAATTATCCTTTTGTATAAATTTTTAATTTGTATTAAATAAAATGTGTGTGTTACATTTAGTTGGTTCCCATAAAGGTGTGGCACTCATAGGTTCAGACACACCCCCTGATGAAGGCCTTGTTGTGGGGCCAAAGTGCTGGGATGTGATTGTGGTAAATTTCAAATAAATTACTTTGTTGCATTAGCCTGACTTTAAAGCGTCCTTACTGGGTTTGGAGTGCTTACAACCTTTTCTTTACTGGACTTGCATAGGGGTGAGCTTCCCGCTCATAGCACCCCAGATAATTCCTGAGTCTCACCTGTTAATTTTTGTTTGTAGACCTGAAGGCATGCCTGTTTACCCAAAGGCCTTGCCTGGCCCCAGTATTGGACAAGCTGCAGATCGCCTGGAAAAGAACTTAGGCCCTGGGAAAAGAACTTTACTGTGTGAGAGACTCCCAGGGAGAGATTAGAACCTGTGGCTGAGTGACATTACTGCTGAGAATTTGGAAGTTGCTGTTGAGAATTTGGAAGTAGATGCTAAGAATTGAGCCTGTGACTGTGACCAGAAAGTTTGGACTCCACAGCTAGTTTGAGAGACTTTTGAGATTTGCTGCCAGAAAGAGAGAACTGACTACCCTGCAGTGCAGAAGGAGCTATTGGAGTTAGCAGCTGGAAAGCAGAGACCGTAAAAGCTGCAGCCTGAAAACCACAGTGTCTACAGCTGAATATAAAGTTGACCTGTAAGCTGTGTTCCCCCCTCAGTGAGGTAAGTGTATTAGAGACTGCCTTTGCTGCAAGGCGGAGTAACTGTTTGTGCTGGGGATAGAGATTTTGCAAATCCCAGTTTCGTTACTTCAGCAGAGAAAAGTGTGTACCAGCATCAGTCTGGGGAACCACCAGCCTGCTCTGCACCCAGACCGAAGAGGAGACCACTGGAGAGGAAGACATCGAGAGGTCTGCCAGGTGAACACCACATACGGGGTGAAGATTAGAAAGGACTGGCAGGTGAAAATGGCATTCTTCATTTCTTCAGCTACCCGCTACTGTGGTACACCAATAACTTCTAATACCAGCATGGTACCATGAAACAAGTATCTGCAATCCCCTTTGATCTGCTGAACTGTCAGCAAAGTGGACCCTGCAGCCTGCAGCAAGGTACTTGGAAGCTTCTGATTTTCTTGCAAGCTACCTACAGCGGACTGCCTGTGTTGGGGGGGGAATTAAACATTATTTTCTGGATTCAATAACTCAGCAGGACACTCTGCATTTTAATCACTGATGCAGCTACCTTAAAAGCTTTCCTGTCGACTTAGTGCCACAGATAGTTTCTAAATAACTGCATGCTAGCCAGTTGTGAGTGGATTTGCTGTGTTTCCTTAAGACTTTACCTGTACCTTGCTGTTTGCTCTCCTGTTAATCTGAATTTAGGGATTCCAATGTACATTTTGTCAAGTTTGTTTGCCTGATACCTCACTCCCTGAGCATGCTTGCGCATGTGTGGTAGGGTCAGGTCCCCTGCCTTTGTTCAAACTTCCTGTCCTGCTCCTAACTACCTTTATTCCCTTTTACCTTCCCTTAGGCTGCAAGTAATGCCCTCCCTTCACAATCCCACACGGAGCTCACTGGAGCAGAGCGGACACTCCAGCCTGCAGCAAGGTACTTGGAAGCTGCATATTTTCTTCCAAGCTACCTACAGCGGACTGCCTGTGTTGGGGAGTGTTTGCCCATTGACACTATGCATCAACTGCCCTGCTCACCCCACCCACCCTGCTCTGTCCCTAAATTTATTGGTAGGCTGTGGTCACATGATGTTGCATGTATGTGACCTAAGTGCCCAGTTTCCCATTTGCAACTTATATTTCACTGTCACTAGGAGTCATTAGTGAGCACCCAATCTTTCCCCTCCTTCCTGTGTCTCAATCCTTCCTCCATACTATTTTACCTCTTCTGCCCACAAGTGCTATCCTCCAATACCTTCTTTTTCTACCTAAATCTGGCCCATGGCGCTAGTCAGTTTTGAATTCCCAACCATCTACACTTAAGGCAGCCATCCTACCGTTGTGCTAATCCCGTAGCCCTACTATCCACTACATACTTGAACTACTTGAATTTTCCCCAACCCCCTCCTTTCCATTCCTAAACCTTCTTAGCGTTTCTATACAACAGCTCTCTCTCAGTGCACAGTCATGTTACTCCTCTTCCTTGCCTATTTCCACTTATTGAATCTCTGGCAGGAACCTGCGGCCTGGCGGATGGCTCTTCTGGGATTTGGGTCAGAACTTCGATACTGGAATTCTTTTGGAACTTTTTGGCCTGTTGGAGGTTTCCAATGATTCTGGGTCCGGTACTGTGAAGCTTGGAACTTTAGTGTGTAAAGGTCACCTGTTGATGAACCTACGGCTGGGTTTGACTTTTTCTGACTGCAAGTACTCTATGATTTTATCCTATCTTTTGGAAATTGTGTCGGCAGTGAGAGTGCTTTTAATAGCTGAGAATCTGCCAATCTCAGACATATGTGAGAGATATTGCCTGGGAGGCAGTTTCTGTACATTATTTCCTTAGGTTCCCCTCTTAGTTTTATTATGTTATTAATATGTATTCATTGTTTGTGTTAAGCAGTGGGAGTGCTTAGATCAAGCAGCACCAGGTAGTGAGAGGACCTGTGTGCTGTTTAAATGTTTTACGGTTTTGGTTAAATTAGTTAGCTTAGGCTTTGGAGGGCCCTAGGTAGTGAGAGGACCTGGCCTAACAAATGTTCTAAGTTTTTTTTTTTTTTGTTAATTAAATTAGTTATTTAATTTAGTTGCATGTTATTGTAAGTTTTGGGTAGGAATTGTTGAGGGGGGAACTTTAGGAAAGGGGAATATCTGTGGGGTTGTATCCTCTTCGCATTGTTGGGAATGTGTGTATTTGAATTGCATTGGTTTTTTCTCCATGTCTTGGGCCTGGGATTTTTGTTATCGTTCTACCCCCCAGGTCATGCACTACTCAGCCTCTGCACTTCTCGCCCTCTGCCCCTTTTTCCCCCACTGCTGTCCTTTTCCATCTATCAACGTTGTCGAGCTTTGGGTATCGCCGCAGGAGGTGGGTGGGTGGGGATGGAACAGCGGAGGCTGAAAGAGCGGGTGCTCATGCATTGGGTGGTTAAACCTAGAAGATGCCCTGGGATGAAATGGAGTCTAGAGCGTGGGCCATCTTGCCTAATCCCTATACCCAAGGGCACCTCCATTTGTGGTCGGCAGGAAGTCGGGGCAGCCCAGGAGTCCTGTCCAAGTCGGGCGGTGTTATGCAATGCCAGATCTGTCAAGAACAAGACTGCAATTGCAGGTCTTGTCGGGACAACAGATCTGGCATGCATCACCGAAACCTGGCTGGATGGTAATGCGGGCCCCATATTGGAAGCTGCTATTCCGACTGGGTATTCGGTGATACACTGCCTGAGATTGGACCGCAGGGGAGGGGGGGGTTTCGGTCTGTTTCAAGACTGAATTGAATCTCAAAAGTGTACCAGTTGAGGAGGCCAGATCATTTGAGTGTGCTGTAGTAGCAGGTGTGGGTTATAGGTTGGCTCTCATCTACCGTCCACCCGGAGACGGGAATCTATTCCTTAAGGAAGTGGTGGACTTCGTGGTCAACCTGGCATTTGAGTCACCTTGGCTGATGGTCCTTGGTGACTTCAACGCCTGGATCGACAACAAACTCTGACAATTTGGACAACACTTCATCCAGTTGATGATCTCACTGAGCCTTACACAGGTGGTTACCTCTGCTACTCATAAACATGGACATTCTCTTGACCTGGTCTTCCTCCTGGGGATCAAGGCCTCTAACGACGGGGTGGAACTCATCGGATGGTCCAACCACTACACTGTGTGATTCAATTTTTGCACCCCTCCTCATAGGCCAACCCCTGTGGAGATCAGTGGCGGAGCTAGAGGGCGGCTGGGGGGCGGCTGCCCCACCTGGCTGCCCCAGTGTGAGTAGTGGTGCCCCACCACCATCTTTATTCACTGTTTAGTGCCCATTGTGGAGTCCATGATTGACTGAATGGCCCCCCTGGCCCCCAAATGCTCCCAAACCTGGCTCCGCCACTGGTGGAGATGGTCAAGTATTGCCCTTTACAGGACGTGACTCCTGATAGTCTAACAGCGGTACTTGATCTATCAGAATTTCCTATGGCAAGCATGGATCCAGAGGTTTTGGTTTTGGCCTATAATCAGGCCATTGCCTTAGCACTGGCCTCCATTGCTCCAGTCTGTGTACATCCCCTCTCCCTCCACCTTCGGTCTCCATGGTTTGATGGGACTTTGAGGGAGTTGCGGCGACTAGGACGTAGATTAGAGCAATGCTGGTGGAAATCCAGCTTAGATGCCGACCATCTTAGACTGCTAGAGCATTACCGACTCTATCAGTCAGCAATCTCCCATAAGAAGGCAGAGTTCCTGTCCGGGGAGGTTACTGCCACTCAGAACTGACCAGCTCAGCGTTTTCAAACTGTGGACAGGCTGTGCAACCCAACCTGTCTGCAAGTTCGAAGAGTTTTTTCACAAGTGCAGTGTGAAGAGCTTGCTTGGTTCTTTGCTGACAAGGTGGCTGACATCAGGTTGGAGACCCATTCAGCATACTCTATGGGAGTTAGAAGCATAGAAACATAGACTTTGACGGCAGAGAAGGACCACTTGGCCCACCCAGTCTGCCCATTTCCCTACCTACTGGATAAGCTGCAGATTCTAGTTAACCAACAGCCTGCTTCCTGCAACCCCCACTATAATTGCTTTGTGTCTGTCCCATGCACGTTTGAATTCACCCACTGTTTTAGACCCAACAACCTCCTCAGGAAGGCTGTTCCATGTATCCACCACTCTCTCCGTGAAAAAGAATTTCCTCACATTACCCCTGAGCTGTCCCCTCTCTATCTTTAAACTGTGCCCCCTTGTTCTTACACATCTGTTTTTCTGAAAGATGCTACCCTCCTGGACTTTGTTGATTCCCTTGAGGTACTTGAACGTTTCTGTCATGTCCCCCCATCCCTCCCTTCATCAAGGGTATACATATTAAGCTCTCAGTCTCTCTTCATATGGTTTCTGATGTAGACCCCGCACCATTTTAGTTGCCCTCCTCTGGACTGCTTCCATCCTGTCTATGTCCTTGTGTAGATGAGGTCTCCAAACTGCACACAGTACTTCAGATGGGGTCTCACCAACTGTCTGTATAGAGGATAACCACTTCCTTTTCTACTTGTGATGCCCTCCTGTGCATCCCAGTATCCCCTGGCTCTCCTTACTGACTTTTCACATTGCTTACCCACCTTAGGTCATCTGATATGACTACTCCCAGGTCCTTTCTATTTTTGTTGTTGTTAGTACCTCCCTGCTATTGTGTACTCTTCTCCTGGGTTTTTGTTTCAGGGTATTACTTTGCACTTCTTTGCATTGAATCTAAGTTGCCATATGTCTGACCATTCCTCCAACCTTTGCCAAGCCCTTCTTCTCATCTTTTTCTACCCTCTTGTGTATCAGTTTGTTACAGATCTTTGTGTCATCTGCAAAGAGGCATACCTTTCCCTCCAGACCCTCTGCAATGTCACTTATAAAGATGTTAAAAAGGATTGGACCCAGTACTGAGCCCTGAGGTACTCCACTAGTAACCCCTCTTTCTTCGGAATGTGTTCCATTCACTATTACCTTCTGTGTCCTGTTGTGCAGCCAGTTCACTACCCAGTTGCTGATGATCGATGCTCGGTCACTATCCCTCCTTTTTCCTGGAGTTCCTTTGACTGGCCGGAAATCATGGCTGGTATTTGGATTGTCCAAGGTATGCGCCCTACATGCTGTAGTTTAGATCCGGGCCTGACAGCCCTGATTATGGGCTGTTGGGATGTTATTGGCCTGGTTCTGGCACAGATAGTCTGGTGCTCCCTTGATTCTGGTGAGTATCCCTGCTCCTTGAAGGAGGCAGTGGTGACACCTCTGTTGAAGAAAGCTTCATTGGACCCAGACTCTCTTGCAAACTACAGACCAATCTCTAACCTTCCCTTTGTGGGGATGGTTATTGAGAAAGTAGTGGCTGTACAGCTGGAGAACCATTTGACCATCCATAGCATCTTCGAACCTCTCCAGTCTGGTTTCCAAAAGAGGCACAGTACCGACACTGCACTGGTTCGGGTGCTCAATTATCTCCTGATGGCGAGAGATCAGAAAAAATGGTCCATTTTGATACTTCTTGATCTGTCATCAGCTTTTGACACAGTGGACCATGGGGTACTGCTCGAGTGCCTGAGATTCATCTTTGGGCTTTCTGGCTTGGTCCACAGATGGTTTACATCTTTCCTCACTGGTAGAACTCAGAGGATGGTGACGGAGGTTTTTCCTCTGAACTAATCTCTCTGTCATGTGGGGTTCCTCAGGGCTCGGTGCTGTCCCCCATGTTGTTTGCGGTGTATATGCTGCCCCTCGGAGACATTGTAAGATGGTATGGGCTGAGGTTTCACTGCTATGCTGATGATATCCAGTTCTACCTGTCTTTTGCGCCCAACCAGGATGGAGCACTCTTGGTATTTAATGACTGCCTCGCTGAAATCCAAGATTGGATGAAGTCCGGCTGGCTGAAGTTGAACCCTGGGAAGACTGAGGTGATGGTTGTGGATCCAGGTCACTGGATAGGGGGGTTGGGGGCAGGTCAACCCTCGGGAGTATTCCTGGGGGATTCTGAGCTCCATACCTCTGAACAGGTGTGAGATCTTGGGATGATACTGGAAGAAGGACTGACACTTTGATCTCAGGTGTCGGCTGTCATTAAGTTATCCTTTTACCATCTGAGGAACATCGCTAGGATCAAGCACCTGGTTCCGTCCAGTGACCTTCCTACACTGATTCAAGCCTTTGTGACTTCATGTCTGGATTACTGCAACTCCCTTTACTTTGGGCTACTGGGGGTTGATATCCGTTGCCTGCAGCTAGTGCAGAATTCCGCAGCTCGGTTGTTGATGGGGACTTCCCGGTCCTCTCATATTACACCAGTGCTGTGGGAACTGCACTGGCTGCCAGTTCAGTGGCGGATCACCTTCAAAGTCTGTTTACTGATGTTTAAAGCCCTACATGGACTGGGCCCTGACTACCTGAAAGAGCTTTTGGTTTTTTACCGCCCTGTGCGTCCACTCCACTTGGCCGATGAGGGGTTGCTGGAAATTCCGAGGGTTTCCTTAAAATCTTCAGGGGCACGGGCATTTATGTTCAGGCCCCAACCCTCTGGAACTCCCTACCCCATCAGATAAGGGAGTGCATGACCGTGGGGGGATTTAAACAGGCATTTAAGACATATTTATGGAGCATGGCATACGGTGATGTGGAAAATAGTTTTTAACAGTATAGTATTGTATATTTATTATTGTGGTGCAGCATTGTTTTAAACTGTTTTAATTTGTACTGCACCTTAAAATTTGAAAGGCACATTAAAAATAAAGAATAATAGCATTATATTATTATTATTATTATTATTACTGCTCACACCTACTTCTCTTCCTACTTCCTCATATCCCTCTCCCCCACTCCCATCACCCACCTGCTCTCCTTCGCTCTCCCCTCCCCATCTTCTGTCAGCCCTCCCTCCTACATTTCTCCTGACACCCTACTGCTAGATTTCTCTCTGGAATGGGACCCCGCTTGGCTTCCTTATGAGCCTTTAATATGTGCTGCAAATGGACAACTGATTCCACTCCAGCCTTCAGCTATCCATGCCCCCATATAAAGAAATGGATGTCTATTGCGTCCATATTACTTATAATGCTTCTACTCCTCACATCAGGTGACACTAAATCCAGCCCTGGCCCCTCTCCCATTGCTACATCTGATTTACCAATGTGGCTTAGTATTGTCCACATAAATATTAGGAGTCTTCACCCCAAAACTGATCTCCTGCAGCAACTCATGTCACAACTAAAGCCTTCAGTTCTTATTATCGTGGAATCGTGGCTTAGCTCAAAAACTCTGGACACAGCCATCTCCATCCCTGGGTACTCTATCACCCATCAAGACCATCCATCCCGGGGTGGGGGTATCACTATGTATATCTCCACCTCTATCAAATATTCTATCTGCCTATCCTCCTTCTCCTCCTCCTCCTCCCCCCCTTCTGCCTATGAACTGCTACTGCTAAAATAATCCCTTCCCTGCTCCCTCCCCATTTTTGTCAACGGTGTCTACTGCTGTCCCAGCCTTTCTGTCTCTGCTCCCTCCTCTATCACTGATCTCCTGTCTGCCATCTCATCTCTTACCACCCCTGGTGAATTGTACCTCCTTGGGGACTTCAATGTAAACTGGCTCACCAGCAAACAGTCCAAAGTCTGCAACCACATATCATCATTGACCCTAAAGCAATTAGTTACAGACCCAGCATACCTAAATCATAAAACCGGCAAACATACCCTAATTGACTGGGTTCTATCCTCACACCCCCACCATGTCATAAAATCTGGTATACTCCCTGATGCACTGTGATCATCACATGGTCGACTGTGTGCGCAAAATCCACCATATAAAATTCTTTCCTATCATACTTAACTTTTGCTCTTTCCATTCCCTTGACCAGTCTGCCATCCATAGTGACCTGTCCAATATCAACTGGTCATGCATCTCCTATGTCCCCTCTGTGGACGCAGCCCTATCCTTCTTTAGCACGCAATTCCTATTTGGGACAACCATGCCCCGCTAAGAAATGCAAGGGTCTGAGGAAACCACCTCTCCTGGGTTTCAGCCAAACTCATTGCATAGTAGTGTGCACGCGATCAAGCGTGGGTGGTGTTCAAGCCCCTCTGGTGCCCCCCACGATCTTCAACACTATTGCTCACTCCAGAATGCCTGTACCCATGCCATCTGTCTCACCAAGGCAGAGTATTTCAACGCATCATTCCAAAAAAACATAAACGCCTCTTCCAAATTCTGGAAGGTTATCCATGCCTTGTTTTCCCTACTCACCCAACCCCCCTCTCCTGTCCTAAAAATTGGCCTCTGTATAATAGACAACCCCCCGCACCGTGGCAGAAGAGTTCAAAAACTTCTTCAGTACCTGTGCCTCTTCCCTCTTTGCCTCACTTCCCCGTCACCCTTCTCCCCCTTGACTCGCCCTCCCTCACTCAGCCCCCAACTGCCACATGCTTCTCTTTTAAGCCTGTCCTCCCTGAGGACACACTGCAAGTTTTACTTGCCCTTAATCCCAACAAAGGAGGAAGTCCTGACGGTCACAACCCCAAACTCCTCCACCTATCTGCTTATGCCATAGCTCCCCTAGTGACCTGTCTTCTAAATCTCTCCTTCTCACATGTGACTGTACCTAATGCCTGGAAGTCCACTACCAAAATCCCGCTTCCTAAGGAGGGGGGGTCCCTCCAACCCTAGTAACTTCTATCCTATATCATTGCTCCCTATTCTGGCTAAGGTCCAAGAGCACTTGCCCCTGGAACAATTCTCCTTCTTACTTGACCGCTCTTCCTTTTTCACCCCTTTCCAGTCTGGTTTCTGTAAAGCCCACTCTACAACCACCTCTCTCACCTGGCTCACTGACTCCATTCTCACAGGCATGGATCAGGGATGCATCACCTCGGCCATCTTTGTTATCCTGGCCAAAGCCTTCGATATTGTCTCACACTCGCTCCTCCTCTCCAAGCTGACTGCGGCCAGCCTCTCTGAAGTCACCACTGACTGGTTCCGGTGCTACCTCATGGGCTGGACCGAATCTGTCCAAGTCAGTAACTCCACCTCACCCCTGCTACCAATTAACACCGGTGTTCCCCAAGGCTCAGTACTTGGACCAATGCTGTTCTCCATTTTCCTGAATGATCTACCTGACACCTGCTCATCTGCTAGTATCCACATGTATGCAGATGACACCATGTTATTCCTCTCTGGGAGCTCCCCCACCAAAGTGTCTACTAGCCTACAGCTGGACTTTAACAATGTCCAGCGCTGGTTTAGCACTAACCAACTCTCTATGAATGTCAAAAAAATGGTCTCTGTTACCTTTGGCACCAGATGAAAGTTGTCCAGATTGGTTTCCACCCCCATCTTTCATATCCTGTCAGGTATTACTCTGGATGATGTCCACTCATTTAAGTACCTTGGTCTGTGGCTAGACAAGAATCTTGACTTTGGGATACACGTTGATGCCATGCACAAAAAACTACTTCCCAAGCTTGGTGTTCCGTACACACACCGCTGTTGCCTGCCTTTGCAAGCCAGGCAGGAAACTGTCCAAAAGATGATTCTCCCAGTCTTCAACTTCAGGGACATTGTCTACAACTCTGCTCCTAAGACCTCCCTATCCAGACTGGACCCCTCTTCAATTCCTTCTACTGCTATATTCTTGGCTGCTCTCCTCTCACCCACCACTGCAATCTCTATATCTCTCTATCTTTCCCATCCCTCTCTGCCAGATGCCTGTCTCACACCACTAGTCTAGTAGGGAAGCACTGGCTTGGCCCCTTGCCACCTTATTTGTCATCCCTCCTTTCCACCCCCCCCTTCCTGCTATTCCCTCTGGTCTCCCACATACAGAATGCTTGCCCTGTCACCTCAGCATACTTCATCTGGTTGTGCCGCCTTCTTGTACAAATTCCCTAATATCTGGAACTCCCTCCCCCACCGATATTCATGCTGCCTAATCTCACCATTCTCTTGCTTTCCTCCTGTGCAGAGACACTATTCACTGCTGCAACTGCAATTAATCCCTTGCAAAACTCACTACCCCCAGTCCACCCTTCCTATCGATCTCACAGTCATTCTCCCTAATCTTTTCTTTTCTACTATTCCCCACCCTCCTCCTCCATAGACAAATTGTTCTCTGCTGCAACTGCAATTAATCCCTTATAATCCCCCTCACCATCCCCTAGCCCATTTTACCTATTGACTCCCCATTCTGCCCTTCCTAAGCCCTCATCTACCTGAAGTCTCCCCTATTTCAGCCCCCTACTCTGCCCTTCCTCAGCCCACTTTAACCTGCCTACCTTCTAATTGTCCTCCCAACTCTGCCCTTCCCTCCACCTTCTGTCTCATCACTGCTACTCTCCCCCCGCCTCTCTTTCTGTCCAATAACTTGCCAACTCCCAGTCCCCTTGCAGGATTCTCAGCATCCTAGGGGGAGTAGGTTTTGGCTGCCTTTTCTCCCTTTCTTCACTTTCCACCTTCTATCTCACCCCTTGCTACTTCTCCCCTCTCACTTTCTTTCTTTCCAGTTCTTGCCAGCTCCCAGTCCCTTCATTGGGTTCTCAGCATCCTGGTGGGGCATAGGTCTTGGCTGCCTTCTCTACCATTCCCCTCAATCCCCCCACTCTACTGGATTTACCATCCACCTTCTGTCTTACCCTTGCCACTTTCCCCCTCAGTCTCTTTCTCTTCAATATCTTGCTGGCTCCCGGTCCCCTTGCAGGGTTCTCAGCATCCTGGTGGGGAGTGGGCCATGGCTGCCTTTTCTCCCATTCTCCACCTTCCACCCCCTGTCTCACCCTTGCTTCACCTCCCCCTCACTCTCTTTCTCTCCAATAAGTTGCCAGCTCCCAGTCCCCTCACAGGGTTCTCAGCATCCTGGTAGGCAGTAGGTTTTGGCTGCCTTTTCTCCCTTTCTTCACAAGTCCTTCATCCCTCTCCTCCACCATGCTGGTTTTACCGTCTTATTACACCTCAATATAGCATTTAGTTCCCTTCTCTCTTTCTCTCCCTCCCCTTAACACTCTCATTTAGCACTTGTGCAGCATGTGCCATGTACATGGCTAACTGTCTGCGTTATCATGTTCTTAGATTGTATTTTTGTACTGACTTGTCCTGCACTGTATTTGATTGTGCACTGTGTCCCAAGTTGAATTTAGGCTACCTGTTCACATTATCATGTTCCTACATTGTATTTGTACTGGCCTGTTTTTACACTATATTGATTTACAAATTATGTTCTTATTGATGTTTTGCTCTCCCCCTTATGTAACCCCTTCCCCCCAGGGTGCTTCTGGAAATGAGCTGTTCACAGTTCATGTAGTCTTTCTTGGTGAAACTTTTATAAATAAAAATAATAAAAATAAAAGTACCACAGGCTGTGGCTTCGGAGAAGTCTTTCTTTAGCTAGCTAGCTAGTCAGAATTAAGGGGGTTATTTCCTGGGCAGGACTATGCCAATGTTAAAAACTACTCTCAGGCAGAAAAGTAGCATTTTGAATCTGTTGCTACTTTTTAAAGTGTTTGGGCCCCAATGAAAGATCCCCAGTGTCTTCTGCATGGCATTGTGGTACACACCCAAGGGACTTTAGAGACATTTTTGGGCAGCTGCCATTGGGAAGCTGGGTGCACCGGTAGGTGGGAGGTGGGATTGTGAGGGTTGAAAGTGTTTCATCAGTTGTTAATGTGTCATTTTTCTCTATTTCTATCCCCTTCCCCCAAAATAATAACTGTTAGTTGTTAATATTATATTCTGGTACTGTGACTCATTGTGACAAGGGGGACTTGTTATTGTGTGGGGAAGGTATTGTGGGGGCAGTCACTATATTTTCCTGGGGGGTGATAACCTGCAATTTATCATCTACAGGTATTCCCTATCACTACCCCAGGTGAAGGCACCATGCTCACCTGTTGTGCCCGTACCACTTGTCCAGCACAGAACCTAGGCCGGCCCCCTTGAAATGTGTCCAGGGAAGACCTGAGGGCCCCGGAAACAGCTGAGGTGAGCCCCAAAGGGGCTGCTACATGGTGAAATTGTGAAAGTAACACATGTTCTTCCATTTTAGATCACCCTTTTTCTTTTGTCATGTAAGAAGCCCTTTTTCTGCATGTTGAGTCTGCTTTACCATTTATTATCGGATAAGGTGCACTGCTTTTATTATAGGTAGTCTTCCCAAGTTTTCATCAGTATTCACAGCTATTTTTGAACACCCATTGTCCTTTAAAGTCAGGGAGTGGAGTCTGTTGTGTGCTAGTTTATCACTGCCAAAAGAAACAAGATGTTAAATAATGAGTGTTCAATAACAGCTGAGCATGGTGATGAAAACCTGGGATACACATGTTCTCATTTCTGCTAATCAGCTGGACCATCTCATACTGTGGGTTTACTGTCGCTGGCTTTATTTGTACTACAGATCTGCTTTTTTCTTTACACTATTGTTGTTGCACATTCGATGAACTAAAATTCATGTATTTCCATGCACTATTGTACGACTTGTACAACTTGTACTTTGTACTAATAGTTTAATCTGCATTTACACCCTGTTTCATGTTACTAATTCCTGTGTGCATATTTTGCTCTTTGCACAAATGATTGTATTGCCACTGCATTGTACTTATAGTCTGCTCTAACCTACTGGGTTATGTCTGAAAATAGACAAATCTTTGTTGAAGGCACTTACTGGGTAACCCAAAACCTACGTAAATAAATAGAAGGAGTGCTCTTTAATTACTTCAGCTCTAAAAAAATGCTAAAGCAGACTCAACATGGAGGTAGAAAGGGCATCTTACAAAACTGGTGAAGAAGGGATCTAAAATGGAATAAAAAGGAATAGATTTAAAAAGTTCACTGTAACATATACTGCTGCTTCAAACAGAGTAGTTGATGTGCTGTATGAAGAGATGGGAAAAACTGAATGTAAATAGTCCTAGGTGAATAAACTTTCATTTTACATTTCACGTTATTTCTGGTGTATAGTGCAAAGCATTCTATGAATGAGGCAAAGAAACAGAGAAAAATCACTGTCAGAAAAGGCATAGTGGCCCAACCAGTCTATCCATCCTATCTATGTATGCTGTGTAGGCCATAGTGGCCATTCCTTCCATTACCTCTTCCCTAAGCCCTTTAACCATAGCCACGTGCCAGTCCCAGCCTACTTTGAAGCCAGATGCTGTTTAACTTGAATTTTATTAAAAGAGTTAACAGACAGGATATTGTTCACGTGCTGTTACATGTAGTGTAATGCACTGTTGGCACCAGAATTTCATTTAGAGATACACCCGGAACTTGGCAGTAAAACAATGAAATGACTGCCATGTTCTTGCTGTTTATTACTACAGATGCCGGATGTGTTATCCACCTCTGAAGAATACTGTCCTGGATCCTGGCTTCCCCATTGTCCCATATTACTTCTCATAATTCATGTTTTGATTCTCCCATTATGTTACGTAGAAACCTTGCATATGACAACCCCAATGGACCAGCAGCAGCACTTTGCATTGCCAAGCTGATAACCTGGGTTCAAGAGTGAACCCAGGAATGTGCATCGGGATGCAAGTCAAGGCCAGAACAGCTGCTGCTAGGCAGTGCAACTGAGTAGCTGAGTAAAATGGGAAGTGCTAGAACTCCCTTTTGCAATGTTAATTGGAGCTTTTTCTATGCCACTCTACGGTGTTTACTATTCCAAATGTAGCATGAGATATGCTTGTTCCACTGCCAAAAATTATGTGTAGTGGGGGATATTGGTAATGTTTGAAAAAGATACAATAATCTAGGCAACCAGCTGATACTCATGGACTCTAGTTTACTTATTAACTGAAGCAGGATATGTTGCCATCATTGTGAGTCTGTTACAAGAATCTGAATTGGTTGTGTTTTATAGCATGAAGCTCAGCCACATTCTTCAGGCTCATAACCCTGAGATAATTCATACGTGATTGCTCCCATATACATTTTTTTTGTAATTGATCTTTTTATTAAATATTCAACAAAATAAACATACATCTTCCAAGTACATACTGTAAATACATATAAGCATAATGAAGAGATAAAACAGCAAGTGATCACAAACATTTGTAGAATGATTAACGTAGAGTCTTGCACTATAAGTTTTGGAGTGAATAGTACAAATCATGAAATTGAGGAAGAACAGACATTATACAATCTAGGGAGGGAATAAGCAGTATAAATTAAGAGAGAGAGAGAGATGTAAACAGTCATGATTGTACATTGTCACGGTATGTATTTATTACAATACTGTAGATCATGCATAAAATAGGAAGACTTGGAAGAATAACCAAGTATTACAGTGTTAGAACAACTAGAAAGGGATAAAAAAAGAACAAGGGGATAAAGAAAAGAATAAGAAGTAGAGGAAAGAAAGAAAGAAAGAAATAAGAAGCGAGACTGTAATAATAGGGGATTAAAAGGACTGATAACGGAGGAAAAATTGCAAACTGTATTGATCCATACATTAGTTAACAGAGGGTTTAGATGTATCCAAGTGCCTAAAATAGTCCTGTCAACATTTGTTGTAAATGTTGAGTTAATTGGAAGAAATATATGTCATACGGTCTAAAGAAGCATACTGGGATAGTTGTTAGAGGATGTCCGAGAGATTAGGAATTATACTAGATCTCCAGTGCATAACAATAAGGCATTTAACTTGAAGGAATAGTATGGTCAACCATCTCTTCTGAGTTTGAGAAATTTTGTAAGAGCGGAAATTAAAAGATGACAGTAATACATTGCTTAGGATCTAACGGAAAAGACTGACCAATCACTTTCTTTGCAAAATGATGAATATTACGCCAAAGATTATATATGGGGGGCAACTCCATAAAATATGTAGTAAGTCTCCATTGGGAGAAATGCAGCACCAACAATTGTTATTATTCATTAAACCCATTTTTTGCAGCACAGCTGGAGTTCTGTATCAT
This sequence comes from Neoceratodus forsteri, assembly GCA_016271365.2. Lineage (NCBI taxonomy): Eukaryota > Metazoa > Chordata > Ceratodontiformes > Ceratodontidae > Neoceratodus > Neoceratodus forsteri. Next base: position 979,893,123 of record CM057458.1, on the reverse strand, counting down.
AAATTACGAATTTTAGTTTATTAGAGAACTACATTTATCATTAAAAGTTTTGTGACATGAAAGCCAACACTTATGCCATTGTACATTGGATATATTATAGTTTAAAAGTCTACACCATTTGTTTTTCACATTAATGGATTGATCTGGAAGAGGGTCTTGGATTTCTTTATAGATAGTGCTCTTCAGATTGGATGTTGTCTTGATCCATTTAGAGATATGCTGATCATGTAGGGACTGAGTGGACTTGTGTAAAAGATAAGAATTACATGCAGTGTGGAGCTGTAGATATTTCCAGAAATCATGATGGGGGATGTTCCAAAGGGTACGGAGTTTGGAGAAGGATTTGAGTTCTAAATTGTGGGTAACAAGTGTTTCACTCAGGAAGAAGATACCCACATTTTCCAGGTTCAGCTAAATACTGGGTGATTGTCAAGAGAGAGGAGATGGTTACCCCAAACAGGTGCATAGGTGAGGGGAGTTGGATTTGATTTAAGATATTTATGTGTTATTTTCCAATAAAATGATAAGGATGCAATAGTGGGGTGAGATTTTAAGTTAGAGGGGAGAGGGTTATAGATGAAGGAAGTAGAAACATTACCAGGACATAGGGATGCTTCCATAGAAACCCATAGTAGGGATTTATTGTTGGGTTTACAGAACCATTTGATAGTTTGGGCTGTGCATAAAGCCCAGAAGTAAGCCTGAAACCAAGGAAGTCCAAAACCACCTCTAGACCAATGGGAATGAAGTTTGTTACAACTAAATCTAGGGGTTTTGCCTTCCCATATAAAAATGGCAACTATTTTATCAATTTTGATGATAAAACTAGAAGGGAGAATTAGAGGAATGTTAGCAAATAGGTATAACATTTTGGGTGCTATTGACATCTTGATAGCAGATATTGTACCATTAAAGGAGAGACTGAGAAGTTTCCATCTATCCAGCGTGGACTTAACGTTGGATAGTAAGGGTGAAAAATTAGCATCCCATATTTTGTTTAAATTTGGAGTAATATGGATACTGAGATATGAGAGACCTTGTGGTGCCAAGCAAAAGCCCAAAGAAGTATTCATAAAGGGTTTGCAAAGGTTATTCAATGGCAACATTTTGGATTTATTAGGATTTAAAGCTAGGCCAGAGAGGGAGGTAAATTGGTTAAGTAACTTAATCAGTAGCTGACCTGATTCTTAGAGATTTTCTAATAAAATTAGGAGATCATCTGTATAAGAGAGTGAGGTATAGTGAGAGTTACTGATAGGGATGCCATGGATGTTACTAAATTGACGAATGGAAGCTGATAGGGGTTTCATGGCAGGAATAAACAAAGAGGGTGATAAAGGGCAGCCTTGTCTGGTCCCTCTTGCCAGTTAAAAGGAGGGGTACAAAACAGAATTAGTAAGAACTCATGCAGAAGGTAGAGTTACAATAGTTTGAGCCATGTACAAAAATTATTAGTAATGCCAAAATTAGATAATACCGGGTATAAATTATTCCAATTTAGGAAGGCAAAAGCTTTTTCAAAATCAATAGCAATAGTGGCTGCTGGAGATTTGAGAGATTTTGCTTTATAAATTAAGTTAAATAAAGAACGAAGATGATCCAAACCAGTTCTGTTCTTAATAAAGCTGGCTTGGGAAGTATGAGCAAGTTTCGAAGTCAATGATTCTAAATGAAGGGTTAATAATTTTGCAAAAATTTTACCATCTGTGTTTAGAAGTGGGATTGGCCTATAACTAGAGGGAAGAGAAGGGTCTTTATCTTTTTTTGGTAAAACAGTAATAATAGCTTCTGTCATTGTAGGAGGGAGTTTGCCCTTTGAGATTGCTTCTAGGAATAATTTTAAAAAACAAAGGGCAAAGTGTTTCTGAAAGTGATTTTCAGAGGTCTACAGGAAAACCATCACTCCCTGGGGACTTGCCAAATTTTAAAGAAAATAGAGTGGCTTGGATCTCTTGTAGGGTGAAAGGTTCATCCAGCTTTGCTGTGTCATGTTGAGAGAGATGTGGTAGCTGAAAATTCTCCAAGAAGCATTGTTTATGATGGATTTGAATAGGATTTTGTTGAGAGTATAACTGTTGATAAAAATAACTCATGATGTGGTTGATTGAGGGGTTATCAGTGTGGATTTGGCCTGAGAGGTCTTGCAAACCGGTAATGTGTCTGTCTGTTGAGATCTAAGTTGGTATGAAAGCAGCTTCCCACATTTTTCCCCTTGTTCCCAATAATTATGCTTGAGTCTTAAGAGAGCAAGTTTGGTCTTCCTAGATATTAACTCATTCATTTTAATTCTTAATTGAAGGATTTCAAGGTGAAGTTGTGAGCAGGGATTGGGTTTATCTGTTTTATAGTAGTGATTCTCTTTGTCTTTAAGAGATTTTTCTAGGTCGGCCAGTTGCTACTCTCTTACCTTCTTTCTATGATCGGCAAAGCTAATAATTTTACCTCTGATTGTGGCTTTCGGTGCTTCCCAGAAAGTATCTTGAGAAGTGTCAGGGATGTTATTAAAGGAGAGAAAGTCATGGATCTGGATTTTAATCCAAGGTAAGAATTCTGGGTCTCTCAATAAGAGTGGGTCTAGATGCCAGGAGGGAGATTTAACAGAGGGAGAGCCCCATAGTAAATGTAATTTTATAGGAGAATGGTCTGAAATAGTGATTGGAAGAATGGAAGTATCAATGGTTTTATCAGTAATGAGAGGGGAAGAAAACCAATAATCAATTCTGCTATATGACTTATGAAGCGAGGAGTAAAAGGTATAGTAACATTGTCTGGGGTGGTATGTTCTCCAAATGTCAGAAAGACCCAAATCTTTTATTAGCATCGAAAGCGCAGTGACACTTCTGCGGTGGGCATCACAGAAGGAGTTACTTCTGTCTAACTGTGCCTGTAATGCAAGATTAAAGTCTCCATCCATTAAAATATGAGAGTTATTATTGTTATTAATCATAATTTGTTGAGCTAAGTTATGGAAAAATTCAGGGGAATCAGAATTAGGGGCATAAACATTAATTAACATAAGAGGGCCAGAGGTGGTATTCATGTGGGCAGTAACCCATCTACCATCTGAGTCAGTAACAGTTTTAATTAAGGACCATTTGAGGCATTCATGTAATAAAGTAGCCACCCTGCCTTTTTTAGAAGAAGAGGAAGAGGCGAATATTTGACAGACCCAATCCCTTTTGAGTCTGTCGACATCCTCAGTTACAAGTTTGGTTTCTTGTAAGTAAGTAAGCAAGGTGAGTTTTATGTTTGTTAAGGTAGGTAAGAATTTGCTTACATTTACACTTAATTGATTTGTCATATTAACTGCTTTCCCTTCCCCTCCCCTTCTACTCCTGGCTTTATCTATGCTTATGCTCCACTGCTACTCTATCAAATCACTCTTCCCCCCATATCAGTTGTAGTCTGTTGTTTGTTCTAGCTGCCAAAATATATGTGTTGCACACACCAGTCATCATGTTTCATTTATCAGTATGCAACCTGTAAGTCGCTTCCCTGTTTCATATCAATGTTTACCACCTGCGGTCACCCCATGTGGTACCCTTCTATGTATATCCAGCCTGTATCATGTAACGTGCATTTCATGTATATACTGTTATTACCTATCTGTGTTTGTACTTTAAGTGTTTATGTCACAGGACCTCCTTGTGAATGAGCTTGCTCAATGGAGTTTTCCTGCAATAAACTTGAAACTTGAACTTGAACAAGGAGAACTGAGTCCCTTAACATTCCAAGAATGTAAAACTAGATCACCCATAATGGTAAAAAGAAAAGTATGATATTGTGAAAGGGAAAGAGGGACTCTTTGTGGTTGAGGCTAAGGATGTCACAAGCCCAGAAGAGAGATGTTCAAGGTATACAAATGTATGCAGGACTATTAAGTTGTATGGATTCCAAAAATGTAAGTATGTGTGATTATTATGTCTCACAGAGGAATAATATAGGTAGAGAGTTCATGAGCCATAAACAGTAGTAACTAGAAAACTTGTATAGTACGATGCACTGAGTTTAAACACTAATGAGGAGTAGAGATAAGAGTCGGTATAAAAACCAGATACTCTCTCGCTACACCACTAGGCATGTGGAGGAGTAAGTAATCTTAAGAGAAAGTCTACATGCTATATTATTAAGATACAAACTATATACAACTATATACTACAGAATTGTAGTTGTGACTAGTACTAAGATACTTGTAATAATACCCTGGGGGAACAATAACCATCATACCTAGATATAGGAGAAAATTGCTAAGGTAACTAAACCCAGATATGTTGATATAGAATGAACTAGAGTACCTAAGTTCAATAAAAGAGAAACAAGTGTGGCAACAAATTATGACAAAATTGTGAAGTATAGTGTGCACCAGAATTGGGCAGTACTACTGGATAGTGACCATATGACTGTATTGATGTAGTAACTCAAATAATGTGCGGGGGCTGAACAAATGTGCACAGGGGATGAAAAGGATTAATACAGTATAGATTGCTAGGGCAACAGGGTATTGTGGCACCTAGATTGGAATTGGATTAATGTACATTGTTAATTGAATAGGGAAATGGGTAGGTATACAGGGAGATCTTGTCATTATAATATTTATGATAGGATTTAAATGTTTCAGGCTTCAAGGCTCTGGCTGCCTATAATATAGTGCCAAATTGATTGAGATTAGCACATAACTCGAACATAGCCAAATACAAGCCTATGTTTACAGTGAGGTAACTAAGGTCTAAGAAAAGGCCCAGCAAGCCCCGACTATGAAAGTATTAAAAAAAAAAAATGTCAACCTTATAGGATAAAAGGGTTCAAGCAATAATATGCTATAAGGTTATTATTGTAGCTACTGAGTATTGTATATAAAGCATAGGGCCTTGAAAATAGCTTGCTGTGTGATATAGTAAAACATGAAAGTAATCATTAACGCATTGTTAAAGTAATGCCTAGTATCAGTATGTCTGAAGGGGTGATGAAAGGAGGGGGGGAGTAATGGAAGGAAGAAATATAGAAGGATTTACTTCTGAGGAGCAATTATAGAGTTGTTATTGTGTTCCACAGTGAGAGAATGGGGATTGGGTAATAGATACAATATCAAAATACCACTGTGGCCCTCACTTCTAATAACCATAATTGTTAAAGCCCTGTACCAGTATTTTAACAGTCTCCACACATAAGCAATAGTGGTATGCAGATAGATGTGAAATAATGATGAAAGTAAATGTCCCATGAGACTTATCGACTGAGATCGCAATGTACAGCAGGTCTTCTGTTCCTGTAAGTTGTGAGGTGGTACAACTTTAAGAGGACTGTACATCGTGATACTAAAAGGTTCCAATTCTGGTAACACACAAAGTTATAGGATCGGCAACTATTGATCAAACCTGTGAGTTTGGCTACCCCAGATCTAACTACCACGATGTACAACAAAGCATATTACATACTGATTGGGTGCAATAGTGTTGCACACCATTGGAATTATGCTGCATTGTAAGAGCAAAAAAACCATGTAAGCAACAAGACTAATGGGGTAGAGTTTCTTTATAAACTACCATGCAAGGAGAGGAGAACCCACAAAATAGTCAGTTGGTGTTGCACTTGTGAGTTCCAGTAGTGGCAGAGGTTGTTTTATTTTTAAGCTTTCCTTTCCTTTTTTTTTTCGGTGGTTCAGCTGATTTGAGTGGTGAGCTGGCCACCAGCTCGGCCCATGAGGAGTCTGCAGGGACATTACCAGGCATAGAATTATTGGAGCAGTTGGGAAGAGGGTCTGATTTCTTTCACTGAAGATCTTCTTGGGATGAATGCGAATCCTTGTGAAGCAATGCAAATTTGATAAGGTAATGGGGGAGGTAATGCTTATATGACCTTCTGATTGCAGGGAAGCAATTATAGGTGCATCATTAGTACAGCAAGTGTGCTTAACAGGATACGAGCTGGAGGATTTCTTTCTTTGAATGCGAGCTGAAAGTCAAATATGTGGTATTATACTGGTGTGATTCAAGGACAACTTGTCAGACTTCGTATTGCAAACTTCTGCAGGGGAGGCATGTAAAACAGGTTGAAGACATTCTGAATTGCTGGTCGGTTGCATCACATCATTACTACTAGGCAAGGTATGATTAGAGGAATTCACATTTAGAAACATAGACAGGGCTTCAGGAGAATTGAAATCTTTTGTCGAGTTTGCTAAAAAAAGATGCATGGTAGCAGGATAACGTAATGCAAATTTAATTCCACGTTGATGCAGAATAGGTTTTATAGTATTGAATGCCTTGTGTTTGTTAGATAGCTCTCTGGAAAAATCTCTGAAAATTGAGATTCTATGCTCCTGCCATGTCAGTACTCCCAGTTGTCTGGCTTGATTCAGGATTAGTTCTGTGTGAGAATAGTTTAAGAATCTGGCAAAGATTGACCTGGGTTTTTGGTCTGGGCCAGGCCTCAGATTTAGAGTGTGATGTGATCTCTTTCTCGATGGTGAGTTCTTGTCCGGGAGGAAGTTTAAGCAGAGTAGGAAGCATATGAGATAGAAGTGTACCGGTGTCGCTAAGCTCTGTGCCTTCTGGAAAGCCAAGAAATCTAAGGTTGTTTCTTCTGTTTCTAATTTTAATGTCATCTATTTTATCTTGTAGAGTTCTATTGACCCTGTCTTACTCTCTGATGGTAGTATGTAAATAATTGATCAGACTTTCATTTGGGGTCATTTTTACATCTGTAGCATTAAGTATTTGCATATTAGTGATGTTCTGTTGTGAGGTTATTGTTAAGTTATTGATCTCAGTAATTAATTGCTGGAACATCGTCTCCACTCTGCTAAGAGAGTTAGTACACAGAGGATGGTCAGCCATAACTGTAGGCCCCACACAGGATAGATAGGCTTGATGTTGAGGAATCTGGTTTGCAGTTAAGATACCTGTATAGTAAAAATTACTGTACCAAACTGATCAATGATGTTTGATGAATAAGGTCTCTGTTTTGGCACATGATGGTTATCTGGGAGAGGAAGGATGTATGATGATAGTTGTAGGTCCCAGTGAGAAGAAAATTTAAGCAGCCATCTTCAGCGTAGCCAGGCCACACCCCATGATCCCACATAAATTTGAAAGTGTATGAAAGCAAAACTGGCAGGCAGTAATTCAGTTGAAGTATAGTTGTTTAATCCCAGTTTAAACTGTACCTCAAAATATTCCTGAATTTCTCCAGTTCCTTCTATAACTGTAGTAGCAAGCATTTGACCTCCAGCATGTATAACCTCTTTTTTTCCCCTTGCCAAATGTATTTAATTTATTTGTTTTACAAGGAAAAAAGCTCATTTGAGCAATGCCCATTTGCAAGGATGTTCCGGTTAGGAGAGTCAGAGAATCTAGAGTAATGCAGTCAGATCAGCATCTAACATATGCACAAGATAGAAATATGTGACAGGCATAACGGAATTACAGATATAATATACATCAAGGCAGATTGAAAGATATAGATACTACAAGTCTTACAGAAAAGTTGAGGTAAAGTGTAAGTACAAGTGCAAGCACAGACAATCCAGTAGTGAAAAACAATGTATAATTTTCAAAAAAATCACACATGTCTGACTTTCAAAACACTTCTTGAAGGAGTTGAGATAGGTCAAGGAACTAGAGACTCATTTACACAGCCGTCACTGGACACACACATGCTGGTCCACTCTGGTGCCACCAAAACCTCCCATGCCAATCAATCTGTGTTTAGGCTGCCCCTCCCAGCATTGATGAAAGCCATGCTGGATAAGGGTCATGTGTGTAGGGGGGCACAGTCAATTGCATGGGGGCACCAGTTGGGTGTGTCAGAGTGAATAGTGCAGTTTGTCCACATGGCTGTTTACACTACTTGCTCCAGGATACATCCCCAGCCTAGCAGTGGTTCCAGGAGAGGAGTAAGTACAAACTTATCATGATCGGATAAGTGTCCACATGGCCACATCAGCACTGCAGCAACCCAAGAGCTCAGGTTGCTGCGGTGCAAATGCAGCTGTGTAAACAGACCTATAATTTCAATGTCATTTGCAGCTTGGTCCAGAAGGTGAGAGTGAGTCAGCTGCAGGTCATTTTGCCATAATGAGACAGATGACTTGGGATATCAAGAAGGATCACTTTTTTTGTAGGTTGTATTATACTTAGGATCTCTTAAAAGAGACCACAATTTATTGTGGAAGGGTGTTACAAAGATAATGCAGATTTTGTAGCCTTCTTGTGGCCAGTGATATCCAGCTGACTGCTGTGTAAAGGGTACAGTGGTGAGTCCTAAGAGGGAGACTAGTTATAAAATGCAAAACCCTATGTCCCTATGAGTACATGAGTACCCTATGAGTACATCCAAATTGCTTAGCTGTGTGGCTGTTGCATATTAGTAAAGGAAAAATAATAGGAGTCCATGACCAATTTACAGTGACAAAGGTTTGAAGATGGTTTTTATATAAATAAATGGCGCTAAAAAAGATGGGCTTGGGGGACCCTCTCAAAAATCTGGACAATTGCCACTAGGTTGCCAAATTCAAGATGGCCACCAAAAATCTCTAAAATGGCATATCTCAGCTCATAGCTTTCATATAAAGTTGTATTTGGTATCTAAATGGGGGTTTGAGTGTCAAGGAATTAATTTCTTATAATAACAATGCTCTTTCTTGAAGCCAAAGACACTATGATAACATTCTCAAATTCCCACAATAATGGCTGCTTACTTCCAAGTTCCCCCGCCCTTAAAACTCGAAATTTGTGTTCCTAAACAGAAGTATATAATGCATGTCATTTTTCAGTGTCAGAATAATAGCCAACTTTCATTTTTACAAAATCTAGTTTTGCACAATTAGTAACAATTTTAATTGAAAAGTTCTAGTTTGGTAACATTAGTCGGATTGAACAATTATCTGATATCCATAATGTTCAAAGCCTTATTGCTGTCATAACATTCTCCAATTAATGTTTGAAGTGCTGTCACCATTTGAGCATGCCCAGAATCTCCTACTTATTTTCTTCTTTCATATTATTCTCAGTCATTATCAGAATAATAGTCTGTATCAGATTCTGCATCATCTTTTCCAGCTGTTGAGATGTTCTCCTGTGCTACAATATCCCTAAGGCTCTTTGGTAGAGGTGCCTTTGTGGGTACCAGGTGAGAATAGCATGAATGATACTGCACACAGCAGAACTGCACAGTGTAAACCATGAATGGCTTTAGTGACAGGAATTACAGCAATACGAAAGTATCGCTACCCCGTCACTCACCTGGAAGAAGGAAGAGTATGCAGACACTGCGGGTCAGGTTCTTGGTTGAGCCACTCCCATGGAGGAGTGGCTAGAGCAACCAACCCTGCAGTGGATGGGGCTGGGGAGACAGTGGTTTGATTCGCTGTAAGGGAATTTTTTTTAAGTAATTTCTTACCCCTGTGTCCACACCTCCTCAGAGTTGGTTATTATAGTTCCGAGAGGTGTGGGGGGTATGAAGGGTGAGGTCCCCCTTAAAACAAAGAAAGTATGCACAGATCTTGCTGTACGCTGTTAGTAACAGTGCTGTCTTGCTGCGTGCAGTTTTGTCCATGCTGTTATGACCCTGTGCCACCTTTGAGTATTGGAAAGGTTGACATTTCCCTTCAATCAGAGTCCAACCATGGTCCAGCGGTGATGGTGGAGCATCAGGCTTGTCATAGTTGAGCAGGGTGTGCATCTGGTAGTTAACTGACTTCACCTTCAAATCATTTGAATCATGGTCAGGAGGTATTCTCTGGGTTGTCTTTCTCTTCATTTTGTCCCACTTCGATGCCTGAGCCTTAGCTAGCATCTTGCTGATACTATCTCAATAGACAAACCTGACAGTGAACTTCACTATGTTGTCCAGAATATTTGGTGTCACTTGGAGACTCTTTCCAACACCTGACAACTAATTATGTGCTGCTTCAGATTAAATACTGACGTCTTTCCATGTCCAAAGAACCCTGAGACTGCATCTGTTCCAGTGTGTATATGAAGAGGTACAATGAATTGAGCAACTTCTTTTGAACACAGTGCCTTGCAGTCAGATATGCTCTTCTTCTTCAAGCCAAGAACACCTTCAACCTGGTGTGGTACATTTGCAACTACATCAGTGTCTTCTGCATCAAGTAAAACAACATCCATTACTCCATTCTTCCTCAGTTGTGAGTATATGTTGTCCTACGTTCATGCTCACTGTCTTTGATGCTTATCTCCAAGTCATATGGGTCATTCACAAAGATGATCTCAGAAACTTCGGAGTGTTGAACCAGGACAAGTGCAAACACCTTATGAGCATAATCTGCCCATGTGAAGTCTGTCTAATCATGCTTTTCTCTATACTCTGCAGAAGGAGTGGCAAGCCTCCAAATAAATCTCATGTCTAGCAGGGCAATTTAGCTACTGATGGGGTGTAGTGGAACCAGGTTCAACTTTTCAACTAACTTAGATTTTTGCACTTTGACCATAGTTCCATTAGGACTGAATATTGGCAGACATCCCTCTGTCACACGATGTTCCATTACTTGTGACAGGTCAAATTTCTCCTTGCTCTTTTGAGCAAGAGAGATTACTTCTGCCATGGCATTATTTTCTTTTACACCAGTCCTCATCACAATGTTTTTTTTTTCCATCTCTGATAATAGGTTGTCTACTGAAGTTGTACTTTGAGTTTCTGTGAACTATTGCATCAAATGAGTTCTTAGTTGAAAACATCCACTTCTGAAAGAATTAGTTGACTAGTGATTCACTATCCTTGTGTGCTGTTTCAAAGTCCTGGATGCATTTTTCTGATGCAATCATTCCAGATTTGAAAGTCATCAGAGTAGGCTTTGTAAGGTCAAAAGGATCACAGTCAAATTATGTGATGAAACTAGCAAGATCCTGTACTGCTTTTTTTATCTGCTCTGTCTCAGGTGGTTGAATTCTCACTGTGGCATTGAGAGGTTGTCTTCATATTTGCGATGGCATGCAGAGAGACTCTGACTCTATTTATAAAGTTTGCATTTTGAGTGTGAGTTAGCAGCATCTTCTCATTCTTCAACATTCTCATCCAATCGGCTTTCATCTATGAGTCTCTGTTCATTGTCATATATATCAATTGATCCAGTGGCAAGCAAGAGTAGAGGTTCCCTGTCATTAATTGTGCAAATAAACCATAACACATGTACTTGACTTTCTCCTCAAGCTGACAGCTAATCTCTATCCAGAACTCAACAAGCCATCTCCCATACTTGTCATTGTCACATACGTGCAGCCATGGCAACATCAATCTGAGTAATGCCTTGAATGCATCCCAATCCTGAATTCTAAATGTATGGGTATTCATCATCAGTATTTCAGTCATGTACATGAATCTGAGCCAATACTTTGCCATTAAACTATCAAAATTTTTGACCATTTTGAATGCTTTCACAACAAATGAAGATAACCCTTGATCAACCTCTAGTTTGTCGCAGATCATCTTGAGTTCTCCTAATGTGTTTCTGGAGTGGTGCCTTAGTTTTTCCAGCTTTTCTTGTAGCTCTGGAGACAAGTGTATACCATCACTAAGTCCTTTTCAGATTATTCTGTGAGCCGGTACCTCGTACTGTACATCAATCAAAGACAACCGAAGCTTCTCTTATAATCTTTTCTGAGCAGTACTTTGTTAACTGAACTCTCTGTAATCACACAAGCTGGAACAAAAATGTCAGCTAAACCAGATCCTTTGAATCACTTGTTGATTGCTGATATGAAAGAACACTGTGCATGGAATGGACCTAGGAATGGAAGGATGAGTTCAAACTGTGTAGGATTCTCATTTTTCAACTGAACAATCAGAGCATAGACTAGCTCATCTCCAACCAGTTGAATGAAAGGCATCAATTTATTTTTCACTGTAGTGACTATTTGACACATCACCTCATGTACTACTGAATTGTGGGGTGGCTTGGGCAATGTGAGGTAGTAATATGCCTTGCTCTTTGTAGCCAACTTCTTGATATTGGTTTGAAATCCAGCAAATGCTCCAATCTTCTGGTTTTCTGCTGGAACACTGCTATCAAGACAAGCCAAAGAATGGACCATTTATTGAGTCTTTTGGTCCTGAGTGCTTTGTGATAAGATATCAAGTTCAGCTCAAACTGATGGTAGGCTATGTTTGACCATCTTGTAAAGTCGAACTCTGTGTTGTTCTGTACTGATATTTTGCATCTCAAGAGGCTTTGCCATGGCCTGTTTAGGGTGATTCTCAGTGGAAACTTTAGTAGCAATATTGTCTGGTTGAACCAACATTGGCTGGCCTGGTGGTGATGAGGGTTGAGGTGCTGGACACCATGCCTCACGTCATGCTGGTGACCCATGTTTGGGAATGGACTCAGGGCAACGGGGTCTGGCAGGGGAGAGGAAGGATTGAGCATTCCAAGACCACTCCCCTTCCTCTGGGATGGGTACAGGGTATGTGGCATGCTGCAGTGGTGCCTAGTGGAGGCTGGGTGCACTATCATTAGCATGCATTCTGAGGGGAGGGAGCATGGCGGACATCTGCACGCAAGGTGCAGCAGACATCATTGCATATCCAGCTCCCTAGAGGAAAGTAACAGCAGAAAATTGTGGGGTGACTGCAGTGGCTCATGGCTGTGCCCTGAGCCCCCAGACATGAGAGGCGTGGCCACCTGATTCCCAGTCACAGGCCCCTCTGGGGGGGGTGTCCCATTAATTTCATTGGGACCTATGTGTGTCAGGTGCCATAGCGTATGCCAGATCTGGTCCGGGGGCTCAGGTGCCAGTGGCCGACAGTCATTGGGGCCTACTCCGCAATGAAGGAGGAGTAAAATGTTAAATGATAAAAACAAATAAAAAATTAAAAAAAAATCATGTTTGTACAGTGAGATGTATCTGCTCTGGTCAAAGTGTCATCCTGAAAGTCATCATTGTCTAGAAGGAAGGAAAGAATTGTTGAGTACTTAGAGGCTAGTGGGGCACAGGACCCAAGGCAGCATGGATTCACGATGGGAAGGTCGTGTCAGATGATTCTAATAGATTTCTTTGACTGGGTGACCAAAGTAGTAGACCAGGGAGGGGCTGTGGACATGGCCTACCTAGATTTTAGCAAGGCATTTGATACAGTCCCACACAAAAGATTAATACACAAGATAGCCAGCCTAGGAATGGGTCCCAAGGTGGTAGCCTGGATAAAAAATTGGATAGACAACAGGACGCAAAGGGTAGTAGTAAATGGAGTACACAGTGAAGAAAGGAGTGTTACTAGCGGGGTACCACAGGGTTCAGTACTGGGACCGGTCCTTTTTAATGTCTTTATAAGTGACATTGCAGAGGAACTGGAAGGAAAAGTATGTCTCTTTGCAGATGACACAAAGATCTGCATAGGTTGATACACAAGATGGAGTGGAAAGGATGAGAAGGGACTTGGCAAGGTTGGAGGAATGGTCAAATGTATTGCAGCTCAGATTCAATGCAAAGAAGTGCAAGGTAATGCACATGGGAAACAAAAACCCAGGGGAAGCGTACACAATGGGGTGAGATACTGACAACAGTAAAAATAGAAAGGGACCTGGGGTAATTATATCAGATGACCAAAGGTGGGCAAGCAATGTGAAAAGGCAGTAAGGAAGGCTGGGGGATACTGGGATGCATAGGAAGAGGCATCAATAGTAGAAAACAGGAAGTTGTTATCCCTCTGTACAGACAGTTGGTGAGACCCCATCTGGAGTACTGTGTGCAGTTCTGGAGACCCCATCTCCGCAAAGACATAGACAGAGTGGAGGCTGTCCAGAGGAGGGCAACCAAAATGGTGCAGGGTCTGCACCAGAAGACATACGAAGAAAGACTAAAGGAGCTTAATATGTATACTCTTGAGGAAAGAAGGGAGAGAGGGGACATGATAGAAACTTTCAAGTACCTCAAGGAAATTAACAAAGTCCAAGAGGTAGCATCTTCCAGAAAAGAGATGCAAGAACAAGGGGCACAATTTGAAGCTAGAGGGCGGCTCGGGGTAATGTGAGAGTATTTTTTCACAGAGAGGTTGTGGATGCATGGAACAACCTCCTGAGGAGGTCGTGGAGTCAAGAACAGTGGGGGACTTCAAGAATGCATGGGACAGGCATAAGGCAGTCCTAGGGGCGGGTAAGAGGAAGTAAGCTGTTGGTTAACTAGGATCTGCAGCTTATCTGTTAGGTAGGAAAATGGGCAGACTAGGTGGGCCAAGTGGTCCTTATCTGCCGTCAAATTCTATGTTTCTATGTTTCTATGTTTCTATGTTTCTAGAATGGCAGTTCCAGGAAAATCGTTGGCAAGCTGTTCAGGACAGCTGTCATTCTTCTCAAGCTGAAACTTGGCCCATGTAGTATACAGATTAAGAACATCCTGATATCTTATTCTGAGTGATAATTTCTTCATCATGTCTATAATCTCATGACTTCTAGTCAGGCCATGAATCATGATTGATAACTTGACCTTTAAGGAAGTCTGTTTCCCTGTGATGAATGAAAATAACAGTGATGATAAGGCTGCAATCTCTGGATCCTGGCAGGCATCACTGAAGTCACTAGCAGTAAGGTTCTTTAGCCAGGTGAGAAACTTTTGTAACTCAGGATTAATTTATTCAGTGTTCTCAAGCTCATCAATATGTGGAGGTCAGCTTATGCCTGTATTACTCGATATCTTATCTTTCAAGTGCCTGGTAATGATATTCAGTAATTGTTTATCACTCACTCTCCATGAGTAGATTGCTGCTTCCACATAACTTCCACTTTCAGATGTGTCATACACTATGGTACTCTCGTGTGTGTGTAAATAATCATGAAATCTGATCCTGTTTGCAAACTTCTTTTGAATCATCTGCTTAATTGTGCTTGATTTTGTTGTACTTGTATCACAACCAAAATTCCTCAACAGGTTATTGTAGTCCATCAGTAGTCCTTGTAATGTTCTTGGCTCATTCACATCCAATGCAACTGTCCATACATGTTTGAAGAACATTTCTCTAACTTCTGCAAGACAAACCTGTTGTAAGTGGAGGTCTGAATTAATGTTTTTGTCCTGGTGGTATATTGGTGAGACATGTTTTTTCCAACAGAAGCAATGATACCGCATCTCAGTGGCAAAATGATCTATTGTACAATCAATTACAACTAAGATATGGTCACGCATTGTAGCATCTTCTAAGTACACTGTGTGAGCCTTGAATGTGTGCCATGCATCCATTTGTTGGAGAAGACATCACTTGTCTCAGCCAAGATGTTTTTTGTCTTCTGGCATCATGCACCAGATGCAGATATTCTTGTCCTGTTGAGGGCCACTCTGTGAAAGTCTAGCAGAAGGACCAGGAGCATTTTTAGGGGAGCTGTCATGCTCAGATCAGGATATGAGGATTTCTTGCATTTGCTGTTTCTCTTTCCTAGTTTGGACTTGCTGAAGCTTCCTTTTACTCGTGAATCCAGTCTCACACAATTTGTGAAAAAACATGCCAATTGGACCATCATCCTAGTTTACTTTCTCAAAAACACTTCCATATTTATCCAACCCCCTACATTCCAGTGCTAGAGTCTTCTGCTTGTTCCATGAATCAATTGAATAGTCACGTCTGTCTTCATCACACTCTTTATTGCATAATATACACAGTTCTTTGATCATCTCATCTCGACTCTTCTTTTCTCTCGACTGTTGTATTGGTTTTATCAAGGGTGTCAACATCTTTCCAATCACCAATCACATAACTTCATTGGGACACACCTGCAAAAAGACATAGCTTCAAGAAAGAACATTTTTATTATAAGAAATAAATTCCTTGACCCTCAAAACCCCTGTTTAAACACCAAATACAGCTTTACACAAAAACTATGAGCTGAGATATGCCATTTTAGAGATTTTTGGTGGCCATCATGAATTTGGCCACCTAGCGGCAATTGCCCACATTTTTGAGAGGGTCCCTCAAGTACATCTTTTTTAGCACCATTTATTCTTGTAAAAACACTCCTTCAAACCTTTGTTCCCATATATATATATATATATTAGATGCAAAAAACTCCATTTAATGCATCAGTTAGGGTTGTTCCACAGCGACAAAAGTGAGGAAATTTGATGTTAGGGTTGAAACCCCCTTTGCAGCCCTCCACCCCACCCCACAACTGGAATCAGGGTGTGCATTGGGGTCGTCGGCCCTAACTGTCACCCCATCACATGTGGAAAGAAGCTGAGGAATAGGAGAATGGGGTGACAGTTAGGACTGATGACTCAACACGCACTCCATTCCAGTTGGTGGGTGGGTGAGGGGGCAAAGGGTTTCAACCCTAACATCGAATTTCCTCACTTTTGTCACTGTGGAACAACCCTAACTGATGCATTAAACAGAGATTTTTGCCTCTAATTTCCCTTCTTTTTGAGAATGATAATGAGAAATAGTGACTGTAATGCAGCGGCGCTCCTGCCACGTGATGTCTTGTCACATAGTAACATTGTGCCCGCAAACTCAAATTGTAATGCACATGGTGACACAAAGTGAAACAGAAAAAGAAACAGTACCGTAGACAGAAATGTTAAAAACAACGCAAATGCAACCACAAATGAAAACGCAAAGGGTAACGCACATGGTGGCGTAAACGTGAACGGTAAGTGAAACGGGTACGGAACCGCAAGCAGAAATGGTAATGGTAACAGTAATGTAAGCACACAGGCTGGTTTTCCCCAAAAGCTGTATAGAGAAAGACAGTGAGTACAAAGAATGTATGCAAAATAATGACTCTCGGAACACAAAAATGAGGACTTGGAATAGTAAATTGCTTATATCTCAGTAACCATACGACATAGAAAAAAAATGTAAAAGTCATATGACTTATCACTTTCCTGGCTAATTTTGTACTTAGCTCCTGAAAGGAGGCTAAGAATTTTTTGACGAAAAGTCCATTATCTGCACCGTTTTAGAATCTCGGGCCCTGAAAGGCGACGTAACGTAATGTTATCCTATGGAAAAACAGAAGTTTGGAGTGCCATAACTTTGCCTCCCTGTAATATTTTTTCACCAATGCACTGAAAGGCACATCTGTGGGATGTTTACTGTGTTCCCTGCAAATTTCAGCCCAAAAGACCAAACCGTTATTTTGCAGCAGGGCGCCAAACGATTGCTGCAATGCGTCATACGCCGTAATGTTATCCTATGGGAAAAAGTGTCAACTGGAGTACCGTAACTTTGCCGCCATGTAATATTTTTTTCAACAAAACACTGAAAGGCACATCTGTGAGATGTCAGCTGCGTTCCCTCCAAATTTCAGCCCAAAACTCCAAACCGTTCTTTTGCAGCGGGATGCCAAAGAATTACTGTTATTTTGGGCATAGTGTCACAAAGTAGTGTCGTGATTTGTGAAAGCTTTCACAAAAATTTGTGACACTTTCGTGAGTGCAACACTACTTTGTAAAAGTACTTTTTCCAGAAATGTGAAAAACATATTTCTGGGGTGTTTTACCCCAAAATAAAGACATGACTAGCATCCTCAGGGCCCGACTAGGTGAATACAAAAAGAATTAGGTTGCTAGAGGGTCTCAATTTTAAATGCCAAGCATTTTTCTGATCACTAACTGAAAACAAAATGGGGGATCTGCGACAGTAAAAGGGCCATTTGCAACAGTAAAAATGCATTTGCGACACTGTCAAACTTTTTAACTTTTCCCATTGACTTATAATGGGAAATTGTTTTTTGAATAACTTTTGAACCGTTTAATATTTTTTCATGAAATCTTCAAAAGGCACATCAGGGACCCCAGCTGCACATTCCCTAAAGACTTTGGGCCGGTCGCAAAAACCGTGCAACCTGTAAGCGTGACCATAGAATTCCAGAAAAAGCGTAAACGCACATGCAGATCACGCTTAATAACTCCGCAGCTGTGTATCTGACCAGTACAAAACTTGGCAGATCCCAAGGTGTATGGGTCTTGATCATGTATTCCAAATTTCAGGCAAATCCATCAAACAGTTGCAAAGTTATTAAAGTGCAACATTTTGGTTTAACATGTAAATGGCTCCTTAACCCTAACTTATGGTAGCACTACTGCTGCCATTATATATATATATATATATATATATATATATATATATATATATATATATATATATATATATGAGGATACATATGATGAGCAGCAGTGTGATGGAAAATATTCTCACTCCTGCAGAGGGCGCTCTGGATACTTACGAGTGCTGAAGGCACAAGTGAGAGTATCCAGAGCTCAGTCTGCAGGAGTGAGAATATTTTCCATAGTGCATGGTCTTCACATCATGTGTGCTATTTATACAATGGGGCTGGGAGCTCCAGAAATATTGTGTTGTTTTCCTGTGTTCTTTTCCTGTTTCTGTGTGCTTTCTGCTCTTTCTGTGTGTGATCTGAGTGTGTATGAGTTTTTCTGAATGGTCTGGGAGTCTCAGAAACACTGTGGGACACAGGTGAGTATCCTTTGCAATGCTAATTGAGTAAGGTACAGAAAACAGTGAGGAACAAACTTTTTTGTAAAGCAATTTCATTTAGAATGCAGACTGTAGTGAAGCTGAGATCAGCATAGTAATGGGCTGGGAGTCTCAGAAACACTATGGCACACAGGTGAGTGTCCTTTGCAATGCTAATTGAGTAAGTTGCAGATAACAGTGAGAAACAAACTTTTTTGTGAAGCAGTTTCATTTAGAATGTAGACTTTAGTGAAGCTGAGATCAGCATAGTAATGGGCTGGGAGTCTCAGAAACACTATGGGACACAGGTGAGTGTCCTTTGCAATGCTAATTGAGTTAGTTGCAGGTAGCAGTGAGAAACAGAAACTGTTTTGTGAAGCTGTTCCATTTAGAATGCAGGCTATAGTGAGTGGTGACATCAGCAGTGTATGTACAAACAGCATTTATTTTAACTCTGCTGATGTCATCACCATTTATCACACTGCAGTGAAAATAACAGGATTTATTATCAGCTTGGAGCTCCCACCCCCACTGTATGTATATATGTGTGTGTGTGTGTGTGTGTGTGTGTATGTGTGTGTGTATATATATATATATATATATATATATATATATATATCTGTGCACAGTACTGGACAGACTTGCATCACCTGTAAATGAATGGCATGTAACTTCTTAAATAACCATTAAAATGTTTCCATTCTAATGATCTCTAGTATTGTGCTCAATAAGGACATACTGCAAATAACATCAGCCTCTGTTGTGTCGCTATTTTGCTGTGGACCAACCTGGATTACCATATTTCCCCCTTAAGGAAGATGCCATTTTGAGACTTTGATCCATGTCACTCATAGAGTGCCTCATTGCCATCTCAACATTAACATTTTAAAGAAAATAAACTGTATGCTATATCTCATAGTTAACTCTTATGTTTCTTAATTTTTTTTATTTCTAAATTTATCATTTATTTAGTTTTATACACCTTTTTTTCCCCTGGTAACATACTACCCAGTGGTGTCTCCCTACAGTACTTTCATGAATTGTACAGACCCAATTTTCAAATAGCTTTTTTTCTAATAAAATCCCCCAACTGGACTGCCTCTGACTCTCTTCAACATCATTTCTTTTTTTTCTCTTTACTTTGTGGTATTCTTGATGTTTTATTTAAATATTTGGTTCCCCTCCTTTGGCGTCCCCCTGTTATTCACAAAACTATAGGTCCAAAAATCCACCACAACACTAGTACTCCATTCGCAGAACTGAAAGCACTTGTCTGTTGTGTTGCTATACCTCTGAAGATCTTAAAAGTCCCACACCTGCCTGAGGAACTTCTTTCTGTTTCTCATCCCGGCAAGTGTTTTTCTTGGTGTCTCCATTCCTCTCACTGTTACGCACATGATGTGTTGTGGTGTCACTGTTTCGTACATGATTTCTTATGAAAAAACAGCTTTTAAATAAATTATACCAAATAATTAGGAAAATAAGTGGTGTCTAACTTTTCAGCCAAGGTTCACATAGCTGATTAAGAAAACAAGAGCTGTAAAACAAATAGATACAGTCAGCAGGTAAATGTTGACACCTCTGGTGACAATGCATTCAAAAGTAAATGTTTAAACATAACTATGGCTGCATTACATACATTAACTCAAGTATTTTTTTTTGTAGTAAGACTATATCAGATAGTTACACTTTTGTTGTTGTTGTTGGGTCCCTGTTAACCACATGACTTGATGTGGTGTCACTGTTACGTACATGACTTCTTATGAAAAAACAGTTTTTAAATAAATTGCACTGAATAATTAGGATATTCAGTGGTGTCTAACTTATCCACCAATGTTCACATAGTGAATTATAAAAAAAAGAGCTGTAAAAACAAACAGATACAGTCAGCAGGTAAACTTTGACATGCCCAGTAAAAATGCATTCAAAAGTAAATGTTTAAACATAACTGTGGTTGCATTACATACATTAACACAAGCATTTCTTGTAGTAGGACTATGTTGGATAGTTAGACACTTATATTGTTGTTGTTGTTGGGTCACTGTTGACCACATGACTTGATGTAGTGTCACTGTTATACACATGACTTTTTGTGGTGTCACTGCTACACACATGACTTTTCATGAAAAAACAGTTTTTAAATAAAGTACACTTAAAAATTAAGAAATTCAGTGGTGTCTAACTTATCCACTGAGGTTCACATAGCAGATTAAAAAAAGGGCTATAAAAATAAATGGATACAATCAGCAGCAAAACTTTGACATGTCTTGTTTTCACAGCAGTGGTGCACAAAGATAAATTGTGGTGTAATTACTGTCAGGTAATACTTAGAATAAAATAATGAAATGTTGCATACTATGGTACCTAAATAGCTTCAATAACCATATTAATTTTGAAAAAAAGGAAAAAAAAATTAAACTGAAAATTCAACAGCAGGGACACTGTGTTACAGACATTACCTGATCCAAGTTCTAACTTAAAGACTCATTATCTTATACATTCAGATGATGAACTATCTTTATATTTGGTATTACATTCGCTCCATGTGCACCCAATGTAACAATGATATAGTTATGGGATTAAAGTAAAAATAATTGGGGACACGAATGTTACACTTGGTCTCTTGGCTTCCCGGCCAATGTCCTTTGGGGTAACCATTGCCTCAGTGCTTCGTACTGAGGTTCTTTGCTCTCTCTCTCTCTCTTTCTCTCTCTATATATATACAGCATATATATTTTTTGTCCTACCATGGCTGCCGGCACCCTTCTCCTTCAGGCTGCCACATCACCACCTCTTTTCCCACCAGACTCATGCTTTGACTGCACTTTGCTGGACACACTCCTATCTTGACTTCTGGAATTCTGTGAGAGCAGCTTGTCCCTACTGGGGGCCTCACCAGCTGTTGTCATGAAGTAGACTCCTGAGAGCTCTTTACTCCCCTCTCCATTGGTGGCCAGTCTGAGCTGGGGCCATGTCATAACCCAACCTACTGAAGCAATGTCTCTGCAGCATCCAGAGGAGGCGTACTGTACATCAAGTGTGTTGAGGAGGGTTCAGGCATGGGGAGAGGCAGAGAACCATTATCCAGTGCACCGGTGTGGAATTTTTCCTGTTCTTGTCTCCACACACCTGCTTCCCACTTTGCTCATACACATGCATGGCTAGCCTGAGGGGTGCCTGATGGTGCGTGGCCACCAACACCATCACTGGCACCTCTACCGGTCACCAGAAGCAGCCACTAGAGAACAA
Source organism: Neoceratodus forsteri (assembly GCA_016271365.2). Taxonomy (NCBI): domain Eukaryota; kingdom Metazoa; phylum Chordata; order Ceratodontiformes; family Ceratodontidae; genus Neoceratodus; species Neoceratodus forsteri. The sequence goes on along the minus strand of CM057458.1, from coordinate 979,871,454 downwards.
AGCTGTAAGCTGCCTCCCCACAAGGGGGAAGCATACAAATGATACTCTTTCACCCTCTCTGATGATCTCCACTACTGATATCCTGAGTCCAGGGCATGACCTCAGGGTGCCAGTATACCAGAGTAATTCCACATCATGTGGTGCCTCAGGGTTGGCTACCATTGCATTTTTATAAATTAAATCATTGTAATCAAGCAATGTTATGAAGGTAGCTTGAACTAGTCTTTTTCTGGTATCAACAGAAAAGCAGAATTTATTTCTATAATAAGAACTTAATCTAGGGCTTAACTTTTTATAGAACTTATCAACATAAGTATTAAAGGACAGTTTGCTATCCAGCCAAAGGCCAAAATACTTAAATCCATGAGCTTCAACTTGTCTCCCAACAGGGTGGGAATGCTAGGGGAGGGAGGGGCATCAAGTGTCGTCTTATTGCAAGGTGCAAAAACCATGAATTTCATTTTAGTGACATTGAGGAAAAGCTTAGAGACACATAAGTTGGTTTGCAATGTATCAAATGCAGACTGGAAGTCATTCACTTTTGCAGCTAAGGTGGGTCTGGCAATGTATAAAACAGCATCATCAGCATAACAGTGTACACTGGCATTTTCAGTACCAGCCCCAGCATCATTAACATAGATCAGGAATATGAGCAGCCCAAGTATAGACCCTTGTGGTACACTTTTATGTATAGTAGCACAGGAGGATGCCTTCCAGCTTTATTGCTGCTGACAATCTATTAAGTAACTACTGAACCATCATACCACTGCTTGGCTAATGCCTATATCGTGTGCTTATTCAGCAAGATGTTATGGTCTGCTGTATCAAATGCCTTGCTGAGATCCAAAAAGACAGCAACATTCATATGTTTCTGATCCATGGCAGTGAGTCATTCATTAGTTAGCATAAACAGAGCCATTGAAGTACTATACTTTGCAAAGTATAAAAACCAGGTTGTACAGGAATGATAATACTGACATCATCAAGATACTCGTGTAGTTGTTCTTTAACTGATTTTTCTAAAATTTTAGCCAGCATGGAGAGAATGGAGGTAGGCCTATAATTATTTAAGGAGGCCTTGTCTCCAGACTTAGATAGGGGGATTATGTAGGCCATCTTCCAGAATATCAGTATTTCATTATGTTTGATTGAAAGGTTAAAGAGGTGGCTTAAAAGACATTCAGGGTGTAGTTTTCTAGTTTCAGGAAGAAAGGTTCTAGATTATCGACTTCTGTGCTTTTGTTTTGTGTGCCTGAGCTTTGAAGGAGTCATTCCACTTGTAAGAAGCAGAATGGCTTAAAATTATCAAGGAATTTACTGGTATGAGCATATGTACAGTAGATGGCATCAGATCAGGTAAAAGGAAGAGAGGCTGCAGGAGATTTATCAAAGGCAGCTCCAGCAGAGACAAAATAGGAATTAAACTTCTCAACCATCATTTGTGTATTAGTAATTAACTTATCAACTAACAGCTGCTTTGGAAAGGATGCAGGGGAATACCCTTCTTTTAGAGTCTTTACTGACTTCCAAAATTTAGAGGAGTAAATTTTAGTTTCTTCCGATAATTTCAAATAATAGTTGGATTTAGCTGCCCGAATTTGTTCTGTGCAATGATTTCTCATTTGTCTAAAGGTCAGCCAGTCGTGTGGTAATTTAGTGGACCTGACTTTGGTCCATTTTGTATCTCTATCCCTCAGTGCTGTTTTTAGTTCATGGTTAAACCAGGGACAGCTCTCATTATTGTCTTATATTTCAGTAGGGGTACATGTCTATTTATGACCTTGAGCACTAGATAGTTGAAAATGTCAGCAGATGTGTGTTTTGAGGGGCCCAGCTAGAAACTCTGCCAGTTAATATTTGCTAAGTCATGACTGAAGGCTGATGCATTGAATTGTGTCTGATGTCTTTTGTAGGCAAATGATGGTTGACTATTCAATTTGTTTGCCCCCCTGACACAAACCACCACATTATGTTCACTGAAATTATTATTGAGCACAGAAATTAATCAATTTTTTGTAGTGTATTCATAAAACACAGAAAATTTGCCTAAATACTGTGACTGATGTTAATTTCAATCATAAAGATGATATCTAATACTTTGAGCTAATGGCTTTACATAAAGGGCAAACACGAGAGGGGAAGGGGACACTTCTGACTTATTCCATGGGACAAAGGGAAACAGGGTGAAAAGGAACCACTCACTTTCTCTGTAGCGTGTGGTACTGCATATATATAGCTATAATAAGAATTAGAATTCCGGGGGAAAGCCAAAATGTGACAGGATGTCCACCAAAAATTCCCACGACACTCTGTCAAATGCCTTTTCAACATATAAACTGAGGATCAGAGCTGGGTTTTAGTGGTCGTGACATGATTTGATAACAACAGGGTCTGTGTTATGTTGTCCTGGGTTTGGTGGGAACTGATAAAACCTGACTGACCAGGATCTTTCAAGTCCGGGAGTACAGTCTCCGGTCTCCTGACAATTACCACCATAATTATTTTATAACTGGTGTTCAAAACTGAATTTGATCTATATGATTCACATTTTATTTTTCCTTTCATAGTTTTAGAAATGACTGAAATAGTGACATATTTCTAAGAGTCTAGGGGGCCTCCCATTAAAATATGGTGAAGTGGAGGCAATAGTAATTTTTTTAAAAGTTATAGGAACATTTTTTTACACTTCTTGATACCCTCCTGTTTTTCTTTTAGTGCCTGTCCAATATTTTGATATGTTTCAACCTTTTTTTTGTTAAATTCATAACCTAACATTTTTGCCATTGTTACTACCCTGAATCCTTCTCTTGTAAGCAATTGCTGCTCTTTTCATACTGCCTGAACATTCTATGACATAAATAACATTATTCCAGGTCATTCAGATAAATAGCATGGAATGGTGTAATGGATGTAATGAAATGTCTTAGAAATATGGAAAGAAAAAGCAGTTACTGCAGAGGAGAGTGGAACTCTGTGTAGATCTGAGGGCACCCCAAAGCCACCTTAGTTCAGAGGAGTTGGCCCTCTGGCACAGTGGTAGAACTACTTCCCATGATGTGGATGACATGGGTTTGGGAATGAAGCTGGGCTGTTGGAGGGCTGGCTGGGGTGGAGAAGGATTGAGCATCCTATGGACTGCTCTCCTTCTCTGCAGAGGAAAGGGTTGCTGTTCCCGTTGCAATACTGCCACCAGGGTGACCACAAGTAGAGATGCAGCAGAGAATGCCATGTTGGGGGGTGACATCCGCTGGGATACCCATGCTTATTGCATTGATCTCCCCGTGTGCATACCAACACCACCAGGGGACTGTGGGAACCAGAACCAAAAAGCTCAGCCCTGGTGTCAACTTCTGGTGGGACCCTGATAAATCTGGGCCACCACCAATCAGCTGCCGGATGATGTGCATGACTGGGGGTGTAGCTGGCCACCACCTACCCCTGCCTGGAGGGTAAACTGAGGCTCCATGGGGATGGGCTACAGTGGGAAAAGCAGAGGATCGCAGATAGCCTGGTGGCTCCTAAGCCCAGAGGACTGCCCAGAGAATTGGGGGCAAAGAAATGTCAATTAAGAAAACAAAAAAATTGATCAGTGCATTTCAGAATACATAACTGGCATGGAAACATAAATCGGAAGGTAGTTAACTAAGTAAAAATAATTTCTTATCACTTACCACAGTGCCTAGAGCTTGTAGGATTGAGTGCTATAGAAATAAAGCTTTACTTACATACCTATAGATTCATAGATATTTCAAGCTAGATAGACTTTTGTCCTTAATGCTTGCCTTTAGTACCTGTTTTGATTTTGTCGTTTACTAATTTTTTAATAATCATTTTTAAGTCATATAGTTATACTTGAATTTGTTTTCCCAGAAGAATGTATCGAGTCTGTTTTTAAAGGTATGCATACTTGTACTAGTTACCACCTCAGCTGGCAATGAATTCCACCCAGCAACAGCTCTCTGGCTGAACCAGTGTTTTCATGGTAGTGTTTGCCATCTCTGAGTTGCCAAATGAAGCGGATGTCCTCTTGATTCCTATTTAGATTTTCTCAGGGTAATCCCTATGTTTTGTGTTAAATCTATATCTTGTACAGTTTTATATAACATACAATTGTAACCCCTAATCCTTCTGTACTGCAGTGAATATAGATTTAATTCCTACAGTCTTTCAGGATATGACATGCCTTTAAATCCTTCGACAGCCCTACGCTGGATTCCCTCCAACCTGTGAATATCCTCTTTTATATAAGGAGCCCACACCTGGCCACAGTATTCCAGATTTGGCCTTACCAGAGCACTATACAGGGGCATAATGACACTTCTACTCCTGCTAGTCATATGCCTCGGTATACAATTTAGAATCTGGTTATTTTTTTAACCAGTTTATTACAGTGGGAACTGAATTTTAAGTCTGTACTAATTGTAATTCCTAAATCTCTTTCCTCAGTTGTTTCCCTAAGTACAGAATTGCCTATTTTGTATGATGATTTGCTATTTTTTCCCCATATGCATTACAGTGCATTTTGCACTGTTTAGTTCAAGTTTACTATTTTTAGTCCACTTATGTATGGTGTTTAGTGCATTTTGTAAAGCAGTGGAATTTTTTTGTGTATTTGTTATGGCTCCAATTCTGCAGTCATGCGCAAATTTTGTCACCCAAATATCTTTGTTTGATACTTTTAGTGATGTTATATAAATATTGAAGAGACAGGGACCCAACACCGAACCCTGAGGGACCCCGCTAGTCACTTCAACCCAATTTGACATATGGCCATTTACTACCACTCTTTGTCTTCTCTCAGTGAGCCATGTTTCTATCCAGTTTATTATGTTAATGTAGAATTTGAATTATTTAAGTGTATTTATTAATTCTTGGTGTGGGAGCTTATCGAAAGCCTTTGAAAAATCCAAAAAGACAACATCCACATTGTTTCCTTCATCCAAAGCCCTTCCAAACTTTCTCATAAAAAGCCAACAGGTTTGTCTGGCATGATCTGTTTTTTCAAAGGTCATATTGTACGGGATCCTGTAATTTACTTTTTTCTAAGTATTCTGTTATATGATTCTTTAAAATGGATTCCATAATCTTTCCCATAACTGACGTCAGGCTCACCGGTCTATAATTTTGTGGGTCTGTTCTTAATCCCTTTTTAAAAATAGGTATCACTAATGCCTCTCTCCATCCCTGTGGGACTATCCCTTTATCTAATGAATTTTGAAAAATGTATGTCAAGGGTGCAGCCAATTGTTCACCTAATTCATAAATTACCCTTGAATGGATCTCATCAGGTCCTCGTGATTTATTTGTATGTAACTTTTTTAATTTATCAAGTACATGTTTCTTTTTTATTTGTATAAGTCCAAGTACAGAATTGATTTTGTCTCCTGTATTGAATATAGAGCCTGGATTGAAAACTGAACAAAAAAATGCATTTTGAATTTGTGCGGTTTCTTTGTTATTCACCGTGTGTCCTTGTGTATCTTTAAAAGGTCCTACCATATTACTACTTTTCTTTTTGTTATTTATATATGAATAAAACATTTTTTTAGTTGTCCTTAACCTATACTGTGAGTTTATATTCATATTCTTTCTTAGCTTTTTTAATTTCATGTTTGACTTTTTTAACCAAATTTCTATATTTCGTTATATCTTGTATATTTTTATGATTTTTTGTTTTGTGGTAACATTTTTTTTAATTTATTAATTTCTTTATTCTTGGGGTTAACCATTTAGGACTACTTTTTTTTTGTTTGCATACTTCTCATAATGTGGTATATTTGTATGTATAGTTGTTTTAAGTTTGGCTACTAGTAACTGTCACATTTCATTTATAGATTTATTTACAATTTCACGTTTCCAATCCCACTGTATCATAGCTCTCCTCGTACTATTGTTCTCTACTTCCTTAATTTGAAAAAAGACAGTCTGATGGTCGCTATTTCCTAAAGGACTACATATTTGTACCTCATTTGCCAAGGTTCCCAAATTTGTTAATATTGAGTTGAGAGTTTTTTGTTCCCTAATTTTTCCTGACACAACTTGTTCAAGTCCTATCTGATTTATTGCATCCATAAACTGCATATCTGTTTTGGTTTTACCTTGTTGTTTTTCCCAATCAATGTCTGGCAGATTAAAATCCCCTGTGAAAATTATTTTATGTGTTGGATCTAAGTTTCTTATACTGTTTATTAATACCATATCATTTTCAGAGGTAATGAAGGGTGGTCTATACAGTAATCCTAATATAATTTTAGGTGCTTCTTTAGGTATAAGTTTTATCCATAGCATTTCTAGGTCATCACTATCCCATTTTATTTCCTCACATTGTATTAATTCTTCAATGTAGCTAGCTACCACCCACCACCTTTCCTATGTTCTCTTGATAAATAAAATAATTTATAGCCATTTATGTTTTTGTTCCATTTATCTTCCTTTGTCCACCACATTTCAGTTATGAGTGCAATTTGTATATTTTTTGTGTATAATAGATATTGTAGTTCATCAAACTTTTTTATCAAACTTCTTGCATTAATTAGTACTCCCCTCCAGCCTATTTGTAGGTCTTTAACTTTTGTTACTAGGTTATAAATTTCCTTCCCCTGTTTATTCAGTTTAAATGAAAAGCTATAACATCATTCATTTTTTTACTCAGGATATGAGTACCAGCTTTATTTAAGTGCACTCCATCCCATTTAAAAATTATATTATTTCTGAATGTACTTGAATTATCCATGAAGCCAGTATTGTTTTGTTTACAGAAGACTCGTAACCACCTATTTAGTTTCTCAATTGTTTCATTTTTAAATCCAAATTTACCATGTGTTGGAAGTAAGCCTGATATTATTAGATCCCCTTCTTTTTCTCTGATTTTTTTTATTGTGTGTTGATAATCTTGGATGATGGAATCTATATTACTATTTCCCCCATTGTGTATGCCTACATGAAGTATTACCAATGGTTTTTGTAGTCCTTCCATTAGTCTATCCAATAATTTTATTATATCTGCTATTTTTACCCCTGGTAGTGAACTCTCAGTTGTGTACAGTTTTCTTCCTTGACACACCAGTGAGTCAATAACTCTGGTGATAGAATCACCTATTATCAAAATGTCTATGTTTCTTTCTTTATTTTCCTCACCATTTCCTGCAGATGCTCTACGTTAAAAGGTTCAGTTGTACTACTATAACTTGGACGACTTTCTTGATTTTGTACTCCATCACTGTCTAATGTCTCCTTGTTTTGTTTTGGATTTCTAACTCTATCGTGTATATTTATACCAGTTTGTATGTCAGTTTTATGTAAATAGCCATCTCTCTCATACTGGTCTTTTAAGGTTTTTACATTTTCAGGGTCTAATACCATGTACCTATTTTCTAAGTCTGGGTACTTTTTTGATTCTAATGTTACATTGTGAATTTTAGAAGTTTGTTTCTGTATTATTTCCCAGTTATTTTCCTGTTTTTCATTTTGGTTCATAATCTTTTGCAATGTTGGTATTAAATGCTGATCAATTTTTTTTGTATTGAATCATTTTCTACTAAGAATGAATCAATAAATGCTTCTAATTCTCCTATATCTCTGTGGACCTCCATTTCCCCAGCTTTTCTTGTAACTTCTACCCTCTGAAGTAGATACTCAATTTCCTTTTGTAAAGCACTTATCAGCACACATTTTTCACATGTGAATTTATCTGTCACTACCTCCTCTGTATACATTTTACATAGTGTACAGGGTTTGTGGTTCTTTTTCTTCACTTTAGGGTTTACCATTTTTATTTTATTGGTGTTTGTCAGTGTAGTATATATTTAATGGTACTTACAAATCTTTAAATGTTTCTCAATCCCTCAGAGGTCCCAGCAGACACAGCAGACACGCGTGTCTCTGTACGTGTCTCTGGCACACGGTGACTGTGTGCTCATCCCACTTGAGCTCGCCCTGCTCGCTTGGGGCATTTGAATTTATGGAGAGTGAGCAGGAAGTGTATATGTGTGGCACTTCTTGTCTGCTTGCTCACTGCACCCAGTACTTGCCTTTAAGGATTTATAAAACTTAGGGTCATAGACATCTGGGCCAAGACTTTCTCCGTTTTTAGCTTTTTAATCACCTCCAAGATTTTGTGAGTTGAGTGCCTCTTTGTGCTGATCTGGAAAATCAGGCAAGCACAAGGATTCCAAAGATTTATCTCCCTGTACATTAGGGCATTCCTCTGGTTTTTAATAAAGGTAGTAATAATAATTTCTCAAAACCTGTACAGTTTTGTTTGTTTTGTAAACAAAAGCCAGTTTGTACATGTCATAAAGCCTCTCAATGGTAGGTTTATGTCTTTTCTGTCTAAGTCTATACCTTAATACTTTATTTGCATGGTCTTCTCTCTCATAGTACTTCTGTTGTAAATATCTCAAAGCTAGTTCTGTTTGAAAATTAAGGATTTCTTGAATCTCTCCCTACCTTTTCTTTATTTATGGCAATAATGAAGTGCCCCCCTGCTTTTGCCCCTACTACAGAAAGCTAAAAGTATCAGTTAGTACTTTCATCCACCTCTCTCGCTGCCATTTCTGATAAGTGGCACAAACTATGATTTCTCCTGTTAAGACATCTATCCAATCCTAAAAGGTTCTGGTTCCAAATAAACTCCTTGCTAAAGGGAGGTTCCAGCACTCCAGACGGTACAATTGAGGCTAACAGCCAGGTTGTTGATGACCCCATTGCAATTGCCAATACCTTCAATAGCTTCTTCACAGATCTAAGTACAAACCCAAGCCACCATTCTCCCCCAACTCCCAATACTCAGGTGTAACTGAAAACCACCTTTCTCAGTTTCACCTTCAGCTAATCAGGAAGAATGAGGTGCTAGCCCTATTGAAACAGATAAAAGCAGATGGCTCTCCCGAGTCTGATAAGCTGGACCCTAAACTACTTAAAGCAGCTGCCCCAGTGATTGCCCTCCTGGTTACCATGCTACTAAATTGGTCCTTTCAGGAAGGGATTATCCCTAACAAATTGAAAATGGCGGTGGTGATGCCTGTACATAAGGGAGGACCCCATGAGCCCATGGAGAATTATTGGCCTATATCTGTCCTCTGCCCACTGGCAAAGGTACAAGAGAGGCTGGTATATAACCAGCTCCAGGAATACCTTCATAAGCACCACGTGCTCTCTGACAAACAAATAACTTCAAAAAATTCCATGGTATGGACACAGCACTCATAAAATTTACAGCTGATACTCTGAGGGCCTTGAACAAAGGCTTATTGACAGGAGTCATCTTCATGACCTTACAAAGCATTTGATTTGGTCAACTACAGTATGCTCTTTAACAAGCTAGCACTTTTGGGGTTAGACAGCCACTCCCTCTTTTGGTTCTCTAGCTACCTAACAACTAGATCACAGGAGGTTAAATAGAAAGGAGGTCACTTGAGTCACCTTACCATCACTGATGGAGTTCCACAGGGCTCCATACAAGGCCCACTACTCTTTTCCATATTAATGGATTATACTGGCAAAAGTTGTAGTGATGGAAACCTTCTCTTATACATGGATGATGCAGTGCTATATTGGAGTGCTGCTGATGTTAGTACAATTGCTTCTAGGCTCTATGCTAATTTAAATGCATTTGAAAAATGGTTTGCTACCAATATGTTGGTAATGAATGAAAGAAAAGTCAAGGCAGTCTTATTTGGACCCAACACCTAGGCACAACTAGACAACACCTGCTCACATGAGCAACCTCTTCTGGAGCACTGATTAAGATTATTGACATGGTAAAATATCTTGGTACCTACATTGACCAAGAACTCATGCTTAAACCTCAAGTGGACCACATCACACAAATCATACACCAGACACTTGGCCTATTGTATCGATTGGGTAACTCTCTGACTGTTGAGTCCAGGCTTGCCATAGCAAATGGTACCTTACTCTCTATGATGCTGTATGGTGCCACTGTACTCCATTTCCTCAGGAACTCAGAGACCAACAAAGTGCCTGTCTTGTACAACAAGATTAGTCATTTTGCGTCTGGTCCCCCCCGAAGGCACCACTGTGAAGTTCACTTCTTGTTGAACTGGCCTGACCTATAGGATGACTTATCCCTCCTTTGCCTCCCCTTCAAACTGACCAAGGTGACGGTCTACAGCCCCCCAAAAGCCTTAATGGTCTACTAACCCCTAAGCCTTTGAGATGATCACTGTGTTCCCTGAACTGCAACCTACTTAAAATCCCCAGGGTGTGAACCAACTTGGGCAAATGGTCCTTTACCCACTCTGCTCCATATTACTGGAACACCCTTCCTGATACTCTACTTAACTCCACCTCCCATGGAAGATTTAGAAAAGGGCTTAAAATCTACCTATTAGAGTGTTGTCAATGCAATTGCTATTGTTGATCCTCCTTTACCTCCTCTAATCTATCTCAACTACTATACCTCTTCAATCTTTTACATGGTGTATGGGGTATTGTTTGCTGGTGAACTATTGCTTCTCCAAATTACTTTGTATACCATGACCACTGACTGTATCTCACAAGTACTGTCCTATTTATGAGCTATGGTCTTTTATAAACTATTGTTCAATTTACTGTATGTAACTAAATCCCATTGTCTTTGTTCGCAATTGTGCATTTGACAATGTTCTGTTGTTTCTGTATTTACTTGTAATTATTGCTTGTAACTAACTCTGGGCTGCCCCTGAATAAGGGACCTATGGTCTCAGTGGGCCTAGCTGATTACCAAAATTCCATAAGTAAATAAAATAAATAAGATGACATTCAGTGTGTCCCAGGTTATAGCTGAGTCTACCACCAGTGTTGTATTCCCCTGTAAAATCAATTACATTTTTTCTTCCATGGGGGTTTTGAATTTGGGGTTATTCAACATGTCAGTATTAGGGTGTCACTGCATGTAGCATTTATCCTGTGATAAAAAGAAATTAAGTGTGACTGGGCTTGGCCTGACAATACAAAAGCTTATTTCACAAATTCACACTACATCCCAATGTTCCATCAATATGAGAAAATAATCAATTCATTAATACCTCTCATGAGGGTTGGAGTAGAAAGTATATTTTTTGTAGTGGGGTGTAAATGCCACTGATCATCTACCAGACACAACTCCTTCAGTAACACTTTGCAGTGCCTCTGTGCTGAATTTAGTCTTGAGAGGTCGACTGCTGTCAAATGTAAGATTAAAATATCCCACTATGATCAGGATGCCCTTCTGGAATTCCAATATTTTATTAAATATTTGCTGCACTGTTGAGATATTGATGTGACGAGACACACATAAACTAACCAATATACAACAGGTACCTTTTATATTTCCTACCCTTATTACTATATGTAGTTTAACTGTGGATTGGAGTGGTTTTAGAAAGGAAAAATTCCACCCTTTGGCATTGTCCTACAGTGTAGGAAGAACCTACCACCTCCTGAAACCCATATTTATGTAATTTTTCATGCTCCACAATGGACAGATGGGTCTTTTGAAAGAGAGTCACCATAGGTTCTGTTTTTTCAAGTGCCACTGTCATCTTGGAACATTTAATAGGACTGCCAGTATCATTGTCAGACCATACCAGTGCCCCCTGTATTCATCTTTGCATGGCAAATGGCAGTGAACAATCTCAGTAAAATCCTTGTACCAACCTGAGTGATATTTTGCTCATAATGTTTCCTGTAGTCAAAACCATAGTGATTTAAAACAAATCACTATAACTGTACTGTATGTACGTTAAGTAATGTAAACAAAGACATAAACAGCAGTAGATATTTAATAAATAACCATATGTAACAACAAAGTCTGAAAACAATGGTGACCTCCATAGTAGGGGGTTGGTGAGACATTTAATTTATTTTTTTTTATTTCTCAAGTTTAAACTGAGGTTTAAATAGTTGTAGGAATCAAAAAGTTTAAAGGCAACAGTCCATTTTGTTTATTTTAAAAATTTTACTAATCACCGAAAGTGAGTGGAGGTGCAGTGTTCAGCGTGACATCAGGGAGATGGCTGGCTGGCTGCCATGCACAGAGCGAGGGAAACCCAGCATGTGTTTGCCGTTATAACCAGCTGGGTATAACAGCAAATTATAACCAGGTTTTCCTAAGCGGAAAAAATGCTCACCAGTAATTATATATATATTGACCTCCCTGCAGTGGGCTATCTTCTAGATTGGTAGTCATAATCCAATAAGTCTATGTACCAAGTCCAAGCAAAAATCAGGGCATGCATAGAAGGACTGTAGGCAAATCACCCTCTGTCATCCATAACATTGCCTGTGTAATGCTGTATTAGTCAGTTGGGCAACCATTAAAAAGGTCCTTTTGTTATTAACATAGAAACATAGAAACATAGACTTAGAGGGCACATAAAGACTGCTTAGTCCACCCAGTCTGACCATTTCCCCAACCTATTGGATAGGCTGCAGATCCTCATTAACCAACAGCCTACTTCTTCCTACCCACTCACCAGAATTGCCTTATGTCTGCCCCATGCATTCTTGAATTCCCCTACTGTGTTTGACCTCACAACCTGCTAAGGAAGGCCGTTCCATGCATCCACCACCATCTCCATGAAAAAATACTTCTTCACATTGCCCTTGAGCAGTCCCCTCCTCTATCTTCAAATTGTGCCCCCTTGTTCTTGCACATCTCTTTTTCTGAAAGATGATACCCTCCTGGACTTTTTTGATTCCCTTTAGGTACTTGAAAGTTTCCATCATGTCCTCCTCTCCCTCTTTTCCTCGAGGGTATACATATTAAGCTCCTTAAGTCTCTCATCATATAACTTCTGGTGCAGACCCTGCACCATTTTAGTTGCCCTCCTCTGGACTGCCTTCATCCTGTCTATGTCCTTGTGCAGATGGGGTCTCCAGAACTGCACGCAGTACTCCAGATGGGGTCTCATAAACTGTCTGTACAGAGGGATAACAACTTCTTGTTTTCTACTTGGGATGCCTCTTTCTATACATCCCAGTATCCCCCCAGCCCTCCTTACTGCCTTCTCACATTGCTTGCTTACCTTTAGGCCATCTGATATGACTACCTCCAGGTCCTTTTCCATTTTTGTTGTTGTTAGTACCTCTCCCCCCACTGTATACTCTTCTTCTGGGTTTTTGTTTCCAAGGTGCATTACTTTGCACTCCTTTGCATTGAATCCAAGCTGCCATTCATTTTGACACAATTGTATGTGAACATCCCCTATAGTAGCTCTGAGGAGAGGAGAGGAGAGAGCAGATAGGAGGGAGAGGTGAGAGGTACATTATCCCTGCAGAAAGAAAGCTGTGACACCATCAGTCAGTATTCCCCACTGTCAAATTCTGAACCAAGCTGCAGGGGTGGCACAGCTGGTGGTCATAAAATAATATAAGAACTGTTTGGTAGAGAGGAGACATTAAGAAAAAATTAACAGAAACTGTCAAAGGAAGTAACAGATCAAATATTTTATTGCTTCTTCCGTTGGTTTGTAAAGTTTAAAACAACTTATTTCTAAAATTGGTGTAATATTTTGAGCGAGGACAGGACCTGAAGATTGGATTTACTGGGTTGCAGGAGGCTATCCAATAGTCAGTTTCCTCTCTGCCTTGAGGAGGTTTCCCTCCCCCTGCAGAATCAACTAACTGCCTGTGTGAGCAACTTTTCTCTTTATGAAATGAGACATATATATATATATATATATATATATATATATATATATATATATATATATCTATATATTCATGGCAAAAAACTCAGTTTAATACATCAGTTAAGGTTATTCCACAGTGACAAAAGCGAGGAAATTTGGTGTTGGGGTTGAAAGCCCCTTGCACCCCAGCCCACCCCCAAACTGGCATCAGGGTGTGCATTGGGTCATCAGCCTAACTCTCACCCCATCACATATGTAAACAAGCTGAGGTATAGGAGAATGGGGTGAGAGTTAGGGACCAATGACCCCAATGCACACTGATGCCGGTTTGGGGGGTGGGCTGGGGGTGCAAGGGGGGCTTTCAATGATAACACTGAATTTTTTCACTTTTATCGCTGTGTAACAACCCTAACTGATGCATTAAATGGAGTTTTTTGCCATGAATTTCCCTTCTTTTTGAGAATGAGGATTATAAATAGTGAATGGAATGCGGTGGTGGGAGCACGGGCCCTTCGGGCCCTGTGCTTCCACCATGTGATGTGTTGTGACATAGTAATGGTAAATGCAATGTGCTAATGGTTACGAAAATGGTGACACAAATGTAAATGGTAAAGCAAACATTGATAGAAATGCAAGTGCAAAGTGATGCCAAAGCAAGCAGTGACGCAAACGGAGATGCAAGCACATATAGAAACACAACTGGTAACATGCATGGTCACGCTACCGCTATTGTAAATGCAAATGTTAACTGTTATAGCAACAATAAAACCAAAGGGAACAGAAACGGAAACTCAAATGCAAGCGTGTATGGAAACGCAAAGCGTAACGCGCATGGTCACGGTACCACAATTGCAAATGCAAATGGTAATGGTAACAGCAAAAATAATGCCAAAGCAAACAGAACTGGAAAGGCAAATGCATGCGTGTACAGAAACACAAACCGTAATGCGCACGGTCACGGTACCGCAATTGTAAAAGCAAATGGTAATGATAACAGCAACAATAATGCCAAAGGAAACAGAAACGGAAATGCAAATACAAGCGCGTACAGAAATGCAAACTGTAATGCGCATGGTCATGGTGCCGCAATTGGAAATACAAATTGTAATGGTAACAGCTAAAATAACACCAAAGAAAACAGAAATGGAAACGCGAACACAAGCGCATACAGAAATGCAAACCGTTACACACACGGTCATGGCACCGCAATTGTAAATGCGAATGGTAACGGTAACAGCAACAATAATGCCAAAGAAAACAGAAACGGAAACGCAAATGCAAGTGCGTATGGAAACGCAAACCATAACATGCAGTCATGGTATTGCAATTCTAAATGCAAATGGTAACAGTAACAGCAACAATAGCGCCAAAGGAAACAGACATGCAAAAGCAAGCATGTATGGAAATGCAAGCCGTAATGCTGACAGGCACAGGAACGCAATTAGAAACGCAAATGGTAATGGTAAAAACAACGATGATGCAAAATGAAAGACAAACACAAACGCAAATGGAAGGGCGACCGCAAACGCAAATGGTAATCTGCTCGGTGACGCAAAGCGAAACACAAACAGAAACAGTACTTTAGATGCAAATGGTAAGAGTAACACAAACGCAAGTGCAAACAGAAACGCAAAGGATAACGCACACAGTGGCATACATGGGAATGCTAATGCAAATGGGTATGGAAACGCAAGTGGAAACGCTATGTGTAACTGTAAGTGGAGCGCACACCCTGGTTTTCCCCAACTGCTGCATAGAGAAACACAGTGACTACAAAGTATGTATGCATAATAATGGGCCTGGGACCAGAAAATGAGCTCTTGGAATACTAAATTGTTTATATCTCAGGAACCATACGATGTAGAGAAAAAAATTTAAATTTCATATGAGTCATGACTTTCCTGGCTAGGTTTGCATTTTTGCATTTTTCCAACGAAAAGTCCGTATCTTGCACCGTTTCCGAGATACGGGCCCCAAAAGGCGCGGTGGATGCCACAATGTTAGTCTATGGGAGAAAGCGTCAACTTTGGAGTACCGTAACTTTGCATCCCTGCAATATTTTTTCACCAAACCAACAAAAGGCACATCTGTGAGATATTGGCTTTCCTCCCTCCAAATTTCAGCCTAAAAGACTAAACCATTCTTTTGCAGCAGGGTGGCAAACAATTCCTGTCATTTTGGCCATAGTGTTGCAAAGTAGTATCGTGATTTGCAACACTTCCGCAAAAAAAATCACAAACGAGTCGCACGTGCGACACTACTTTGCGACACTACTTTTCCCAGAAATTTCAAAAGCATATTTCTGGGGTGTTTAACCCCAAAATAAAGACATGCCTTGCATCCTCAGAGCTCGACTAGGTAAACACAAAAAGAATTGTGCCCCTAGATGGTCCCAATTTTAAATGCCAAGCATTTCTGTGATCAGTAACTGAAAAAAATGGCTGACTCATGACACTACAGGGGTCATTTGCGACACTAAAAACTGCACTTGCGACACTGTCGAACTTTTTGTTAACTTTTCCCATTGACTATAATGGGAAACTTGTTTTTTGAATAACTTTTGAACCATTCAATATTCTTTCACAGAATCTTCAAAAGGCACATTGGGGACACTGGTAGCATGTTCCCTGAAGTTTTTGAACCAGTCGCTCAAACTGTGTGACCTATAGGTGTGAGCAAAAATGCACAAAAAAGCATAAATGTGCTTTGGAATGTTGCTTAATAACTCCACAGCCGTATATCCAACAGGTACGAAAGTTGGCAGATCCCAAGATCTATTGTGATGTCACATGCCTGCCAAATTTTAGGGAAATCCATTGAATGGTGGCAAAGTTATTAAGCTGCAAAATATCACCATTTAACCTTAAAAGGGGTACTCAACCCTAACTATGGTAGCACTACCATGCTACCATTATATATATATATATACATATATATATATATATATATATATAGAGGCAAAAAGCTCTGTTTAATGCATCAGTTAGGTTGTTCCACAGTGACAAAAGTGAGAAATTTGATGTTGAGGTTGAAACCCCTTTGAACCCCTCAGCCCCCCAACCTGAATCGAGGTGCGTGTTGGGGTCATTGGCCTAACTCTCACCCCATCACATGTGGAAAGAAGCTGAGGAATAGGAGAATGGGGTGAGAGTTGGGACCGATGACCCCAATGCACACCCGATTCCGTTGGGGTAGGCTGGAGGGGTGCAGAGTGGGTTTCAACCCCAACATTGAATTTCCTCACTTTTGTCACTGTGGAACAACCCTAACTGATGTATTAAATGGATTTTTTTGCCTCTAATTTCCCTCCTTTTTGAGAATGATAACGAGAAATAGTGAATGTAATGCAGCGGGGTCTCGCCAAGTGATGTCTTGTCACATAGTAACATTGTGCCTGAAAATGCAAATCGTAATACGCATGGTGATGCAAAGTGAAACAGAAAGAGAAACAGTACTGTAGACAGAAATTTTAAAAACAACGCAAACGCAACCGCAAATGAAAACGCAAAGGGTAACGCACATGGTGGCGTAGACGTGAACGGTAAGTGAAACGGGTATGGAACCGCAAGTGGAAACGTTAATGGTAACAGTAATATAAGCGCACAGGCTGGTTTTACTCAAAAGCTGCATGGAGAAAGACAGTGAGTACAAAGAGTACAAGTGAGTACAAAGAATGTATGCAAAATAATGACTTTCGGGACAGAAAATGAGGACTTGGAATAGTAAATTGCTTATATCTCAGGAAGCATACGACATAGAAAAAAAATGTAAAAGTCATATGAATTATCACTTTCCTGGCTGGTTTTTTACTTAGCCCCTGTTAGGGGGCTGAGCATTTTTCTGATGAAAAGTCCTTATCTCGCACCTTTTCCGAGATATGGGCCCTGAAAGGTACGGTGAATGCTGTAATGTTATCCTATGGGAAAAAAACAGAAGTTCAGAGTGCCATAATTTTGCCTCCCATAATATTTTTTCACCAAACCACTGTGGGATGTTGGCTGTCTTCCGTGCAAATTTCAGCCCAAAAGACCAAACCGTTATTTTGCAGCAGGGCGCCAAATGATTGCTGCAATGCGTCGTATGCTGTAATGTTATCCTATGGGAAAAAGTGTCAACTTTGGAGTACCGTAACCTTGCTGCTGTGTAATATTTTGACAACCCCAATGAACACCCTGATGCCTGTTGGTGGGGACAGGGTGGACTTGGGGTGCAAGGTGTAGCAACCCTAACACCGAATTTCCTCACTTTTGTCACCGTGGAACAGAGTTTTTTGCCATGAATTTCCCTTCTTTTTGAGAATGAGCACTATAAATAGTGAATGGAATGTGGTGGTGGGAGCACGGGGCCCTACCACCATGTGATTTTTTGTCACATAGTAATGCTAACGGTAATGCAAACACAAGCGCAAATGGTAACGCACATGGTGACACAAATGTAAATGGTAATTCAAATGGTAAGAGAAAAGCAAGCGCAAACGGTAATGAAAACAGAAATGGTAATGCAAACGGTAACGAAAATGCTAACAGCAACAGAAATGCAAATGTTAATGAAAACAGTAATGTAAATGGTAATGCCAATGGAAATGCAAATGGTAAGAAAAATGCAAATGGTAACACAAACACAAACAGAAATGCAAACGGTAAGGCAATGGCACTGCAGGAGGAAACAGTAATGCAATCGACAACGGAAATGCAACTGTAAACGCAAATGCTAATGGCAACAGAAACACAAATGGTGACGAAGACACAAACAGTAATGGTAATGCAATTGGAAACACAAACAGTTACAGTAACAGCAACGATGACGCCAAAGTGAACAGAAATGCAAATAGAAATGCAAACGTAAGTGCATACGGAAATGCAAATGGTAACATGCACAGTCACAGTACCGCAATTGGAAATACAAATGATAACGGTAACAGTAACAATGAAGCCAAAGGAAACAGAAACACAAAAAGGAAATGGAAGCGCATACACAAATGCAAATGGTAACAGTAACACAAACACAAGTGCAAATGAAAACGCAAAGGGTAACGCACACGGTGGCATAGACGGGAACGGTAATGCAAATGGTTACGGAAATGCAAGTGGGAACACTAACTGTGACAGTAACGAAAATGCACACCCCTTTTTTTCACCAACAGCTGCATAGAGAAACACAGTGAATACAAAGAATGCATGCATAATAATGGGCCTTGGAGCAGAAAATAAGCACTTGGAATACAAAGTTGCTTATATCTAAGGAACTGCACAACGTAGAAAAAAAATTAAAATTTCATATAAATTATGACTTTCCTGGTTACTTTTGCACTTAGCCCCCTAGCAGGGGGCTAAACATTTTTCTGACAAAAAGTCTGTATCTTGAAGCGTTTCCAAGATACGGGCCCAAAAAGGCGTGGCGCACGCTGTAATGCTAGTCTATGGGAAAAATCATAAACTTCGGAGTACAGTAGCTTTGCAACCCTGTAATATTTTGTCACCAAACCACCAAACGGCACATCTGTGGGATGTTGGTTTTCTTCCTTCCAAATTTCAGCCCAAAAGACCAAACCGTTGTTTTGCAGCAGGGTGGCAAAGAATTCCTGTTATTTTGGCCATAGTGTTGCAAAGTAGTGTCTTAATTTGAGACACTTTCGGAAAAAAAATCACTAAAGTGTCACATGTGTGACACTACAGTTTACAAAAATTTCAAAAACATATCTCTGGGGTGTTTAACCCCCCAAAAAAGACGTGGATAGCATCCTCAGGGCTCGACTAGGTGAACACAAAAGAATTGTCTCCCTAGAGGGTCCCAAATTTAAATGCCAAGCATTTCTGTGACCATTAACTGAAAAAAAAATGCCTGACTCATGACACTACAGGGGTCATTCACGACACTAAAAACTGCATTTGCGACACTGTCGAACTTTTTAACTTTTCCCATTGACTATAATGGGAAACTTGTTTTTTGAATAACTTTTGAACCGTTTAATATTTTTTCACAAAATGTTTAAAGGCACATTGGGGACCCTGGCTGCATGTTCCCTGAAGATTTTGTACTGGTCGCGCAAACTGTGCGACCTGTAGGCGCAAGCAAAGAATGCGCAAAAAAGCATAAATGTGACATGGAACGGCGCTATATAGCTCCGCAACCGTATATCCTACCTATACGAAACTTAGCAGATCCAGAGATCTTTGGTACTGCTCTGTACCTGCCAAATTTCAGGCAAATCTATCATACAGTGGCAAAGTTATTAACCTGACAAATTTCACACTTTAACCTTAAATGGGGTACTCACCCCTAACTATACTGGCACTACCATGCCATTATATATATGTGTGTATATATAGATAGATAGATAGATAGATAGATAGATAGATAGATAGATAGATATGTATATGTGTGTGTGTGTGTGTGTGTGTGTGTGTGTGTGTCTATATATATATATATATGTATGATTTTAGGTTTTTGTTTACCAGGGAAAGGAGGGCTAGGCGATACTTTCAGCCTCACAACGGGGGTGATGGTGGGGGGCTACAGATATAAACCCAGTGAAATTGAACCAGATTAATTTTTTGGTGGTATCTTTTTACTGAAATATTGTAAAAGGGTTGGGTTAAGACCCTGTCTCATTTGTTATGCAGAGAGACTTAAAAGCAAGGATGTATTTTTTTCCTGTCCTATTCTACCACATATCTACCTTTTGCCTGTCTGATTGCACAATCAAATTTTCCTTGTGGCACCTAGCAATAGGCCACTTTGATGGTCCCACAATTCCCCCTATTATGTCCCATCTTTCACTTGCTGTTTCTATTTTTCTCCTCTTGCTTCTCTGTGGTTAAAAATATATATGAATCTGTATGTGAAACTGGGATCTCTTGGTTTGCAAATATGTTATATTGTTGAAATGATTACAGACAGCTTCATGGGTGTTAGGAAAGTTAGGAGTTTGAAACACAGGTGGTTGACCATGACAAACCTTTTGACCTTTCAGAAGCTTGATAACAGAACTGTTAGCAGAAAATCATCTCTGGGACAAAATGTTCTATTTTGTTGCATCTGCCAAGACTAGATGTACTCTTCAGGCTGGTCACGGGAAGGGAAGTGACAAAGTTTTAAAGCATTTTGTGAAAAGCAGCAGATGCAATTTGCAACAACAGGATGCAGAGCTTAAACTGCCAGGAAAATATATCTTATAAAAAGAGAGCAGTGTTTTGTTTAGAGTAAGATCTGGAGATTTTAAAGAGACTCTCAGATGAAGAACTGTGTTTTTTTATTTAAACTGCCTTTTTGAAGAGCTATCGATACTGTTAACAGCCAGTGGCAATTAAGGTAGACATGCCCAACTGCCATAAAAGCCAAAACAAGTAAGACAATAACCCCTGTCTGCTTTGCTCTGCCATGTCCCTGGTACACAATAGGGGCATCATCCTTGCCTACTACACTAAGGAACCACTAGACCATCATGTCACAGAATAAGTATTGGTGAAGAACACTAATTTTGCTAAAGTGGCTTCTCTTTATTGTTCTTCACCTGTACCCTAGGAACCCCAACACCAGGGAAACAATCAAAAATTAAGGGAACGTAAACAGTGAGTACATATCAGTCAATTCTCTAACTGAAGTTGAGATATTTGTAGTATGTCGCAGTCACCCTTGGGTCTAAGTGGCTTCCTCCTGCTCCTAATTAAATGAACCCACCACAGTCCCACTCACTTGTCCTTTCTCAAGTATTTTGCATTTTTTTTTGCTCCCACCCTATTCCCTGGCCGATCTCTTCTTCGGGCCCCACCCATCGTGGCCACTCCTGACCCCACCACCCCACATTGCAGCTGGCCCAGGTATCCCCAGTGTATCCCTTCATTGGGAGGGTCCCTTATCTGCATAGGGGATGAGCCTTTTCGGCTGTGCATCACAACCCTGGGTGCTGCTGAGGTGGCAGATGGAGGTCTGGGAGTCCAGTGACGAGGAGTCGGGGAGGCCATCACCTGATCAGCCAGGGTGCCATTTTCCACTTTTCTCCCCAGGGGAGTGGCATGCTACTGACATCAAGGCAAGTGCTGACGTCCACCACTCCCTATATATCTAGGGCCAGATGTCCTGCTATGCTCCCGACCTCCACCAGGGGCAGGCAGACACCAAGCTGCTTCCTCACCCTCCCCCCCGGAGAAGGCAAGCTGTCACTGAATGTTCCATCATTCTTCCTCCGGAAAGCCCTCCAGTGACCCGGGTCCATCCCCAAACCCAGGTCGCCGGCATTGAAGTCTTCTGCATTTTGAAGTTGTTCTCTGGAGCAGCTTCTGATCTAGGTCCCTCTGTGATATTCTTAATTTTGTCCACTGTGTACTTCTTCCTGTTGTGACAAGCAAATTGTGTCTGCCATGCAACCTCTGTATCAGGTTGTTGCAACCCCTTTAATTGTGTCAGACTTTCTGGGAAATTGGGATGGAGGCCTTGTTTCTTCATGTCAAGCACTGCTTCGTCAGTTGTGGAAAGGGCGCATGGGCCATCAGGATATTGCAAATCAATAAGAACCACTCCACATTCACTAGTATCCTGGCCTCATAGCATATCTACCACTAGGCCCAGTGCTCTGGAAATTCTGCAAATGAAGAAAAAATTCTGGATCACCATATGCCTCTTCTCACAGTGCATCTTTCTTATGCCTTATAACATCTCTGATGTTTCAAGTCCCCTAAAAGTCTGTTTTGAAATAATAATATTATGTTTTAGTATGTAGCATTAATTAAACTATTAACATCAATTTTACAAGTGTTAAAAATGGGGTGGACTTCTCCATTTTACGTATAAAATCACACTGTTAGAGTACTTCTCTCTCCACTTTCAATTTCATCAAATGCAATATCCACCTGTATTCTAATTAAATAAACCACATGACTTTAAATTTCTTATCAACAAGCTAACCACAGAACTTTTTATATTCAAATATGATATACTCACTTCTATCTTAAATGTTAGAATTTAAGTCCGTTCATAATTCTCAATTTATAATATTCCTGTGGACACTAGGGTTCCAAAATACATAATATTGAATTAAACCTGTTGAAAGATTATCCTTTTTGTTTAATATGCTACTGTCTTTTTAAGTTAAATGTGTATATTTTTACTATTCTCTTAAATTCATTCTTGTTGGGAAATATTAATTAAAACTGGCATTCCTTTTGCTTGGTTAACTAATGCAAAATAAATGAGCAAAGGCTTTTATTTAAATGATTTTCATCCATTTGTCTGTGCTTAAAGGTGATGTGCAAAGAAAACATGTAGCCCGCTTCATTCCCACATACCTTGTAATGCTGCTGTGGGAATCCAGGGCTGCCACGAGAAAGAACATTACATAAAAAGCACCCACTCAGTTTCCTCATTTAGCCCATGTCTCTTATCAAGACAACCTAATCTATCAATCCACCATCCTTCTTTTCTTAGAAGGGCTCCACCCAAGTTCCCACCCCCTTTCTGGAGTTACTTACCCAAAGGGAATATTTTTAAAGTACTTATTTGATGTATCTCTTCTTTAAAATGCAGTGACAGAACAGATGTCATGTCTGTTAGACTAATTGCACTCTTGTATAAGCTTATTTAAAGTTTTTAGGGTCTTGTAATTTTACCCACATACAGTACATGAGACTACAAGGACATTTTGCTCCATAAAGTGCATAATCAGAATCACATATTAAAAATGTCTTACTTGAAACTTTTCATTCCTACTTGTATTATTGAGTGCTTTAGTGTTTATCATATTTGAACAGTGAACACACTTTCCACAACTAAAAAAAAGTGTTGGTTTTGGTCCTAGCCAAGTTGTCGGTGTGGGAGGTGTGCTTTAGTGTTGTGTTTTAACTAACATGCTTTTTGGGGTACAGTATCTATTTTCCTGGCTGTCATCCAGGCTTTTTCTTGAAATGTCCCCCTTCACACTGCAGTGCTTTATAATATATTCTAGTGTTTCAAAACATAATTTTTTTATTATGCCAAATCGGTTGCTAAACGTTGTGACCATGGCTATTTCTTTTCTATGACTGTTTAACTTTCTCAGTCTAAGAATTTGCTTCCTGTCTATTATTATGGCCTTTCTTTCTGCTTTCTCAATAATTGTTTTTCTGTAGCCTCCTGCTTCCTCAGTAACTGATTTTTTTGCAGCCTCTTTGTTGAAATGTCTGTCATTTCTTTGTTGTTTTTGTTTCTACCATATTTCTCATCATCTCCACTGTTCCTTTAATATCTAAAGTATTGACTATAAGGCACACTTTTAATTAGATTTTTTGAGTGATAGCTCTGTGCTTGAAGCAGTTTATTTCTCTTTATTGGTTTCGTGTACAAGTTTGTTGGCATTTTTCCATTTTGTTTGATCACCATGAGATCAAGGTAAGGGATCTGTTTTGCATTATGTTCCACAGTGAAAGACAAATCTGGAACACATCCATTTAATTACCTGAAAAAGTCATTGAGCTGTTCTACATACCTATCCCAAATAAGTATAATGAAGCATTTATATAGCTTACTAGATAGTACAGACATATTGTTTTCCTCTGTATGTATTTTTCCTGAACTTTTATCACATAGATATTGCCATCCCTTGTTTTTGAAAATAGGCCTGTTCTTCAAATTTGAAATAATTATTAAACAGGACCAATTCTGCCAAAGTTAAAATGAATTCATTTGGTGGTTTAGAAAATTCCCTGCTGTTTAAATCCTCTCTTAGTGACTCCAACCCTTGGACATGCGGGATGGAGGTGTACAGACTCCTCACCTTAATTGTCACTTATAGCTTGTTGGTTAAATCTTGTCCTTGACTACTGAAGTATTTTGGTATCTGAATTAAGTGTCTTGAGTCCTGCAAAAATGATTTTGACTGTTCTGCTAAATTTTTACAATGAAAGCCAATAAACACATGAACATACGAAGAAGCCAGCAGAATAAGGCCATTTGGTCTTTCAAGTCTGCTTGTGCTGCAGAACACAGCTTGAGCTACTGTCCCTTCCCCCTCTCCCCACTCCTCCCATCCTCTCTACCCATGACCCTTACCTTCCCCTATACCTGTCCCAGCCTCTCTTAAAGCTGCCCACTGTCTTTAGTGAGATTACCTCTTCTGGCAGCACATTCCAAGTATTCACCACCTTCTCTATGAAGAAGTGCTTCCTGATCTCCTTCCTAAACTTCCCACCCTCCAGCTTAAGACTGTGCCCCTTCATGTTATGGTTGTCACTCAGCTAAATGAGACTGTCCTTATCAACCTTATTTATCCCTTTCAAGTACTTGAAGGTCCCAATCACGTCCCCCCTCTCTCTCTCAGTGTTCCATTATTGAGTCTAGACCTGACATAATAGGTCTCCCTGGTATTACAGTGGGGGTTTTATGCATTTTTGGCAATACATAAAAACAATGGAATTCTGGGATATTGTGATTTTGATGCTCTCACTACCCAGGGTGAGTTGTTTTTATTTTCAGCTAAGTTTTCAGGAAAACAGAAAGTATTTAAATGATGCAGTAAATTAAATTGTGAGAGAAGGAAAGAAAGGGCAGGATGTTAAATTACAGGGCAGAGAACCTGATGGACACACTTTGGAAGATGAGATTTTCATGAAAAAAAATAGTTTAAGCATAGGCAAATGGATGAAAATAATTTAAATAAAAACTCTTCGTCATTCATTTTTGCATTAGTCACTGGGGGAAAGACATGGCAGTTTTAATGAATGTTTTTCAACAAAAATGAATTAAAGACAATGGTAAATATATACTTAATACGTATATATACTTAACTTAATAAGTTAGTAACATATTGAATAAAATAGATAATCTTTTATTAGATTTAATTCAATATTATATATGTTTACACTCTTCAGAGTGTCCATATTATTTGAAACTGAGAATTGTGAATGGATTTAAATTCTAAAGTTTAATTAGAAATGAGTATATTATATTTAAATATAAAATGTTCTATTGTTGGATTGTGGGTGAGAAATGTAAGGTCATGTGGTTTATTTAATTATAATATAGGTGGATATTGGATTTGATGAAATTGAAAACGAAGAGGAGTGCTGTAACAGTATGATTTCTAGGTAAAAAGGGGGGTCCACCCCATTTTTAACACTTGTAAAATTAATTTTTGCAGTTTAATTAAAGCTAAGTTCTAAAACATGTGACTATTATTTGAAATAGCATTTACCCTGAAGAAGACACTTTTTGAGGTTTTGAGACAGTGGTGATTTTACAAGGCATAAGAAAAAAAGACACACTGTCAGAACAGTCATATGGTGGTTGAGAACTTTTTTTCTCTGTCAAGATATTGCACCTACATGTAATGAGGAGTAAAGAGGTTTAAACTTACAGTTATTCTGGCACACTGTTTTAAATAAAGATATAAAGGCCCTTCAAGCCATGATCCTAGCAGAATAGTCATGTCCCAAAAATATCCTTTTACATTCATACTGCACTGTTTTAATCTGCCATGCTTTACTTAGCAATTTTTGTTTCACTGTGTAGCAGAGCAGGTGTAGATTCTCAAACTTTGGTCTAGCATTGGGGTCTGCATACTTTGGCCCCAAGGTTCTGTATGATCTGAGCTCTGTGTGCAGCACCTGCAGCACAGGTGTTTATCTATGCTACAACATGGCAAATCAAAATCTGGATGCTACAACATGGTAAGTATAAAACATGTTATGAAATGTTACAACTTGCCATGATATAGTCTGGACGTGGCCTGAATACCTAGAGTGTAATCAGAGGGAAGTTCCAGTACTGTGTGTGTAACATATTATCTAGAAAGTTACCATTCTTGGGCCTTTGTTTCCTCAGGTAATCCACAGATCCACAAGTTACAGCAGCAAGAGAGGCTCTCCAGATCTTTCCACTGTTGTTTCAATTGAGTCTGGTGGTCATATGATTTAATGGCCAGCTCCAACAGTGCTGAGATCTGCAATTCTGCACTCTGCAGGTGTTGCATCTTGTCATCAAGCTGGTGTTTGCATTTCTCGACCATGACCTGCAAATCGTGAGTAAGGTAGGGAAAGTCCCCTCAACCTATTTCCTGTATACCTGTGTAGTTTGTAAGCATGAACAATGACTCCCTCTCTTACATCTCCCAATTTCATCCAAATTTAAAAATAAATGAGGTTGCTTCACTTCGTTTTGCCCTGGTGTGAAAAGCTGTTTGTTTCCATTCCAAAGGTCATGACCCCACTCATGCCAGGCATCATGGGAGTTGATGATGCGCACATGCACAAGCCAGCAGAAGTTGTACTCTTATTCATTTCTATTACATGTCTTGTGAAATACCTGCATTCGTAAAAGCATTTTTTCTAGCTCAGATGAACTTTAAACTACAGAAAACAGCAGGGCACTTACTATACCTTGAATAGTTTCATGGCTAGCATAAGACAAGAACATAAAGACTGCAGAGGACAGCAACAGCACTGACCAATAGAGTGTAACTAATGCAGGCTTTAGCACCAAAACATCATAAAATTCCAGGATGTCTTTCATGAATCAGGTAATGACCTTTGTAATGTAGTTAAGCAGGTTTTCACACCAGACTTATATTTAAAGCCTGATGAAATCAGAAGAGAGCAATAGAAGCAATCATTGTGTATGCCTACAAACTACATAAGGAAACAGAAAAAAAGACCGAGGGGACCTTCCCTTTAACATTTTTATGGAATGCCAACAAATCTGCCAAGATCTGATTGAGTTTTTCACCATTTCTTATTTAAGACTTTCTACTGTTATTACCTCTAAATATTTCTCTTCTGGTGTGCTTACTAGTTCCAAACCCCCGACATATACTTTGCTTTCAGGATTTGTTTGTTTTTTCAGTGTGTAATACCTTACATTTCTTGCATTAAAATTCAGCTGCCTGATTGTGGGCCATTTGATCAATCTTTTCAGGTCCTTTCTTAATGTCCCAGTCCCATCCTGTCCTCAGTATCTACCCCATAGCATATCTTAGTGTCATCAGTGAGGAGACAGATATTGCTCTGTATGGCTTTCCCCTATCATATATGAATACTGGTATGTTAAAAAGGAAGGGACCCAGGACTGAACCCTGTGGAACACCACTTGTAACCATTTGATAATTCACCGTTTCCAACTACTCTCTGGGTCCTGCCTCCCAGCCAGCTTTCCACCCATGTTGTAATACACTCTTCTACCACCCAGTCCATCATTTCTTAACCAGTCTTCTGTGGAAGACTAAGTCAAAGGCCTTACTAAAGTCCAGACACCTTCTGTCAACTGTCTATCCCTTGTCTGCTGCACTAGCTACCCAAAGAACTCTATCAGTTTTTTTTTTTTTTTGGTGTGACCTCTTTTTTGTGAACCCCTGCTGTTTATCATCTTGTAGGCAATTTACTTTCAGGAAGTCCACTAAGTCCTCCTTTATTATAGACTTAAGTACCTTTCCCACTATAGACATTTGGCTGGTTGGTCCGTAGTTTCCTGGCTCATGCTTTCTGCCATTTTTGTGCAGAGGAACCACACTGGCAATTCTCCAATCCATTGGAGACATGCCTGTGTCCAGTGAGCACTTGAAAATATCTGCCAGAGGTGTTGCTAGCGTTTCTGCTGCTGCCCTTAGTATTCTAGGATGCAACTATCTGGTTGCATTGATTTGCCTACCCTCAGTTTTCTCAGCCCTTCTTCCACCCTCACTCCCATGATATGGCTCTGCTTGATAGAACTCTCTGTTTTCTTGTTTTTACCACATATCCTGGACTCTGTTAATGGCTCTTCCTTCTCCCTGGTGAATCACTAACTAAAGCATTGATTTAGAAACACAGCTTTCCTGTTTACCCTTCCTCTCAGTCTTTCCCTTTTTTTTTAAATCACACAATGCTCCCTTTGACTTATGTTTTCCCTTATGTAGTGGAAGACTGCCTTATTCCAGAGTTTGGTGCCTATTGCTATTCCTTTTTTTTTTACATTAATGCTGTTTTTTGCTCTCTGGCGCAGGCTGTGGCTCTGGCTTGACCCCCCCCCACCATCAGCCCCATCACCCAGCTGATCTGCAGTCCAAGGAGTGTTCCTTCATGGCTTGCCCACCCTGTGGTGGGGGTCAGTGGGTCCTCTCAAACCAGCTGCTGGAATGGAGCTGGTGTCAAACAAGAGTGCCCTGCTTTCTGTGTGGAGCCTGCTGGGGCCATTACAGTGCAGTGCCCAGGGTTTTTTCCCTTCTCCTGTTATGTGGACTGCTGACTCAGTGACATCACAAGCTTGTGCACACAAGCATGCAGAGCATAATGCCTTCAGACATCCCTGCCCTATTGCTATGCTGTCCCATTTGGTCACCCAGGTGGCAGTATGGCACCAGAACCAGCCATTTCCCCTCCCTCTCCTGGCCAGCCCCTATGACCCAGGCTCATTCTGAACCCTGGTTGCCTGTGTTGGGAGCAGTAATGCAACTGTTGTGCTGATGGGCCAGCAAGCCCCTTGCAATTCTGTGCTGTGCTTCAGCTTTAGCACTTCTGACTCTCCTACTGGTTTCTCTTATTGTCCTTTGATTAGTCTCCCTGTCATGCTCCCTCTGTTAGCTACATTTGTATTTTTGAAATGCCTTTCTCGTCTTTCTATCTCATTGCTTTCTTAACTTCCAGTGTGAACCACACTGGCTTTCTAGGCCTTATCCCTTGCAGACCAATACAATTGTTTGCAGCTTTTAATACACCTAATCTGAATGCTTCCCATTTCCCTTCAAATTCTATAGCACAGGGTCAGTTTGCTGAATACAAAAACAGCACAGCTATAAACGCTGCAGCCAAAATAGCACTGACCACAGAGTCAGTCAAAACACTGACCACTCACACACAGTGTGCCCATTGAAAACAATGGTAGTCTATATTTTTTTATGGGGGCTTCACCCACCCACACCCCCTGCATAGGGGGCTTCACCTCCCACCCCCCAGAACTTAAATAACTAACTCTGGGCGGGGGTACTTTGGGATGGGAAGAAACTTATGAGGGGGAAGTTTGTTTAAAAAAAAAATTGCAAACAAAAGTTGTAGCAGAGGAGACTGGGGTGGGGGACCAAACCATGGCCCAGGCCTCCTGATTACGCCATGTGCTGGTGCCCTAGCCACTCCATCATGGAAGTGGCTCGACCAGGCACCTAGCACATGGTAACTTCTTCACTCCCCAGAGCAATGTACAGTGACAGGGGTAGTGGTATTTCCCTGCTGCTATTCTACCCCAGTCACTGTAAATCCATACACTGTCTATACAGTGCAGTTAATACCATGTTATCTTTCGTATGCGGGATTGACCGGTACCAGATTCGACTATCCCTGCTACATGTTTCATACTTATCGGCAGCATCTCCCACCTTTTATTGAAGTCTGCTGTCCTGAAGCCCCATGCCAATTATATGTTTTTTCTCCTTGTTGGGTATATTTATTTTTTTGCTTTTGGTATATTTTGGTATTTTGGCATTTTGCACCTGCTTACTGTTTGTGAGTACCAGGTCTAGCAATGCTTCCTCCCTTGTAGGGACCTGCACCAGTTTTGTTAGGAATGCTACCTAGAATACTTCTGTCTCTGTCTCCCACCTATGGCCTCCACTCTACTGGACTCTCTCTACTATACACCTCTAGGTGCTGAACCCTAAAAGGAACCTCAGTTTTCTCCTGCTTGGCCCCAAAAAACTGGAATTCCCTACCTCTTGATGTCTGCTCTGCACCTAGTCATATTGCTTTTAAAAAGATGCATCACACTCTCCTTGTCAAACATGCCTTATGTTCCTGTTTTAAACCCCCATAGGGTGCTTGACATCACCTTCCTCAGCTCTCAAAATGTTTCAG
This sequence comes from Neoceratodus forsteri, assembly GCA_016271365.2. NCBI lineage: Eukaryota > Metazoa > Chordata > Ceratodontiformes > Ceratodontidae > Neoceratodus > Neoceratodus forsteri. Next base: position 979,841,054 of record CM057458.1, on the reverse strand, counting down.
TTTTGCTCTGACCCCTTGTTACTGTTATATGTAGCACTTACCGTGGATTATGTGTTAAAACTCTACTGCACTATGATTGTATGCTTATTATGTTTTGTACTATTGTGTATTTTTCTGCCATTGTCTCTGTCATATTAGCAATACTGTTTACGTCACTGAACATCGTGTAGATTTTTCCTTGTATGGTTGATTACCTCTGAACTATACCTATTATTTGTTTTCTCTGCCAATTTTGTATTGTAACCTCCCAGGTCATGTCTGAAAATAGTCATATTTTGTGGCTACGACACCTTACCTGGTAAACAAAAACTAAATAAAAATAAATAAATAAGAACTGGTTCCTACCGTTTACTGTAACCATGACCTTCCAGTCTACATCTGGCATGTTAAAGTGACCTACTGTAATTCCCTCCACCAATCTGGCTACCACCTTAAGAACCTCTGCTAGCTCCCTGTCTGCTTCCTGGTCACACCCTGGTGATCTGTAGATCACCCCAACCATGATCTTTTTCCCTTTTCCAATGGACAATTGTATCCACAGGGCCTCTATCCCTCCCAGGACTCCTGGGTTATGTAGCTCTGTGGTTTTTCTCCATTCCTTTACATTTTGTACTACTCACCTTCCCCTACTATTCTCCATATCTTTCTTAAACAATGTGTAACCTGGAATGATCTTGTCCCTTTTCTGTATTTGATTTGCCCGTATCTCAATAACTGCTACTAGGCCCAGTTTATCTTCTGTGATCAATGCTTGCAGTATTGGATTCTTATTTCATAGGCTTCTTGCATTGATGCATGTAGGTCTCCAGCATTCTGTCCCCTCATCCCCCTTATAGTCTCCCTTCAATTTGATATTTTTCAGTTTAAATTAAGTGGGAGAGGTATGCCATTTGTGTAGTAATGGTGGTCTTAAGTGTGGCAGTTAAAATGTAATACAATAAAGTGCAAAGTTATGCACATGGGGACAAAAACCTGAAACTGGAATACAGAATTGGAGGGGGGACGAGCTATGTGGAGGAAAATAGTCTGAAGGTAATGATCATGGATACTTTGAAGGCATCAGCAGTGGGGCATAGTGGTGGGAAAGGCAAGTCAGATGCTAGTATGCAAGGTAGAAGGGTCACTAAGAGAAGGAGGCAGTGATAATCCCCCTGTACAGATCACTGGTCCAACTGCATTTGGAGTACTATGTACAAATTTTGACTCCTCAACCAAAGAAAGATAGGGACAGACTGGAGGCAGTACAGTGGAGTCCCAGCAACAAGTTCCATGGGCATTAGGGGAGGACTTATGAGGAACACCTGGAGGATCTGAACATGTATACTTCAGAGTAAAGGAAGAAATGAGTGGACATGATTGAGATGTTTAAATCCCTCTGTGTAGATGCTATAAACTTGTTGGACTAATGTCTATGACTGCTAGTAGCCTCCGTTCAGTCCTACATTAAGGACACAGCCCACATACTTGAGATGATGTCAGACATAGAAATGGATGACCAGTGACTGTTCCTTACCTTGGATGTTGGGGCATTATACACCTCCATCCCATACATAGAGGGATTGGAAGTCCTGGACCATTTCCTAAACTTACAAAATGTTGTTGTGAACCCCCCCCCCCACACTGAGTTGTTAGTCACGTTGGCGGAGAGGGTCCTTAAGTGCAATATGTTTATTTTTGATAAAAAAGTTTTATTTGCAGATACATGGCACCATGTTCGACCCTGAGTTTTGAAAACTTATTTGTGGCACTTTGGGAGTGGAGGGTCATTCGTGATGCTGTCACAAATCCATTGTTTTTTTTAAGGTGGATCTGTAGCGGTGTTACATTGATGACATAATTGTCATCTGGAAAGGCAGTGCATCTGATGTGGGTGAGTTTATAGAACATGTGTACTCAGCAAAAGTGGATTTAAAATTTTAAGTCAAGATGCATGCAGAGGAAATCATTTTTCTTGATGTTAAACTGGTTAAGGAAGGAAATGGCAAAATTAGCTCTGGTCTACACCCAAAGCCCTCTGATAGAAACTCCCTGCTGCCAGCATCAAGCTGACACCCAGCTCACCAAATGAGGGTCATCCCAAAAGGGCAGTTCATATACAACATAAGAAACTGCTCTAATGATGAAATGTACTGTACCAAGGAAAAAAAACTGGAGCAAGTATACTAAGTTCCGAAATGGGATATAGCTGCAGTATGACTGATAAAACAGTACAGGAGGTGGAAATGATGCCAAGACAGGCATCATTGCACCTAACAAGGAGGAAAAGAATGCTAAGAAACAGAGAAACCAATTCCCACTATGGCCCAGATCATAGCTACTTATAACAAAGATGCTTGGAAGATTAGGTCTATGCTGGCAAAAAACTGGGATCTTCTGAGGATCAATGAAATTCTAGCCAATATTATTACACTTAGCCACAGATAGCATTTTGGAGAGTGAATAATTTGACAGACTCAAGTTGTTAGGAACTTATATACTGGTGCACAAATGACAGCACAAGGAACACTTACACCCTTCCCTACAAAAAATGTTAAAAGCTGGAGGTGCAAGTACTGTAACTCACATATTGTGAGTGAAACATGTGAACACCTGAGGAATGATACGATTTTGAGAACCAGGGACTTTGTGACTTATGACACCACAGGAGTTGTATACATAATGAAATGTTCTTGTGGGGCTTTTGATATTGGTCAAACTACTAGGCCATTCAAGATATGAATGAGAGAACACACCAGAACAGGGAAAATAGTGACATGAAATACACTATTGGCTGGCATCCAAACAACAGAGATCTATCAGCACACAAGATCTCGTTCTTCAGTATCAAGCAGGTAGAACTGGGTCGGGGGAGCCTGGAATTATTGATGAGCAGGAGGGAGACATATATGGGATATACAATAACCTGATTCAAAATATGCAATTTATCTTCAAGTGTGAGGGGGCAGGACCATAACTCATGAGTAGCAGAACCATGAGTGAGTTATGAAAGTCCTGCCCACTCTCAAGTGAAGATAAATTGACTATTTTGAGTCAGGCTGTTGTATATTTGATATATACAAGAGTAATTTACAAGTTATAGCTTTTAAATCTGCAGTTTATTTAAAAATGTTGCTGCTTTTGTTTGATTTTAACTGCTTGTATCAGTGCTGCACTAGGCATTGTGATGTCATCAGCACTGTAGAAAACTGCTCTCCGATTGGTTCAGTATTCCACTGTGATGACGGTAACTTAAAAGATATCCATTGTGACAACAGTAACAATAATATTTTTTGATATCTTGCTGTTACTGATGTCACCAACTAAGATATGTTTTTCATCTTGTCATTTTCACCACCACTCCTGTTATGTATACTGGATATTTCAAACCAGGGTGTGCTCCCCACCTGGTCTAAATGTCAGCTTCTGAGCTGTTTAGTTTGCTTTAGGAGTGGTTTACTTATTCTTAGCATGAAGTATTGTATACTTTAATAAATAAAAAACACTGTATACAGAAAGCTTGATATGGTATAGATGTGTTAAAGATTGACTGAACTGTACTATAGTGTTATGAAATACACTTATACTGTGTTTTTCTGTTTGTACTCAGGAAATCAGATGCAAAGACTGGGACACCAGAGAAATTAAGCTAATGAGGAACACACATGCCAAAGTTCTGCCACCTAGAGATCAAGCATTACAGCACTCAGAGGATCAGAAGCACACAATTTTGGACCTTGTACACTACCTGCCAATATTTATAATAACATCTTGCACTATTTTTAATAGAGACACAATTTATTTGCCATTGTAGTGGTATTTTGAGAGACTGGTTCCTTCCTGAATTAGGGAAGCACATATAACGTCACTCACATGTGACTATTATATAGTATAAAATCACTAGAGCACCACTGTATTTTATCTGAGGAAGCCCATCAGTAGTATTGGTGAAAAGTAATTTGGCACAACTTTACCACTGTTAGAACTTTGAATCTGCATGTGTTGTGAGTTTCACATTAAATTAATATGCTGCTGGCACGTATTTTACTTGAAATAAAATTGCAGTTTTGAGGCATTCATTTTGTACCAAGAACTGCTGGAAGTGGGTGCTCCTTTCTTTGTTTTGCAACTCTGGGGAGTCAATAGAGTAGACACAAGTAACTTGTTCACAATACGTAGTAATACTTCCTTCAGACATAACTAACAAAACTAGTGGGAAGGGGTTAAAAAAAGAAGTCAGAAAATGCTTTTTACCAAAAGGGTGGTGTCAGAATGGAACAAACTTCCAGATGAAGTCACATGTGCAGAGACAGTTGGAGGGTTTAAGAGGCGATGGGACAGATGAGGGAAAAACGTAGTTGGGTACAAAGGGAATAGGGGGAGCAGGCAACTACATGGGGATTGTCTGGGGCTCAGTCTAGTAGATAGGCAGGGAATGTCAAACTGGATGGGCCAATGGGTCTTTTTCTGCTGACAGTTTCTTAACGTGTGAGAACTGTAACCGACTACAGCAACTGAAGGGATTGGAGATGCATTGCATTTGATAGAACAGCAGCTTCATTATTTAACAATCAGGGACAAGACTTGGGGACTGGATTTTGACTGCTCTGAGCCCCCCCTGTAGATACATTGCAGATTAAAGTGCTACACTAGAGGTTATATTATGTTACACCGCAACTGAGCATTTTATAAGTTTAAGCATGATTGACAGATTGCATCTTTCTTTAGTCAGTGCTGTATTCACAATGCATTTTCATAATGGTAATTATGGTAATAACCCTTAATGTGACATTATCTTAATTACAAATATGCAAATTAATGTAATTTGTGGGCAGGTATTATAAATATCCTTTAAGACATTTTCTGGTTTCCAGGAAAAAAAATATCATAGTAGGCAATAATAGAACACAGACATGGTTCCTCCAAAATATGAGTTTCAGGACTTTTGACATCTTATTTTGAAGGGTGAGACATATATATATTTGAAATACAGTTTTATAAGTGAGTAAGAAATAAATAGCCTAGCTGGTATTTGAACCCTGGTCTGCTTGGAATAGCGCTCTCTGCTCAAACTAGTTGAGCTACTAGTGTTCAAATCCCACTATGGGCACTTTTTTCTTTCTCTGTTCTAAAATGAATGTGAGGACCTTCTATTGTTTATAAATAAAGGCATTTTCATTAAAATATATTTTCCCTTAGAATTTACCTGTTCACAGTGCATATACCTGTCATTTAGTCACAATCCTCTGCTTATGACACTTCAGCTTATTTCTGTGGAAATTATTCTGATGTCACTAGCAGAGGCTTATGAGTGACTTCAGGGGCCTGATATTCAGAAAGGTGCAAAGCATAGCGCAAACGTCTGAGCTGTGCTTTGCAATTGCTAGAGGTCTCATGATGCTATATTCAGTCTGGTGCTACCCGACTGAATATAAGGCCATGCTGGGGTGGTGCTAAGTCAGGGTGCGCTGTCCCGACATGGATCCTGAAGTTAGCCCCAAGAGTTGATAGCACCGGGGTGCTATCTGCAATTTTCAAAGGTGCCCATGCAAATGAACCCATTGGGAATGCAAGGTGCTAAGAGGCCATTTGCATGCCCATTATGGGCCTATTTGCATGGGTAGCAGAGGAATGTAGTGTGGTGCTGCCCCCCAGGCCAGAATAGCTGTAGCTGTCCCTGATGCTAGTGGTCCCCCCTTCCTCTGATCACCAGCCCCAAGTGTATAATTATAATCCCTGGTGCTTGTGGTCCTCCTACCCCCAACTGCCAGACCCAAGTGTATAATTATAATTCTTGGTGGTAGTTCCCCCCCCCCCGCTCACCAGCCCTGAAGTAGAAGTAATCATCCCTGGTAGTAGTGGTCCTCCCTCCAATCGCTAGCCCCCAAGTAAAATTATTCATCCCTGGTGCTAGTGGTGCCACTCTCTGATTGCCAGCCCTGATATAGAATTAATCATACTGCTAGTAGTGATATCCCCCCTCCGATTGCCAGCCCCGACATGGACTTAATCATCCCTTGTGCTAGTGGCAGCCCTCTTCCCTCCAGTTGCCAGCCAGGATTAAAAAAAAAACATCCCTGGTGTCCAATGCCCCCCCAGGCACCAGGCACCCCCTGACTCACTATAGCATTATCTGCAGTGCCACAGGTGCATACAGCTACTGGCACAATGCTTCTCATATGTCCCTGACCGGCCACCATATATCCAGGCAGTGGGTACACCTCTTATAAGTAAGAAGTGTACTCACTGCCAGTATATATGATGGAGGTATGAGGAGGGGCACAGGATGCCAGGGAGTTTTTTTTAAATCTGGGCTGGCGGTCGGAGGGAAGGTGGGGCATCACTAGCACCAGGATGATTAAGTCTACATTGGGGCTGGCAATTGAAGGGGGCACCACTAGCACCAGGGATGATTAAGTATACATCGGGGCTGGCAACTGGAGGGAAGGGGGAGCACCACTAGCACCAGAGATGATAAAATCTACATTGGGGCTGGCAAGTGGGGGATGGGGTACCACTAGCACCAGGGATGATTAAGTCTACATTGGGGCTGGCAATCAAGGGAGGCACCACTTGCACCAGGGATAAATGATTCTACTTGTGGGCTGGTGATTGGAGGGATGGGGACCACTAGCACCAGGGATGATATTTTCTACTTGGGTGCTGGTAATCAGAGGGAAGGGGGGACCACTAGCACCAAGGATGATACTTTCTACTTGGGGGCTGGCTATCGGTGTGGGGTGAGACCACTGTTTTATGATAGGAGCTGGTGATGGTGGGGGGCCACAGACCATGGGGGCAGGTATATTCCCCCAGTGGCCAACAGGCTGGTTGACTGCATTACCTCCAGCAGTCACTAGGTTTATGCAGAATAAAAGGAATTTTATTTTCATGGTATTTGTGGAGTAAATAAGAACTGCACAAATCCCTTTTCTGCCATGCAGATCTGCTAAATATCCACCCAGGCTGATATTCATGTCTCCGCCCCACCATTTGCATACCCCCTATTTGGTTTGCATGGGTGCTACCTCTGTTTGCCAGTGCAATAGAGCCTTTTGAATATTGGGCTTCCATGCAAAACACAGTTTGTGCAGGCAAATGCTGGTTAGCGCCCATGCAAACTTTTGAATATTGGGCCCCAGTAGTTCTATATAATTAATAATTTTGGCCAAGCACCAGATGATTTAAGTGAGAAATGTCAGACTCAGTACTTGTTACCAGAGATGTATTTTTTTATTAAAACATCCGTTGACCAGGGTAGCTGAAGCTTCAAATGTTTCTGTTATTTATTCCTGATCTAATTCTGTATTGCAAGGGACAATGTTATTTATTTATGTACCACTGCATAAGTTAATTTCTGGACCACAAGTAAATACAGAATGAAAAATGTCCAGACCAAAATTAGTAATCAAACAAGTATTTTTGTTTTATTAAATAAAAACAACTAATCTAAAAACATAGCAATTATATGGCGAAATAACCGAATGAACATATTTATACATTTTCATGACCAGACAGTGTCATGGTCAGGCACTTTTACTTTCAGTATTACTATGTTAAATGACTTAAAGAAATGAAATGGTTTAATTCAAACAGTTAAGTAAAGTACCTAAACATCCCCCCAGATAAGCAATGATTCAGACACAGACCTTAGAGTTGTTTGCCACTTTGCTGATATGCCCTCCTCCCCAAATCTGAATCATCATAACCTTTTCTAGTACATATTCCAGCTTATTTAGTCAGAAGTTTTTGAGGTCATCAAAGTCAGGTGTTTTTCCCAGAATCCTCAGCTGGTTTCATGCTTCTTGTTATTAAGTTGATACTTTCTGGATGGCAGAAGAAAATGTGGTTTTAAGCTTTCTGTAGAATCCACATGCTCCTTGAAGCATTGCTCGTTTGTACTAGTCCACTCCATTACTTCCTTTGGCCAGTAAGGTTGCCTTCTGGTCAGGCTTCTTGTTGCCGTGAGTTGCACTTTCTGTCAGGCATGGCTGCCTTCTGTTGAGTCTTTATCACACCTTCACCTAAAGAAACAGTGAAAATGTACAGTTCTTTACTTGTTTTGATTACCTGGTAAAATAAATATGGTAGGACTGGCTGGTTAGTTTTGGGCCAGCCAGACTACATAGAAACATAGAAACATAGACTTTGACGGCAGATAAGGACCACTAGGCCCATCTAGTCTGCCCATTTCCCTACCTACAGGATAGGCTGCAGATTCAAGTTAACCAACAGCCTATTTCTTCCTACCCCCCACAAGAATTGCCTTATGTCTGTCCCATGCATTCTTGAATTCTCCCACAGTTTTAGACCCCACAACCTCCTCAGGAAGGCTGTTCCATGCATCCACTACCCTCTCTGTGAAATAATACTTCCTCACATTGCCCTGAACCGCCCTCCTTCTATCTTTAAATTGTGTCCCTTGTTCTTGCAAGTCTCTTTTCTGAAAGATGCTACCCTCTTGGACTTTGTTGATTCCACTGAGATACTTAAAGTTTCTATCATGTCCCCCTCTCCCTTCTTTCCTCAAGGGTATACATATTAAGCTCCTTCAGTCTCTCCTCTCCATACGGCTTCTCTTGCAGACCCTGCACCATTTTAGTTGCCCTCCTCTGGACTACCTCTATCCTGTCTATGTCCTTGCGGAGATGGGGTCTCCAGAACTGGACACAGTACTCCAGATGGGGTCTCACCAACTGTCTGTACAGAGGGATAACAACTTCCTGTTTTCTGCCGCTGATGCCTCTCCCTATACATCCCAGTATACCCCCAGCCCTCCCTACTGCCTTCTCACATTGCTTGCTAACCTTAAGGTCATCTGATATGATTACCCCAGGTCCCTTTCCTTTTTTGTTGTTGTTACTACCTCCCCACCCATTGTGTATTCTTCCCCTGAGTTCTTGTTTCCCAGGTGCATTATTTTGCACCTCTTTGCATTGAATCCTAGCTGCCATACTTCTGACCATTCCTCCAACCTTGCCAAGTCCCTTTTCATCCTTTCCATGCCTCCTTGTGTATCAACCCTGTTGCAGATCTTTGTGTCATCTGCATAAAGGCATACTTTTCCTTCCAGTCCCTCTGCAATGTCACTGATGAAGACATTAAAAAGGACTGGACCCAATACTGAACCCTGCGGTGCCCCACTAGTAACCCCTCTTTCTTCAGAGTGGACTCCATTTACAATTATCTCCTGTGTCCTGTTGTGCAGCCAATGTTTTACCCAGGCTACCACCTTGGGACCCACTCCCAGGCTGGTTAATTTGACTATTAATCTTTTGTGTGGGACTGTGTCAAATGCCTTGCTAAAGTCTAGGTAGGCCATGTCCACAGCCCTCCCTGGTCTACTACTTTGGTCACCCAGTCAAAGAAATCTATTAGATCTGCCTGACATGACCTTCCCGCTGTGAACCCATGCTGCCTTGGGTCCTGTGCTCCACTGGCCTCAGGTACTCAACTATTCTTTCCTTCAGAAGTGACTCCATCACTTTCCCTACCACAGAGGTCAGACTGACAGGTCTGTAGTTTCCTGCCTCTGTCTTGGTCCCACTTTTGTGAAGGGGAATCACATCCGCCTTCCTCCAGTCCTCGGGTACCACACCATCCTCCCATGATTTATTAAAAAGAGTAGCCAGTGGTTTCACTAGTTCCTCCCTTAATTCTTTTAGAATTCTGGGGTGAATTCCATCAGGACCCATTGCTTTGTCCACCTTCAGTTTTAGGAGTTCTTGCAGAACCCTTTCTTCTGTGAAAGGACTGGGCTCGACCCCCTATCAAGAGTGCTTCTGTTAATTGGATTAGGCACTTCCCCTCCTCTTTTGTGAATACTGAGCAGAAATATTCATTCAGTATCCCTGCTTTTTCACTGTCCCCCTCTGCCCACCCACCGTTCATTCTATTCAGCCTTACTATCCCTCCCTTTGTCTTTCTACACGCTCTGATGTACCTATAAAAGGTTTTATCCCCCTTCTTAACTGAGTTGGCTATCTTTTCCTCAGTTTGGGCCTTTGCCATTCTGACTTCCCTCCCTGCTTCCTTCTGCCTTAACTGGTACAGCTCTCTGTCCTGCTCCTTCTGTGTTTTCTTATACTTCCAGAATGCTATCTTTTTCTTCCTGACTTTCACAGCCACCTCTTTTGAGAACCATAGTGGCTTTTTCTTTCATTTTGATTTGTTTATTTGCTTCACGCAAAGGCTTGTTGCCTCTGTGATGGCAGTTTTGATGATTCCCCATTGTTGCTCCATACCTCCTTCTAGCCTGTTTGCTAGTGCTTTTCTGAGGCACTCTCCCATCTTGCCAAAGTCAGCCCTCCTAAAGTCCAGTACCCTCACTTTTGTATGGCTTGACTCTGTAGCTGAGTTTAACGTGAACCACACTGTTTGATGGTCACTTGTCCCCAGATGGCAACCCACTTCTAGATCTGAGATCCTCTCACTGCCCCCATTTGAGAGTACAAGGTCTAAGATTGCTCCCTCATGAGTGGGTTCTGAAACTAGCTGTCTAATGCCTGGCACCTGTAGGGCATCAAGAATGGCCCTGCTCTTGGATGTGGCTGCAGCAAATGTGCTCCAGTTAACATCTGGCATATTCAGGTCTCCCATCAACAGTATCTCCCTTTTCTCTGCCATTCTAAGAATGCTTTCTATCATATCCTTGTCCATTCCCTCCCCCTGATATGGGGGTCTGTACACAACCGCTGTGCAGATTGTGGTGCCCTTTCCAGTCTCCAAGGTGACCCACAGTGCCTCTTCTCCTCCCTGTTTACTCTTTTGTTCAGTTGCTTTTATCCCTTCCTTTACATGAGAGCTACTCCCCCTTCTCCCTGCCTGTCTCTCCTGTAGGTTATGTACCCTGGTATATTAACATCCCAGTCATGGTTCTCTGTGTACCATGTTTCTGTGACTGCTATGATATCCAGGCATCCCTCTTCCATCATGGCCACCAGCTCAGGGAGCTTGTTCCAGACTAAGGCATTGGTACTCATTACCCTCCATTTCCTGATGGCCTTACTCCCTTTGCCCCATCCCTGTCCTTCTTGCCTTTGTCACTTTCTCCATTTACCCCTGCCCTTCTCCCTATCGACACCTCTATGTTGGTGTTTGCTGCACTACTACTGTGATTATTTGGGGGCTAGATTTCCTGCTCCTTTCCAGTGCCTCCCCTTGGCTAGTTTAAAAGCTTGCCAATGAAGCATTTAAACCTATCACCTAGGATCCTGGTTCCCCTCCCGGACAGATGCAGCCCATCATGCCAGTATAGGCTTGCATCACTCCAGTTGGACCCCCAGTCCCCAATGAAGCCAAATCCCTGAGTGCCACACCAGTTTTTCAACTACTGATCGAATCCCATCATGCAGAACACCCTAGCCTCTCCTATGCCATAGATGGGCAGCACCTCCGAGAAGGTTACCATGTGTGCTACTTGACTAAGGCCCCTCCCCAATTCCACAAACTCTTCCTGCACTTCTCTAATCCCTTTCTTAGCCAGGTCATTTGTTCCTAGGTGGACAATGACATCCAGCTCCCTCCCCTGTGCAGCTGCTCCGGCAATCCTGAGGATTCGCTCCCTGTCCCTCCAAGCCATGGTGCCAGGCAGGCACCTTACCTCCCTCTCCCCTTCCTCCCCCAGTTCTACCTTCCTAACAATGGAGTCCCCCACCAGGAGTTGTTTCCGTCCCCTGCAGGGTCCCCTGCCACCCTCCTGTGGGTCTCCTTTGTGGAGGTTCCCAGCATCCTCCTTGGTCTCCACTGTGGGTGCCTCCATAGAGGAACCACACTTTGCCAGAATGGCATAGGAATTGTGGAGAGGTACCACTGGAGGGATGTGCCTCTGTTCCACCACCCTCACCCTCCCCGAGCCCACTGTGGTCCAACCGCTCCTCTTTCTGGACAACCTCTGAGGCAACGGCAGTGGCACTGGTGGTCCCTGGATGGAAGAGGAGGTCCCACAAATCCTGGCCAACTCAGCCTGGAGATGAGCAACCTCCTCCCTCAGCCCAGAGAGGTGCCTGCAGATGGGACAACACTGCATCCTCCAGAACGTTTCCCGGAAGACTGCTGCTCCACAGTCATTGCACTGCACCACTCCAATCATGTCTTATTTCTGGCCCCTTAACTGTTTGCAATCCTTACTCTTTCCTCTGTTTTTTTTCTCTCTCTCTCTCCTTACTTTCTGCCTGTGTGCCCTTTAAGCTCCTGATTGTCCTGTTCTGAGACAAGAATATCCTATATTTCTCAGTAGACCACTTACTTGCTCAGAGGCAGACCTCCAGCAGCTAGAGGGGGTTGGTGAGCTACTCTTGCCCTTCTAGGATGGTGGGTCTTTGGTGGTTCTGTGATCACTCACTTCCTGCTCCCAAACAGGAAGTTTCTGTTGTCAGTCAAATCCTGTGCCTATAAAAATAGAACTAGCTTTGGGTGGGAATGATACTGTACTTGTGCTGTTTAAGTGAGTCTGTCTCATTCTCTTACATCATACCTCACAACCCCTTGCCTCCTGAATCAGGGACAAGGCTTGAAAATTCAGGGACAAAGGGCCAAAATCAGGGACACAGTTTCAAAATTGGTGATATCCACTCAGAAAGCTGTCAGAATAAGGGACTCTGTGCATAATATATTTTCTAAAGAATTAGAAGTCTGCAACTGTATTGTTTGCATAATTTTATTCCTACCATCCCCACTGTTTAGTCATGGGAACACAGATTTCAGGAGGGACAGAGTAAACTTTTGAGGTGAAATAAGGGACGTCCCTGAAAATCAGGGACAGTTGAGAGGTATGTCTTACAGTATACTTTATGGATGGGCTGCTGCTGCTGCTTCCTGGAAAGGCCTTGTGCTACAGCATCACAGGCAGTCTGATGCAGTTTGCAACACCACATTTTTGCTCTGTTGGCCATCTGTATTGCCATTCTCTTAATGTTTCACCTCCCTCTTTAATGCACAGCTTCTGGACCTGGAATCTGCACCTTTCTGAATGCAACTCTACTTTGCACCTGGACTTTTAAGCTTTCTCTGTCCACATGGCCAGCCTTTACTTCTCTTTTTTTTCTTTTCCAAAATGACTCTGACTGATCAGTTTTGACTATAGCCAATCACTCTTATCTTATTCTGTCTCTCCTCCTTCTGGCTGTCTGCTTCTTCATTTGATTTGCTAACTCAGACCCCCCCCCACACACACAAACACAGCTTTTGGAAGAAAGCTCTGTATCTAGGCATATCTGTGTTTTGGCCAGTAGAATGTAAGAACTACAGTGCCTCTCTACTTAAACATAGAAGCATAGAAACTGACAGCAGATAAGAGCCGCTAAGTCCACCCAGTCCGCCCATTTCCCCTACCTGCTGCAAAAACCACAGACCCTACTTGATCTCCAGCTTTATTCTCTTTCCTATTGCTAGGGCTCCCCTATGCCTATCCCATGCATTTTTGAATCCCCCTACCAAGTTACCCCTGCCACCTCTGCTGGGAGGCTGTTCAATGCATCCACCACCCTTTTCATGAAGAAATACATCCCCATGTTACCCCTTAGTTTACCCCCTTCCAGACTCATGTCATGACCCCTTGTTCTAGAACATGTCTTTTTCTGAAAGATGCTACCCTCCTGTACCTTATTTATGCCATTGAGATATTTGAAGGTCTCTGCCATATTCCCCCCCTTTCCTCCAGGGTATACATGTTGAGATCCTCCAGTCTCTTCTGATATGGCTTTTGGTGCAGGCCCTGCACCATTTTTATTGCCCTTCTTTGAACTGCCTCTACCCTGTCTGTGTCCTTATGGAGATGTGGCCTCCAGAACTGGACACAGTACTCCAGATGGGGTCTCACCAGTAATTTGTACAGTGGTATCACCACTTCCTTTCTTCTGCTGGTGATACCAGCAAGTTACAAATAAGGCTGAAAGGACTTTTTATAACTGCAGTTGCCATAGTAGTGGAGCTTTAAAATACATCTCTAAGAGCCTTTTTCTCAGGGTAGAATGATGAGTTCTAAAAGAAACCCTCAAACTAGTTAGAGATTTTTTTTTGTAGCTGAAATCAATCCCTTACATACTGCTTTTGAAGCCATTATAAAGTTATGTTCTTACAAAATGAAGAGGGGAAAGGGAACAAACTAGGAAAAGGGAACAAACAATCACCTGAGTTTCTACTCCTTGACTACTACCCTGCTGTGTGTTTGGGAATGCTATTGGTGGGGTGGGCCAGTAGTTGCAATTTTTAACTGGTGATTTGGAGGGAAGGTAGCGAGTGAACACATGCAAGCCCAAAGGTAACCTATTGCCCTCTCAATTACATATTTTGTAACTCGTCAAGTTAGAGAGGTTATTACAGTAGGGCGAAGCATAGCTCAGGGAACTTAATAATGAAAGGTTTTATTAAACAAGTTACCTGAGTTACGTGACCTTAGGCTCAAAGTATATGTCAAATTTAAGTACATCAAAGGGACTGTGAAGGGGAAGTGAAAGAAAAGGCAGCTGTATGGGCTGCTGCTGCAAACAAGTCTGGAACTGTACTGTTTGGACACAGTATGAACAGCCAAGGGAGGCTGCTGCAGGACACAGGTGAAGTAGATTTGGGACAGGATGAGGGTAGCCATAGTGGTAAGCTAGAAGGATCCAGAGGGAGGCCCCTGAGGCCAGCACAAAATCTATGCCCCAAAAAGTCAGAGACTCTAGGAACCATCATTGGTCATAGGTCAACTGGAAGCTTATGGTAAATGTTTTACAATAACTGCAACTTGCAGAAAACTTTAAATACCTGTTGCAAAGATCCCCTTGCTGCTGTGGATGATTATTTTTTTTTAAAGACTGTACATACCTCTTGAAAATATCACCTTGAGCACAAATTTGACTTTTTCTTATGAGAGGATGCTATGGAATGTGTTGTCACTAAATAAAAACATTCCGTACAAATAGGTTTGCTTTCTGGCACAATCCTTTCAGGCTTCCAGGAACAACTGCCACCAGACTGAGCATCCCATAAGATGCTCCCTTTCTCAGAGGAGAGTTGAAGCCAGGCTCTGGTGCAGCACTGCCATCTGGGTGACAACTGGTGGAAGTGCAGACAGAGCTAGAAGGGAGGGTGAATGCCTGGCAGTTCCACGTGGTGACATATAAGCTGCATTCATGCTCATGCATTGGAGCCCTAGCATGCAGGCATTTACAGGGGAGGGACAAAAGGGGACAAAATTCCTTGACCTGCACATGACACCAGGTACACTACAAAGTCTATGGTACTTCTCATTACTCTTAGTGCTCCAGTGAGGGGGGTGCCCTGATCAGGCCCCATCCAGTGGTTAAGCCAGGGGGTAGGAAATTAAGGGCTGTGGTTGGGGGCAGTGGGGCTCAGTGGTCACCAGGCATAGATGGGGAGCAGGACCAAGATGTAAAATGTAAACATTAAAAAGAAAAAAACCAAACAAACAAACAAAAAGAAAAAACAGGCAGAAATTACTAGCAAGAATTCTAATAGTAAATTGACTTAACGAATTGGGATTCATTCTTGGGCATTAACTATTCAGCCTGTTGCAGGCAGACAGACAACCTAGTCTGTTTGGCTTCAACAGAAGATTTTGCTACACGCAACACTGAATTTTAATTTGATTAGAATTAAAGAGGGATTACAGTCAAAATTTCTGGCATCAATAAATTTCAGAATTTGGATCAGCATAGCCCCAGTCAGCCTCATGCCAAAAATGAGATATTTAGGTTATTTTGTTTAAAAGTTACAACCCTAAATTCACTGCCTGTTCAAAAAAACCAGTTTCAGTGAAGAGCTGCTGCTGATGTCATCTCCAGAACTCAGAGTCTAGTCTTCCCTGTCAGCAAGCTTATAGAACCTATTTCTTCAAAGGTTGAAGTTCATGTGCACTAGTTTTCATAGGTAAAACAGGCAGCAACATTCAAAAAACATTGCTATAAAAACTGTATGTTTCAGGTTTTGTAAAAAAACAGTTGACAAATGTGTATTTTATTTATTTATTTTGGTGCCTTTATGTTGTGGTCCTTTTCTCCAGGGTTGCTGAATGCTAAATCATAGCACACTGCTGTGAGGCTTAGTTTCAGCTTATTTCTTATACTGGAAAGGCATGTGAGCAAAATGTCCTGTTTTCACTGGTGAGGTTTGCAGACTGAATAATTTTCTGATGTGGTGGAAGGCTGTGATCATTCACACCTGTCATTCAATTGAGGTGATTTCTCAGGATGGCACTTTAAAACAATTATTCTATCTCCCTGTAAATGGGGTGGGAGAGATAACGCTGTTTTGAAACCTTACTATGAATTTCTATGAAGTAGCCAACCCAGGGCTAAATATTCAAAACTTTGCCCCAGGGCAAAATGAGCACTGCATGGTGGGCAAAATTAGCCCGGAACCATCTGCACACCATATTCAAAGGAATAGCTCCGGGGCTAAATGAGTTGAATATAGCATGCAAATGAAGGCATGTAAACAGGGCTGACAGTGCAGTGCAACAATAGCCCACCAAATAGGACAGCACTGAATATAACAACTGAGAGCAGTGCAAACTGCAACAGTGGCCCAGTGCACACAGAGATGGAATGAGTGAAGGCTGAGCAACGTGGGTAACGTGTATGCTAGCAAAGCAGTGGAGCACAACAACTGCAAACAACAGTACAGGCCAAATACTGCAGAACCATGTAGTGGAACATTACAGTATTGCATGCTGCTAACACGTTTGCGCGACGCTGACATGTTTGCCTGGTGCAATCCCATTTTCCTGGCACTGGTAAGTTTGCTATATTCAAAACTGCAATGCAAATGAGCCTACTCAAGCAATCCATGGGCAAACAGCCACATTAGCATCTCATTACAGCCTGCTTTGCATGTGGATTGCCCGGCACTATAACATGGTACACACAGCTCCACCTGTAGGTCCGACTGGTATTACAGGTCAGTTGCCACATTCATTGTGTGCTCACAGCTCACAGAACATTAGCTGCAGTCTTGGTTTGGACACAGATGCAAAGACTAATGCGGCCCAGGGGAGTAGCACTACAGGAACGGGTGGTCGTGCTGCATGCCAGAAGCAAATCTTTGTTCCTACCACAGTGTTTATCAGATGGTACAGTACCATAGTAGCCAATACTGTGAGGTACACAGCAATGCTTATGGTGTGTCTGGCAACAATGACTGGTGCTATCCACACAGTGACAAGCACAGCTGGAAGATGTGGCCTAACAGTGGACAACACAGTCATACTGTCCTGTGACCCTCATGTGCTGCACCAGTGGCATGGGATCCCCACACTACCATACACATGGCTGTCCACGTGTACGGGGATCTCAGACAGGTGTAGGGTATGTGCCCTAGGGGAGGCCACACATGCCATCATACTGGCATACTGCTGTCAGGAGCAGTCCCGTCAGTGGAACATGTGCACTGTGTGGATGGCCCCAGCCATGTGGCAGTACCTACTATGTGGTGCAGCTTGGCTATCTGTACCCCTTCCCCTCAACACTCTCCATTCCCCCAGTGCAGCATGTGTCTGCTGGACTGTGTTGGTGTACCCCAATGGGGGAACTGGAGGTGTGTGTTGCATGGATGCACTGCCATGGTGTCCACTGGGTGCTGGGGCACCCACTTATGCCTGGCAGGGTTAGAACTGGTGCCAGATGACAGCGACATGGGTGGTGTGGTCTGTATGCAGCATGTCTCTGCCATGTATGTGTTCTGTTCATTGTTTTTTATCACCTTGTTCACCAGATAAGCACACTGGGCCAAGGATCAGTGTCAGGAATGACTGGAGACACTAACTGCATGGCTGAGATGCAACAGTGTATAATGAAAACATACAATGCACAACAACACACAATATACAAATATCACATTAGGTACACATTACAATACATTACAATACCATACAAATAGTTTGTTGCAGCAAGTGGTGCTCTAGCTCAGTTGTAACATTTATATGAGTGTTCACTTCACAGTACAGTTGGGGCATTACATTGCACAGTTTGTGTGCCTGTACATACAGTATGTAGTGGCCCAAGGTGGCCATCCGCCCACATTGCCTCCTCATTGGATAAATACAGCCTTGTTCCCTGTTGCTGCTGTGTCCTAGCCCCTCATCCTGGGTTTGCCTGGTATTAAGGCCACCTTTTCATGGGCGGTATTTTGTGCCACACTACATGTTGCGCTACCGCATGTTGTATTGTGCTATACTTTTGAATATACCGTTGCGCCTGTATGCATGTAACCAATCCTCACTTTGTGCCACACAAACATTATCTCATAGCATTGGAGCTATCATGTTGCACTGGTGCTATATGGCCTTTTGAAAGTAGCACTCCAGCACAAATGTGGCACAATCGTGGTGCAATCGATTTGCACCAGGAGTCAAGTTTTGATTATCTGGCCCCTAATGTTTCTCCCTGACAGGCTGTTACTTAACATACATTCAGACTCATTTATGTTGTATTCCACATTAAAATGATAATTTTACCAGGGCTAACACTTCCACCACTAGCTGAAATTTGCACATATTAGGCCCCTGTTAAAGAGCACCTTTCATGATGATCCAAAAAGTTACATCTTGTAGTCATTATATGCAGTACTAGACCTGAAAGGGTGTGTACATTTATTTTTGGCCAAGATTTACTCTGCCTTCCATAATTTGGATTTGTTTTTGAGCCTTGCTTTAGCCCTGCTGCACTTGCCTTTGTTGTTCAGCTGGCTTCTGATGACATCACTGTAGGGCAGAGAAGTGACTCACACTGTGTAGTACAGTGTAGTCACAGCAATTCTGCAAGGGAAAACTACTGTACCTGAACTCAGTGTACATACTATGTTCCCCCTTCCCAAATACACCCTATTAGCAAAGCATTATGCCAAAATCCAAATGCCTTGTCAGTATGTTTTTTTTGTAAAATTGACTTTCTTCTGCCTTGGTAACAAAGCATGGGGATTGAAAGAAAATAGAGTTGCTGTAAGCATCTTTCCCAGTCCTTTTGACTTTCATGCAAAAATGGCCCCATTTTGTGAAAGATAGGACATGAAACTTACAAGAACAGGAGGCTGAGTTTCAACTGCTAGGAAAAGACATCTTATAAAACAGAACAATATTTTGTTGAGCGTTAGAGAGAGAGATTGAGATTTAGAGCACCTTTCCCAATCCTTTTGACTTTCATGTATATATTACCCCTTCTTGCACTGATTCTGGAATTGCATTTCATTCATTTTGCAGAATGCTTGTTATGATGTCTTGTATCATTTGTGTTATGTCCACCCAGAACCAGTTTGTAAATTAATTTGCTCAATGGTGCATTCCTGGTTAAATAGAAATTGAATTGAAAAAAAGAACTGAATTAACTGCAGAAGACAGTAATGAAATACAATTCTAGAATTAATGCAAGAAGGGGTAATTTATGCATGAAAGTCAAAAGGACTGAGAAAGGTGCTCTTTAAAACGTATTATAAAGCAGACACTGACAAACAGCAGTGAAGCTACCAACATTATGCAGTACTAGTAGCAATACAGCTTCCTAATAGACACAGTAGAGTAGCACCCCAAATGATATCAGCAGCCTGGAGGCATGCTGGCTCAGCATTCAGCAACCCTGGAGAAATGGACCATATCAAAAAGGCATTAAAAATATGAAATTGTCAACTTTGTTCCAAAACCTGAAACAGACATATTTTTCATAGAAAAGTTGTTTTGAATGTTGCTGCCACTTTTATTTGTAAAAACCATTGCACATGATTTTTAAACTTTGGAGAAACAGGTCCTGTAAGCTTGCTGACAGGGAAGACTAGACTTTGAGTTCTGGAGATGACATCATCGTCAGCTCTTCACTGAAACTGACTTTTTTGAACAGGTAGTGAAATCAGGGTTACAAAATAGCTCAAAACTTTAAAATGAAGTAACACAGAAACCTACTTTTTGTTATGTGATTTATTGGGGTATGCTTATTCTAATTCTGCAAAGTAGCACTTTTGGCTGGAGTCCCTCTTTAAGCAGGCTGCCTGCTGCATTACCAGTGTTGCTAGGATCCATTCCTCTCAGTAGAGGACCCTTCCATTTCTCACTAGGAATCAGAGCTAGGTGATAAGAAATTACCCAGGCCATCAACCTCCTGATGCCCACACGGGCAGTCTCAAATTGTTCAGGTTGCCCTAGTCCCCATCTAATGTCATTGCAGGAAACATCAGCTGAAATCTCAGATATGTACCGTATATGATTTTCTTAGAGTCTCTTCTTTTTAAAGTTGCAGATAAGATTCCTGCATAAGGATTGTCTCGAGTCTTGCATTTATCATACACTTTCTGGATATACAGTAGACTCTTTTTCCCAGATTCATTTGTTTCTGTTTATCCCAAATCCTCTGCCTAATTATATCCAGGAATCTTTTTCTAGTCATATTGGATACTTTATTTAATAGACACTGAAGTCCAATTCCACTCAGGACTTCCCTCACTTGTGATGTCCAACCCCACATAGGACATCCATTTCCTAGCATTTTCTCCCAACACATCCTCGGGAATCCTTCAACAGTCGTCTGGTTTACTTTATAATAATTGCTAAATGTAATCATTAATGCTTTATCATTGATTGTTGATGTAAACCTCATCTACAGTCAAACACTGGCAAGATCATCTTAACTATAGCAAACCAGGTACCAGTTTTTATAGAAGAGGTGGGAACAAGGTAGAGAAACAGATGGGGTAAAGGTTAACCAGTAACATACTATGCAGTGGCAATTCCTCACATGCCCTCTCCCCATTAGTTCTATAACGGCTTCAAACTGGTGCACCAGTTATAGCACTCAGTCTTTATAAGCTCCTTTCAATGTTTATAGAAACAAAGGAGCATAGAAAGGTAAGGGCTAAAAAAGTCTTGGATTCATCAGGCCTGTACTTGAGCGCTACCTGGAGCTACTCAGAGATGGCTCCTTCCTCTACCTCCTCCGGTCCTGTTCACCCACCCTTGTTTATTGAAATGGGTGAGAAATTTCCTGGTCTCTGATTGGCTGAGACCCCTGGCAAGGGGTACATTTATGTGCCAAGAAAGATGGAGAAATAACTAGTCCCCAGTAATAGCCTGCTCATGCACAAAAAATATCACTGTACTGAGTCCATTTTCAAAATCTTCCTGCTGCCATATTTTTCCCTTGCTTAATGAGATTCACCTCAGTACTCCAATTCACTACCCCTGCTCACAAGTGCACATCAGAAATACTTAAAAGTGCCATTATTTAGCTGGCCCACTTGTGTTGAGGGTTGAGGTGCTGGACACCACACCTCACGCCACGCTGCTGGCCCGGGGTTTGGGAATGACCTCAGGTCATTGGGGTGCCAGCACGGGGGAGGGAGGGATAGAGCAGGATTGAGCAGCCTAATGGCAGCTCTCCTGTCCTGGGGTGGTTGTCACCCCCCATAGTTCCACTGCCACTGGATGGAGGTCCGGTGGCAGCACAGGCGGGAGGGGCGGCAAGTCGAGATGGCACCTCGGAAAACAGTGTGCGCATGCCTCCACACACGTGCGTGTGTGCCTGGGGAAAGGGCAGACGAAA
Organism: Neoceratodus forsteri; assembly: GCA_016271365.2. NCBI lineage: Eukaryota > Metazoa > Chordata > Ceratodontiformes > Ceratodontidae > Neoceratodus > Neoceratodus forsteri. The sequence goes on along the minus strand of CM057458.1, from coordinate 979,819,554 downwards.
ACAGAAAAAAACACTGAATAAAAACATAATGGAAAAAAATGTGCCATTATTTAGCTGCAATCCCAAAAAATAAGTTTATTTCTCCTAGCAGTAGCACAGAGTGTGCTTTCCTGTGGGTGGTACTCGTGTGTTCCACTTCTGGTCACCTGCCCACTATCAGAAGGGCTCTAAGCCAGCAGCACATCTCCATCTTTGGGAGATGCAATTATAAAACTCTTTCTCCTGTCATGCATGTGGTAGTAACTGCCACTCGTCTCATCCCATCCATGGCCAGATTTACTCGGCTCTAGCATGAACAGTTAAAAACAAATAGGAGGCTAGGAAAAGAAGGAACCAGGATGGCGGGGGGAAGGGGAGGTCAATCTGCAAAGGGGGATGAAAGAGGACAGTACTTTCAAAATAGGCACAGCACAAAACACAACAGTGCCCTCTACTGCTAATATCAGCAGTAAAGGGATTACTTCACAGGAAAGTTGTTTATTAATTTTAATTATTTACAGTAATTTTTCTTTTTTTTAATCTTTTTTTTGTAACATCCAGCTCAAATTCCATTTTCTAAGCACGATAATACTCTCTAGGCTGGGTGGTATGGGCTACACCAGATGTTCCAGGGGCTTTAATATCCTACACCTGTGGCATTGGGCATCATTACACCTCTGGGAGGTCCAGTATAGCCTAATATAGCCCACCCTGTTGGGTATTATTGCTGTAATAATCTACGGGGCTATGACCCTCCCTCAGCAGGGTTACATCCTCTGGCTCAACCCCCAGCTTTTCTGCCCCCTGAGGTTCCCCCATGGATTCCCCCTCTGGGGCAGGGCCAGGTGAGGAGTGCTGGCAGTCTCCCACCACCCGATACATCATATCTGGTGGTGGGGGGCAGGCTTCGCTGGAGCGGTCGTGCCATCACGGGTCCATGAAGCTCTGTCCATTTTCTGTTTTCTCCCTTCCCTCCCCTCCAATGTAAGCAGATCAGTTTCCAAGCCTCCCAATCAATACTGCCCTCCAGCCACCACTAGAGGGTAGTCAGCAGGTGGGACAACTAGTACCCTTCCCCAGAGAGAAGAGAGAAGTCCTCCAGACGCTCAATCCTCTCTCCCCCCTGCCTATCCCCAGTGGCCCAGGTTCATTCCTGAACCCGTGTCGCCAGTGTGGCATGAGGTGTGGCATCCAGCGCCTTAACCCTCAGCACCACTGGGTTGGCTCAAGTCTCAGTCATTTTTAAATCCAACAATAGTTTTTGCATTGACTACTGTGCTGGATAGGCTATTGCACATATCTACTACTCTCTCTGAAAAAGTAATTCCTACCATCTCTGACCCCCCTCCACTAGTTAAGCTATAATGACTGAGAACCCAGTCATTTATGAGGCATTAACATGTGCCTTGGGCCACTTCCCTCCAGCCGGTCCTTAATCCAAGGAAATGACCAGCTTTGAGGTTATTATTGCAATTGTAAGTCTAATAGCAATAATAACTTCTGTTATTATCATTATGTTTAATTACTTTTAGATTTTGAGTGAAGTGGTACAAGCTGTGTGTGCTGCACAGCTTCAGTTGGCAGCCGGATTTGCCATTTCTAACATGTTAATGACTGATCCAGTAGCCAATAAGTAGCTTTGCTAGGCTCATGAATATTTAGACTTATAATTTTAAATTGCGCCCCCTGTGGTTGATAAATTTTTATTCAGTCGGAACAGGCCTGCATGGTACAGCTTGTTGTACCCGTGGAGGTATTTGTATGTCTCTACATGTACCCTATTTTCTTCTGTCCTCAAGGGAGTATGCATTGGGACTCTTGAATCTGTCCTCATTAGTCTTACACTGCTGCTCCTGTATCATCTTGGCTGCTCTTTGCTGAATTATTTATGTGATACCACCCAGATGAATATTATAGGCCTGATGTGATGTTACCAAGGCTTGTGCATGAATGGTCGCTAAATGTGGATACAAATTCAGTTAGCAATAAATCATTGTAATTCATGGCTCGGTGGCCTAACTGCTGGTCTTTCACTCAGGCTATCACCCCACAACACATTCCTAATCTGGAGCTTCCAAAGCCTTGTGCATGCTGTCTGTCTGGCTATCTGTTTGTCAGTCTGTCTGTCTGTTTATCTATCTATCTATCTATCTATCTATCTATCTATCTATCTAACTTCTGCTGTAGAGCCTAGCCCAAATCAGTACTCACAATTCCCTGTGTCCTGTTTGCCTTGGAGCCACTCTGTGGTTGGGTCCCTCCTCCTTTCTCAACAACTCTTGGCCTCCATATTCCTCCATTGACAGGTACTTTACACCCTCAAGGCAGGAACCAGTTGCACTGCAAGCTGCTGAGCCATTCAACAAAGTTAGGAATTCATTTATTTGGCAAACTAAGTAGGCTCACTGGAACAGTATCACTTTTACAGGAGCTACCTAGACATTATTCAGCTCTCTTTTTCAATGCTGTGGCCCTCAGGTCATGTGGCTCTGTCCTCACTCAGGCTCGGCCCATTTTCATTCAGTCCAAAAAATGATTGAGCTCAGTCTGGACACAAGCAAATCTTCTGGACCCAAGAATTGCCTGGTGAACTCCCATTGTCTATTGCTGCTGCTGGTACTCTCTTTCCTGTTAAGAGAATCAATGCTTTGGGCATCTGCCCATGAATTCCAGCAGACTTGATGGCCTGCTGCCATGCAGCCCTGTAATGGAGGCTGCAGTTGTCTTATCTTTCCAGGTGAATCTGACTCCTCCTGTTGTAGTGGCAGTCTTCCAGCAGGTTGGCCTTGTTCCCCTCTTGGCTCTATCCTCCAGGGGTAGGATGATCCTCCAATGCTGGGCCTCTTGTTGGCCCAAATGTATGGGCTTTTCCCCTTGCCCTGAATTCCCAGAAGCCCTCTCAAGATGCCTTGCCTTGTACCTTGGACACCCTGCAGACAAACATGCCCTGTGACTCCTAACCCAACAACAGCCAGTCACAGGCCAGAGGATTGCATTCCAGCTTGGCACGAGCCATGTTTTTCTGTTCTTCATGGGCTACCTATCTTGCTGCATCTCAGTTGTACCCAGAGGTGCAGGGAGGTTTATGCTCTGTCCCTTGTTATGGGCAGTGAGCCAATATTGATCCCTAGGTGCATGATCCCTAAACTGCAATCAGCTGCTCTGCCTGTTGGCATAATCTTAAAAGTACCAACTCTGCTGCCTACCCTGCAGCCAGTGAACAGTTCCATTTGCTTAGTGGTTACACTGGAAATGTTCAGGTGGGGGGGAATTCTTACGTCTAGATTTGTAGATGGTGGAACTGTCATTTCTAGATGGTGGAACTCTCCTATACTAGTCAATTGAGGAAGATGACAGAGTTGATGGGACTCTCATAAAATGTTTTAAGAGGTGGTGGAACTGAGTTCTTATGGGTTCTTACTCAGTTTAACCCCTGCATTTACTGTTACTGGCTTGGTCCATCTCCTCTCATTACCATAGGGGACCAGGTGAAGATGGTGGTTGGGTGACTTGCCAGTGGTGGAACTTTCACCATCTTGGGGAGCCTGGTGAGCCCACTCACTGAGGGAGGTGGGAGCTATCAAACCATTAATAGTGGCACAACAGAGGGGGGGCTGCTCAACATTTTGAAAAGTACAATTCCTCAGTCTCCCTGAGGAACAAAGCCTCAGTAGGAAGAAAGCATCATTATGATCTCTGCTCTCAGTTAAGACAAACCTGGCAGAGTTCATGACCAAACACAAAATCTCCAGGTGAAACTTCTGAACTGGTTGAGGATGAACCTGGTGGGCCATATGGTCTTTTGTGTCCTCCAAATTCACATGCTGTTATTAGACAGGTGTACCAGCCTAATCTTTTGATTTACGGTGCAGAGGGTGGTATCTCTGCAGATTCCTGAGTAGATAGACCTTACCTTTCAGAATTTGCTTGTTATGCCCAAGAAAATTGGTGGATGGCCCCTCGGGGGGAATATTTCTGATGTTGGACATTGTGGGCCCTCTGGGCCCCATAGCTCGGCCTAGGAATGCCAGATTTACAATTCCAAGGTGTCATTTTCTACATTTATTGCCATGCCAAGTTGGATGGAACAACTTAGAAAATCTAAAATGGCCACCAAAATCCAATATGGCTACCATATCACTATTAAATACTTGATTCACTAATAGTTTCCAAATCCCTACCTTCCAAGATACTGATTATCAATGATTCTTGAATGGGGAGTTTATTATTATTACATTTGATATAAACACATATTAAATTAATATAACAGAACATAAATATAAATAAATGATTCATAATGCATCAATCTGCTTGTTGGTGCTGTTGACCCCAAATTGCGTCCACTGTGTGAGAATGTGTCTCTTTGTTCACAGGATTGAGTGGCATGTTCATGTACATTGTATGCCTGCTTAGTTTGTATTTCTAGTTTCTAGTTTTTAATTTTAGTTTCTGTTTCAGAAACATGGATAGCCCTCTAGCTGAACTTGTTGGATTGGTCAATCCATCTGATTTACCTACCTGTGTTCTTTGTGAGAACAAAATTAGAGATATGGAACTGTAACAAATATTAGGAGAGAATGGGCTGAATTCCATCAAGGCTTTTGCAGAGAAATGGTCAGTCACAAAACCAACTTTCGAGTACACCAGAAACTTCAACCTCATATGGCATAAAATACATGACCAACATCCCCCCCGGCCCTGGAGAAATAGGGCTACCTAGTCACACAAGGTGTCACCAAAATTTCACCAGTGAAAGGAAATTAAACACCAACTCAATGAAACAACTTTCTTTGGATCAGTCTTCTGAAGCTCAATTCTCCGGCATACCTGACCCACAGACATCCAGTAACAGTGAAGCGGTCCATGCAACTTGATGTAAAAGGAAATAATTGTAATTTAAGAAGGATGAGACCTGCTTCATCTGTGATAAGAAAAGGAAAAATAGAGGAAATACGGAAGAAAAACCTCCAAAGAATTGTACTTGAAGATGGAAAGATCACATTGCATGAAAGCATGTTACTCAATGAAAATTCTGATGATGCTCTTTTGTCTGGTGCAGTCAAACATTTGAAGGTCGCTACCACCAATGTTGACGTCTTTGTTGCAGACGTCAAATACCATTAAAGTTGTTACAACACTTTTGTCTATGTCGGCAAATGAGAGAGACAAACACCAGGTAGATTGGAAAGTATTCACACAAAGATTGCTGAAACAGAGTTTCTTCAAATCATGAGAAGAAAGGTTGTTGAGCAGAAATGTTGCTATTTACTCCCGGAGTACTGGAAGTTCTTCATAACCTCTATGAGTTCCATGGATGTGAACAAGATGCTGGAATAAATCACACGTTTCAGCTGAAGAATCTTATCAGCAATGAATCCGGAGATGAGATAGGTTTTACTGTGGGAAGGGCGATACACGGGAATCCTTTAATTCTTCACTCAACAAAAGGTAAACCCACTTGATTATTCTTTGGCAACCTTGAGAGGAGCTGGGCTCAGAGATAGTGACATCACCAAGGCATTTGCAAAGATGATCAATCGGAAATTAAAAGATAGACAAATTGAGTCACTGCAGTTTCCTATGGCATATGAAGACTTGCTTTCTGAGCTTGATAACTATGAACCCATTCTGGAAATCTTCAATGTGATAGCTCTCTCTATAAGCCCTTCTAAGACAATTAATGCTCTAGGTTATACAACCATTCCAACAGAAATTCAAGCTACCAAGATATGGTCCATTGCTAGTGACTGACAATGCCTCATTACCAGAGAACATTTTCCAAAGTCAATAGTTCTATCCATGGTCATTCATCATCTCACCAGAAGTAAAGAAGCAGTCAATCTTCGACATCATTTGGGGACTGGTATTTCTTACACTGACGTCAGAAGGCAAAATAAGAAATTAACCCATGATGGTAAATCTGAGACAAAAAAAATCACTGCACATGATTCTGCCTGGGCAGCCAATTCATGTCACCACAATTGATAACTCAGATGATAAGCAACAGACATTAACAGGAGTTTCAACAACACGACACTAACTCAATGATTTATGTACCCCCAGTTTTGTGTCCTGCTATCATCTGCAATTTGCTAGTACTAGAACAGAACATTCTAAGCAGCTCAACAGTTCCAAAGTTCAGGAAACCTTTGAGAGCTCAGAACCTATTGACTATGGGGATTATAAAATAGGAAAGAGAAAACCCCCACCAATCTTCCCATCCTATGATGAGGATGAAAGAAGGCCCAAGCTTGACCTTTGCTTAAACAAAGATTGTATTTGGGCTCTGGCAGCAAGCATAGAATCTTCTAGAGAAGATGAATCTCTTCCAGTCCCAGGATCATGGACAGATTTCAATAAAAAAGCAACATCGACCACTACCTTCAAATACGAAACTGATTTCCTGCCCATTATACCATGTGAACCAGATTATGCAGTTTGCAGATATTACCTTGACTTTCTCATGGATCTAATGGATGACCTACAAATTGACCAAATCTTCAGCCATAGCGATCATGCAGTTTTCTACAAGATTGCACAAATAATGTGGAAAGAAGAAAAATATACAAAAGTGATTAATTTGATGGAAGGATTTCATGAACTGATGGTGAGACAGAAGATCATCTACAAGCGATACAGTGCTATGGGACTTTGTGACTGGTGGGTTCAGGTGGGGATAATAGTGGATGGATCTGTTGATCAGGCTTTGGAAGGACGCCACTATTCTAGATCAATGAGGTTACATAAACAGTCCCTTGAGGATCTCCTATGACTTATGGGATCCAAGATTCACAGCTCACTAACCGATGGACTATGAGAAAAGCTCATCAACATGAGAAGATCTGTATCGGCAGAATCTCTGAATCTTATCCTCTTGGATGAATCTTTTCCTGAAGTGCAGTCACAAATGCTGGAAACCTCTGGCACCATGGGACAGTGGGTGACGGGCTACACTGGTGACACCAGCTCTCTTCTCACCCAGGTTGCCGCATACGGAGACAAGAATCTGAACTTGCATCTACAGGCTCAACGAGATATTCTACCTTTACTGTTTGCATTCAATCATCAAAACTACTCTCGGTATTTGACATGGCATCATGTAGACCTCATCAATCTGAAAACCATCAATGAGAACTCATACAATGAACTGCAGGAATATGGCATTGGGGCTAGTCTGTCTGGTGAGGCGTTCTCCACGGTACTTGGTGACCAAGTGAATGAGGTCTCAATCAACAGAAAGGTCAAGGTGAGGGGTGAACCCATGAGAAGTGGTTACAGTATATCTGAGGAAGCTGCTGGTGACTTCATTTTAAATTCCCACAAGCTCGCTAAAATTTGTTTGTCACTGAAGGAGAAGATGCTTCTGAAAACATCAGTCACACACAATGGCTTGACATATAGTGCCATGAAGAAACATGATTGTCAAGTGAAAGAGCTAATGAAGAAACTTCATGCATATTCAGATCCATGTCAGGGTGTAGCACAACACATCGCAATGGGCATTGAAATACCACCGGCAATAGTAAAGGGCCTTTTGAAGGCAAGGGCTACAGGGGAAGTTATGTTGAGTGCATTTATAAATGACTGCATCCTGTCAAGGAAAGCTGGTTTCTTCAAGTCCATTAAATGCAGCAGAATTTCTGCAGGAATGGACAAGAAGAAAAAGAAACCCAAAGCAGAATCAGTCTTGAAAGAAGACCGTCAGGCTCTCAGTATCATTGTTGCAAAGTGCCCTGACAAGAAAGATGCATTTTCCCATCTGCTCACAACATATCCTCTTGCAATAGCAACTCTGGATGGAAACCTCTACAAACCTAATACCAAACATGTCTTAAGAAATTATCTCATCGATGAAGCAGAAGCTCAAAGTTCTTCCCCTCCTCCGTTATGCTCGGTGTACATATACAATGCCATGGTGATGTTCAGAACAGTTCCTGCACAGCATACATGGAACAGCCTTTGGAAACTTCTTGTCACATTCACACCTCCATCTACAGCAAACCCAGTGGAAGTCATTGTCGTTTTTGATAATTATAAGGATGATCATGAGTTCTCAGTGAAACAGCAAGAATAAAGTGAGTAAGCGGTAGGAACAGGAGGAATGTGAGTTCACATGGGATCAGATTCACAAGAGATGCCACAGGGAAAGGTGTATCAACAGTACCTTCATAACAATGACAACAAAACAGATCTCATACAGCACTTCAATGAGTATGTTAGACAAGAGGATGTCAGAAGAAACTTATTATACCCACTTACTATCAGCAATGGCAGAAGCATGTATACTATATACTGTACCCAGATTCAGAAGAATTCCTGTTTTCCTGCAACCATGAGGAGGCAGATATGAGGATAGTGCTGCGTAGTGCTCTTGCAAAAGGCCCAATTGTTATCTGAGCCAAAGATACAGACATCCTCATCCTGATGGTTTATGCTTTTGCAAAGACCCTTCCAGATTCACCATAAGTGCTCCAATTGACCTTGATGTATTTGTAAACATAGGATCTATATACGATCACATTTGACATGCTGCAAGTCTCAATTTGCCAGCATACCACGTTGTCTCTGGATGAGATGCAGTGAGTTACTTCTACAAGGTGTCAAAGAAATTACTCTTTCAACGTTCACACAGGGTTGAAGGATGAATAAATCTCTTTTCAAGGCTTGGGAAACGCACATATGCTTCACGAGACACTGAACAAAACACCAAGACCTTCATTCAACATTACGTGTACAATGGTACAGGAGGAGAGGATCTGGTAGACACACGAGTAAGGCAGTACAATAATTTGAAAGTGAAGACTACGCAAACAATTATACCAGACCCAGTGAGCCTATGTCAGTACATAAAGAGAGCAAATCTCATATCCTACTATTGGCACCTCTGCACAGAGTCAGAAACCCTGAAAATTGACCCTTGTTTGTCAGGATGGAAACGAGAGGATGAAACACTGAAACCTGTGTGGTTCACTGGATTTCAGTAACCTGATGTCCTACATCACAGAAGAAAGGGTGGAAGGTTAGCCGGCTGACGATGTGCAGCTGACGGAGATGAGGCAGACGATGAAGGTGAGTCAACACCTGAAAGACACACACAGAAGACCAAACAAAAACCTTTGACCACAATGCCAATGACTGATTGTACAGGAGATGATGACACTGAAAATGACGCATCGGCAGCCAATGAACAAACTTCTGTGGATGAATCTTCAAGCTTCAGGAGCGAATGTGACAGTTCAGATCCAGAGTGGACTCCAATATAATGACTTAAAAACTGGACATTTCAGCCAAGGTGTACTGTTGACCCAAAATATTCATAGTGTTGGGTCAAATAATTGATAAAATGACTTAATTCTAAACAACAAATCAACACATACAACATTTAGATTTTAAGCATTACTGTACGTACTTCAATCTATTTTATCAGTAAGTTGTCTCATGAATTCACTTGTTTTATGTAGTATTAATGTGTGCATTTGGCCCTGTGTCTAACAGGGAGCCTCAAAGCAATATATAAATATCAGAAATGTTCATGAATAAATGTTCAATATATAGATGTTCATGAATCATTGATAATTGGTATCTTGGAAGCTAAGGATTTGGAAATTATTAGCGAATTAAGTATTTACTAGCGATATGGTGGCCCTATTGGATTTTGGTGGCCGTATTGGATTTTCTAAGTTGTTCCATCCAACTTGGCATGGCAATAAATGTAGAAAATGACACCTTGGAATTGTAAATCGGGCATTCCTAGGTCGAGATATGGGACCCGGAGGGCCCACAACATTCAAAATCAGAAATAGGCTCCCTGAGGGGCCTTCCACCAATTTTCTCCGGGATAACAAGCAAATTCTGACAGGTGAGGTCTATCTACACAGGAATCTGCAGAGATAACAACCTCTGCATTGTAAATCGAAAGATTAGGTCAGTACACCTGTCTATATGAGTTGGGTGGTTAGCTACAGAGTGCCACAAGCCAAAGTCATGCCATCCCACAAGCGACATAGGTGTCTGTAGCATGATTTTGAGCCATAGTGCTTTCTGGACTTAAATAAGGGATATCACTGGCATCAATCAGTTTGCTGTGTCTAACATCATGAACCAGCTCCTTGATGCACAGTTAGAAAACAAGTCAATGTATTGTATATATTCTCCAGGAGAAGGCCAGGGGGTAGAAAGGATGAGAAGGGACTTGGCAAGGTTGGAGGAATGGTCAGACATATGGCAACTTAGATTCAATGCAAAGAAGTGCAAAGTAATGCACCTGGGAAATAAAAATCCAGGAGAAGAGTACACAATAGCAGAGGAGGTACTAACGACAACAATAATGGAAAGGGATCTGGGTGTAGTCATATCAGATGACCTAAAGGTGGGTAAGCAATGTGAGAAGTCAGTAAGGAGAGCCAGGGTGATACTGGGATGCATAGGAAGGGGCATCACAAGTAGAAAAAGGGAAGTGGTTATCCCTCTATACAGACAGTTGGTGAGACCCCATCTGGAGTACTGCATGCAGTTTTGGAGACCTCATCTACGCAAGGACATAGACAGGATGGAAGCAGTCCAGAGGAGGGCAACTAAAATGGTGCAGGGTCTACATCAGAAACCATATGAAGAGAGACTGTGAGAGCTTAATATGTATACCCTGGATGAAAGGAGGGACAGGGGGGACATGATAGAAACTTTTAAGTACCTCAAGGGAATCAACAAAGTCCAGGAGGGTAGCATCTTTCAGAAAAAGAGATGTGTAAGAACAAGGGGGGCACAATTTAAAGTTAGAGGGGGACGGCTCAGGGGTAATGTGAGGAAATTCTTTTTCATGGAGAGAGTGGTGGACGCATGGAACCGCCTTCCTGGAGAGGTTGTGGGGTCTAAAACAGTGGGGGAATTCAAACATGCATGGGACAGACATAAGGCAATTATAGTGGCGGGTTGCAGGAAGTAGGCTGTTGGTTAACTAGAATCTGCAGCTTATCCAATAGGTAGGGAAATGGGCAGACTGGGTGGGCCAAGTGGTCCTTATCTGCCGTCAAAGTCTATGTTTCTATGTAATCATTGGTAAAACATGGTTGCTGTAACTTGCCAGTACTGCGTATCACTGCTTTTTATTTTACAGTTTTATTTACCTGTGATGCACCAGCTGAGATACTATATCTTGTTTTCAGTGGGGTCCTGCTGTTTACCCATTTTTATAGTCAGTTGGACTGAGGAACTGAGGGGTTAAGTGACTCACTCTAGATCCTCCTGTGCCTCTTGGTTTCCAAGCATGCACACTAACAACTACGCCATCCTGCCTCTCAAATTATGTGATCAAATTGTATATTTTGAGCATTAGAAATTTATTGAAGTCTTACAGAGTAGTAAAGGCATTTTTGATCAAAGTGCAGGTACTTCATCAATTTCCACTTAAAACACTGGTTCTGGAAAAATATAGACTGCATACTTGTTCAGCAAATTTTCGTAACGAATGCACAAGTACTGTTAAGATGCTGTGCCCAGGTGGCCAGGACTTGGGGATGCCATCAGTACTGGTCTGATTATCTGCAACCTGATTAAAACTAGGAAAAATGGGAACTGTCCTGGCTTGACATGATTTGTTGTTACTGTCAATTTCTGTGAACACATGGAAAAGATAGGGTCACTCATGGGGATATTGATTTTTTTGTGACACAGTTGTAGTACTCATGAAATGCTTTACATCCACAAAAGTTATTGTATATGTTTTTTAAAGGCCAGAATGTGAATATGAAAATTTTTTGTTTATCATTTATTTCTTCTAGAAACAAAGGCAAGGAACCAGTTGACCCTGTCACCTTCAGGCCCTGCTCCAAGAACCTCCATGGATTGCCACCTATGGTGATGCCAGGGAAGGGGAAGGAATTTCTTCTTCTCCCAAATGAGCACTATCTGTCATGGAAGTGGGGTGGTCAGCACAGGGCCTGAGTGTGCCACTACTATCGGTCAGACAGCCGCCGTATGGCACCTGGCAGTTCTCATCAGTCCATCCCACAGTGCTGGAAACTACCCCAACAGGCCAAGCATGAACACAGTGACATTCCCGCAGAAGAAAAAGGCTTCCCAGCCCACTGAATGGGTTGTTTGGAGGTGGAACTCAGTGCCAGTCCCATCCTGCCTGGGAATGCTGCCTCGTGGCCATGGCACCCTGCTACCTTGGCCATCTAAGCCAGTAATTCAATCTTAGGTTACTGACATAGGAGCCTGATGTGTGACCTTTGCACCACTGGGTGGCCTATGTGTAAATGTTTTTTTAAGTAAATATTTTAAAAGTATAAAAATGTGCATTGGTACATTTTAAAGGATTTGATATAATGAATTGTTGCATTCAAAATGCGTCCTACATTAACGCATTTCATGTGATACATAGATAGTCAAGGAGAGACTAAAATTTTCATCCATCTGTTCTCCCTCAGTTTACTACCGAAAGTTACTGACTCCTTCCCTGCATCTACATAGCTGTTTCACAGACTTATCAAGTTCATGCATTTAAAATGCTTTGACATAACATATCATGTAAATGCATTTAAAATACTTCTGCTTCATGAAATTCTTCAATTGACAGAACTTACATCCTGCAGCAGAATATGTTCATGTAACCTCCTCCCCATATTTCTGGGGGCTTACCTGTTGGTCTTGCAGGGCCATCAGCTGCTCCCCCTGGCAGGCTTCTTGATTGTCTTCACTTTCCAGTCCCCATAGGACTGCACAGTGGGGACTGGCAGGGCAGTGACAGCATATCCGTGGCTTTGGAAGGAGCCAAGTGATAGGGCCTGAAGCCTGAATGAAAGACTGCCTGTGGGTGAGTTCAGCTGTTGGGTTGGAAGGTTTACTGTGGGTGAGCCTGCTGTTGAAGTAGGGCCAGGGGCATGGCTTGGAAGTGGCAGCCCTTACAGTTGAGGGCATAACAGTGGCAGAGTTACCCCTATTCCACAGGCTGGATGCCACTGCAGCATAGGGACCCATTGTGTGAGCCGCTTGTGAAGGTAGGGAAAGTCCATTTGGGAGATTGATGTTTGGGACAGGCAGAGTGGCAATCCATTGTGTGATCTGGTGTGGCATTGGCAGAGGTCCCCTGATGAGTCAGTTCAGAGGCTGGAATTGTTGCATGTGTGGAGCATGCCAGGAGGACTGGGATGAGGTCCAAGGACCCCAAAAAACGCTGGAATAAGGCTCAGCTGCCAGATGAGGCATCAGCGATTGGATGTCTGAAAGGGTTCTGGTGGTTTGGTTCTTGTTAAAGAACATTAATGAAAATTTACTGGGTTAAGATCACTTTGGAAAGAAAAAAGGGTATGCTCCATATGAATTAATCCCCAGGTGGAGAAAGTGTGCGACCAGGCAGAAAAAGAAAATGGAAAGCATCAGAGGGTTTGGGACAGTAGAAATGTCTCATGCTGTCATAAGCCCAGAGTAAAAATATAGGATTGGAACTGCCAGAAAACAGTCTGAATGGAAAGGAAAGGAAATGTAGCTGCTTGAAAAGAAAGCTATGGAATGAGATATGAGTTAACAGAGAGTAATCGTATCAAGCTACCTCAAATGGAGGCCTTTTTGGCCCCTAAAGTGCTGTCAGGAATTTAGCCTTCATGGCTTAAGGGAGAACTGCATGAAATAATTAGAAATAATAGTAAGCCCAACAGACTGTTGCAGAAGATTTTCCATCTGTGTCTGTGAAAGAAACCCACCATATCCTATGCCCCCTGCTCCATGGAGTGATTGTTCCTGTTTATTAACTGTTCATTAAATGGGATCCACTGTTTTTGAAATTCTGGTGTTTGCCTCATTTGTTGGAGGAACTGTTTGCTAATAAAAGAAGTTTGCCTCCATAGCCTGTTTCAGTGTGTTCCAGTGTTGATCTCGAAGAACCTGTGCACCATCGAGGAGAAAGACATCAAGAGGCCTGCCTGGTGAAGACTGTCTGCAAAAGGCCATCCAGTGAAGTGGGCAAGGCCAGGTGGGCAAAGATCAGCATCATCTCAGTGCACCATCCCTGCATCGTCTGGCCATCAGGGGAGTATCCCCTGATGGAGCAAATCCATCTCCAGCACCACCTGTGGGACTCAGGTACTGTTTTGCTGTTATTACAGTATTTCTGGACTGTATTTCTTTGGTTCTACAGTGCCCCCCCTCAACAATTTACCAGCAGTATACCCTTAGACCAGGAGGGGGAATTACATTAATATAATCAGCTCTGCAGTGGGGTACATTGGGGGGTGGGAGGCAGAATGACGCCATCACTGCACCATGCCTACAAGTCCCGGGTGCCTACTTAAGGTGTGCCCACATTACAGTGCCCTTGTTCCCTGTACCCTTCTTCCAGTGTCCTTTTGAAGGGATACCAAATAAACATACTGCCATGTCTTAGGCCCTCTACACATGTGCAGTAGGCCCAAAGTCCAAGCTGAAGCTCCACTAATCAACTGCGGCATGTGACTGCCCCTAGCAACGCAGTCCTGGCCCCAGGACTAATATCAGGGTTGGGGCATGCTGCAAGCCACCCAGTGAGGCTAGAAACAAAGCAAAGTCCAGAAATGCAGAGCACTCAACAAGGTAAGTTAAATAAATACATTCAAAATTGAAAATGACAATAAAGAGCCTTTTGAAGTATGCAGAATATTTATTCAGCCATAAGGAGCTGTGTCTGTAACTCTGGTGTTATGACTTTGACACGAGTCTCATGCAGGAGGAGTGGGTTTTGTGGGTTAGAAACAAAGCAGCAGAGGTTGCATAACTGGCACATAATGACTTTTTAAAATTGTAAATAAACATGGTGGCCCTCAGTGGATTACGGCGTGCCATGCATGCTGGTACAAGCCAAGGAGTTCAACGATTAGCTGGGTAATCCCAGCCAATCACTAGAGGCCAGCAACAGGGAACCAGCCAAAGAGACGTTAAGTTCAGCCTTTGTAATGGGGTTGGGATAGTCAGGATACAATAACAGGGGGACTACCAGACTCAGTGCATAAAAAAGCACCATCAAGACACTTATTTTATTTTCTCAAAATTATATTTCACAGAAATAATAAAGTTTGTTAGTTAATTCACTTTGTAATACAACAAAATAATGGAAACAAAAAGAACCCAAATAAAGTCAAAGAAAAAGGGCCACTGCTATGCCCAACAGTGCCACTAGGCTATCTCCTAGCCTGCTCCACACAGTAGTGTGAGCTCCAGAGGTCCTCTACCTCTGACAGTCAGCTCCAACTGACTCATCCTATCTATCTCTCAGAACTGAGTTAGAGCATTTATAGGCTTTCTAGAGAAGTTCGGAAATATCCACTCCATTATGATTGATATAGAAACATAGACTTTGACGGCAGATAAGGACCACTTGGCCCACCCAGTCTGCCCATTTCCCTACCTACTGTATAAGCTGCAGATTCTAGTTAACCAACAGCCTACTTCCTGCAACCCCCCACTACAATTGCCTTGTGTCTGTCCCATGCATGTTTGAATTCCCCCACTGTTTTAGCCCCAACAACCTCCCCAGGAAGGCAGTTCCACGCATCCACCACTCTCTCCATGAAAAAACATTTCCTCACATTACCCCTGAGCTGTCCCCCCTCTATCTTTAAATTGTGTCCCCTTGTTCTTACACATCTGTTTTTCTGAAAGATGCTACCCTCCTGGACTTTGTTGATTCCCTTGAGGTACTTGAACGTTTCTATCATGTTCCCCCCGTCCCTCCTTTCATAAGGGTATACATATTAAACTATCTCAGTCTCTCTTCATATGATTTCTGATGCAGACCCTGCACCATTTTAGTTGCCCTCCTCTGGACTGCTTCCATCCAGTCTATGTCCTTGCATAGATGAGGTCTCCAAAACTGCACACAGTACTCCAGATGGGGTCTCACCAACTGTCTGTACAGAGGGATAACCACTTCCCTTTTTCTACTTGTGATGCCCCTTCCTATGCATCCCAGTATCCCCCTGGCTCTCCTTACTGACTTCTCACATTGCTTACCAGCCTTTAGATCATGTGATATGACTACCCCCAAGTCCCATTCCATTTTTGTTGTTGTTAGTACCTCCCCTGCTATTGTGTACTCTTCTCCTGAGTTTTTGTTTCCCAGGTGCATTACTTTGCACTTCTTTGCATTGAATCTAAGTTGCCATATGTCTGACCATTCCTCCAACCTTGCCAAGTCCCTTCTCATCCTTTCTACCCCCCCTTGTGTATCAACTCTGTTACAGATCTTTGTATCATCTGCAAAGAGGCATACCTTTCCTCCAGACCTCTGCAATGTCACCTATAAAGATGTTAAAGCGGACTGACCCAGTACTGAGCCCTGAGGTACTCCACTAGTGACCCCTTTCTTCGGAATGTGTTCCACTCACTATTACCTTCTGTGTCCTGTTGTGCAGCCAGTTTGTAACCCAGGCTACCACCCTGGAACCCACTCCCAGGCTGGCTAACTTGATTATTAATCTTTTGTGCGGGACTGTGTCAAATGCCTTGCTAAAGTCTAGGTAGGCCATATCCACAGCCCCTCCCTGGTCTATTACTTTGATCACCCAGTCAAAGAAATCTATTAGAGTCATCTGACATGACCTTCCTGCTGTAAATCCATGCTGCTTTGGGTCCTATGCCCTGCTGGCCTCTAGGTACTGAACAATTCTTTCTTTCAGAAGTGATTCCATCATTTTCCCTACCACTGAGGTCAAACTTACAGGTCTGTAGTTTCCTGCTTTTGCTTTGCTCCCACTTTTGTGAAGGGGAATCACATCTGCCCTCCTCCAGTACTCAGGTACCACCCCATCCTCCCATGATTTGTTAAAAAGTGTGGTCAGTGGTGTCACTAGGTCCTCCCTTAGTTCTTTTAGGATTCTGGGGTGAATCCCATCAGGCCCAATTGCTTTGTCCACCTTGAGTTTTAGGAGTTCTTTTGGGACTCTTTCATCTGTAAATGGACTGGTGTCAACCCCCCTACCCAGAGTGCTTCTATTGTCTGGTTTAGGTAACTCCTCCTCATCTTCTTTTGTGAATACTGAGCAAAAGTATTCATTCAGTATCTCTCTCTTTTCACTGTCTCCCTCTGCCCACCTCCCCTCTCCCTTATTAATCTTCACTATTTCTCCCTTAACCTTTCTATGCTCCCTAATGTACCAATAAAAGGTTTTATCCCCCTTCTTAACTGAATTGGCTATTTTCCCTCAGTTTGGGCTTTTGCTATTCTGACTGCCTTCCCACTTCTTTCTGCTGTAATTGATACAGTTCCTGTCGTGCTCCTTCTGTGATGCCTTATACTTTTTGAATGCAGCCTTTTTCTCCTTAACCTTCCCTGCCCCTCTTTTAAGAACCACAGTGGTTTTTTAACTCTCCGTTTTGTTTTCTTTATCTGTTTCACACAAAGGCTTGTTGCCTCTATGATGGCAGTTTTGATTTTTCTCCATTGTTCTTTACCCCTCCTTTTTGGCCATTTGCTAGTGTATTCCTCAAGTATTCACCCATTTTGCCAAAGTCAGCCCTTCTAACGTCCAGTATGCTTGTTTTTGTATGGCTTGTCTCCATGGTTGTGCTTATTGTGAAGCACACTGTGCAGTGGTCGCTTGTTCCCAGATGTCTACTGACTTCTAAATTTGTGATCTTCTCCCCATTTGAGAGTACCAGGTCTAGTATTGCTCCCTCCTGAGTGGGTTCTAACACTAGCTGTCTAAGGCCTGCCCTCTGCAGGGCATCGAGAATGACCCTGTTCTTGGATGTGGCTGCAGTACATGTCATCCAGTTAACATCTGGCATATTCAGGTCCCCCATCAACAGTATCTCCCCTTTTTCAGCCATTTTGAGAATGTCCTCTATCATTTTCTTGTCCATTTCCTCCCCTTGAGATGGGGGTCTGTATACAACCCCTGTGCAGATTGTGATGCCATTCCCTGTCTCCAAGGTGACCCAGAGTGCCTCTTGTCTTCCTCCTTTACTTTTTAGTTCTGTAGCTTTGATCCCTTCCCTTATGTATAGAGCTACTCCACCTCCTCTTTTCCCTTCCCTGTCCCTTATGTTGACCTCCCAGTCATGGTTCCCCCTGTACCATGTTTCTATGACTGCCACAATATCCAATTTTTCAGCTTCCATCAAGGCTACTAGCTCAGGAAGCTTGTTTCCCAGACTATGGGCGTTGGTAGTCATTGCCCTCCATTTAATGTTGGCTTTATCCTTTTTTCCCCCATGACTGCTCTTTTTGCCCTTGTCTATTTTTCCCTTTACCCTTGTTCTGCCCTCTGTTGAGCACTGTTCCTCAGTGTTTACCTTACTACCTGTCATGTTTTGTGGGGGAGGCTTGAAATTTCTTGCCTCTTTTTAGCACCTCCCCCCATGGCTAGTTTAAAAGCTTGCCAAGGAAGCATTTAAACCTGTCACTTAGGATCTTTGTTCCCTTCATGGACGGATGCAGACCATCATGCCAGTATAGACCTTCATCTCTCCAGGTGTACCCCAGTCCCCAATGAAGCCAAAGCCTTGTGCTCTGCACCAGTTTTGCAACCATTCATTAAACTGCATGGTATGTAGTACTCTATCCTCACCCCTGCCATGGACTGGCAGCACCTCTGAGAAGGTAACCATGCTTGCTACCTGTCTGAGGCCCCTCACCAACTCCACAATTTCATTCTGCACTGCATTGATCCCATGCCTAGCTAGGTCATTTGTCCCAAGGTGGAGAATGATATGTAGTTCCCTCTCCTGTGATGCTGCTTCTGCAATCCTGAGGATTCGCTTCTTGTCCCTCCAAGCCATGGCACCAGGCAGGCACCTTACTTTCCTTTCCTTTCCCTTTCCCAGGTCTACCCCTCTAACAATTGAGTCCCCTATCAGAAGCTGTTTCCTTTCCCTGTGGTGTCCCTTGCCACCCTTCTGTGGGTCTCCCTTGTGGGTGTCCTCAGCATTCTTCTTGGTCTCCACTGACGGTGCCATCATAGAGGAACCTTGCTCTGCCAGACTGGCATATGGTTTGTGTAGAGGTACAACTAGGGGGCTTCACCTCTGTTCCACCACCTTCACCCTCCCAGAGCCCACTGTGGTCCAACTGCTCTTCATACTTGGCAGCCTCTGTGGCAGTGGTGTTCTTTGGGTGGGGGAGGCCTCCTTAGTCCTTGCCAGTTCAGCCTGAAGGTGGGCAACCTCCTCCCTCAGAGCTGACAGTTGCCTGCAGATAGGACAGCAATGCAGTTTCCAGAATGTCTCCCGGAAAACTGCTGCCCCACAGCCAGTGCATTGCACCACTCCCCACATGTCCCTCTCCCTTATAATATACAATATGTAATATATATATAAATATATATATTTTTTCTTCCTTTTTGTGGTGTGTACTTACCTTTTTGCACTGTGCTGGGTTATTAAGAATATGACAGTTCTGCCCCAAGACCTGTTGAGGAAGTGATGTCAGAACCTTGGCTATAAAGGAAACATCATGCCTGGGGGGTGGGGTGTGGGGAAGGGTGGGTGGGTAGTCCACAACCACTGGTGACTGTTAGAAACAATCAAATACACCGTATATCAGACCTAACATAAAATTAGCCATGAGGGGCCACTGTTGCTCCATAGAGAACAGTTCAGATGGCTGCTGCAGGCTTATTTACAACATTGGGAAAGGTCAGACCCAAGGTCAGAACATTTTGTGCTCATTCTTCTTCTCAGACTAAGCCTTTACCTTCCTTTTCAGGAGCATACTGCATAGTACCAATGATTAAACTAAACAAAGGCCAGTTTCTACATGTATTCTTTTATATAGTACAGAAGTACTCTGTTTAACAACCAGCATACTTTTAGCCCATAACCACCTTTGTACTGCAATTTGAAGTACTTTATGGGGGGGAAAGGGACGCTCACCTTTTGACCGGGGCACTCATCCTTGACAGGGGTCACCCTGTCACAGCCTTGAAGAGAGAGGGAGAACTGCTTCCTCAAGATCAGTCAGAACTGGGAGTGAGAGACTGAAGAGGGGATGTGCAGCTGACAGCAATCTCAGGGACTGCCACAGGAGGCTCTCAGGAGTCTAGTGACTTAAAGAAGTATACTTCAGCTAAATAATCTTCAAAGGAGGAAGATGTTTCAGTGAAATACCATAGGAGAAAGACAACTTCTTTTGCAAGGGGGTAATCTGCCCTTACAGTATTCCCAGATGGGATCAGGTTCAATGCATTAGGCATTGGTCTCAGCAGAATCTCAGCCACCAACTGTTTCAGAGGAACCCTGCAAGAAGAGGAGAAGCAGAGGGGGAACTACAGCCTGAGGTGAACTGCTGCAGAGGAAGTAGCCACAACAGCAGTTGCTATACCTCATCCAGCATCAGGTTAAGGGTGTCTAATCTTTCTGAAAGGAGGGGTGTGGAGAACCACTCCTGTGTGCTGCAGCAGCCACCCACCAAGCGGTGTGACAAAAGACCTCAGAGGCAAAGGTGATGAATGAATGCCTGAGAAGCAAAGGTGACCATGGTATGCTCAATCAAAGGCCCTTGTGAGGGTGAATTCACAGTTCATATTTGTGCCTACCAAAGATAATATGTCACTAATTTCCAGTCCAGCACCAAAGTGTAGCAAGGACAAGGACATTGAGCTAGTTCTCAGAACCTTCTTAACTGTGAGTACCTCAGAGCTGCAGCTCTAGGCATTTTCCTAGAGTAGTTAAATAGATAAGAAGGGGCTTAAAGCCCCATGCTGGATGGTGCCACCTACTAGAAAGGCCCAAGCATAAGACCTGGAAGGCCATCTGGCCCAACCCTTGTTTGAAATTACAAATAGGAGCCCCTGTGTTCAGTTTCTGCCATTTGCTAAAAAGTTTTTATTTCATTTCCTGCAAGTGTGCCAACTCATCATCACCCATATTAGCTACCAGCAACCTGGTGAGATACCCACTGCTAGATAGACAGCTCTTTCTTAAGCCTTTGGGGGTAACAAACCGGGTACACTGTCATTTTGGGACTGGGACTGCTAGGGGATTGTGGGACTGTTCAAATATTATGTAGAGTTTAAGAATTTCCCCCATTGCATCCATTTTTCCTGCATGTCTCCTTGTTCTTTCCTTATCCCTTCCCTTTTGAATAAATAGTTTATGAATGCGTTTTATTCCTGGTGCACTGAGTATTGCTATTTAGTACTGCATCACTGTTTAGGGGTTATTTACCTGTGTGTTGAAGGGTGATACTGACAGTTCCTGGGGGGTGGTTTTCACTGCTGCCCCAGGTGGAGGCACCAAATCACTGCTGTATTATCTTGTTTGTGTCCTGTACTAAAAAAATCCAGGCCTGCCCCATCAGAGTCAGAGAAAGAAGCAGTGGACCCCGAGAGCTCAGGGTGGCCTTCAGGACAGCTGCAGCAACCACCCTACTACTGCAATCAAGGTAGGTTGGGCAGAGCCACAATATATTTTAGAGGCACCACTGGGATCTTACTGTGCACCTCACAGGTAGTTCTCAGACTGTGACTTTGAAAGAAAAAAAAGCATCCCCCGAAAATAAATTTTGTAATTTGAAATGGTGCTTCCGGAATTGAATAATTTGTGCCGAGTGAAGCTTGTGGACATGATGATGGCAATCCTTGTTATGGATATCCCTAAAGGGACTGCAATAATTAACACTTTGGAAGAAGTGGATCCTTTAGACTGTCTAGGAAATGTGAAAGTACATGCACTGAAGAATGCCTGTGTCAAAAGCAAATGTGTGAGTTGTTTGCTCAAAAGTGAAATCGACATTGATTTGTCTCAATTACCCAGCACCTTCACCCCATGGGAGGGTACTACTAACTGGGCACTTGTGTTACATGCTAGTACAGAAAAATCACCCAAGGACTGTTCAGGTTCTGTGTACTTTAAAGTAAAATGTAATTCCTGGTTATGAGTGGAAGGAAAGATCCTACAAGAAGTGCAACAGTTGTATAAGTCTGATGTTGCCACTCCACCTGACTAACCACTGACCTGGCTTGGCTTGCTGTATGGGGGCTGGCCATGGGACTGGATTCTACCACCGGTTGAAACCTTTCTCCAGAAAACACCCTATACCTGTACCTGTTGGAGAAGATGACTTTGAGGCATGGATGAGTCAAGATACACCCATGGTACAACAGTCATGCTATTCTGAAACTGAGAAAAGATGTCATTTATGCAAGAGCTTGAAAGGAACTATGATGGATGCCATTGCCTCACTACAAGCAAAATATTCTGATGCTACTATGCAGCTATACCTCAACACCCTGGAGGGGATATTTGGAAGCACCAACATTGAGGCTATGCTCTGAGACAAATAAAAGGGACAGTGCAATGAGGAGGTGGACTGTTGTCCCACTACCTGACCTGCCTCAAATAACTGATGAAAAGAGATTACTGCAAGGGAGCAGTGACTGCACAAAACATGGACCAGATGAGACTGGAGCAGGTCTTTGAAGGAGCTGGACACTTAGAAATGCTACTGATAATACTGAGGTTGCAAGAATGGATCAGCAACCCTCCCTTCTGTGGTGAACTGGTCCCCAGACTTAGAGAGAAAGAGGACTGTGCTGCAGTGAAAGGCCCAATGACCACACCACTTAGATGGATGGAAGCCCTAACGCCAATATTCCACTTGAAGAGGACTCCAGTGCAAATGAGGACATGCAAAGAGAGATCAATGAACTGAAGCAGCAAGTTGCGTTAATGCGAGCAGACCAGACACAAAATCAACATCATTCCCCTCCTAATCTACCAAGTTGGAGATAGAACCAGGGATGAAATAGTACTCCACTGCCAAATGAATGTGATGCCAGCAAGTAGGGATAGCTATTTCCAGCATCATTGTGGGAAGGATGGACATGTTAAAAAGTATTGTAAGTGTCCTTAAAACTCTGCTTTGGTGGTGCAAAAGTTGTTGAAGCAAAAACATCCACAGGAAAACTACAATGGGGACCAGTAAGGAAGTGACCTAGTGCCCTCAAACAAAACTGCTCCATGAAACAGACCCAACCTGCACCCAAAACTGAGAATGGTGTCCCAAAGAGATTGATAGGATTGTCTGCCAAGGTTATAGTCAAAATTGAATATATATATAAACACCCCTTCGGGAGCTTACTAGTTAGTTTCCAGCACTGGTGCTTGTAGATCTGAATGTAGAGCCTGCCTGCCACCAGCAGGGTCCCCCTTCCATTAGGGGTATAAATAGTGGGATTTTGGTGCCAATTGGGGGGGAGAGGCAGAGGAGAGAGAGAGAGAGAGAGAGAGAGTTGGGAGTCGGCCTGCAAGTTCAGCCATGAAGGCCACATCGGGGACGGGGTGGACCATTTGCCACAACGACCCTTCTCCCTCAAAGACCTGCGAAGGAGTGTGGCAGTTCAGGCTCTAAAGAGTCATTTGGGAAAGTGGTCTGGAGCACTAATGTGGGGTCCTGTTGGTGCTGTTTGTGAGAGCTGGTGCCCAGAAGTGAAGAGAGGGAGCCCACCAAGTGATCTCTGGCACCTTGGTAGGGGTAAGCACTGATAGGGGTCCTGTTCCAGAAAATCTCTTGCCCGTAGGTGAGTGCTGCCTAAGAGCCATGTGTGTGGTCTGTGGTTGGGCCTGCTATGGCAGAGCGGGCCAGGGGCACAGTCCAGAAGTGGCACCATGGATCATTGAGGGTGTAGTGGTGACAGCCTACCCCTTTCCCCAGTCTGGTAGGGCTGCTGCAGTGTTTGGGCTCTCAGAGGGAGCAGCCTGTGAAGGCATGAGGAATTCTGCATGGAGACTGGCTGATTGGGACCTCAGGTGGGGTGACAGTCCATTTGGGTGCTCCATGTGGTACACCAGTTGGGCCCCTGGGCAGAAGCAGTCCTGAACTGAAATTACTGCATGAGCAGAAAGTGCCTCATGTCTTCAGGATTGCCAGGGATATGTGGAACTCCTTAGGATGCTCAGAGCGGGCATGTGGCATCAGTGATTGGGTGGCAGGAAGGTTTTCAATGGTGCTGTTCATGCTAAAAGTGAACACAGTAAGAGAAACAAAGAGAGTCTCACAGCAATAAAGTGCTCCCCCTGTGTTAAAGTAACCCCAGTGTTAGAAGGCAAACAAAAAATGAGATTGGGACAGTAGAAACATCTTGTGCTGTCTCAGTTGCTACCTTGGATTGAGTATAATTGAGACGAAGAGAAAGAGATTAAAGATATGCCTGTGTGATGGAAAGTCATGAAGTGTAAGACATGTGAAATGGAAATGCTGCTAAACATCCAAGTACGTGTGTGTGCGTGTGTGTGTGTGTGTGTGTGTGTGTGTGTGGCCTTGTTCGGCCCACTGTTTAAAGTGCTGCTGTCAGGAAAAAGATGCCTTTTTGGCTCAAGGGGAATTTCTGCATGAAACACAGTCAATCTGTTGGAAAAAGAGATTGCTGCAGGATTTAATGTCAATTTCTGTACTTGTGAAATGCTCCCACTGTTGTTTGAGTAGCCCAATGCTCCATGGAGTAGTTTATCAAATCATTTTGTTTACATTAAATCAGTTTTGCACTTTTGATTCTGGAGTGGACCTTGGATTTAATTGATATGAACTGTTCGTGTTTTGCCTGTTAATGAACATTGCCCTCTGTAATTAGATCACCAAAGTGAAGTGACATACCTGCTCCCCCGCAGTTCGAAGCCATCTCGCAACATCTACAAATCAGATAATGAGCATATTTAATTTTCTTGGACTGTGTTTTGCAGGGTTTTAAATAATTGATTAGCAGTTTTTTCTTGGGACAATACTAACTGTACAGAACGTATTTATATAGATTTTCTAGAAGTGTTATGTTTGTTAAACACAGTGAGGCAAGTGCTTTGCATTTTCACTATGTTTTAGCACTTTTATGAGCAAAACGCTAATCAATTTTAGAGTTAAATAAAACCCTGTTTTGTAGCTGTACAGCACCCCTTCCCACCTTGTACCATCTGGCATATCCCTAGACACCGGGAGTGGGGACTTACATATAGACTGCACCACTCTGCTAGACAGTGGGGCCCAAGTAATAGTAATGTTCAATGACTGGTACCAGAAACATCTGAAACATGCTGTTGCAACTCCTTGAAGGACTTATGCATGGGGAATAGTGAACAATAGTCCTACCCTTATGTGGGTACATTGTCCTTAACATTGAATTCCTATGAAATGTGGCAGGAGTACAACCCCCCCCCCCCCCCCACAAAAACCTTGCTCTCGTGTGTCTGAACACAGGGATGAAAGACAAAGCACCTATTGTGATTGGAACAAACACTAACAAGTTCTGGAGACTGGCTCAGCCATGCTAAGAACTGGAAGGTCAACAGTATGTTCACAGGTTATGGATAAACAGCCTGGTCGGAAAAGTCAACCTGAAAAAAGACTCAGCCAAATACACCTGTGCCCCAATCTGACTTTATAGCAGTGATCTGTAGAGTGGATGACATACCACTGGTGTTATCGCCTGGCACCGAGTGCACCATGCTTGGAGAGTTGGAATGTGAATCACCTGAAGGAAGTCCAGTGTTCATTATCGACATGCCCATGGTTGGAAATCTCTCTAACAGCCTGACGGTCCAGTCAGGAGTTGTACTGCTCCTTCCACTGCCGGCGTTCAGAGGATTAATGTGCAGGTGAAAAATGAAGCAAAAATGGAGGTGGTTGTGAGAAAAAGAGGAATCCTATTCTATGTATACAGAGCAGACACTACCGTGCTTGTGGCTCCAAATGTTGTTGCCACCTCAAAGCTCTATCCTAGTCTGTTTGAGTTCAGAAACTTGCCAATTATAGAACTGTACAAGTGGTGGCTCCAGCAGAAGTTATCCAAAAAGACAAAGGTTTTCTCCACAAGCAAAATGGATGTGGGATGTGCCAAAGGTGAGAAACAGTGCATTTGCTTTACCGACAATAGACCGTTCTGCAAGAGGACCAGATGCCTCACTTCAGGTAATGTGGAAGATGTCAAAAACCACCTTCAGAAATTGTTTACTGCTGGTATCATCTCTGAGATAAGAAGCCCCTATGCATCATCATTAGTGGTAGCTCACAAGAAAAATGGAAATGTCAAGCTGTGCATTGACTACTGTACATTAAAGAAGTGTACTGTGGCAGACCAGTATACAGTGCCATGTGTGGAGGACTCCCTCATCTGCCTGTCAGGTAATACATGGTTTCAGTTCTTGACCTCAGGAGCAGATACAATCAGATTCCAATGACAGATGGGGACAAGGAGAAGACAGCCTTCATTTGCCTCCTTGTCTTCTATCAGTTTGGATGGATGCCTCAAAGCATATCAGGACTACCAGCAACATTTCAATGGTTGATGGAAAAGGCAGTTGGAGATATGAATTTGCTACAGGTCGGGCTGGCAGTATAGCCTAGAGGTTAGAGGAACGAGGTGTGAACGAGCTTGGTACATCCAGCAGACCAGACCTGAATCTGATTCTCACAACCTCCACTTGCATACTGTGTGACTCTGAGCAAGTCACTTAACCACCCAGTGCTCCCAGGTTGCCCCTGAAAACAGGCACTTGTGCCTAGTGGGCTTTACCAAGTTACCAAAAGACTAAAAAAAAAAAAAAAAAAAGAGTTTCTCCTCTACCTGGATGACTTGATTTTCTTTGGAAGACTGCTATAGGAACGTGAAGAATTCCCCACGAAAGTTCAAGACTGCCTAGAGAATTTTGGACTCAAGCTGTTAATAGATAAATGCCAATTCTGTTAACCTGCTGTGAAATATGTGAACATATTGCCTCAGCAGGAGTCTGAACTGACCCAGCCAAGGTCAAGGCTCTTGCCACATGGCCTCACACCCACAATTTCTGCAATCTTTTCTTGGATTCTGTGGCTGCTAGCAAAGATTCGTTCAAGCTTTCTCCAAAGTGATTCAACTGCTAATTAACCTCATGAAAGAGTACCCACCTACAAATCCTAAACAGAAATGTCGTAGCAGCAGCACAGAAGGACTATGACTAAGTAAACAAGCCCTTTGACACTAGATAAGACCTAGATGGTGAAAATGCTTTGCAAGAGATCATAAAGAGACTCACAGTTCCCTGTTTTGGCCTTCACAGATCCCACTAAGCACTATTTTCTACACATGGATGTCAGCATGAATGGCCTGGAAGCAGACCTATATCAAGAGGAATATGTGGAAGTGTTGGAATGAAGCCAGTAGCTTTCAGCAGCTGTAGTTTGAGCTCAGCTGAAAAGAACAATTGTGTAGGGCTGTACAGGGGCCAAATATTATTTCCCGAATACCACGAATAGTAGGGCTCCTGAATATTCAGCAATCCTTCCAGAATAGGGGGGCTATTCATATTTGGGAACAAGCATTCAGTCAGCTACAAAATAAAAAACAAACAAACTACAAAACAACAAACAAACAAACAAATAAATAAAGTTCCCCTCTCTTCCAAGCTCAAAAAAACTGGTAAAATGTTACTTCCGTCCCACCACCCTCTGTTAGCAGTCTAATCTTACCTTCTTCCCCCAGAGTACTCAAAATTTGTTACATTTAATTAGCAAATTGTAAATAAATCCCACAATAGATGACCAGCACAACCCACCGTCCTCCATAGCTGGCCACCATTCTTCTTACTGCATAGTGCTCATTTCTTGCACATTAAAAATGTCAGTTGTGTCTCCCCACACCTATCCTCAGCAGCACCTTACTCCCACTCTTCACCCCCTAGCACCCAGTTCTTTATACGTGACTGAGATGGTGACTGGCTCAAACCCACCCTCCTCCATGGCCAGCTGCCTTCTCAAGAATGAAAGTGCCCGAATGCTTGCTCTCTCTGTATAGTAAACCCAGCTGATCTCGTGATCAGTTGGTTTTACTATACAGATGCAGGTGAGGGTGAGGGTGGGTGTAGGGTGCTGCCAAGGTGGGAGGGGCATAATTGATATTTTTTATGAGCAAAAAATGTGTGCTATACAATAAGAAAGGTACTGTAGCTGTCAACCTTGGAGGTGGATGGGTTGTGTCGGTCGTCCATCAGGGGATTTATTTACAATTTGCTAATCAAATATAACAAATTGTGGGTGCTGGGAGTAGGGTGGTATTGGCCTGGGAAAGAGGGTGGAGGGACAGAGACTACATTTTACTGGGTTTGGGTGGGGGAGGAGGGCCAGCAGTGATTTTTTTTTACTTTTGTTTTAAATGGGCTATGAATACCAAATATTCGAATATTTGGCAGCTGAATACTGAATATTTGTAAAAAGGTATTTGCACAGCCCTATTATCTTGTCCATAAACTTGAATTCTTTGCTTTAAAATGGGCCATTACAGACCTGTTTCACAACTGTATGTATGGAGCCAGATTCACGGTAAGGACAAATAACAATCCACTTACCTACATTGACACCCTGGCTAAACTGTAAGCTGCTATACATGTATGGTTTCAGGCACTATCTCTATACAACTATCAGCTTAACTATCCGGGGGGGGGGGATTCAGCCACATAGATGTGGATGCCTTGTCCCACTGACCGCATTTCTCAAAAGCAAATACCAGGGATGGAATGCCAACTGCTACTTTAAAATTCCTGTGTGCCAAGTTTGTGCCTGAGGAGGATGAGACACCTTCCATGTACTGCAGAGCTATTGGCACCATGGGAGCTCCTCCAGACATCATCCTCCCAGTGTACCACAACTTTGAGGGATTAAATATAACCTCCTTGCCCCCGCCTGAGCAGGTGTGAGCAAGGAAAGGTTCAGAGACAAGATTTGGGGATGAAAAGAGTAACTGAAGCATTGGAGAAATTACTGGGTCAAGAGCAAGTACCTCATGACCACCCAGATGTCCAAATACTGCTCAGGGAATGCAGCAAGCTCTCACTGAAAGATAGTGTCCTTACTCAGACGTACCAAGACCTAAAGACCCAGAATCCCTGCCATCAACTGGTCCTGCCATGCAAATATAGAAAAGTGGTGCTAACCTCACTACATAATGACAATGGACATCTCAAATTTGACTGCAACTTGGACCTGGTGCAAGCCCAATTTTTATGGCACCACATGGTTGGTGAGGCAGAAGGACATTGCAAGAACTGTACCAGGTGCATTCAGAGGAAAACTTGCCTATGAGGGTAACCCCTCTTGTCAACATCAAAACTAGTGTGCTTTTAGAATTTCCCAAAACAAGAAAGTTCACTCCACCTGAGCTGTCCATGCGCAAGCCAGGAACAATCTGCAGAGTAGAACAAAAAGGTGGCACCAGACTTCTAGTAGTTAGCAAAACATTCTTTTATTAAAGTGCAAGTGCTAAGTGTAAAATGCCTTATAGCTAGAAAGTAAACTCCCTGACAGAGAGTCTCTACCAGTTTTGCCATTGCCACAGCGTCATTGGGAGTCCTGGATGTAGGGTGCCACTGGTCTTTTATGCAGAAATAAATTTAAAGAGACAGTAGTGCTTTTAGTGCTTTTAGTGCTATTATGTGAGCAGATCAACAGCAACCCAATTAAATATGTAAAAACATACTTAAAAAGTAAAGAGTTGGAGAACCCCACAGGACACCCAATAGTCACAGGTATAGGCTCTCTAACAGAATCCTTGTTCCAACTAGTGGACGCCCATATTAAATTACCGGTAAAAGGCCTGCTATCCTTTGTGAGGTATACTACTAGCATAATGGGTGTACTGGAAGGCTTGCAAATGGAAAAAGACTGGTGGCTAGTGTCGATTGATATAGAGGCACTATTTATTCATTCATTTATTTAATATAGTGCTCAATTTCATTTTGATTCAAGGCGCTGTACAAGTCAGAAAACTATATATCAACATTAAAATACATAATATACCACATTTA
The DNA here is from genome assembly GCA_016271365.2 of Neoceratodus forsteri. Classification (NCBI taxonomy): domain Eukaryota; kingdom Metazoa; phylum Chordata; order Ceratodontiformes; family Ceratodontidae; genus Neoceratodus; species Neoceratodus forsteri. The sequence goes on along the minus strand of CM057458.1, from coordinate 979,789,842 downwards.
AATTACTTGATTTAAATAAGCTCAGATCAACTGGAGGGAACTGCTTCTCTAAATAAGAATGTCTTTAGCTCCCTTTTGAAGGCATTTACCGATGGGGCCTCCCTAATCGCACAAGGCAATGAATTCCACAGGGTCGGTGCCACTAATGAAAATGCCCGGGCACTAATGATTGAAGATAAAACCTTGGGAATCACCAGAAGGCCCTCATCAGCTGACTGGAGGGAATGAGATGGGTGGCAAGACTGGAGGATGTCTTGCAGGTATCTGAGCCCCAGTCCATGCAGGGCTTTATAGGTCAGAAAACCAATCTTGAAGGTGATCTTCCACCTAACTGGAAGCCAGTGCAGAGAGCACAACTCAGGTGTAATGTGAGATGACCTTGAAAGGCCAGTCAACAAGCTGGTTGTTGCATTCTGCACCAGCTGTAGGCAGCGAAGATCAACCCCCGATAACCTAGGAAGAGGGCATTACAGTAATCAAAACCATGAGGTCACAAAACCATAGACTAGCGATGGCAGATCACCCAGGAGAATCAGGTGCTTAATCCTGGCAATGTTTCTAAGATAGTAAAAATGCACTCTGGACCACAGCCAACACCTAAGATTCAAGTTTTAAGCCACAGTCCACCACAACACCAAGATTCCACACCTTGATAGAGGTGAGCAGCTGGGAGTCTCTGAGTCTAAGCCCAGAAACTCAACCAGGTTCCCCACCAACCTTCGGGTGACCAAATTCTACCACCAGTACTTCCATCTTATCCAGATTTAACCTCAACTAGTTGACACTCATCCAGTTTTGGATCTCGACAAGGCACCGATTGAATACTGAGACCACATCCTGTTGTTCAAGTGCAAAATACAGGTATAGCTGAGTATCATCCGCATAACAATGAAAGCTCAGTCCATACCATCTTATAATGTCCCCTAGTGGCCGCATATACACCTTAAACAACATGGGGGACAAAATAGAGCCATGAGGGATCCCACATGGCAGGGGCAGTGGTGCAGAGGAAAAAATCCCCAAAGCAACCTTTTGTGTCCTGCCAGTGAGGAAAGAGTGGAACCAGTTGAGGACTGTACTAGCCAATCCAAAACAAACCTGCACATGCTCCAGAAGCACCCCATGGTTCATGGTGTCAAATGCAGCCAAGAGATCAAGGAAGGCTAGGATGGAACTCTTCCCTCTATCCCGTGCCACCAGGAGATCATTAAGCAACCAAACTAGGGCAGTCTCTGTACTATGTCTCTTCCTAAATCCTGACTAGAGAGGGTTGTAGATATCGTGAGTTGATAAATAGGCCTCCAGTTGAAGAGCCATCACCTTCTCAATAACCTTCCCCACAAAGGGAAGGTTAGAGACATGTCTGTAGTTAGCTAAGCAGTCTGGGCCTAGTGATTATTTCTTCAAAAGTGGTCTCACCACTGCCTTCTTCAGGGGCTCAGGGAAGTCCCCTTTCACTATTTTTACTTTTTTTAATTATTTAGTTTTTTTGACCGGGTAAGTGCACTAGACAAATTCTGCCTATTTTCAGGCCCAGCCTGGGAGAGGGGGATACAGATGAATGTGAACTGATCTTGAACCAGATTAAGCTGTTGGTGGTATTTTTAGTGAATGGAGGAAAATGTGACCAGGGTACTGGGGAAATTCCCCTACTCTCCAGTAGGGGGACCCCACATCTGGTTGCTGTAAACTGTGAGTGTTGGAGAGGAGAGCAATGAGTGAGGACATGCAGGGGGCAGGGGAGCAGGTCTCCACCCCAGCCTCTATACCGGCGGAGACCAGTATGGTGAAGAATCGGAGTGAAAGAATTCTGTAAAGGGAGCTCTGAGAAAATAAGCTTATGAACAGTATTGATGGTAGAAGTAAATACCTGGATGGAAAACAAATGGTGGAGACCTCTGGGAAAATGGAACTTGCTGCAGCAAACAGTAAGTCTCAAAAAAACATGTTAATATTATGGGAGCTAGAGAAAAATGAAGAAAGAATTAAAACTAAAAGTACTGTTTGCTGAAGGAAATAGAGAGAGAAGCAATGAAGGGCAGTGAAATGGAAGTGGCCCGTCATGATCAGCTGAGCCATGCTGCTGTGGCAACATCAAAGCAGACTGCTCCAATTACAGCTGAAATGCCAAAAGCAGATACAGTAAATGCCCTGAAAGGAATGGCTTTAGAGGGTCATAAGTGACTTGGCCTATGATGGACAACAAATATTAAAGGCAAATCTAAAGGAAAAGGCAAATTAAAAGGAAAAGAGAGAATATTGGAGCAAACCGAAGGGGGCCCCCAAAATGTTAAAAAATGCTTGATTCTGAATCAGAAAACCCAGTAAATATAAAAGACACCCCAGAATGGGTAACAAAGGTGCTGCTAAATGCTGGATGGAAAAAAACTGAAGATGGGTCAGGATGGGACCTGAATAGGCCTAGCAGTTCAAAACAAAACGAACCTGAAATAAACAGAGAAAAGAACAAAGAGCAAAGTAAGGAGGGAAATGAAAAAATGGATGATATGCTGAATATGTCAGAAAATGCAGATGATACTAAAGAATTAGAAGAACAACCAGATAATGACAGCGAAGAAACCTCTATGGAGGTAGAACAAAAAACTATCCAAACAGACAAAGAGCACAGTGAGGAAGAAAGCAATGAAAGACAAAATGCCTGGATAGGAAATACAAAAGAAAAATTGTTTTCTGAAGATCAAATGAAGCAAGCTAAAAGGAGAAATGCAGTTTGCCTTAAATTTAAATGGTAGCTGCAGAGGCCCTTGACAGAATATACTGTATATAAGAAGGCATTTGTTAAAAAAATGCATGAAGTTTTATCCCTACAAGAGTTACGCTTTAATTCATGTCCCTGGCAGCACTGAGTATGATATAAGTTTTAAACATCCAGGGGGCCTGGACAGGTTTTGGAAATTATTTCATCAGATTAAGAATACACCACAATGGAACCAGTTTTTTTGCGATTTCTTTGACCAAGCCTTCTTTTAAAATTGCCACGGTCCTTTTCAGGAATGCAGGAGTTAACTTTTCTGACATCACATTTTGGTTAAAACAAAAATGTGTATTACATGGTCCCCCAAAACCCATATTAGATGAGGAGAGTTTATGGACAGGGGGATAGAAATATAAAGTAACATTGAAACAAATAAATGGAGAAATACAACATCTGGTAAACTGCTTTTTCTTTGGAAGGGATAGAGGAGTCATATTTTATGCAGGCCAGCCAAAGGCCTGTTATAGGTGTGGGGACAAAGGACATCTCAGTAGTGTATGTGAACAAATAAAGTATAGTATGTGTGGCCTTATTGGACATCATGGGGCAGATTGCAAAAACAAGGCGAAATGTAGTCTATATGAAGAGGAAGTACATTTTTTCTTACATTGCCCATGGGCGGCCCACAACAGCCCAGACACTGGGGAAACAGCAGAGCAAGATGTCTATTTAGCAGTAGTTCAAAAGAGGAAAGGGAAAGAAGATAAAGTAATATATGATGCAAGAAACTGAGCTAGGCCCCCTGATCCCCAGTCTAGGCCAGAGGAAGCACAAACACATCAAAAAGAGGGAGAATAAACAGGAAAAAAGAAAGAGTAGAACCAGAAGTCAAAAGATGCTAAACAAACAAATTAGAAAAAGGCAGACTCTGAATTCAAAATGGTGACCAGATCCAAGAAAAAGTTGCAACCTAAAGTTCAGAAAGGGTTGCAAGTGGAAAGGGACAGGGAAGGAATTGAACTAACAAACTGTCATTCTGTCATTCTATTTAACATTGGCACATTTTGAGGCATTGTAATTACCTAAGCCCCGGTCTCATGTTTTGTTTTATTGTGTAACTATGTATAATTATGTTGACCTTTGCATGTATGTTTACCCTTCATTTACTCGACGTAGAACCTTTGTAAACAAGCAGTTCCTGCTCATAGGTATTTGTAATCCTAGATTTCAATGAAAAAATAAAATAAACAAATAGATATGCCATCTTTCAAAACAAGGAATGGGGAGAAATAGAAGAAGGATCAATATCGTCATGTATAGACATATCGGACTCAGAAGAGTCAATGAATGGGGATACCACAGGCACACAAGTTTCAAAAAAAGGGAAGAAAGCAACAGATGGGCAAAGAAACAAATAAGAAAGGAAAAAAAATCCACCAAAATAAATGAACTGCTTGTCATGCCTCACAGGTAATGTTAATAGTATAAAAGATAGGAAAAAAAGAATAACAACTTTTAACATATTAAGTGAACTCCGAAGTGATATTATAATATTACAGGATACACGTTTACACACATTAGATGAGACAAAGCAAGCACAAAAAGATTGGTGATGGAGGCCAGCACTGTGTTCTATAGGGGAAGAAAGATGCTCAGGTGTAGGGGTTGTTTTCATGTTAAGGGATATAAAAATCACAAAGATAATGGATTTGGTGCCAAGTAGATCTTTTATAGTGGATGCAAATATTAAAAAGACAGCAGTGAGGATTATTAATATTTATAATCCCCAAACCAAATCAGAAAAAAATAAAATGATGGGTTTGGTTGCGCCATAAGTGCACACTTCCAAATTAGTGCTTTGGGAGGGGATTTTAATTGTGGGTTAATGGGTGTGGTAGTCGAACCCCCCCCCCATGTGAATAGTGCTTAGCTGAACCTGACATCTTCTTCTTCTCTCCTATATCTGTTCCAAAGACTGTTGTGCAACAGCACTTTACTCCTTCATTTTATGTCTTCCTGTCTCTTTCTAACCCCCCCTTTTCTGTGTAAAACATACAGAATATGCTGCAGTCAGACTGGCCATCTGACGCTGTGTATTACAATTGAAACTATTTTTCTTCCCCTTCCTATTTCTGCTCTTCTACATCATGGTCCAGTTAAATATAAGCACTTTTTCCCTGCATTGCCCTTAAATGTGCAGAAATGGTCTAAATGAGCTGCACAGACTTAAAGAATGAAACTAACTAAAGGTTTGTAAATAGACTTGGTAGGCAAAGGTTTTTTTCACAGTGTAAAAAGCAAGCTGGGATTGACAGTCAAACTAAGAAATTACCAATGCCAGTTTAAATGTTTTTCTTTAAGATATGTACAGGTGCAGATTGGAATATCCTGTTCTTGAAAAGGTTAAACAGTTAGCAAATTAACTAAAATACAGGATATTAGAGAAGAATAACTAAAATGTGGTCTACTTACACAACTCCGAGGAGTTTCATGTCTCCAATCAGTGCTGGTGTCCTTGCAAGGTGCTGTCTCCTATAGAAAGTCAGCAGCACCTTTCTCCCTTCTTTTATATGCTGCAGCTCCTAGGTTACCTTTAGAAAAGGGGAGGAGTTGTCTATAATGCAGCCCACTCTGCAAGAAATGTGCAATCATATCTGATAGAGCATTAGGGTGTTTATGTTGATGTCATAATAACGGATTATTTGTTATGCCTTTCATTTATGTAAATTCTATGTAATTGATTGTACAAAGAAATAAGAAATGTTCCTGTAGCTTAATAATTAGGTGGGGCTTTGAGCTAAGGGGTGGAGCTCCACTCTTTAAAAGAAGCCAGCCTAGATCCTCAGGTTAGATGCTGTTAGGGAGAGTTCACCTGAGGACCTCCTGCTCTCTGTTATACTGCACAAGATTATGTTCCACTGCTAGACCCTTGGCAGGGAAGCTGTGCTGTTTTCAAGTTTTATTTTGTTTGTTTATCATCATAAGTTCGCTGCTGTAAGCTGTTATTTTTTTTTGGATTTCATTTTTTTTTGTTTGTTTAATAAAAATCACGCCATTTAGGTATGTTGTACCAAATTTGTTGATTCCTGTGTGACCTGATTTGTTCAACCCACGACATTTTGGTACCAGAATTTGGGTAAATTGGAGATCCATAAGGAATAGGTGGACTCCAGTAAAGATACTGCACATAGTATCCAGGTCACAAGTGGTTTTCAACAGGTAGATGGCACATAAACTCAAGGAAGTTGGAGCCTTATCAGGGGTTTTGACCAGAACCCAAGTGGCTGCTGTTGGTGAACCACTTCTTGAAGGATTACCTGCTGCCACACGTCCTAAAGTTAAACAGGGCATACAGAAGATGGAAGAGGCGGGTGTGAAGAGACCAGAAGAAGAACAGCTGGAACCCCCCCGAGGACCTCAGGGATTTACTCCGCTGGTTAGCTATACGTCAGATGGAGATGGAACACCAGTGAGAGGTAGATCTGAGGGAAAGAGAGGTTGAAAGAAAGCGACAAGACCAGAGGTGGGCTGACACAATACAGGCCTTACAATTTATTGGGACTGGTCAAGGGACGGCCCATACAAATCCCAGAGACATAAAATTAATGAAAATGACTCCCTCTGATGATATAGAGGCATATCTTACAACATTTGAACATGTAGCACAGGCTTGTAATTGGCCTGCTACCCAATGGGTGGTAAGACTTGCCCCATATCTATCTGGTAAAAGCTCAATTGGCATACACCTGTATGGATATCCAGATTGCTAATGATTATGCCTCTGTAAAGAAGGAGATACTAAAAGATATGACATTAACACAGAAACATATAGACAAAGGTTTCGATCTTTAAAGCATTTACCCATGTACCACCTCGGAGACCTATACCAGATTGAATGACTTGTGTCACAAATGGCTACAACCTGAGGGAAAGACTGTACCAGCCATCATTGAGCAGTTTGTGTTGGAGCAATTTGTACAGATTATGCCTCATGGATGTCCAATTATGGGTAAGGGAACACCATCCTGATAATGCTGAACCTGCAATTACCCTAGCCGAGGATTTCTTATCTGCATGACAACCGGTACAAAAAGGGTACAGAAGAACAGAAAATGTCATTCCTACTACAACATCCGCAACCACTACGGTAAGACCTATTGTTTCATCAGTTGGGACAGGGATTGATAAGACTAGAGGGGAAGGTCGGGAGATGGCATCAAAAAAACCTGAATCCAACATAGAATGCCATTATTGTCATGGACTGGGACACATAGCCCGTTTCTGCCCAAAGAAAAAGTCTGCATACCTAGCTTCTATAAACTTGGGGAACTTTTATAAAGACTATGGTAAATGGAACTCAAGTAGAAGGGCTAGTGGACTCAGGAGCCGACAAAGTTAATCCGGCTGACCTACTAGATAACAAGTTATTAAGTACTAAACCCACTGGTGTAATTTGTATCCATGGTGATGTGCATCAGTACCCAACTGCACAGACACAAGCATGTATAAATGGACAGACATGTGATATGACATTAGGAGTTGTACCCACTTTACCTGTGCCTTTGATTATTGGTCAAGACTTTCCAGCCTTTAATGACCTTTTAACCTCATGTGATACTGCCTTATCAGCTGTAACCACGAGGGCTCAGTCACAACTAATACAACAGGACCCTATATTTTCTTTTGATGATTCTTTGTTTGAAGAGGGTAAAGGGCCACGAAAAACAAAGGCTGAAAAGAAATTATTACAGAAAGACTGGAAACAAAAACTAAATGGGACTGGTGATGTCATGCCTCAATATCATATTGTAGATATTAAAACTGAACAGCAAAATGACAATACACTTAACCCTTTCTTTTCACAGCTTAACAAACAAGTACCTTTGGGTTCACCATATGTTGTACAACAGAATGGAATTCTATATAGAATATGTATAAATCCTAAAACACAAGAACAGATAGAACAAATGCTGGTACCACAGAAATTTAGAAAAGATCTTCTATTTTTAGCACACGATATCCCTAGTGCTGGACATGCAGGACGAGACCGAATTTCTGCTAGACTATTGCAACGATTCTTCTGGCCTGGTCTACAGGAGGACATTGCTGAGTATTGCAGATGTTGTCCTTCCTGTCATCAAATCAGCCAGATAACTCACAGGGACAAAGTACCCTTAATGCCCCTACCAGTTGTAGCTCAACCCTTTGAAAGAATAGCTATGGATGTGGTAGGACCATTAGTAAAAAGCAGTAAGGGTAATAGATTCATACTTGTCCTTTGTGATTATGCAACCAAATATCCTGAAGCTTTTCCTTGAGAACAGTTACAGCCTCAAAAAAGGAGAAAAGTAATAGAATTCTGCAGTCGTATGGTATTCCTAAAGAGATCCTGACGGATCGTGGTACAAATTTTAATGCTGCACTACCACTGAATTGTACAAAGCTTTAGGAATTACTACATTACAAACCACCCTTACCATCCACAAACTGATGGTCTTACAGAAAGATTTAATCAGACATTAAAGCGTATGATTATGAAATTTGTGGATGAAGAAGGTAAAAAGTGGGATCAATATCTTCCCCTATTCCTGTTTGCATACCGAGAGGTCCCACAAGCCTCAACAGGATTTTCACCATTCAGTTTGCTGCATGGAAGAAACCCTTGGGGACCTCTTGACATAGTTAAAGGAACTTGGGAGGGAGAGACCACAGTGAAATATACCAATATCCTAGACTATTTGGTTAATCTTAGAAAGCGACTAGTGCAGTACACAAAAAGGCACATGAACAAAATATGGTAGCCCAAACTAAGCAGAAATGCTATTATGATAGTAAAACTCGGGAAAACAATTTCTTCCAGGGAAAAGGTACTGTTATTATTGCCATCCAATGACAATAAGCTTTTAATGAAATGGCAGGGACCTTACTCCATTGTTTCCCAGACTGGTCCTGTCACTTACCAAGTTGAGATACCCGGGAGACAAAAGTGTACACCCATCTATCATACAAATCTCTTAAAGAAATGGCATGAGAGACTTACTTCTGATGTTAAAGCTGACCTTTATGTTATGCCCAGTAGTTCAGACACTGAATTAGATTCTGCCTATAAAAGGCTTGAATCAGAGGAAACTATTAGAGATGTACATATTAACTCAAATTTAACCAGTCAGCAACATGCAGAATTGGAAAATGTACTACAACATTATACAAAAGTTTTCACAACTATCCCAGGTAAAGCCATTGATGTAGTACATATGATTAAAACTGATTCTGTCCCAATAAGGCAAAAGACATATCGATTGCCAGAAAGAAGTAGGTCTGAAGTTGTACAGGAAATTGAGAAATTATGGAAATTAAATATTATTGAACCTTCTAGAAGTCCATGGTCATCCCCTATGGTAATTGTACCTAAAAAGGAAGGGGGTATCTGTTTATGTCTCGATTTCTGTAAACTCAATCAAGTATCTCAGTTTGATAGCTATCCAATTCCTAGAGTGGATGATATAATAGATCACATTGGACAGGCAAAATACATCTCTACTCTCGATCTCACAAAGGGCTATTGGCAGATCCCTTTGGAAGAACAGCCTAAAGAAAAAAACAGCTTTTAGCACTCCTAAAGGGTTATACCAGTTTGCTTATATGCCATTTGGCTTACATGGGGCCCCTGCCACCTTCCAAAGATATATGGAAAAATTGTTGAATGATCACTCTTCCTATTGTTCTGCTTATTTGGATGATGTGGTGATTTTCAGTTCAGACTGGTCAACACATCTTACCCATTTGTCTAACGTTTTATATACTATTGAAAAAGCTGGTTTAACTATTAATCCTTCCAAGTGTACCCTAGCCATGAATGAGACAAGATATTTGGGCTTCGTTTTGGGTAATGGAATAGTACGTCCAGAAATAGAGAAGGTGGAGGCAGTAACCCAATGTGCAGTCCCAGAAACAAAAAAAACAAGTGAGATCTTTTTTTGGGTTTAGCTAGTTGTTATAGACGCTTTATCCCTGATTTCACCACAATTGCAACCCCATTGACTGACTTGACTAAGAAACAAGTCCCAAATAAAATCCCATGGTCACCTGCTTGTGATTTAGCTTTTAGGACAATAAAAGCTATACTGTGTTCAGCACCAGTGTTACAATCTCCAGATTTTAATAAACCTTTTGAATTACAAACAGATGCTTCAGAAACTGGTCTTGGTGCTGTATTGTGTCAAAATATCAATGGAGAAGAGCACCCCATCTTATTCATCAGCTGGAAACTATATCCCAGAGAAAAGAAGTATGCTACAATAGAAAAGGAATGTTTAGCAATTAAATGGGCTATAGAGACATTGAAATTCTATCTATGGGGGTCTCATTTTACTTTAATTACGGATCACAACCCTTTATGCTGGCTTAACCAGATGAAGGATAAAAATGCATGCATTCTCCGTTGGTACTTGGCTCTACAGCCCTATCATTTTGAGATTAAGCATAGACCAGGCAGCAAATATAAAAATGCAGATTTCCTTTTAGATATGGTGCTTAAGGAAATTTAATCTAGAATGGGATACAGTATCCTATTTCAACCCAGGGCAAAGTATGACGTATGACAATGAATGATGTTAATTGTATTTATTCTTTTGTTTTATAGGGTGCCCTGAGGTGGGACTTCTGTGAGGGTGTGAAGTCCCATCCCATTTCCCATGAGGTTTATGTTGTAGAAAGGGAATGTGGTCTTCAAACCAAATTATTGGTTTGCTCTTAAAGAGGGGGAAATGTGGTAGTCGAACCCCTCCCATGTGAATAGTGCTTAACCGAACCTGACATCTTCTTCTTCTCTCCTATCTCTGTTCCAAAGACTGTTGCACAGCAGCATTTTACTCCTTCATTTTATGTCTTCCTGTCTCTTTCTAACCCCCCCTTTTCTGTGTAAAACATACAGAATATGCTGCAGTCAGACTGGCCATCTGACGCTGTGTATTACAATTGAAACTATTTTTCTTCCCCTTCCTATTTCTGCTCTTCTACGTCATGGTCCAGTTAAATATAAGCACTTTTTCCCTGCATTGCCCTTAAATATGCAGAAATGGTCTAAATGAGCTGCACAGACTTAAAGAATGAAACTAACTAAAGGTTTGTAAACAGACTTGGTAGGCAAAGTTTTTTTTCACAATGTAAAAAGCAAGCTGGGATTGACAGTCAAACTAAGAAATTACCAATGCCAGTTTAAATATTTTTCTTTAAGATATGTACAGGTGCAGATTGGAATATCCTGTTCTTGAAAAGGTTAAACAGTTAGCAAATTAACTAAAATACAGGATATTAGAGAAGAATAACTAAAATGTGGTCTACTTACACAACTCCGAGGAGTTTCATGTCTCCAATCAGTGCTGGTGTCCTTGCAAGGTGCTGTCTCCTATAGAAAGTCAGCAGCACCTTTCTCCCTTCTTTTATATGCTGCAGCTCCTAGGTTACCTTTAGAAAAGGAGGAGTTGTCTATAATGCAGCCACTCTGCAAGAAATGTGCAATCATATCTGATAGAGCATTAGGGTGTTTATGTTGATGTCATAATAATGGATTATTTGTTATGCCTTTCATTTATGTAAATTCTATGTAATTGATTGTACAAAGAAATAAGAAATGTTCCTGTAAATAGCTTAATAATTAGGTGGGGCTTTGAGCTAAGGGGTGGAGCTCCACTCTTTAAAAGAAGCCAGCCTAGATCCTCAGGTTAGATGCTGTTAGGGAGAGTTCACGTGAGGACCTCCTGCTCTCTGTTATACTGCACAAGATTATGTTCCACTGCTAGACCCTTGGCAGGGAAGCTGTGCTTTTTCAAGTTTTATTTTGTTTGTTTATTATCATAAGTTCGCTGCTGTAAGCTGTTATTTTTTTTGGATTTCATTTTTTTTTGTTTGTTTAATAAAAATCATACCATTTAGATATGTTGTACCAAATTTGTTGATTCCTGTGTGACCTGATTTATTCAACCCACGACAATGGGAAAAGATTGGGGGAGGTAAACAAGGAAAATTTTCTGTGACACAAATATGTTAAAGAATATTTTAAGAAAAGGAGGCCTAGAAGATACATATAAGATAATAGGGAAAGAATCAGAACATACATACTATAAGGGTTAATTATCAACAAGAATTGATTTTTGGATGTTAAAAAAAGAGACTAAGATCCAAGATATTAGAGTAACACCTTTAGAAACCTCAGATCACCTAGGGGTTAAGGTCAGGATAGATTTAGGTAGACATATGAGATTCGGAATAGGATTTTGGAGAATGAATACAGATAGACTACAGGAACCAGAATGTAATGAAGAATTATTAGATTTATTTAGGGCTAGAGAAACAATGATAGAGCTGTATGATTCAGTAATAGAACGGTGGGAAGACAGAAAAAATGACTTAAAGCAATTAATAATTGAAACATCACAAAGAAAGGAGATGACAAATTATAAAAAATATCTAGGACTAAGGGCAAAGTTATATAAACTGTTCACACATCAAGCAAAAAGTAAAATAGATGAATAAGAACAAATAGCAGAAATTAAAAAGGAAATGCAGAAGTATCAGTATAATAGAGTGAGATCACTGATAATGGAACAGAAAAGTAGTACGCAGGGTACAAAATTCCAAACTAACCCTTTTGAGAGCAGTAAAGAATGAATAAACAATAGATTGATGTATGAATTAAGAGATAACAAACAGAAACTGGTCATATAAAACAGATAGTGCAAGGTTATATAAAACAGAAATATCAGAAACAAAAAGGAAACAAAGTGGAGGACTTTTTAAAAATGGCAACAATATCCAAAATAGGGAAAGAAGAATCATTAGCTTTAGATGGAAATATAAAAATTAGTGAAGTAAAAGAGGCAATTCAATCTTTTAACAATCAATATAGCACCTGGCATAGATGGCATACCTAATGCCATTTGCAAAAAATATGAAGAGGTTGCAAATGTACTATGGTATTTAATGAGATTTTTCAAAAAGGGAAGATGTCAGAAAGTATGAAACAGGGGTCATTGTCTTCCTGTATAAAAAAGGGGATAAGAAAGATGGCAAAAACTGGAGACCTGTAAGTCTGTTAACATCAGACCATAACATTTTGGCTAAAGTAATAAACAAGAGATTGTCAGCCTTCACAGACCATTTGATTCTGCAGACACAAACCTGTGCTGTTCCTGGTAGGGACATCAAGCAAAACTTAATATATATTTGTGAGTTAATGAATCAAGCCCAGGAAAATAGATTGGAGGGGTATTTATATGCTATAGACCAAGAGACGGCTTTTGATGCCATTGAGCATGACTATATGTGGGACGTCTTGAAGGAATATAATATACCTAATAAATGCATAGAATTAATAAAAACATTATATTCAGAGGCACAGGTATGCCCTATGATAAACAGTCATTTGGGAATACCAATTTCTGTATGGAATGTGGTTCGACAAGGTTGCCCCCTAAGTCCGTTATTATATGTATTATGTCTTGACCCAGTATTAAGAAATATTGAAGAAGAGCCACAAACTAAAAATACAGTATGACAGAATAAAGTCTTACAGAAGAAGTGTGCATATGTGAATGACTGAGTGGTATTAGTCAAAGACCAAAAGTCAGGTGAAGTAATGTTAGATATAATCAAGAAAATAATAGATATACAGGCATTGGGGTAAACATGAAAAAAAGTAAAATATGTCCTCTAGGCTCTGTGGGTATGGAACAGGAAGGTGAACTAGAGGTAGTCCAAGGTGAAATAAGAATTTGAGGCATCATATTTGGTGGCAGGGATGCTGCTATTAGTAACTGGGAGGTTAAAATACAAATAGCACAAGGGAAAGTAGCTAAGTGGAAAGACTGAGATATGACAAAGGAAAAAAGGATTTACCTATGCCTTTATAGTGCCAATCTTTTTATATATATAGCTTGTATATTTCCAGTACCACTGACATTTTAAACAAAAATGTTAGGATTTTTTTCAGCTTTTATGGGGATCAAGGTTGAACCCAATAAAAATGAGGACATACATACAAACCAATAAAGGAAGGTGGCTTGAATATAGTTCATCCTGTTGTTTTCTTTTTAAGTATTTTCATGTATGCTAATATAGTGCCATTTTTACAGGGAAAAGATACATTACGGAGTCTTTTTGCACACAGGTGGCGTCAAACCCTTTTTATAAATATAGGTGAAACAAGGAATATAAAACAAAAGCTTATGCTACCCACATAAATGGAAGTATGTAGAAAGTATATCACACAAGGGGGGTTAACCATAGAATCACTATGTAGGAAAAATAGAAAGCAAACTAGTAAAGAAGTGGTAGAAAGGAATTATTATGAGGGATCTCTTTTTAATGTGAATGAAAGTGTACAGGTAGAGAAAATATTAGAAATAACATCAGAAAAAAGGATTCCAAAGAAAAAGAGGGAAACGGTCTGGATGTATAGTCATGGAAAGCACAATGTAAGAGGTAACCAGAAACATAAGAAAACAGAAGACAGGATATGCACAGAAGTATCCTGTGGAATGGTAGAGGAAAGCATAGAGCATCTCTTTTTTGAGTGTACATTTATAAAATCCTTTTGGGGAAATTTAGCTAAATTTTGGAATATGGAAATATTTGAAAGGATGTCTTATAATGTTTTGTTATATGGACAACTGACAAAAGAATGGGGTAATATGAACAAAGGAACAATATATGTGATTTTAGCAATCCTGAAATGGAGTATATGGCAAGCAAGATGTCAAAGGTTTCTACAGAGTAAGGAAATGCAGCAAAATGATTTGTTGTTTAAAATACAAGTGGAATTAGACAAAGTGTATCAGAATGAATGTACCTTGTATAGTGAAAACAGAACAAAAGAATTATGGAAAATATACATGGAGTAGTTTAAAAGGAAAGAAGGGATGGTAGAAGCAAACTTTAAGTTCATGACAGTATGATGAATTGTTTTGTATGTTTTGCACTTATATTTTTGTAATGTTTGTTTTTGATTTTAAATAAAAAATTCTCCTACTCTTTTCAAGAAGTGCCAATGGATCTTTAACATCCACCTGAGCTACCACCAGAACAGGCAGATGGGGCCTCGGTTTAACGTCTCATCTGAAAGACGGCAGCTCAGTAGTGCAGCACCCCCTCCATGCTGCACTACAGTGTCAGTATTGGGATTTAACCCAAGTGCCTGGTGTGGGGACCGTAATGAACCCCAGACTATCCCAGCCAGGACCAGGCCAATGGAATCAATGCACTCTACCAGAAGGCGCATTGGGCCTGGGTCCAGACTACAGTATGTAGGTAGGGCTCAGCTCCTGGATGACCTTCACAACATCCATGACCGCCAGTCAGTCAAAGTTGAGCCAGATAGGCGGAATGCCCGTGACCCCTGAATTGTCACTGCATGCCCCTCTAGAAGGCGTCGACCGGATACCTGATCTGATAGAGGCAATCTTATCAGCAAAAAACAGAGCAAACTCATCACACTTAGACTGTGAAAAAGCTTCAATGGGCTGAAGACAGGCTGGATTACACAGTCTGTCAACAGTATGAAAGAGCTGAGCTGGTCTGTTAGCTGCTACAGCAGTCTCCTTGGACAGGAACTCTGCCTTCTTACAGGAGATTGCTGATTGATAGTCTCTGCAGTGAGACATCAAAATAAGTTTGTCTTCACCAGACAGGGATCTCCGCCAGCGCCACTCTAACCTTTGACCCCTCATCTTCAGCTCTCTGAGAGTCCCATCAAACCAGGGGGATCATCAGTGTGAACTGATGGGCTGAACACAGACTGGTGCAATAGATTAGAGGGCCTCAACAACAACCGTATTATAGGTTGAAACCACTCCCCCGGCTCATCGCAAGCATCAATCACACCTGATAGATCAAGCACCACCATAAGACCTTCTGGGGTTAAGACTCTTAAAGGGCAGTACTGGACCATCTCCATAGGGGAAGGTCTATTTGGGGAGGCTTCGAAAGAGAACCTTACGGTATGGTGGTCAGACCAAATGACCAGTTCCACCAGGAGGTCGGTGACCTCCAATCCCAGCAAGAAGACAAGGTCCAAGAAGTGGCCATGTACATGAGTTGCAGAGGTAACCACCTGTGTCAGGCCCAATGAATACATCAATTGGAGGAAGTCCTGACCAAACTATGAGAGTTCATCGTCATTCCAGGCATTGAAGTCGCACAGAAAAATCCATCTGGGCAACTCCACTACCAACTTGACAATGAAGTCCATGACTTCCTGCAAGAATTCCTTCTCATTCCACAGGGGATGGTAAATGAGAAGGATCCTGCAACCTACACCTGCAAGGTTTTATTTAACTCAAAAAATTGATTAGCATTTTGCACAAAAGTGCTAAAACATTGTGAAAATTCATAGCATCTGCCTCACTGTGTTTAACAAACATAACACTTCGAGAAAACCTATATAAATACTTTCTGAACAGTTAGTATTGTCCCAAGAAAAAAACTGCTAATCAATTATTTAAAACCCTGACCTGCAACCCCCTCAACAGCCACACATTCAAAGAACCTTGTTGTTCCCACTGGAAGAGCTGTGAGGTGCAAGTCCGATTTAAAACAAATCGCCCGTACTGGGTCATAATGTCGTATGCATAAAAGCGCACGACATTATGCCAAATCCCGGACCTGTGCACTTTCCGTGTTGGACCCCCCCAAGTTATAATCCTTAGTGGTGGGGGATCCGGGGATGTGGGAGGCAGAGCCCCCCCACAGAAAAATAAATACCAGTGAAGCACAGAACGCGCTTAAGCCACGTGACATTCTGCTGTGCTCGGTTTTGACCCCGTGCCCAAATCACCACACCCCCTCCCCTACAATCCTTTCTTGGGCAGTGAATCCCCAAGAATCCAGTAGAAACAGTGGATTCCAAAACTGGGCAGACATTAACATTCAACCATGTCTCGGTGATGCAAGTCAGATCAACTGTTGAAACAAGATTGGCTATAATTGACATCTTGTTCCTAACAGATATGGCATTGCATAACACTGCATGAGAAGGATAGATGGATGAGGCTGCTCCATTGGATACCTTCCTACCAAAGGCGGAGTCCTTGGGTATGGGTACAAGACAGGGAAGACCCCTTTCCTGGACCCATTTCACCCCATGGCACCTCCTAGAGCTCACCATCCCAATCTGCCTCCCTCCAGCCATATCCCTCACTAAAGGCCCCCCGACCTTCACCCTCTCCCTCTATGGGCAATCCCCAATGCCCTACAACATTTATAGA
The DNA here is from genome assembly GCA_016271365.2 of Neoceratodus forsteri. Taxonomy (NCBI): domain Eukaryota; kingdom Metazoa; phylum Chordata; order Ceratodontiformes; family Ceratodontidae; genus Neoceratodus; species Neoceratodus forsteri. Next base: position 979,772,865 of record CM057458.1, on the reverse strand, counting down.
CATTAGCTGGTAGTGAGGGACAATCAAAAGGGCAGAGGTCACAGAGCCAAGAAGGGAAATAATGCCTTCTTAAGAGAGCCAATGACCAGTACATTCTAGCTCAACACTTCTAGCTATCTCCAATTAATGGTGTGACCTATATAATAAGTTAATTACCCTAACTATAAATCAAATTAACTTAAACAATAAATGTAAAATCTCAATGTCCACATTCATACACCACACAGTCACACACACACACACACACACACACACACCCCCATCCAGTGGCAATCCCAAAATATCTAAAGTAAATTAAATCAGTTCAATAAAATAGAAGGGAAACCAATTCAAAATGCAGTCACAAAAGCTGGTCACATGAAATAGTTCCAATAGGGAAACAGGGCCAACTAACAAGTCAGAGCCCTTAATTGAAACTCTTGAGCACAACTCGGCAATTATATCACCGAAGGACCTTCAGCAGTTTGTTGATGAATACAGGGGGGCTCTCACCCCCCCGAGCTATGATTTAGACTTTCAGTCACTTCCTCAGCCCTCTTATAGCTGCCAGTTCAGAGAGTCCAGTCCAGGCCAGATCACATTTGACAATACAAGCCAGCCAGGCACACAGTAAAACATAGTCTGGGTGAGTACTCACACTGGAGACGCCAGGGCTCTCCCACTGTTCCGGCTCCCCTTCGGTAAGATTTCCACCTGAAACACTAATTCACTATATACCAACATTCCCCCTAGTGATGATTTAGCTGTCTTATAGTACTGGCTAGAAAATTCTATGGAGTACAGTGATGATCTCATAACCACTCACCTTAATTAAAGTGTGTTTTGCTAACTACCAGAAGTCTGGTGACACCTTTTTTGTTCTACTTTGCCTTTAGAACTTGTCTGCATGGATTTCTTGTTACTGGAGCCCAACAGCAAAGGATTCAGCAACATTCTGGCCTACCTGACAAAAGATCACAAAGCTCACACAGTAGTCCAGAAACTTGAGGAGTTTGTCCACTATTATGACATCATTCAGCTCATACACTCTGACAAGGACCAGGCTTTCAAAGCAGTTGAGTCAACAAGTTCCTTGCCCTGAATGGTATTTAACAATCTCACACCACCTCTTTCAATCCTCAAGGAGATCCACAACAGGAGCATTTGAAGGACCTCCCTCACAGTGGTGACCATGCAGCTGGTGACCCCATGGCGTGCAGGCCACCACCAGCAGTAGTGACCCAGTGGCACTGTTCCCAGGGGTCTGTGAGGGCAGTGGAGCCCCCCCAATACAGGACACTGAGTGGCACAAGTCGAGTGACAAGTCTGCCAGAGTTTGCAAAGCAACAGGGTCTGGGGCATGACTTGCTGCTGGCCTGTTCCTGCAAAGTGTCTGGTAAGTGGAGCTCAATAATTGACTCCTTTGTAATGTATAACTAGCACTCTCCTTAATGCATCTCTGCTCCAGCCACAGAATGTGTACACTAGCATAAAAATGTTAACTTAGCTGAGTAGCCCTTCATCCAGGCCTTGGCACCATGAGCCCAAATGGTCACCCTACTAATGAATCCATTTGTACTTGCTCCTTGCCTAAGTGATGTTTGTGACCATTATAACTGTATACCTACACTAATGAATAATCTGGCCACAGTACCTTGTGCACTGCATAATTGCTATGTTTAGATTTTGGTTTTCTGTACCCTCATGTTATAATAGTGCAGTTTCTGTTAGCTAGCTCTGCCAAACCATTAATTAATGGGCTATGCCTTAAAACTGCTCAGTTTAGCTGTACCTTGTGCTCTGTTTAACCGCTAGATATTGGAAGGTGGTGTGCCTTCAAGATATGCTGATTCAGTTAGATAGCTAGCTTTGTCTAACTGATAACTCCTGGTCCCTGACATGCCCAACAAGATGCTGGCTGTGTTTAGGTATAATAGTGTAGTTCGGACAGCTAGTGCTGCCTAAGCCTTAAATACTTGGGCTACATAGCACAATGCCACTCACTTTAGCTATAACTTGTGCTCTGTCTTACTGCTAGGTTTTGGAAGCTGGTTCACCTTCAAGATATGCTGATCTAGTTAGATATATAGCTTTGTCTAATGGATAATTCCAGTCTCTGATTTGCTCAACAGGCTATGCTGGCTATGCTTAGTAAACTAGCCTACAAACTGACATGTGAATGACACCCCAGCTCTAGCTCTCACAGATCAATATGCAAGACAGCCCTACAGCCCAGACAGCAAGTGCTGCTGTTATACTTCCACACCTCTATCCATGCACTGTGCCTGGCAATACAGGTGCTCTGACTTTGTTCACCTCTACTTTGCCATTGTTCTGCGTCCAACAATGCTGGTGCTTATGTTCTACCTCCACATCCCCCATACCCCCCAACAGCCTTGCAACATGTTTGACCATGGCTCATATTATGCAGACATATATCCTGGTCTCAGCCATCATAACTAGTCATGCGTTGACGCCCTGATAAGGCTGGAGGTTTTTCATCCCCCTTTCCCTTTCACAAGCAACTCTGCTCCAGAAACTCTCCACCCCAAGACAGCCAAATCCTTCTAATACTCCTCCTCCTCCTCCTGGGAGGAGACATGGAGGTCAACCCTGGCCATCCTGTCAGTCCCAGTGGCAGCTCCTTTCCCTTGACTAAGGAATCTTTCACTCCAGAATTACGAGACTCATCCCCAAAATTGACCAAGTCAAAATATGGGTAAGTCAAAATTCCTTGACTTCCTCATACTAACTAAAACTTGGTTCTTTCCCCATGTTGCTTCCTCTTCCATTGACATCCTGGGTTTACCTCTCCCACTTAGAAGACCTCTCCAAGTGTGGAAGTGGGACTTAATTTAGTCTACCTGTCACTACAGCTTCACCATCATCCATCAAGGAGCCATCCCTAAATCCCATGAGCTCATCTCAAGAGTTTTGTCATTTCCCAAGCTGGTCCTTATAAAAATTATGGGAATTTACTACTCACCAGGGATCTCTACTGATATGGTAGGAGGAACCCTGCATAAGGTACTGGACCTCCTGCCTACCGTGAAGTACATTATCCTTGGGGACATCAACATAAACTGGTTGGCTGGTTCTGGATCTCCCTTCCAACTTGCACTCAAAAATTAAAGCCCTGAACTTGTCAGCTGATCTCCTCACACACATGCTTTCACACTGGATCCTCCAATCACAGCACAATAGGCTGGGTACTAGCATCCCACCCTCAAAAGAATCTTGGCTGCAGATACTCGGCCTGACATATTCAGTGACCACTGCATGACCCACTGTGTGAGAAAAATTAAAGCCATGAAAGCTTCCTCAAGAACAACCCTAGCCAGATCCTTCAAATCATTTAACCCTCAGTTTTCTTCAGGATCTTTTCCCTGCCAACTGGGCCACCACCCTCTCTACTCTCAATCCAGAGGAGGCTCTGAACCACTTCTCCTCCACATTCACTGCCACAAGTGACAGGCATGTCCCTCTCAAAAGGTCCAGAGTCTGGGTGGTGCCATCTGCCATGGATCACCTCTGACATAATTGAACTATTCCACTTAAGAGATGCAGTTTGGGCTAAACATAAATCTACAGATCTAACCTCAAACAGGCAAGACTTAACCTCATTATGCAACTACTGCACAAAGGTTTTATGTCAGGCCAAGGCAGCTTACTTCCAAGGCAGGCTTGCGTGCAATGGCTCAGACCCATCCAATTTTTGGAAAACAATACACAGTCTCCTAAACTCCCTCTCACCTACTGGTGGGTCCCAGTTTATCCCTGGATCCCTGTTGTCTGCTGAGGAGCTAAATTCACACATCACTAAAGGCCCCAGGTCACTCATTACCAAACCTCCACTGATGACCAGTCCCCATCTCCTCCAGCTGGCAACTTCTGCATTCAGACAACCCCAGCTGATAATGTACAGAAGGAGCTTTGGGTATTAAACACAGCCTCCACCTGCAGTGTAGATGGCATTTCCTCTAAATTCATTGCCTCAGGGCCCCTGCATAGCTGCCCCCATTGCCCACATGGATGATCTGGCATCAAACAAAGCAGAGTGCCTTACACTAGTGCACCACATAAAAAATGGGGCTACTTCAGAAGAAGGAAGCAAAAATCAAGTGTAGTTCCAGGTCGCCCACTACCCTCTGGTGGCAGACAAAAAAAAGCTAGTCCAGAGGATATTTGGATATCCATACAATGACATAAATACTGCAGTATATTCTTGTCATAAAATAGATCACAGTTTTAAAAAGATTTTTATATTATAAAGCAGATAAAATATGCGTACAACAAAATCAACACTCCCCAGCTCTGTGACTGTGTGAGAGACAGCAGCAGCAGATTTACAGTGAGTTGGGCCCCCACTAACTCCAAGGCTTCCTTGTGCCATACACAGTACCCCAGTTGGTAGTGCTTTATTGCATAAACATCAATGTTATGATAATATTCATACAGACAAAGGGTGGGGTTTTCAAAGAATTGCAGCAAAATTTGATCTCATTCACTCTACTTGTGATGTGACTGTTAGACCACATAAAACGTGATCTAACTTCATGTCACAAGTGCTACAATTTACGCATAAAGTGACACATTTTAAAATAGACATTATTTTTCTGGCTTAGAGTAAGCAAAGTATCACAAATACATTATTTAATGATAATTTAAAATCAGCATATTATCTTCTAAACTTAATAAAATAGCCTTCATTAACACATTCCTCTCTAACACAGTATTAACATTGTCCATAAAGCTTGTAGTAGGAGATGAACTAGAATATTCTTTTTTTCAGAATTCATATATAAAATTAACTTGGCTGTTTTTACCTTAGTAGCATTACATGCAAATTTAACAATATTTTTTCCAGTTATGCATCCTTGAAGATAATAATTTAATCATTTTGGGCTTCTTGTTAGCCCATTATACCCATTAGCGCCATATGGCGTCAGAACCACCCATTGCTTAAACTGACCTAAAATGGTGGCATTAGATAGAATGAGTTAAGTAAACCTTTTGATAGTATGGGTTTTAACCATTTTCTCTTAAATCCACTAGGAATTCACAACATAGCATATACATGAGTAATACTGTCCTTTTCTTTTTCATTACAGGGACAAGTTCTTTCTACCTTCTTTAGGTTATAGAAGTTCACATGACCTCAAATCTTTATCATACCATCTCTTTTCTTCTTTCTAGATTAGAATCCAAAATATATTACTCAAATGATTTGCTTTATTTTATTACACAAGCTTGAGTTGTTGTATCCGCAATTTTTCTCATTTTTCCTGAGTTTTTCAAATTTTTCATCTTATCAATATTTCCGATGGCTTTACTCTGGAAACCAAGATTGATAGTACAGGCCCACTACTTTGAATAATGTATGTCTTAAAACTGTGAAGTTAATGAAATAATCCCTCATTTCTGATCATACTTGAAACATTTTGTTCTTTTTGTAAAAATAATATTTATAATTTAGGGCTCTGGTTTCAGTTTTTCTACTTATACCATATTTCTCAAGTACAGCTTTCAAATGTGCTGCAGCGGTGGATGGTAGAAGTCCCAAATTTGTCTATAGAAAATATTCTGAATGATATCTAATTGTTCACAATCAGAGACTTCTCACATTCCAGCTCCATCAAGAATCATACTTTCGAACTTTGCTCTAAACTCTCCATAAACTTCCAAAACTGCTCTAATGTTTTATTTCCCATGCGTAAGTAAAAGTTTATGATACCATTCATAACTGCATTTGAATTTTATCTAGTACTGCTGGAATGCGTTTTCCATGATAGTTGTTGATGAAACCACAATCCTAAATACTGATATGCAATAACTTCTATCAGTTTTTCATCCTCTATGAGAAAGATAAATTTCTGTTGTGACACTTAAGTTTCAAAAACCATTATATGTTTTTCTAATTACCAATAGTTTGCCTTTTCTTAACATGACATGCAGGTTCATTGACAGTTTTTAATTCAAAGGCTGTTTGGGATATTAGTATGCAAGTTCTGTGAATTGTTTTCTTATCATAGGAACTAGGTATTTTTCATGGTCTAGAACTGAGGGGAGAAAAGACACAGGTGCCAGTATACACTCGTATTGGATGCCTGTGTTCATAGTAAACTTATTTAATCCTCCTTCATGTATTACTCTTACCTTTGACCATGTTCCTGTATGATAAGTGTTTTATTATATCTAACAATTCTCCTTCCACACCCACATTCATATATTTTGACCAAAGTAAATCAATACTCAATTTATTGAATATTGAGCTGAGGTCAATAAATGCTATATGCAGGCTTCGGTTTTTTAATGTGGCATGTTTGTTTAATATTATGAATCCAACTAATGTAACTGTCAATTATCAAATACATGGGTCTGAAGCCCACTTAGTCTTCATGTAGAATTCCATTGTCATCTATCCATTCCTGTATTTTCCCAATAAGATAATGACTTTATAATTTTGCAACAACGTCAGGTTAATGGTATGATAACAAGATGGATCTGATTATTCAGGAAAAATTGGAACAAGAATGTTTTCTTTCCAACTATTTGGGATTTTGTGTTGCATTACTACAATTGAAAATTTAAGCAATGAGATCACCTAGACAGCTTTCTCTTACAATTTTTCAAGAGACACAATTGTAACTTGGAGCATTTCCCCAATCTAGTTTTCCTACTTGCTCAGTAATTTCACTAGAAGTTACTAAGGGCCATGTTGTATTTGTTACATTTCCTGATTCTGAAATGGAATTATCCAGATTATTGAATACATGAGAAAAAATTCTACCTATCTAAGTATAATCTGAGGTGTAATGTTCCAAATTATATTTTGTTTAACCTTTGCTACCAGTAACCAGAACTCTTTTATGCTTTTGTTTATTAAAACTTTTTAATTCTTACCATGTAAAAATAATGTAACCATGTTTCTTTTGACTTACTAAAGTATCTTACACTTTCCTTACTATAACATACTGGGTGGGATATTCAAAGAGGTTGCGCATGGCGCAACAGTGGTGTGCCATGAGCAACCCACTGATGCACCCCAGTGTGATATTCAAAGGGGTAGGTTGCTCCCCGCAATCCCTGATGTGCTGGGTTGCACCAGTAATGTATGCAGCGCAAGTGTGGGGGGCATGCCCATGCATATGTGGCACATCCTGATATTCAGCCTGGGATGTGCAGCACATATGCAGGCACAAACCCACCTTGCACCACACAGGGGGCTGCAGAGATGTGCCTGTAAAAAGCAGGAGTTTGTTGTGGACACTCACAGGTGGGCTGCCACATTGCTGGATGCAACATGGCAGCCGCCTGCTGTGGGTGGCCACCCAACCATCAGAGACACAGTACGGGCGTCGTGCCCCCCTCTCGCCCGATCGCAGGCATAGTAGAAATATATCCCTGGTGGTCCAGTGGATCTTACCCCATCGCCCAATCATAGGCATAATAAAAACATATCCCTGATGGTCCAGTGGACCTACCCCCCTGCCCGATCGCAGGCATACATATTAATATCTATCCCTGGTGGTCTAGTGGACCTTCCCCCATTGCCCGATCATGGGCATAATAAAAATAGTATCCCTGGTGGTCCAGTGGACCTGATCCCCTGCCTGATCACAGGCATATGTATAAATAGTAACCCTGGTGGTCCAGTGGTACCCCCCTTCCCACCCGCCCACTGTGACCCACCACCCTGTACCACCAGTCAGCAGCAGGCAGCAGCTCCCCCACCTGCAAGCCACCCAGCCACCCACCGACTGACAGTGTACAACGCGGCTGTATCTATTGGTTCACTACGTGGGCCAATGGGCATGCAGAACCGTGTTACTACACAGTCCTGAGATGTGAATGGTTCATTCACATTTCAGGACTGTGTAGTACAGTATGATCTGCATGCCCATTGTCCCACGCAGTGGACCAATAGGTGTACTGTACACTGTCAGTCAGCATGTGGCCAGGTGGCTTGCGGATGGGGAGCTGCCACCTGCCGCTGACCAAGAGGGGGGTACCACTGGACCACCAGGGTTACTATTTAATACATGTGCCCACAATTGGGCAGGGGATCAGGTCCACTGGATCACCAGGGATATTATGAATACTTATGCCCACGATCGGGTGGGAGAGTGGGTCCACTGGACCACCCGGGATACTATAGTCATTATGCCCATGATCTGGCAGGGGAGCAGGTCCACTGGACCACCAGGGATATATATTTATTATGCCCATGATCGGGTGATGGGGTAGAGTTCACTGAACCACCAGGGATGTTTTTCTACTATGCCCATGATCGGGCGTTGGGGCGCAATGCTGCCGAGGGGCAGGGGGCATTGGTCCCTGATGGTTGAAGCCTGGTAGGGCACCAGGCACAAGTTGTTGGGGATTGGCGCACTGCATGTAAATGGGGCCATAATGACATGCAAATGGCCCTATTTGTGCCTTGCATACATAATAGCCTCATTTGCATGCTCACATCTGAATCTCACTCTTGCTGCACCTAGCACAACTGCACTTGCACTGGTGCAGCCCCATGCTCCTCACTTGCTACTTTGCGCTGGCACAGTGAGGGCACCCCCAGTGCCATATTCAATGGTGCTGAGCCATGGTGCAGCACCGTTGAATATCACCTGGACTATGCCCTGGCTCAACCCAGTTGCACTGCACCCAGGCTTGTGCCCCTGCCTGGCGCAGTCTGAATATCCCACCCACTATGTACAGTTCATGGTATTAGGATCTTTTCTAAAAAATGTAAGCTTATCATTAAGAAAATATGTTATGTCCTGCAGTTTTTATCAAACAATATATTTTACATTTTATCCTGTACAGTTTTCCTTTGTTGTTTGAGTTCACTGGATACTGTAGGTGCTCCAAAATTATTATTCCCACTTTTCATAATTTATTATTTATCTATTTAGAAATTGGTGACCATGAAAGGTACACTGAGTCAAGGCTCATTTTCAGGGGGAACCTGGGGAAGGGTACATGGGATAACACATCAACATAATACAGATAAAAACAAAATAACAATATCAACACTGTGCAAACAAAATCAATGACAGTGCAAGTGGAAAACAGCATGTACCTAAAAGATGAACAACCGCAATGGAAACAGGGTATGAAAACATAACATACATGATCAAGAAGGCACAAAATAACTAGTATTAGTAGTAGTGGTTCTTTATTACAGCACCAAAAAGGGCTGATTTTTTAGAAAAGATGTACAATCACAACAATAATTATTACAAAACTATACAAATGTTACTGTACATTACATACAATAAACACACAATGGCATGACCAATTTATCACTTACACATACTGGAGCACCTAATATTCACAGTTAGAAATGACACTTTGTGTTATTCTTAAATTAGGCATCATATATACACAAACATACAGAGTATATCAGAGCCTCTAAAATTCAGTTAGAAATTGCACTTGATGTTATTCTTAAATTTGACATTTCTATCAAAAATCATAATCTCCATCACTTGCATAACTGTTTTCATACTACACAATAACAAATATTATTCAGATTTAAGATTACACTCCTATTGCAAGTGGCACTACCAATAGATCATGTAGGGGAGGAGCTTTATTTACCCACATTCATCTACCACCCATGGCATAAAGCTAGCCAGGTACCTTTTTGTTTTCCACTTTTGTGTTTCAAATCCTTTTTTGTACTTAATTTTGTAACTTCCCTACTCATTTATCCTACAAAGACCCTTTAGCTTGCTTTTGTGATTCAAAATGGTGTTGAAAAACTGTTTACATAGGTTCTATGTGACTTCAGTGAGTGCAAAATGGAGTGGCAAAATGGCGACCAGAAAACAGCGAGGCAAAAAGGAGTGACTGGGAAATACAGTACCAGTGATTGCTAAAAAGGTGACAACACTGCCGAGTGAGTTTCTGGGGGGGGGCTTCACTCCTGCACCCCACTTTTTCTACAGCGTCAACTCGGGAGGGGGGTGCACATTGGGGAAGGGGAGAAAGTCGAAGGTCTCTGTTTCAGCAATCATTGTTTTTCTGGGTCTCTATTTTAGCCTTGCTGTTTTCTGATCACCGTCTTGACGATTACGATCTTGCACTCACGCGTATCATGGGATACCATTTAGGTTGCACTTCCTTCTCTTCTCCAGGGTTTCTAACCCCAAAATACTTCTCCTCATTATATAAGACTCCTCATTCACTATAATCCTAGCCTCTCCTCTCTGAAGTGACTCTATCATCTCCCATTCTTTTTTTGTTAACCCTGAATGCCATGCATGATATGCATATGCTGTACTGGGCCTAACTAGCATTTTAGACACTAAAAGAAGTTGCTGTTGGGACAACCTACTTTTTATGGCTGTGGGCGGAGCCTACATCCATCTTGCTATCTGTAGCTGGAAAATGGAGTATCGAGGAACACATGTTTTGGACTTTTCAATGTATCCTTCCATTCCAACTGAAATAAAATACTCCCTTCTTTCTGTTAAGAATGTTGGAGACATAACTCCAAGCTGCTTATCAGATGCCATTAGGAAACTGAAACAGCTTGTTAAATATTTGTTAAATATTGGTTGCCTATTAAACTGGAGATTTGTTTACCCCCTTCAGAATGTAACAACTTGCACATTTAAATACTTAGCATTTAAACTGCTTCTTACTACTAGTTTCACTTGGAAATGTATTGTCTTTCAAGAAAGAGTCATACCTTATAAATGTCATTCTTTTCCCAGCAAATCTATAATTTACACTGCTTCTTTAACCTCTAAAGACACTATCTGATAAGTATTGTCTCAGACATATGCCAGGTCTTCAATGAACTACCCAGACTAAATATGTAGCAATCAGCAAGCATTTTCTACTATGCTTTTTGGGAAAAAAAGATACATTGAGCTACAACAAACACACACACACACACACACACACACACACACACACACACACACACACCATCATCATGGCCACGACATTCAAAATAAATGCTGCATTCTAATATATTATAAAACAAGAAACTGTTTGTTTGTGCCAATGAACACAGTGAAGTTCAGTTTAGAGTAGATTTCCTTTAAATATTTCTTATCCTATATTTTGTATCCTGGATAGCACAGGGGAGATGCTACATTTCATTGTCATAGGGATCTTCATTTACACATTTTTGCACTGTATTTACTAGGGGTGGGAGGATATCTGATCCGCTAAAACAATATGATTGGATTTTGAACATTTACAGTGAAACCGTTCCGGTGGGATATTTTAAGTCTTGTGTCAGATCATCCTGCTTGATTTGCATATTAAAAGAAGCTGTGCTTGGCAAAGAAATTGAGATAACCACGTTAATGGCCAAGCAGCTATGCGATTATACTTTCAATGCGGCTGTGAATCTGTAAAGCTGTGAAGCTATTAAAGCTGTTAAAGTGACTGCATAAGCTGTTAAGCTGTCTGATAGAGGTGAGAGAGACATGTCTGGCACTGATCACCTGCTTGCTCTCACTTCTGTTTAAGGAGATTTTGCCCGACCTCTTAAAGGACCGCTGACTGTAAGACTCTCCAGTGAAGTGGTGATTTCTATTTTCCAACAGTCACAGATTCGAAACAGAATCACATCCTATATTATAAAGGTTGGGTACAGATGGGCGATGGGCTTGCTTATTTTAATCATTGCCTTCTGCTCCACTTCAGCTTCCTAGTAGAAGAGTGGCTGTTTACTTTATTAGGCTACCTCCCAATAAGGGTTATTTTTGCTTTGACATGGGATCCTCTCCAAATCAGCTTAGAGTCCTGGTTCGATCTATGATGGCAGATGGCATTGGTATCAGAGGAGATAGAGCATTTAGTTCTATTTCTATAAGACATTTCATGTCTTTCTTCTGGAGTATTTCTTTGCTCTTGCCACTCCTGCTTGGGTTCTTTTCATAATATTTAATGTGTAAAGATGTAAAGAGCTTAATAAAGGCTAGACAATTAACTATATACATGCCCAATGTGATCTGACTTACATATTTATTAATTATTTATCCGATCTGATAAATATCCAGATCTAGTCGGATAGTACCCAGTGTATATCCAGATCTGATATCCGGCACATTTTTGATATCTGTCCAACCCTAGTATTTACTCAGGCTGTCCCAGATTAGATGCAATATCTTGTTTTCAGCAAGGTCATGATTTTACCATTTTGATAATGTATTTCTTCAGGGTAGCCTAGTCCAGGGCCCCCACATTCAAAAGAGATGCACGGTACATCCTGGCAGAAAGGGAGATGTGCAGCATAACTCCAGTAATGCACTGCAGCATGATATTCAAACATGAGGGATGCCCTGGCCACAGGGGAGTGGGCCAAGGTGCACACAAATAGTATGCTGTGCAAGTCAAGGGTGCTGCAGCATACTCAGTGGGAATGCACCCCTCACAGTCCAGAGAAGTGTGGCCCACAGTTAGGCCATGAATAGCTGGCCTAATCTGGCCAACCACCCACACGCAGGCTGCAGAAGTGCACCCAGGTGCACAGCAGCCTGGCAGCCCTTGTGGACTAGAGGCACCCCCTCCCATCCCCAAATGATCCAACTCCATCCCCAAAGAGCTCCATAGTGTAAGGGCACCCCCGGACCCAATCACACCAGAGGAAACCACGGTCCATATCCATAGCATAGCAAACCCCCCCACCACCTTGGTACATAGACACATCCTGCTCCTCCTATATCCAACCTGTTGTGGAGACTGGCACTGCCCTCCACACTCTGCTATGGCCAGTTGCTGAATGCACTGGACCCAGGCCGGGGACCTGCACTCTGGAATGACCCAAGTGGCTGTACCATGCATTGGGGCACTATGCAAACTGCGGACCCACCAGTGTATGCAGCCATGTGTATGTCCCTGGCAAACCGTAAGAGGGAACTGACATACCTCCAATGCATACCTTGTCGATGCGGTATCTTCCTGCTATCATACACCACTGCAGGCCCACACTCTCCCCTGTTCCCCTCTGTAACATGCCACCCTCTGGACTGCTGAGGTATCCTGGATGCCACAGGGTGCGGTATCCTGCAATGCTATTTGCAGTGTATGCTCCAGGCTATGGATAGTGCATCCGTGGTTCCTCGATTGTACAAATGAATGGGAGGTCAGCTGTAACATGCCTGTTCCAGGACCTGTGTGAGTGCATACAGCATTGGCTGTCACCCGCACTGAGCAGTGCAATGGCACTGGGATGATGGATTCACTTGCGAGCACCTGAGGTGAATGGCCACTGGGCATTATCATCTGCACACAGCTTGTGCCTATGTATGACACATTCCAGTGTCCTACTGCCAGTGCTCTGCCACCCAAAAATAAGATGCTATTTCTTCTGTGATCTATCCAGGCTAAATATATAGCAATCAGCAGACATAGTCTAGGAAAATACATTGTAAAAATGTTTAAAAGGAAGACCACATTGAAACTGCCTCTTAGCAGATCTGCATTGTGCAGATTCATTAGAAATAATTGGTAAAACCATCCCAAAAGCTTTCCACAGCCATATCAGCTCTGACCAGAACTTGTTTAGGTATTGCCAGGAAAACAATCCTTTTACTGACTTTTTTTACATATTTCATGGGGTCCACATTTTAAATTGTCCACAATTATTAGTCCCCAAATTTGGCATTTGACATTGTAACAGTGTTGCGCTGAGCTTGGAGGAGCAGAGTGTAATCGGCATCTGTGACCGGAGCACAGAGGGAGGTAGTATCTGTTTTGGGGCTGGGACTGTAGTGTTGCAGGCAGAGGGATACTAACTTGTTTGGAACATTTTTAAAATCCAGGGAACGGTGCTTGCTTGCCTTTTGTTTTTCAGGACATCAGCTTGATTAAATTGTTTTTTTACTTCTGTCTGGGGAACAAAGGTGAGGGAACAGCCAATAAGGAGGCGGCTGCAAAGGGCGCATAAATTCAAATGTAATCGGGGTTGCTTTATAAGGGCTACCGGCTGATTGTTCAGTGTTCCAGACACAGACCATGGCTCAACAGGAGCCATGGTCTGTGTCTGGAACAGGAGCACAGCAGAGACCATTTGAACTCACTGGAGCAGGCGTTGTGCTGAGCTCGGAGGAGCAGAGTGCAATCAACATCTGTGACTGGAGCACAAAGGGAGGTAGTATCCATTTTGGGGATGGAATTGTAGTGTTGCAGGCAGAGAGATACTAACTTGTTTGAAACATTTTTAAAATCCAGGGGTTGGTGTTTGCTTACCTTTTGTTTTTCAGGATGCCAGCTTGATTAGATTGTTTTTTTCTTCTTCTGTCCAGAGAACAAAGGTGTAACCCTCACCACCCCATCCCGTCCACCCCAGGGTGGTCCACTTTTATAGGCTTCCCATGAGCCATGCTTTAAAGGCATGGGGGTAGCTGGAGGATCATCACAAGAAGCAGACTCACAGTTAGACAGGCTGCAAGTACAGGGGGTGGCTTATTCAGTAGATAGGAAAACAAGCAGTAGGCAGCAAGGAGAGTAAGAAGGGTAAGGTAAAAAAAGTTAAACACAGAGAATAAGGGAAAGAATCAAGAAATAGAGTAAGATACAGGTAGTGGTGCAGTGCAGTGGGTGTGGAGCAGCAGTCTTCAGAAGATCATTCTGGGTACTGCACTGCTGCCTCATCTGTAGGCACCTCTTTGGGCTGAGGGCAGAGGTGGCCACTCTCCTAGCCAAACTGGCAGGAATACTGGAGTCCTTCACCCACAACCAGAGGCCTCTATGTCACCAGCTGCTGCCACCATGGACACCAAGGCAGACGGAGGGATGGACTATGGTGGGTTCAGGGAAGATCAGGGAGGTGGGTCAGAGGCACATCCCTCATTCAGTCCAGCTAAGAAACTACTATACTCTTCTGCAGGAGAGGTAGAGCCCCACCACGGAACCTGTGGCTGAAACTGGGGGGGGGGGTGAGGGGGCCACCAGGAGGGTGCCCCAGGGGCAGGAGGAGGAGGAGGACCCCAAAGGAAGAAGAAGTTGCTCCTGGTGGAGGACTTAACTCTATGGGGAATAGGGTTGGGAAAGGATAGCAGGGAGGAATGAGAGGCCAAGTGCCTTCCAAGAGGCACAGTTCAGAGGGAGGGGGAGCGAAATCAGAGGATCACTGGAGCAATAGCAAGGTGAGGGGCTTGGAGGTCATTATCCACCTGGGGACAAATGACCTATCCAACAGCAGGACTAGCCTAGAGCAGATGCAGGAGAACTAAAGGGAGATGAGGGGGACCTGCAGAAGGTAGCAAACTCGATGACATTTTCAGAGGTGCTGACTGTCAACAGTAGTGGGGGGGAGATCTCAGTATTAGCACTTTCAACAAGTGGTTGAAGGGCTGGTGCAGTGAGAAGGGATACAGCTACACAGGGGACTGGGAGCCACCTGGAACGATGCAGAACTGTACAGCAGAGATGGACTGCATCTGTCCAGGCAGGGCAAGGTGGTCCTCAATGAACAGTTCCAATGCTTAATTGACAGGCATTTAAACTAGCCTAGAGGGCACACAAGAGAGGGAAAACAATAGCAGCCCACCCCCAAAATGCAAAGAGAAAGTAACAGAAATGCACAATGACAGTTTGAACATAGGGAAGACACAATGTTGGGGGGGAAGAGAAGCAGGGAAGACACAGCAGGAGTAGGGGAAGGGTAGGCAGCAAACCATGGAAGGCCATGGTAACAAACGCCTGCAGCCTGGGAGATAAAATCCAAGACCTGGAGGCCTTACCAGTAGAGGGGGACCTGGATATAGCTGCAATAACAGAGACTTGGTACACCACAAATCATGGATGGGATATTAATGAATTGGGTTATGCACTGTTCAGGAGGGACAGGGGAGATAGAAAAGGGGGAGAGGTGGCCCTGTACATCAGAGAAGGTATAAAGGCTATAGAGGTACAGGGTAGACGGAGGGGCAGAGGCACTGTGGGTAACTCTCAAGCCAAGCAATGGCACAATAGTACACACAGGGGTGATTTACAGGCCACCAGTACAGAGCAAGGAAGCAGACAGGAAATTGCTAGATGACATACATGAGATGGCAGCAAAGGGGGAGGTTCTAATACTGGGGGATTTCAATATGCCAGATATAGACTGGACTACCCCAGTGGCTACTTCAGCTAGGAGCTGGGATATCCTAGAATCCCTACAGGGGGCAGGACTTGGGCAGCTTGTACTTGATCCCACCAGAGACAGGTCAATTCTGGACCTAGTACTAACCAACGGGGACAGAATTGCAGATGTCCGGGTAGAAGGGCAACTGGGATCCAATGATCACAACATAGTGTGGTTTAGTATAGAGAAAGGGACTAAACTGAGTCACACACAGGTGAAGATTTTAGATTTCAGGAGGGCAGACTTTGCTGAAATGGGGAGATGCATCAGAGTTGCCCTGGAGAAGGGGGGCACAGATACGGAGGTTGAAGAGCACTGAATACTTCTGTTCAGTATTCACTGAGGATGGAGATGGTCAGGGACCGCAGCTCAGCAACCAAGATGCCAAGGTGGGGGAGGGGAGTGCACACCAGTCCATTCTCAGTGGAGAGAGTCCTAGAGGAGGTCATAAAACTGAAGGTGAATAAGGCAATGTGGCCAGATGGCATATACCTGAGAATATTGAGGGAACTAAGGGAAGAGCTAGCAGCACCTCTGGCAGCTTTGTTCATAGAGTCACTCAACACAGGAGTGGTTCCACAGGACTGGAGATGGGCACATGTGGTTTGTCTACACAAATCTGGCAGTAGGGAGGAGGCAGGGAACTATAGGTCAGGCAGCCTCACCTCAGTAGTGGGGAGGATCATGGAGAAACTACTTAAAAAGAGAACAGTGGGACATCTGGAATCCAGAGGTGCCCAAGACCCAAGGCAACATGCATTCACAGCGGGTAGATCGTGTCAGACAAATCTGATAAATTTCTTTGACTGGGTGATAAAGGAAGTAAATCAAGGGGGAGCGGTGGACATCACTTACCTGAATTTTAGCAAGGCCTTTGACACTGTCCCACATAAGAGGCTGGTAGACAAGATGGGTAGTCTAGGCATGGGGTATAAGGTGGTAAACTGGGTCAGGAACTGGCTAACAGATAGGAGGCAGAGGGTGGTTGTAAATGGGACACAATCCGGTGAGAGGAGGGTGATCAGCAGGGTACCCCAGGGATCAGACCTTGGGCCAGTCCTGTTCAATGTATTCATTAGTGATATTGCAGAAGGGCTGAAGGGAAAGGTTTGCCTGTTTGCTGATGACAACAAAATCTGCAACAGGGTGGATACTCCAGACGGGGTGAAGACAATGAGAAGGGACCTAGAAAAGCTTGAGAAATGGACAGAGGTGTGGCAATTGAGGTTTAGAAACATAGAAACAGACTTTGATGGCAGATAAAGACCGCTTGGCCCACCCAGTCTGCCCATTTCCCTATCTATTGGATAAGCTGCAGATCCTAGTTAAACAACAGCCCTTCCTCCTACCCTCTACCAGAATTACCTTATGTCTGTCCCATGCATTCTTGAATTCCCCCACTGTTTTTGACCCCATAACCTCCTTAGGAAGGCCATTTCTGCGTCCACAACCCTCTCCGTGAAAAAAATACTTCCTCACATTGCCCCTGAGCCATCCCCCCATCTTCAAATTGTGCCCCTTTGTTCTTGCACATCTCTTTTTCTGAAATATGCTACCCTCTTGTACTTTGTTGATTCCCTTGAGGTACCTGAAAGTTTCTATCAAGTCCCACCTCTCCCTCCTTTCCTTGAGGGTATACATATTAAGCTCCTTTAGTCTCTCTTTGTATGGCTTCTGGTGCGGACCCTGCACCATTTTAGTTGCCCCCCTCTAGACTGCTTCCATCCTGTCTATGTCCTTGTGGAGATGGGGTCTCCAGAACTGCACACAGTACTCCAGATGGGGTCTCACCAACTGTCTGTACAGATGGATAACAACCTCCTGTTTTCTACTGGTGATGCCTCTTCCTATGCATTCCAGTATCCCTCCTGCCCTCCTTAATGCCTTCTCACATTGCTTGCCAACTTTCGGTCATCTGATATGACTACCCCCACGTCCCTTTCCATTTTTGTTGCTGTTAGTATTCCCCCCCCCATTTGTGTACTCTTCCCCGGGTTTTTGTTTCTCAGGTGCATTACTTTGCACTTCTTTGCATTGAATCTACACTGCCATACTTTTGACCATTCCTCCAACCTTGTCAAATCCCTTCTCATCCTTTTCATCCACCCCTTGTGTATCAACCCTGTTGCAGATCTTTGTATTGTCTGCAAAGAGGCATACTTTTCCTTCCAGTCCCTCTGCAATGTCACTTATACAGACATTAAAGAGGACCGTCTCCAGTACTGAACCCTGCGGTACCCCACTAGTAACCCCCCTTTCTTTGGAGTGGACTCTGTTTACTATTACCCTCTGTGTCCTGTTGTCCAACCAATTTTTTACCCACACTACCACCCTGGGACCCACTCCCAGGCTGGTTAACTTGTTTATTAATCTTTTGTGTGGGACTGTGTCAAATGCCTTGCTAAAGTCTAGGTAGACCATGTCCACAGCCACTCTCTGGTCTACTACTTTGGTCACCCAGTCAATGAAATCCATGAGATTCATCTGACACGACCTTCCCTCTGTGAATCCATGCTGCCTTATGTCCTGTGCCCCGCTAGCCTCTAGGTACGCAACAATTCTTTCTTTCAAGAGTGATTACATCATTTTCTCCACCACTGAGGTCAAACTAACAGGTTTATGGTTTCCTGCCTCTGCCTTGCTCCCACTTTTGTGAGGGGGGAATCACACCTGCCCTCCTCCAGGCCTCAGGTACCACACCTTCCTCCCATGATTTGTTAAAAAGGGTAGTCAGTGGTGTCACTAGTTCTCCCCTTAGTTCTTTTAGAATTCTGGGGTGAATCCCATCAGGCCCCATTGCCCTGTCCACTTTCAGTTTTAGGAGTTCTTTCAGGACCTTTTCTTCTGTGAATGGGCTGGTATTGACTCCCCTATCCAGAGCGCTTCTATTGATTGGTTTAAGTACCTCCCCCTCCTCTTCTTTTGTGAATACTGAGCAGAAGTATTCGTTCAGTATCCCTGCTTTTCCATTGTCACCCTCTGCCCACCCCGCCACCTTTATTAAGCCCCACTATCCCTCTCTTGGTCTTTCTTCACTACCTAATGCACCTATAAAAGGATTTATCCCCCTTTTTAACTGAGTTGGCTATCTTTTCCTTGGTTCAGGCCTTTGCTATTCTGACTGCCTTCCTCACTTCCTTCTGCTTTAACTGGTACAGTTCTCTGTCCTGCTCCTATGTTTCCTTATACTTCCTGAATGCTATATTTTTCTCCCTAACCTTCCCTGTCACCTCTTTTGAGAACCATAGTGGTTTTTCCCTTCATTTTAATTTATTTGCTTCACACAAAGGCTTGTTGCCTCTGTGAAGGCAGTTTTAATTTTTTCCCCATTGTTTCTCCACACTTCCTTGTTGCCTATTTGCTAGTGCTTTCCGGAGGCACTCTCCCATTTTGCCAAAGTCAGCTCTGCTAAAGTCCAGTACCCTTGCTTTTGTATGGCTTGACTCAATGGCTGTGTTTATCGTGAACCATACTGTTTGGTGGTCGCTTGTTCTCAGATGGCTACCCACTTCTAAATCTAAGATCCTCTCTCTGTCCCCATTTGAGAGTACCAGGTCTAAAATTGCTCCCTCCCAAGTGGGTTCCAACACTAGCTGTCTGAGGCATGCCCCCTGTAAGGCATCAAGAATGATCCTGCTCTTGGATGTGGCTGCAGCAAGGGTGCTCCAGTTAACATCTGGCATATTCAGGTCCCCCATCAACAATATCTCCCATTTTTTTGCCATTCTAAGGATGCCTCCTATCATTTCCTTGTTCATTTCCTCCCTCGAGACGGGGTCTGTATACAACCCTCATGCTGATTGTGGTGCCGTTTCCTGTCTCAAGGGTGACTCACAGTGCCTCCTGTCCTCCCAGTTTACCCTCTAGTTCCATTGCTTTGATCCCTTCCCTTACGTAATGAGCTTCTCCTCCTCCTCTTCTACCCTCCTGGCCCTCCTGTAAATTGTGTACACTGGTATGTTGACATCCCAGTCATGGTTCTCTGTGTACCACGTATCTGTGACTGCCTCAATATTCAGGCGTCCCTCTTCCATCAAGGCCACCAGTTCAGGAAGCTTGTTACCCAGACTATGGGCATTGATACTCATCACTCTCCATTTTTGATGGCCTTATCCTTTTTAGTCTCCCTGTCCTTACTGTCTTTTTCTCCATTTACCCCTGTCCTGCTCCCTATCAACTTCTATATCTTGGTGTTTACCTTGCAAACTACCCTGTTTTGTGTGTGTGTGTGGGGGGCTGGGATTTCCTGCTCCTTTCTGTGCCTCAAAGAAGTGCAAAATTATGCACCTGGGACATGGAAACCCCAGAGAGAGCTACAGGATGTGTGGGGAGTTGCTGATAGTCACCAAGGAAGAAACAGATCTGGAGATTATAATATCAGATGACCTAAAGATGACTAAGCAGAGTACCAAGGCTGCAGAGAGGACCAGCGGCGTGCTGAACTGCATTGGCAGAGGTATCACGAGCAGAAGGTAGGAGATAGTGTTGCCATTGTATAAAACATTAGTCAGGCCACACCTAGAGTACTGTGTGCAGTTCTGGAGGCCACACCTTCATAAGGATATTGCCAGGGTGGAGGCGGTCCTGAGAAGGGCAACTAAGATGGTATGAGGTTTACATCACAAAACCTATGAGGAGAGATTAAAGGACCTCAATATGTACTCGCTAGAGGAGAGGAGAGAGAAGGGGGACATGAGAGAAACATTTAGGTACCTTAAGGGCATTAATAAGGTGCAGAGGAAAGCCATCTTCCAATACAGGAGGAGTACAAGAACAAGGGAGTATGATATGAAATTGGAAGTTGGCAGTCTAAGAGGGAATGTAAGAAGGTTTTTCTTCATGGAGAGGGTGGTGGACACATGGAATAGTCTTCCTCAGGGGGTGGTGGGAGCAAGCACTGTGGAGGGATTTAAGCATGCCTGGGAGAGCCATAAGGGCATCTTTGAGGTAGGGTGGAGGAAGGGGAAGCCACTGACCAGATAGGGTCATGTATAAGGTTACAGGCAGACTAGAGGGGTCTAGTGGTCCTTATCTGCCAACAATTTCTGTTCCTATGTGTATCTATTCTCTCATTCGCCATACAAAACTGTACCAGCTCTGAATTTCTACCAAAGGACACTGACATGATCTGAGTTTTTGTTTATTATTAATCTTCATCATATTTTCCACTGCCCACCTCTCCACATAATCCAGATATTTCTGATGCTCACTTAGGGCTTCTTTTTTATGACTACTACATATTATGATATCATCCATGTAAATCACGTGTTTCTCAACTGTCTTTATTTCATTAATTATAACTAAATATAATAACGGGCCTAACTTACTGCCTGTGCTACCCTACCATTCACTTTATGCCATGCAGAACCCCCCAGTTTAACACTATGTTCTATATTCTGCAAAAAAGGAATATACCCCCTAAACCTGGGGGGATGTACTTCTAAATCAAATAATTTTCTCACAACAATGTTATGATTTAAAAGGTCAGATGTCTTACTAAAATCTGTTGATGCCACTTTAGAGATCTAACCATTCTTAGCAGCTACGTTCAGGTCACGTAGAAGTTTGACAAGAACATGTACTGTGGAACAATTTTTAATATTCTCATACTGGTTCAGATTTGTTTTACCCTCTATGCTGCCCCAAATCCATTTTAAATACATACTGTTCTGCTATCTTTGGCATGAGAGAAGTAAATGCTGTAAGTCTCAGATCAGTTTCAATGTTTTCTACTTTCCCTAGTTTGGTGGGGGCTACCTCTGCCTGTTTTCCATTATGTAGGAATATCACATTCATCATTGCTGAATTAAGCACAGATGCTGTCTTTGGTGCCAGTTCTTCTTCTTTTTTTTTTTTTTAACCAGGAGAGACACACTAAGCTGAAAACTTGTTAACAGGTGTGACATGGGAGCTCACGGAAGTTAAGTAACTCGCTCAGGGTCACACAGTATGCAAGTGGGGGCTGTGGGATTCAAACTCAGGTCTCCAGGTTTGCAGCTCAGAGCCTTAAACCACTGCACTATACTGTCTTCCTTTGCCACCCTTTATGGCCAACCTGAGATACCATCAGGCCCTTTCACCTTGAAACTAGTGCCTTAAAACTAGGGTGATACTGGTCAGAGAGGGGTACACAACCCGGTCACACCTAAAAAGAATACTAGGTGTTCAATGAGGAACTAACAACAGGAACAGAAGGGAGTTAAGTAAGTTGTTAGGAGCTGTTTGAGACAGCAGTAAGAGGAAGTGTGAAAAGTAAAGAAGAAGAAGAGAAGGAGGAGGAACTATAATGGATAAAAATGTTTCCAGGTTTTTCTCCATACAGTCTGCGGCATTTTATGATATCTGTCAGATTGCTAGTTACATTACTGTGTATAAACTACAGCAAAAGAGGTTAATTAATCAGTTTTTAGTTTTCTCCCATTTCTAATCACACTGTTCTTATAATGTAGCTTTGGGACCTCCATGTTTTCAATTATTTTATTTATTTATTTGTTTACTGGGTGGGTACACTGATCCCAGGGACCATTTTCAGGCATGACCCGGGACAAATTAGATGGCACATTCAAGGCAAAATACAGTTACAATACAATCGTAAAGGAGAAGGAGAAACATGAAGTATACAATATAGTAATAGCAATACAGTGGAAATATGGTGTGCATACACTAATCAAAGGTTCCCTGGACTTAGGTCATACTGATGCCGGTATCCGGCCAAAAGTGCTTATATATGTTACTGAACCAGTCATATGCTCTAGGTGAAGTATGTCATTGTTTGATATGGCATTTACATACTGACCTCACTAACATAGTTTCTCTGAGATTCCGTTTAAAAGTGTGTGGTAAGACTGGTGCCTGCAGTTTGTTGGGAAGGGGGTTCCAATGCTTGGGTGCTGCATATGAGAAAGCTCTCCTTCCTAGCTCTGTGAAGTGCCTGGGGCAGTCCAGCAGCCTACTGGTGTAGGACCTTGGTTCTCTCCTGTTACTTTTTAGTCTTAACACCCCTGACAGAGGCGATCCTGACCCATCTTGTAAGGCTCTTGCTATAAATGAAACAAATATGAGGTCCCTCCGCTCGGCCGGGGGAAGCTAGCCTATGGATTGATAGAGATGGCAGTGATGAGTCCGGAGTGGGGCTAGGGTGATGAATCTGCAGACATTGTTACAGGCTGTGTTCAAGTGACTTAGTAGTGAGGGGGAGGTGAGGGCAGTTACTGGGAGCAGTATTCAAGTATGGAGTGGAGGTGGCTGCACCCTATCGCCGCTCTAGCATCAGGGGTCAGTAGGTGCCTCAGTCGGTAGCACAGCCCTATTCACTGATTCACCTTCTGAATTGCTGAGCTGATATGGAGTTTGTAGGTAACTGAAGGGTTGAGTGTGACCCCCAAGTATTTGAAATCCCTTACCTGATCAAGGGTAGAGCCATCAGGGGTTTGTATATTGAGAGTATTGGTGTTGTAGGGCATGCTCTTCACGAGCTTTGGTTTAGAGCCAAACAGCATACACTTTGTCTTTTTAGTGTTTACCAGGAGCCTGTGCTGTGTGAACCCTTGAACTTTTTCAGTAAAGTCTGTGTTCAGATTTAGGTTTAGCCCAGCAATGTTGCTTCCACTTTTGAAAATAATGAGGTCATCCACATACATTATTCTGATGCTTTTTGTGGGTACTGTGAGTAAAGGGTTTATGAAAAGGGACTATAGCAAGGATACAAGAACAGAGCCCTGGGGCACTCCAGTCTGCACTCAGTGGGGGGTTGATAGGGCTTGCCCTATTCATACTAGCTGTGTCCTGCTGGTTAGGCAGCTTCATACCCAGTTAGTGACGTTACAGGGGAAATTATCATTTTCCCCTATAAATGTATAATAACAAATTAGGAAATGATCACCGTCTCTCCATGAGTATATCCTTAAATAATCTAATGGGCAGTAATTAAGTATTTCTATAATACAATAATCAAGCAATAAGGCATGACAGGGTATGTGTTATAGAAACATAGAAACATAGAATTTGACGACAGATAAGGACCGCTTGGCCCACCTAGTCTGCCCATTTCCCTACCTAACAGATAAGCTGCAGATGCTAGATAACCAACAGCCTACTTCCTCCTACTCCCCACTAGAATTGCCTTATGTCTTTCCCATGCATTCTTGAATTCCCCCACTGTTTTTGACTCTATGACCTTCTCAGGAAGGCTGTTCCATGTATCCACAACCCTCTCTCTGAAGAAATACTTCCTCACATTACCTCTGATACACCCCCCCTCTGTCTTCAAATTGTGCCCCCTTGTTTTTGCACATCTCTTTTACTGAAAGATTCTACCATCCTGGACTTTGTTGATTCCCTTGAGGTATTTGAAAGTTTCTATCATGTTATTGTGTTATAACGTCCTTCTGGGGTGGGTTGAAGCATGAGGTGAAGCCGAGTGCTTCCACCACCCCAGGAGTGACATTATCACACAATAACACACACCCTAGAGTGCCTTATTGCTATCATACAATGGCTAACTTTTTTATAAAAAAGAAAGAAGAAAATAAAATGATTTATTGGCTTTTTTTTCTAACTTTTTAGTGTGTGGAGGTGAATGTTTTAAAAAAAAGTGTACTATATTTTTCTACCAGTAGGAGGAGCCGCTGCATCAATGGTGCTTACTATTCAGTTCTCCAAGGTTAATCTTTGTCTCAGTGCTGTGTCTAACGTCAGTCTCTCGCCCCCCCTACCCACAACCATTTAACCAAGCTGTATTTGAAGTTTCGCTTTGTGTGTGTGTGTGTGTGTGTGTGTGTGTGTGTGTGTGTGTATGAAGATATGCAGTTCTGTAAATTGCAGCCCGCAGCTGTTTATGTCAGCCAAGGAGTGCGGACATGGAGCTGATCAGGGAACACAGCCGGGAGCCGATGGAGGAGTGTTGCTACTCAGACAGTGCAGTGTGAAAGCCGATTACAGGTACTGCTTTCTTCTAATTCATATTTATTTTATTTAAAATGTCTACTTTTTATTAAGTTTGGATCCTAGGAGGGATGCGTATCTCAGGTGTTGTTGTGTGCACACAGTACTACGGCTGCACTTCCGCACGTTCAGGGTGCTGAGCAGTCACTGTTGTGGCTATGTTTATGCCATTTGTTGTTTAAATAATTTTTGGTAGTGAGTACAATACAGGAGGACCATGATGTGGATGGAGGATCTGTTCTAGGGGTTAATTTCAGGCTTCAAAATATAATTCATTTTCATGTCACTTTTTTCCTGAACTTAGCAGCTTCAATGAACTGTGCGGCTGGCAGTTACAGTCATGGTTCAGTGAATCCATTCACTTCAGAGAAAAAAAACAGCCTGGAAATTAGACATGTATCCAGCAGTGTTGCCTTTTTTGTGAGTGCCTGACCTATTAGTATAGAATTTCTGTTTGGGAGGTTGTGATATCCTTGGGGGAGTATGTTCTTGAAGTCCTGTACAGCAGCAGTCCAGAGCAGCAGTAACTTGTGGAGGAAACGCATGATTTCATAGTCTGTCATGCCGTCATGTGTGAGCCTGGACTTCATACAGTGATGTTATCATGTTATAACATCACTGTTCCAGGCACCCACTGACCAATCACAGGACAGGAAAATTCTTTGCCATTGTATAATCTGAAATAGTACCACTGTTGTTTTGTAAGATATGTGTTTTCACTATTCACATCATTAGGTCTGCCATTCATTAGTAGCAGTGAATATTCTGTTACTGTCTGTATCAGGTTTTGACCATTTAAATTAATCTGGTTGCCTTTTGAAGCTCTTAAAGGAATCCACAGTTTATCCCTTCCCACCTGCTGAGGTAGGCCTTCTGCTGGTTCCTAGGGCCCATCTAAACTCTTTTGGGGACATGGCATTTGCTGTTGCAGCACCCATCCTAGGGAACCTATTTCCAGGCTCCATGCACCATCGATCGATCAATCAATCAAGCAATCACATTTTTGTGTATCAAGTGCTCTTCCAATAGATTAAAGCACTTTACATCTTAATACAAACAAAACTTATATAAATAAACATAAATAAAATCACAGTGTCATGAATATCAATATACATGCCATCTTAATCAAATCCCTCAGAAAATGCTTGCTTAAAAAGGTATGTTTTTAATTCAGCTTTAAAGGTGTTGCTGGTTGGGCACTCCCTCATCCGATGAGGTGGATAATTTCAAAGGGTCAGTGCTTCAAAAGCAAATGTGCGGGCCCCAGATGTCTTCAAATGGACCCAGGGACCATGATTCCACAATGGAGCAATTTTAAAGTGGATTTAAAACCCACCTCTTTGAATTGGCCTCTCCAGAGTGTTTTAGCTGTATTTTTTTGGTTACAGTCGCTGTTTATTCAATTTATTTTCATTTATGGCTGTAAGTGCAGTGTGTTATTGGTTGATCTGTAACTTTGTTTGCAAAACACCCCAAGTCCCATGGAGGAGATGCTATAGGAAATAAAATATTACCTAGCCTTTCTTAAAAAGTATGCGGTATGACAATTACACAATAAGCATGGTAAAAAGATGGCAACTGCTGCCTAATCATGATGAAGGGGTAGTAATTTTACAGGTTCTGAGTTATTACAGTATATGGTCTTATGTAGTTGCCATGTCTGTTATGGTTGCAAAAGTGCATTTTTGAGTTCTTTGAGTGGGAGTACTGTGAAGTGAAGTTGAAAGGTTCTGGCACACACGACTTGAGAAGAAACTCTTATAACAAAAGACTTGAGAAGAAACTCTTAGAACCATAAGAGATTCCATAACAGTACATATAATCATATTATATATCACGGTAATACTGTGTAATGCAAAATCTTAGCGTTGCTTTTATTACATGTGGCTAAGGCAAGCATTTGTATCCATGTCAACTTGTATTCACGTATATACGGTAACCACACTTTGCACATCCACTATTGTTGAGACACGGATAAAGAATGAAAAACACTCAGAGATAAGCAGAGAAAACTGTCAAAAAACACAAACACCTTTTGGGTTTTGACACACACACACCCCCCTTTTGGGTTTTGACACACACATAGTCACCTCCCTGAATACCAGTATGTGTGCTTAACCACCCCAATTTCAAAAGCAGGACAAGGACTTAAAGACACTAACCTCCCTGAATATCAATATGCTATCTGGTGTCCTAAATTAGCCCCCAGTTGCTGTTGTGTATGTGGCCCCCAGTTGCTGCAGTTTGTTCAAGCACAGGTGATACATGTCTGGTGACTGACTGTGACAGATGCTCAAATGTCGATCAAACAAGGATGGTCACAGGAGATTTGAATGATGAGGATGGGATGATTCGTGCCAGGGAAGGGGGTGATATGAACCATGAGAATGGGGTGATTCAAACGAGGGAGGGGTGATAAAACTGATGGAGGATGGAGTGATTCAAATGAAGGGAGAGGAGTGATACAAATGATGGAGGATTGGGGTGATTCGAATGAGGGGAGGGGGTAACATGAATGATGGGAGCCAGCGATTTGAACCATGAGGACAGGGTGACTTGAACAATGAGAAGGGGTGATAAAACCAATGGAGGATGGGGTAATTTGAATGAGGGGAGAGGAGTGATATAAATGATGGAGGATTGGGGTGATTCAAACGAGGGAAGGGGGTGACATGAACGATGGGAGCTGGCAATTCGAACAATGAGGATGGGATGACTCGAACAATGGAAGTTGGTAATTTGAACCATGTGGACAGGGTGATTAAGGAGAACACAAGTAAAATTTTTACACAACATTACACAAAGAGTGGTGAATGGTGGGCTGTTTTTGTAAAGTTACAGTATCAACCGGAGATGTGGAGTTGTTAACAGTTGATGAGAGTCAGTATAAAATGACCTTAGGTCTGCAGCATATAGAATTTCGCTTACAAAAAATATTAGCTGCCAACTTATATCCATGCAATAGTTGTCAGCGGATATAGCGAATATTTTTGACAGTGAAAATAAGGCGTTATACAGTATTTCTGTTTTTAAAAACTGAAACAGAGGGGGCACTGCCGAGTTAATGGTCACTGGATGTGTTTTTCTGAGAGCTCTGCAGTTATGATCTGCATATCTCTGTAAAACTGCAACCACAATCACAAAATCACAACTTTAAGAGTCCACATACAGTACTAATGAAGAAGGGAATTGAATCTGCAGTAGTGATGTTTCATGGAGTCAGCCCTAGAATTCTCTATAGATAAGTTTGTATGCTCTAAACTGTTTGGAGGATATGATCCAATCCGGGGATCAGCCAACCCCCTGGGAGTGGCTGGAGCAGGAGGGTCTCTGGCAGTATGTCTGGAAATGAGTATTAAGTCCAAATGAAGTAAACCAACTCTTGTTTCTATTTAGGCAATGTTGCTGACTTTCAGGCAGAAGTTCAGTCCTCTACTTAGGGAAGGGATAAGAATGCTTACTGAAATTACTAAAAGGTGTGTGGGAATTGAGGAGAAGGCCGAGGAAACTAAGAAGGCTGTTAAGGTTAATAAGCTTGAGTTTAGGTCTCAAAATGCTCGATTATTCACCGTGGAAGGGGTCATTAATGCCACATTTTGTGAACAACTGGCTCAAGCCACAAGAGTCAAGAGGCTGTAAAATTTGATTCCGTTGTGGAACATGCCGATTATAAGATTTCTTGCTACTGTTCCAGATGGGAATGGATGTCCAAACAACTTTGAACACTGTTTTTTCTTTGGACAGTCCAGTGCAGCTGGACTCTGTATATCATCCCAAATCAAGATAAAATGGATCAAGTGAAACAGCCACAGCAACAGGTATGACTGAACTGGCAGCCAGGGCAAGGTACGTTATAGTGACTTTTCAGAAACTCCCTGATGGACATAAAATCTTACAATTGGCTAGGCAGAATAAGAATTTTTGTTTATTCTGGAGTGAGCATACATATTTATCTGGGTTTCTCTTTGGCTGCCCTATGTAGTAGTTTATCAGAATTTAAAGAAGCAGTGGTTCTTTCTTTTCTCCTTGCACCTGCCTGACTGAAAATACATTTTCAAGGCAAGGAACATTTTTTGAGGATCCTGATCTGGCTACAACTTTTATTGAGACAAATGTACAGCTACCTACAGATATGTCTCCCGACCTTGATGAAGATGCTGCAGATTTAACTGAATACCATCTGGTATAGAAAAATTGATGCTGCATTCATGGATATCATAATTAATTATTTGTTTTTGTTTCTTCTGGCCTTTGAATGTTTTGGACAAACTACCTAGTGTGGAAAAACAAGACTAAACCATAATGGTAAACATGGGAATATTTTGGGTTTTGCACATTTTCACACTTCTCTTTTATCTTTAAGCAGAGAAGAAAAGGCTTGGAGTGCTTAAATTACTACTATACTAAACTAGTTTAAGCTACTTATAATTGCTTGATAACCCTCTAAAAATAATAGAACAATGTTTTTGTGCTTTATTTGGTTTTAAAAAAGAATCATTGTATTAATTTAATATATCGGAAAGAATGCTTATGTATTGCATAAATGTAATTCCTCTTATGCCTCTATGAATAAAAATATAGTAAAAAAAACTGAAACAAATTTAAAATCATTATGTTTCATTCAGTAGAAAACTGTTGAAATCCATGTGTAGGAAATGGACAATGCCAACTGAACTTAGAGCTACAGAATCTTAGAACTATTAGCATGAGACATCCTCTTAGGATTCTAAGAGTATCTGAAATATTTGGAAATAAACAATCCTTATTGACTATAAATGCTGGCATGATTTATAATTATGTTCTAAATACAAATAGAATAATAAACTGTAAATCATCAGCAACAAGACTATAATGTATGGTGGAACGTTGTTATCTGGTGTTTTTTATCTTTTCCTCATGTTGTTATGCCATCGATGTGACGTGATGAAGTTGTTAACCCATCAATGGTACGTCACATCGATGGCATAACTCACAGAATCAGCCGAGATAAACATTCCACCGCACCAAGCGCATCACAGTCTTTCACGTGCTGGCAGCATTCAAAGCAGCGGTTACTTGTTTGTTTAGTTTTAATTTACTTTTCTCGTCAGCTACCTGGTAATTGAGAAGAGTACCCTCAAAGTGTTTCCGGATGGCGCACTGTTGACATCGACCTGTTTTGACCTCTAGTTATAAACTTCCTAGTCGCAAGGCGGGACAGCGATTTTTTTTTTTTATCCTGTCCACGTCTTCACTCAGGTAAACGTTTGTTTTCCCTTCCTATTTTTGTGAACTATGTGCCTGGACTGCTTCCCCATACACTATAAAAGACAACATATGGGGAGCAGTTAACAACCATGTTGAATTCTCATCTTGAGGTTACCATGGTTACTGAAAACCTCTCGAGCTTCGCTCTCGAGGTTTACAGACCATGGTAACCTCTCGATAAGAATACAACGCAGTTGTTAACTGCTCCCCATACATTATCCTCTATTTAATCAAAAAAATCTGGTGACATCATAATCTACAAGTGTGAACCTTGAGCAGTTTATGGGGTCACTAGAATCTCAAGATCAAATGACAAGCCTAGTTACTGATAATTTCCTGTCTGCTGTTTTTTGTAATCTATAGAACTCTCAGAATATTCAGTTTCATAATACCATTGATAATACCATTGATCAGATATCAGAATAATGGTACAGTATTATGACTTGCTGATATCAGAAAGAGGGTATTATGTGTTTCTGATGTCACAGATTCCCTATACAAAACAAACTCTGGCTAGAGCTAATAGGGCTGCAGCGCAGGAATTTGGGTACAAATATTGGAAATTACCAAAGTTATGAGTCTGCATTAGCAAATGTAACATAGGCTCATAACTGTTGTTTTTTAATATTTTTACTCCAAATTTTCAGCATAGCCTTCTTATGACTCACCTCCTGAACAAGGGCAGAGCAAATTTTCAACTCCTGCCCGAAAGGTGATTTCATGCAGGGACTGCAAAATCACCTTTTGGGGTTTAAAAAAAAAATTTTGGCCAGGATTTGAAAAATGACAGCTGTCACATTCATGAGGTGCTGTAAAGAAATGGCTATGTTGTAAATTTGGGGAAAAATACTAAACATTGCCAAAGTTATGAGCCTGCATTTGCAAAATTCAACATAGGCTCATAACTTTTTTTTTAATATTTTTACACCAAATTTTCAACATAGCCTTCTTATGACCCCACCTCATGAACAAGGGCAGAGAAAAAGTTCAACTCCTGCCCCAAAGGTGATTTCGTACAGGGAGTGCAAAATCACTTTTCAGGACAGATTTGCCTAATGTGAATGCAATTGTTCATGAGACAGGGTCCCGAAAAAGGTATGTTGAAAATTTGGGCCAAAAATATGAAAAATGCCAAGTTATGCCACTACATTCAAAGTACCATTGAAATACATTGAACTGCATACCTGTTTCTTCAGTTCATGGTCTGGCTTTGAAGAGTGAAGATGTGTCTGTGGTCCAGACAGGATTATGGCATTGGACCCTTGATGGGTAAGTAAAGGCTGGGGGGTGCGGCGGTGGGTGCAAAGTGGGAGGGTTGGGTGGGGACAGTTACTGCTGCAAAAGACATTGATGGATGGGTTTCTTTTTTACAGGATTTAAAAAAAGTAAAAAAAAAGGAACAAAGATTCCCTGTCACAACACTGGGGGATTGGGCAACCCCATTGTCACTGTTATGTTTCAGGTGGGTGGAGTGGTGTTTGCTGAGATGGAAGGAGGTTGGGTGGGCAGGAGAGAAAAGAGATATATTTACAAAAAAAAAGAAAGAAATTACCGCGCATGCATGGTAGTGGGCGGGATCACTGAAAACCACTGAGGATTTCTCATTGTGACACTGAGGGATTGGGCACCCCCAGTGTCACTGTTATGCCTTTCTGGGGGCTGTGGGGTGGTGGGTGCTGATGGGGAAGGTTGGGTGGGGGGGTATGTATATTTAAAAAAAAATTGCTGTCATGGCAGACCACAGCAGTCTGCTGTGACAAAGATGTTCCCCGCTTTGCACTGTGCATGCGCTTCTAGTCGCACATGTGCAGTGCAGTTTGGTGGCCATCTTGGACATGGCAGAGTGTGCTATGTTCTGCCATGACCATTTGCACACAACAATTAGTGCAGTGCTAATTCCAATAGACATAATGAGTGGAGTGCTCTACTGATGCGGAGGTGACTGTGGTGCAACTCCAACATGTTGTTCAGTCGGAAGGAATGCACTGAGTCCTTTTTCCATAGCAAGAGGTTTGCAGGGCTATGCCCACTGTAGCCCTAAAAATGACCACTCTTATATTACATTATAGTATGAGACATGACAACAATGACACTCATTAGAATTACTGATTACAATGCACATGGGAGCATTATATACTGTATATAAAAATTTCCTTGTGCCCATTCAGGGTTTCAATTAACTCCATTTTGGAAGTATTTAACTTTAAAAATATGGTAAAAACTTCCAAAATAAATGGAGAGGAAGCATTTACTCTCAAAAAGGAAATAAAATTCAGGTGAGATCCAACTTTGCAAAGGCATAGTAGTCAAAAGTGATTAATTTTTTTGGCATAAGGGATAATTAACCAGTAATATTTTAGATATGCTGTACTTTCAAAACGTGTTTCTTCATAAATATTGACTTCTGCAACTTGGAACAGGGAGAAGTATTTCAACTTCCTTGAAAATGGAGTGACTTCCAAATGGACCCAGGGAAATTTATGACTTCCAGTCAGACACATTAACTGAACCCTGGTATACCTTAGTAGCTACTAAGAGATTCAGTTGATCTAGTAGCTGGAATTATGATGTTGTAGTCTACATTTGTCCAAAATGCAAAGGCCCATTATCCCTTCTCTGTTTTAAGTTCAGGAAAGTTGTGGGTTAGTCACATTGCAGATCTTAGGTTTCAACTATTTAGGGTAGGATAAAGCAGGCAATGTGGTAACTCAGGTCAACCTGTGATACATTTATACAACAGATAGCTTCCAAAGCACTGTAGTAGCCTATATGTATACAGATTGAGCCATCCCAGATCATTGTAAAGGTCACAGTGGAGTGTCCTCAGTTGGCACTGTCGTACAAATAAGCAAATCTTGGTCATAATTTGATCTAGGTTTTCCAAGGTGGATTTTGATGCAGTCATGACAACCATATCTCTACAGATGAAGGATAGAAGTAGTAGTTGGAGTGCCAGTGCTTCTTATTTGTAAGGCACAATGGAGGGACAGACATTTGACTTAAAGAACAATCCTAATTTGAGTTTCATTTTTCATGCTGCCTTGCAAAAAGCATGCCCCTCCACTGATGACAGCTTCAGAATACCAACTCTCCTCTCTAATTCTCTCCACTCTCTGCCTTTCTCCTCCTTTCTATTTGACATTTTTGCCTAGTCACAAGGCTGGAAAATGCAAGCTGCAAAGTTGTATGTAACTCCTAATTTTGACTGCTTGAAACCATACCCCTTGCTTCTAATTCCACGTATGTGCTACTGTTTACTTCTTTCATATGTGGGACAGCTTAGTGCTTTGTTTCTTAAGGAATGACAGAGATGTAGTGCATCTTATAGCATTTGTATGCCCACGATTCAGTGCTTGCAACTTATGGAATCAATGTATTGTCATATGTGATAAAAAGCAGCAAAACATGCTCTAACATGTTCCTACACTCATTGATCACTTTAGGTAAGGAGCTGTGTTACTCTGCTTGCCTGTGTTTTGAAGACACACACACACACACACACACACTTAAAGAACTTTGGTCATTACAACATAAATAAACACAGCTAAATATATTCAGGGTTTGTAAAGTATATGGATGCATTAGTCTGAACTGTGAGAGGGCTTTTGGGGGGCATATCCTTTCTTTACCTAGTGCAGTTCTTGAATACTGATGGCTTTATTTTAAAATAATCAGGATTGGCACAAGGGGCTTGCATCAAGGAGACATGAAGCAAAGGGCTCCTTGTGCTGCACCTGGCACCAGTCCCAATTTTAGAAGATGACCTGCACCACTGGGGGGGACTGCCTGCTCCAACTGGGTGTGCGCTGTCCTTATGATGGCTGCACCAGTGTGCCATGTCAGAAGGGGGCTTGCAATGCAGCAGAGCTGCAATATCCCCTAAAGTGGGATTTTGCAACCCCCTCATAGGTGCATGGACCCTGCTGTTAGACCAGACCACAGCTGGTCTAACCTGCCGTGTGCAACTCCTGGAGTCATCACTGGGTGGGGGGGGCGACCCTATTCCCCTCTGGGGAAGGTGCTCTCAGAACCCCTGACACCTGCCAGATCACTGCTGGAGTGGCTGGTGGTCTATGACCAGTACGAGCTCATGACCCTTTACCCCCTCAGGTGTCTGTTATGCATTTACCCCATCAGGGGCTGTTGCCATCCCTTTCCCCCTTCCTGGCCCCAGTCAACCCCCCCTTGAGCTAGGGCATGCCCAGGATGACCCACCAGCCACTAGGGTGACTAGCTGGTGGGTCACCATCACTGGCCACTGCTGCCACAAGCCTGTCCTGCAGCTTGCAGCATTCTTTCCCCATGCACCATTTTATAGGCACAGCTGTTGGCTTGTGGCAAAACAAGGAATTTTCGTGCCAGGACCCCCGTTTTTGTAAAATCAGGTGGAGGGTCCCTGGTGCACCCAGGTTTGCAGCAGCTGATAGTTCATCACACCATGCACCAACCTAACAACACATTTTAAAACTGAGCCCTGAATCTTCTTCCAAATTCTATCCACTTTTTGCCTTTCTCTTCCTTTTGGAGACTTTACCTAATCACAAATCTGAAAAATGTGAAGTACAGGGTTTTCTTGTGTAGTTCCAAAGACCTGCATGAGATCTCGTCCCTGCTTTTAGTTCTCCTTCTTCACTGCTTTACATTTGCTGCTCAGTGGCACTTCTTTCTTACATCCCTACTAAATCTTTGCCATCCATCTCCAACACAAAACACCCTTGCTATCTATCCCTTCATGATCTCTGATCCCACACGCAACATGCCGCCATGGTCCATATACACTTGCCATTCTCCCTCTCCCCTCTCCAAAATCAATGTCCCCACCCCAAAATACAGTAATTCCCCATAATTCTTATTACCTGCCATTTGTCACATAGAATTTGACATCAGATAAGGACCACTTGGCCCACCTAGTTTCCCCATTTCCCTACCTAACAGATAAGCTGCAGATCCTAGTTAACCAACAGCCTACTTCCTCCTACCCCCCACTAGAATTGCCTTATGTCGGTCCCATGCATTCTTGAATTCCTCCACTGTTTTTGACTCTACGACCTCCTCAGGAAGGCTGTTCCATGCATCTACAACCCTCTCTGTGAAGAAATACTTCCTCACATTACCTCTGAGCTGCTCCCCCATCTTCAAATTATGTCCCCTTGTTCTTGCACATCTCTTTTTCTGAAAGATGCTACTGTCTTGGACTTTGTTGATTCCCTTGAGGTATTTGAAAGTTTCTATCATGTCCCCCCTCTTCCTCCTTTCCTTGAGGCTATACAACTTAAGCTCCTTTAGTCTTTCTTCATATGTCTTCTTGTGCAGACCCTGTACCATTTTGGCTGCCCTCCTCTGGACAGCCTCCACCCTGTCTATGTCTTTGCGGAGGTGAGGTCTCCAGAACTGTACACAGTACTCCAGATGTGGTCTTACCAACTGTCTGTACAGAGGGCCAACAACTTCCTGTTTTCTACTTGTGATGCCTCTCCCTATGCATCTCAGTATTGCCCCAGCCTTCCTTACTGCCTTCTCACATTGCTGGCCCACCTTTAAGTCATCTGATATGACTACCCTCAGGTCCCTTTCCATTTTAGTTGTTGTCAGTATCTCACCCCCCCCATTGTGTACTCTTCCTCTGGGTTTTTGTTTCCCAGGTGCATTACTTTGCATTTCTTTGCATTGAATCTAAGCTGCCATACATTTGGCCATTCCTCCAACCTTGCCAAGTCCCTTTTCATCCTTCCTTTCCATCCCACCTTGCATATCAACCCTGTTGCCTATCTTTGTGTCATCTGCAAAGAGACATACTTTCCCTTCCAGTCCCTCTGCAATGTCACTTATAAAGACATTAAAAAGGACTGGCCCCAGTACTGAACCCTGTGGTACCCCACTAGTAACCCTCCTTTCTTCACTGTGGACTCCATTTACTATTACCCACTGTGTCCTGTTGTCCAGCCAGTGTTTTACCCTGGCTACCACCCTGGGACCAACTCCCAGGCTGGCTAATTGTGTATTAATTTTTTGTGTGGGACTGTGTCAAATGCCTTGCTAAAGTCTAGGTAGGCCATGTCCACAGCCCCTCCCTAGTCTACTACTTTGGTCACCCAGTCAAAGAAATCAATTAGATTTGCCTGACATGACCTTCCTGCTATGAATCCATGCTGCCTTGTGTCCTGTGCCCCACTGACATCTAGGTACTCAACAATTCTTTCCTTCAGAAGTGATTCCATCATTTTTCCTACCACTGAGGTCAAACTAGCTGGTTTGTAGTTTTCTGCCTCTGTCTTGCTCTCACTTCTGTGAAGGAATCACATCCGCCCTCTTCCAGTCCTCAGGTACCACATCATCCTCCCATGATTTATTAAAAAGGGTAGTTAGTGGTGTTAGTAGTTCTTCCCTTAGTTCTTTTAGAATTCTGGGGTGAATCCCATCAGGCCTCATTGCTTTATCCACCTTCAGTTCTAAGAGTTCTTTCAGAACCCTTTTTTCTGTGAAAGAACTAATATCAACCCCCTATCCAGAGTGCTTCTATTGATTGAATTAGGTATCTCCCCCTGCTTTTCCACTGTGAATACTGAGCAGAAGTATTTGTTCAGTATCCCTGCTTTTTCACTGTCGCTCTCTGTCCAACCACCTTCTTCTTTATTCAGCCTCAGTCTCCCTGCCTCAGTCTTTCTTTGCTCCCTTATGTACCTATAAAAGGTTTTATCCCCCTTCTTAACCAAGTTGGCTAGCTTTTCCTTGGTTTGTGGCTTTGCTATTCTAATTGCCTTCCCTGCTTCCTTCTGTTTTAACTGGTATAGTTCTCTGTCTTGCTAATTCTGTGTTTCCTTATACTTCCTGAATGCTATTTTTTTCTCTCTTTCCTTCCCCGCCACTTCTTTTGAGAACCATAGTGTTTTTTTCTTTCTTTTTGATTTGTTTATTTGCTTCACACAAAGGCTTGTTGCCTCTGTGATGGCGGTTTTGATGTTTCCCCATTGCTGCGCCACCCCACCTTCTTACCTGCTTCCTAGTGCTTTTCTGAGGCACTCTCTCATTTGGACAGAATCAGCCCTCCTGAAGTCCAGTACCTTCACTTTGTGTGGCTTGACTCTACAGCTAAGTTTATCGTGAACCACACTTGCTGACTCCCCTCCCACTCCACGATCTTTGCCATCCACAATGTCCCATCATTCCCACTTAGCCACATTACCTGCTGTTCACCAGTTGATCTGTATCCCTTCCTTCATCAATCAAATCTGTTGCCACTTCCAGTATTTTATATTACCCATTATGTGCAATTTGCTCTGTGTACATCCCTTCCCTGATCTTTCTCTCTTCCAACATGCCACCATTCTCCATATACATGACATGGTCTCTGGTCCTATCCCTGTTCTACCCCATCTCTGACCCCCCAGTATGTCACCATTCTCTGTATATATTTGCTGCACTGTGGCACTTGCTTTCTCCCCCTCCTCAGTCTCTGCCTCTCAACATGCCCCATTCTCCATCATTCAAATTACCTGCTCTGTAGCACTCACTGGCTCCCCTCCTCAATATCTGCCCCTCAAGCTGCCTCCATTCCCTGTAATTCACATTAGCTACTCTGTACCACTTGCTCTATAGCCATCCTGTCCCCAGTCTTTGGCCCCCCAACAACATGCCAACACTCTCTCTCTATATACCTTAACCGTTAAGTGCCACTTGCACTTACCTTCCACCGATCTCTGTCCCTCTAAAATACTACCATTCACTGTCATTCACATTAATCACTCTGCAGCACTTGCTGTCTATTCCTCCCCTCCCAGATCTCTGTCCCCCCCCAAAATGCCATCATTGTCCATACACATTAGCTGCTCTGTGGCATTTACTCACTCTCATAGAAACATAGAAATTGCTGGCAGATAAGGGCATTCGGCCCACCTAGTCTGCCCTATTACCACTAACAATTGCACTCTATCATGCACTGCTGGCATTAGGTTGTATCCCCTGACTACCAGCAATCCTCTATGCCTATCCCAAGCATGATTAAAACCTGTAATAGTTTCTGCCCCCACCACATCCGCTGGCAGGCTGTTCTACTTCTCCACCACCCTATCTGTGAAGAAGTACTACCTCACGTTCCCTCTGAACCTCCCTCCCTCCCTCCAGTTTCATCTTGTGCTCCCTCATCCTTGAGCATCTTTTTCTTTGGAATATAGTATTCTCCTGTACTTTATTCTTCCCTCTGATGTACTTAAATGTCTCAATCATATCCCCCTTCCCTCCTTTCCTCCAGGAAGTACATATTTAATGCCCTCAGCCCCTCCTTGTAGGGCTTGCAATGTAGTCCCTGCACCATTTTGATTGCCCTCCTCTGAACCGCCTCCACCCTATCTATATCCTTTCATCAATGAGGTCTCCAGAACTGGACACAGTGTTTGAGGTGCAGCCCCACTAATGTCCTGTATGGTGGAATTATTACCTACCTTTTTCTGATAGTGATTCCCCTGCCTATGCATCCCAGCATCCTGTTTGCCTTTCCTGCTGTCTTATCACATTGCCTACCTACCTTGAGGTCATCTGAGATGATCACCCCCAGGTCTCTTTCTTGCTTGGAGTATGCTATTTCTCCCCCCTCCCCAGCTGATATGTAGCTCCTGGGTTTTTGTGACCTATGTGCATTATCTTGCACTTTTTTTGCATTGAGACCTTGCTGCCTATCTCTTGACCAATCCTTCAGCTTCCTTAGATCTCCCTCATTCTATCCACTCTCCCTGGTGTGTCCATCCTGTTGCAGAGCTTAGTGTCATCAGCGAACAGGCAAATTTTCCCATCCAGACCCTCTGCAATATCACTGATAAAGACATTGAAGAGGACTGGACCCAGCACTGATCCTTGTGGTACCCCACTGGTCACATTACCCTCTGCAGAGTGAATGCCATTTACCACCAACCTCTGGGTCCTATTATGCAGCCAATTCTCCACCCACTTCACTACCTTCTTTCCCACCTCCATGCTCCACAGTTTGTTTAACAGCATTCTTTGCGGCACAGTGTTAAAGGCCTTGCTGAAATCCAGGTAGGCCACATCCACTGCCCCTCCCTAATCCACCTACCTGGTTACCCTGTCAAAGAAATCAATGAGGTTAGTCTGGCATGACCTCCTTCCTGTAAAGCCATGCTGCCTTGGATCCTGTACACCACTGACAACCAGGTGTTCCACTATTCTTTCTTTTAGTAGTGTTTCCATGATCTTTCCTACTACTGAGGTCAGGCTGGCTGGTCTGTAGTTCTCCACTTCCTCCCTGTCTCCACTTTTGTATAGAGGGACCATATCAGCTCTCCTCCAGTCCTTGGGTACCTCCCCTGTTTCCAATGACAGGTTAAACAGGGTAGTAAGAGGTTCTGCCAACTCTTTTCTTAGCTCTTTTAGTATCCTGGGGTGTACCCCATCTGGTCTCATAGCCTTATCGACTCTTATTGCCTCCAGTTCCCTGAGGACTCTTTCCTTTGGAAAGGGACCTGTGTCCATTTCCATGCCCTTCCTGCCCTTCTCACTTATTGCTGGCCCATTTCTTGCACTCCTTTGTAGAAACTGAACAGAAGTATTTGTTTAGTATATCCAATTTCTGGTGGTCATCCTCTACACTACCCCATCTCCCCCATTCAGTCTCACAATCCCTCCCCTTGCCTTCCTTTTTTCAATGATGTACCTGTAAAAGGTTTTGTCCCCCCTTACCACTGAGTTTGCTATGTGTTCTTCTGTTTGTGCCTTGGCCTCCCTAACTGCCTTCCCTGTCTCCCTTTTTTTTTTCCTGGTACCTCTCCCTATCCCTCTCCTCCTGTGTCTTTTTGTATTGCTTAAATGTTATGTTTTTTGCTTTAATCTTTTCTGCTGCCTCCTTAGAAAACCATAGTGGCCTCTTCTTCCTCTTCCCCTTGCTGACCTGTTTGACACAGAGCTGTGTCACCAATGTATTCCCTGTTTTGATCATCACCCACTGTTCCTCTACCCCTTTCTACTTCTGTACTCCAACCAGTGATTCTTCTAGGCATTTTCACATCTTTCTGAAATCTGTCCTCCTAAAGTCTAGGAATCTTGTCTTTGTGTTGCCTGATTCCTCCCCCTCCATTATTTCAAACCGCACTGTACGATGATCACTGCTCCCCAGATGTTTCCCTACTGTAACCCCTGTCACACTGTCCCCATTTGTGGGCACCAGGTCCAGTAGTGCAGTCTCCTGTGTGGGTTCTATGACCAACTGTTTAAGAAAAGTCCCCTGCAGGGAGTCCAAGATGTTCCTCCTCCTAGCTGTTGCTGCCGCAGGGAGGCTCCACTCCACTCCTTGTCTGGTAGATTGAAATCACCAACCAGCAACACCTCTCCCTTGTGTGCCATCCTTTGGATTGCTAACATCATTTCCTTATCTAGCTCCCCTCCCTGAGCTGGTGGTCTGTATATTACCCCTGTGCATATGGCTGTCCCCTTACTCCTTTCTAGTGTAACTCACAGAATTTTCACTCCTCCCACTTCCCATTGAATTTCTGTGACCTTTATATTTTCCCTCACATAGGGCCCTATGCACAATGCCAACGCACCCAGTTATCGCTATGCGTGAATGCTGCACAGTGGGATCTCATGGACCCCCATGGCATTCACGCATGGGGCACATGTGAGTTATGTGCCCAATCCCCCAGTTGTGCTGACAGCAATGCACTAGGGATGGGCAGAGGGCATGGCAGCACTATGCACCATGCACTAAGGTGCATAGTGCTGCCTGTGAGGGTGCAGAGGAGGGCACTGGTTATGGTAGGAGGGATCCTTCTTTAACTCTTCTATACGCCAGTGTGCTCACACAACCCCACCCAGTCCAGGATGGCAGTGGCAGCCCTCCACCCCAAAAGCAACATCTCACATGTCCCCCCCGCTACACACACCAGCAGTGGTGCCTCTACCCCATCCGGACTGCAATGAACTTGACCCTGTGGGCCTGTGTACTCAGTAGAGATATGGCTATGATGACTCCTCAAATACACAGCACATTTATTGAATATCTAGTAAAAATATTGGATGATTTTTGATGCTAGGTACAATGAAACTTGAAATACCAGAGCTTGTTTTACAAAAATGCAGTTTCTGAAGCGATATAGTTGGCCACCTGAAAATAGCTTACATAGCAGTGTAAGAACAATCAGTAAGAAATAAAATCTCCAGCATTAAACACAAGGGGTGGGGTATTCAGAATGGTTGCGCATGGTGCAACATAGTTGCACCATGCACAACCCACTGATGCGGCCCAGCACATATTCAAAAGGGAAAAGTGCATGGCACACATCCCAATGTGCCAGGGTGCATCAGTAATGTGCTCTTGACACAAGTGGAAGCGTGCCCATGCATACCCTACACATCCCTATATTCAGCCGGGATGTGCGGGGCCCATGCAGGTGCAACCCCTACATGCGCCACATACAGTTGTTCCAAGAAATAAAGGAGCAACAGCTGGCCACCCACAGGTGAGCTGCTGTATTGCAGGGTGCAACATGGCAGCTGCCAGCTGTGGGTGGCCACCCGAGCTCCGGCAGCACCCTCCATTGGGTAGCGCCCCCCATGCCAAATCATGGGCATAAGTATAAATATAAGAAACCCCTATATCC
Organism: Neoceratodus forsteri; assembly: GCA_016271365.2. Classification (NCBI taxonomy): domain Eukaryota; kingdom Metazoa; phylum Chordata; order Ceratodontiformes; family Ceratodontidae; genus Neoceratodus; species Neoceratodus forsteri. The sequence continues at coordinate 979,730,991 of CM057458.1, read as the reverse complement.
TTGGTGGTCCAGTGGACTGCTTGCAGCCTGATTGCAGGCATAAGTATAAATATAAGAAACTCCTATATCCCTGGTGGTTCAGTGGACTGCTTGCAGCCTGATCATGGGCAGAAGTCTAAAAATAATAGATCCCATCCCTGGTGGTCAGTGGTACCCCCTCCCCACCTCCACTGAGCCCCACCACCGCTCCCCGGTCAGCGGTGGGTGGCAGCTCCCCCGCAAGCTGCCCGGCCACCCCTGACTGACTGCGCACAGTACAGCTGTATGCCCATTGGTCCGCAGCGTGGGCCAATGGGTGTGCAGACCATGCTGTACTACACAGCCCAGATATGTGAATGGATTCATTCACATATCTGGACTGTGTAGTACAGTATGGTCTGCATGCCCATTGACCCATGCTATGGACCAACTGGCATACAGCTGTACTGTATGCAGTCAGTTGATGGGTGGCTGGGCGGCTTGTGGTTGGGGAGCTGCTGCCCGCCGCTGACCGGAGGGGAGCATGGTGGCGGGGCTCAGTGGAAGGGTGGGTAGGGGTACCGCTGGACCACCAGGGATGGGATCTATTATTTTGTTAGACATCTGGCCATGATCAGGCTGCAAGCGGTCCACTGGACCACCAGGGATATAGGAGTTTCTTGTATTTATACTTATGCCTGTGATCGGGCTGCAAGCGGTCCACTGGACCACCAGGGATATAGGAGTTCCTTATTTTTATACTTATGCCCATGATCGGGCAGTGAGGCACTTTGCCACTTGTGCAGGGGGTGTTGGTCCCTGATGGCTGCAGCCTGGCAGGGCGCCAGGTGCAAGTCGCCGGGGATGGGTGCACCTGTATGCAAATGAGGCCATAATGACATGCAAAAGGCCCCATTTACACCTTGCATGCATTATGGCCCCATTTGCATGTGCACCTTTGAATATCACAGTTGATGCACCTAGCGCAATGGCACTTGTGCTAGCGCATCCCCTTGCCCCTCTCTGGCCACTTGCACTGGTGCAGTGACACTGCACTATGCACAGTGCAGGTGGCCACAGAGCGATATTCAATGGTGCTGAGCCATGGTGCAGCACCATTGAATATCACCCTGTCAGCGCCCTGGCACATCCCAGTTGCGCTGCACCCAGGCTTGCGCCACAGCCTGGCGCAGTCTGAATATCCCACCCAAGGGGTAAAAGTGCTTATGAAAGAAAGACAAGAATAAAAGCTTTATCACTTTCATAAAAATAAATTTATCTCACAACTATAAGAAAAGTTCAGCACTTTCAGTTTGTTAAAATACTCTTTATTCTATCCAGAGCTGAAGCAAGTTAAACTATTAGTAGAAAGAACTCCAGCAGCTCCCTAATGACCTCCCTTTACAAGCTACAATATGTCTTTAAAAAGCACATCTTTAAAAATGTGTCTTGGCTGTATAACATGATTTATTTCATAAGCCCAAACACATGAGTTAGTGCACTATAAAATTGTTTATCCAAAGGCTTTCACCTTCAGACTGTTGTATTTCAACTTCTGACTGTCATATTTTATATTCCTTCATGTCTTTTCCTTAGATAGACTATCAATTTGACAAATCCAGTTCACCTCTGTTACAAGACTCCTGCACTCTCCAGTCAGCTCCTTTAGCTCTGTCTATGATTGGCAGTCCTCCACAAAAACAACGCTGAACTGAGATCGCTTCTGGCCCTTGACCACGTCAACCTGGTGGGGGGTAACTCTAGCAACACAGAAAATCCTCAGATCAGCTTCTGAAGTAACCTTTGCGATTTTAGTGGCTTTACTGCACTGAACTCCTTGTTCCCCTTCTTGTCGGAATCAGCTAACTGGACCACTGATCAGTTTCTCTTCATCCATTAAGGTAGAAGGGCAGTAGAAAGGGAGATATTAAAAAAAGACAGGAATACAGTGGGTGATAGATTTAGCCACAATAACAGTTTTATAATCAAGGCCCCTGGTTTTCGTTTTTTACCAGAAAATCCAGTAAAATTCCAGAATTTGGGCTGCCTGAACACCCATAAAAACAAAGCTGTCCATGGAAGTTGGCATGTTATACCAGATCAGTAAATCTATAGAACTTGTTCTTTTCTTATAATTGCTTCCTGTGCTGTTCAGTTTGCTTTATTTCATGCTCTATTTTATTAAGCTTTTTTTTCATCTGATTATTTATACACATGCTAAAATATTCTGATTGTTTCTATACATACTAAAAGAATGACAGTAGAATCCCAGGAAAATCCAGAAACTAGACTTACAGTCACTGGTACAATTCCCAGAATTTCAGGTCTTGAAAACAAAATTGTATCATTTTAATCCCCGTAAATCAGTGGCCTTGTTTATAATGCATATTTCAAGAGCTTTTCCTCATAAATTGTACCAGCAATTCAAAGAGTTCTAAGCAAAGACAGCATACCTTTTATAAACATACATTACTGTATGCCAAAACAAAGCACTTCCATTGATATAATCACTGCCCCAAGAGAATCCCTTACTCAAAGATTGCACTCATCTCTGTTAGCAGGTCATTGCCATCTTGCTCCCAGTATAACCCTCAAAAAATGTGTACTCAGCATTTCAATCTATCTCTGATGAAGATATCACTATACATTAAAACTTAGCCATTCTGTGATGGTGCACAGCTTAGTATGGTGTAGATAATAATTTCTCCAGCTGTTACAATGCATGTACATTCCAGTTTAATGGCTTAGGTTTTTGGCACATCAGACATGTTTATGTGAGATAAGACTTGCCTCTCCTTCTGCTTTTTGGAAATTTGCTTCTGTATTTGGGAGTAGGGGTGACTAACCAAACTAATTCTAATTGGCCAAGGTTTCAATACTGGTTATAATGTGGACTGCATCCTTACAGACCCTTATGGCTGCAGCATTCAAACAGCTGATTTTGTTACTAGCCACTTGTGCATATACACTTAATGCCATGGGGTGAAATTTTTCCTGTACTATAGAATGCATCTTAAGAAAGCTGTACTTTTAAGACTGCACTGTTAAATGGTTAGGGGAAGAAAATAACTAAATCACCAGGATAGAGGGATACAGACTACTCTGAAGTGATACACTTGATGACAAAAGGGGGTGGGATGACTCTCTTAATAAGGCAGTGCCACTGTGAGGGAGGACAAGAAGGACACCAGGGCCCAAAGACTGCCATTTAGTCTATCAGGGTGGAGACAGGGGAAGGGGTGGCAAAAGAGTCACTCTGAGGAGTGCTACAGACCACCCAAATAACTCAGCAAAGCATAAGATTACATGAGTATTCAAACTGAATGTAGTGGTACTCCTGGGAACTTAAGTCTCCTGGGCACAAACTGGCATCTTTAGAGGACTAATGGCAGGACTGAGACCAAGTTCTTTTCCCCTTTCAAGAACTTATTCACAGAACAGCATTCCCAATAGGGAACTAAGTTTTAATGTCACTCTTAACCTTGTTCTTAGCAGTTTGAATTGGACCATCTCAAGTATGAATGTCATTGAACACTGAATAGTGGGAGGCAGTAACTACAACAAGGTAACCTTCTCCCTGGTGATAGGGAAGACTAAAAGGGCCTAAGCAACAAAGAAGTGTAACTTCAAAAAGTCAGACTTTGTCATTATGAGGGACCTGTTGACTAATGAACTTGAGCAGTGACATGAGGCCCGGTAATTTTATTTATTTATTTAAACAAGTGGTAACTGGGCACATTGAGCCAAGGCTTGTTTCCAGGTACAACCTGGAGATAGGGGTTAAAATTTTTTGAGCACGAGATGGATACATACATACAGTAGTTTACATATATACAATAGGTTGTTTGATATATAGTGCATTTGTAACATTACTGCATTGCTAATTTATTGTACTATTGTGTTAGCATTGTTCTGTTAGCTTGTGTCTTTGTTATCCCCTGTTAACCTATGTTTTTACTGTCTTTTGTCTTCCCCCGGGTCCCCTTAAAAAAGGACTGTTCTGTCTAAGTGGGCCTACCCAGATACCAAATTGAAATAAATAAATAAATAGGTTACATATATACAGTTGGAAATACATTTAATAGAGGATACTTTATAATACTGCAAGTAGTGTAAGCAAGACAGGTATGTATACATTTACTGAGATTAGTGCAGTGCATTATTATACAATAAGTAAAATTAAAAGGAAATGCCTAAATAAATAAAACAACAACAGTTTCTTTGAGTAAGCAGGAATTCTGCATTTTTTAGCCTTTAGTGGGGAGGATGGGGTGTCCAGAAGGTAAGGCTGGTAGACATGAGAAGCAGGAACAGGTAGGTGTTGGATGCAAACGGAGTTGCTGTCTGATAGAGTTGAGCGAGGGTAAACTTCTTAATAGAGGAGTTAGTTGGTTCCATAGGAAAGGAAGTCTGTAAGAAAAGATGGATTTGCCAGCTGATGAAGATGGTTTGGGCAATGAAAAAGGGTGGGTGCCCTTTGATCTTAGGGTGTAGGGAGATGAGATTGCTAGAGATAGCCTTTCCTCCTGGTAGGGAGAAAGCAGGTTAAACCAATATTTGGATATAAGAGAGTTTAAGTGCAAATAGTGCCAGTGGGACAGGGGTGCAATTCCAAGGGTGGTGTAGAGAGTACAGTGGTGGATTCTGAGGAGGGAGTTGGAGGTGAATCTGCAGAAAGCATTTAGGAGGGCGTCGAGCCTAGATAGAGATGAAGCAGGGGCTGTGCTGTATATTAAATCAGATCAGCATAGTCAAAAATAGGTGTAAACATTTTTGTCAGAATATCGCATCTCACTGGCAGCGGGAAGAAGTCTCTATTATGGTATAGCATGCCCAGCTTAGGGCGTAGCTTTGAGGTGATGGCTTGTATGTGGGTTGAGAAGTGTAAGTGGGGGTCAAGTCAAACCCCCAGATATCTGTATGTAGGGACAGCTTTTAGTGGAGTCCTATCCAGCAAGGTGATGGCAGAGGGTAAGGGCAGTCTGGCAAATTTTTGCGCAGTTCTGAAAGTCACTGAAACTGTTTTGGAGGTGTTGATTTTGAGCTGGTTTGCCTGAAATCAGGACTGCATATTGCTGAAGTCATGCTGTAGTTGGGACTGGACATCGTCTAGAACTGGTCCAGATACAAAGAAGATTGTATCATCCGCGTACATATGTATGCGAATCTTTGAGCACACAGTGGGTAGGTTATTTATAAATAGTGAGAACAGGATGAGACCGAGTATTGATCCTTTTGGAACACCTGCAAGTATGGGGGGGGGGAAGAGGAATTTGCCACCCTGACAGATTGGAACCTGTTGTCAAGGTAGAAGTTGCACCACTGAGTTGCAGGGGGTGCCAATCCAGCTGCCTTAAGTTTTGTAAATAGTAAAGGGTGAAAGTCTGAATCAAAGGCCTTGGCCAGGTCTACAAAAATTTCAGCAGTTAGGTGGCCTTGGTCAGAGGCTGAGTAAATGTGCCCAGTGACTCGTAGTAGTGAAGATATTGTGGAATGGCACTTTCTGAAGCCTGACTGGTGAGGAGAAAGGTAATCAGATGCTGTAAGGAATTCAGTTAGTCTTGAGTGTACTAGTTTTTCTTGTAATTTGGCTAGGGCTGGGAGGAGGGAGACTGGTTGGTAGTTTCCCGGTATTGATGGGCCCCCCCCCTTGTGCAGGGGGATTACACAAGCCACTTTCCAGGCTTGGGGGACAGTTCCCAAGGAGAATGACAGATTTAGTTGGAATGCTAGTGGCAAAGTGATTAGTGATATGTGAAGAAGTATAGTGTTGATCCAGTCGGGGCTGGATTTGGAGATGTTTAGGGAGTACAGAGCATCCAGAACTTCCTGTGTAGAGATGGGAGGGAGCAGGAAGGTGTTGTGATGTGTGTTTTGAGAGGCACACTGGGTACTTTGGGAGGGAGGTGAAGGACTGTCAGGAAGGGCACAGGTGATGAAGAATTTATTTAGGGTGTCAGCTATACTGACAGGGTTTGAGATTGGAAGGACATTTTGTTTTAGTTGTGAGGGTTGTTGGATTGTGTCAGGGTATCAGTGAAACACCTTCCAGAAGGAGGAAGGCTGTGTGTTTTGTAGGCATGCTCTAAAGTAGTCAGCTTTTGCTTGCCTGATGGCCATGGTACAAGCATTATGGAGGGTATTGTACACTTGCCTGGCTTGATGGGTTGGTATGAATTTGAACTGGGACCGAGCTTTGTTCCAGGCTTTGCATATGGCAACAAGTGGAGCAGAGATCCAGGGATGGTGGCATTTCTTGACTCTGGCTTTGACTATAGGGGCATGTAAATCCTAAACCAGGGTAAATAGATGCAGGAACCATGGTAAGGCTGTATTTACATCCAGCACGGAGTAGACTTGGTTCTAGTCTGCGCAGCTCATGTTGCAGAAGGGTGTTGGTATCAAGTGCTTTTGAAGTTTGTATTTTTAAGTATTTAGGAGCTGATTTGGGTAGTTGGGATTCTCTCGTGCAGTAGGTGATGCAGTGGTCACTTAGGGTGTTGGACAATACACCTGCTGTGGTTATTTTGTGTGTGTGGGAGGAGAGGAGCCATTCTATCAGGGAGTGGTTGGTGGAATGGGGATTGTAGTGAGTGGGCTCAGTGATTAACTGGGTAAGATTTAAAGACTCAACTTTGGAGGTGGCTGCTTTGGAGAAGGGGGAGATCCAGTCCAGATTGTAGTCACCCAGTACTAATAGCTCACCATTCCCTGGTAGGGGTGTTAAGGTGGATAAGCATAAGATAAGTGATTCTTGGGCAAGCCAAGGGGAGGCATATATCACCCTGATGAAACTAGGGAGAGCAAAGAGAAGGGAGATGTGGGTGAGGATCAGTTCATGAGAGTCAGGATAGTGGTTGCTTTACATAAACCACTACCCCTCTGCCCCTCTTGCCATAGTCTTGCCTAAAAAGTGAGTAGTCTGGAATAGTTAGGGTGGAGTCTGGGAATTTAGCAGGTAGCCACATTTCCATGAGGCAGAGAATGTCAGGGGAGTGCTGTATTAACCAGCAAGTAACTAAGTCCTGCTTTGGTAAGAGGCTCCTGACATTCATGTGTGCGATACATAGACCTCTGTGGGAGTTTATTTGCTGGGGTCCCACTGAGAGACCAGGGTTAGGTTCGACATCACTGGAGAGGAGTAGGATAAGTAGAAAAAAGATAAAGTAGCTGAAAGTTTGCATCCCCTAGTGGAGATAGCAGATTTGGGGAGGCATGGGAGCACATGAGGTAGGTTATGCGAGTTACCGTCTGCAGTGGTAAAGCACTGGGAGAAATCATGGGGATGGTGAATGGGGTGAGGGATGAGGAGTGGTGGGGTCAGGGCTGTATTGGAGAGTGGAAGTGACGGGCACTTTAGGAGTTGTGGGGCTGGGTATGAGCAGCCAGAGTTCGAGAGTGGGGGAGAGGATGAGAGGAGTTAGGAAACGTACGAGAAAATTATAAGGGAGCTGACCATGTCTGTTTAGTGAAATTGGGGTAAGACAATAGTCCTCATAGAAACATAGAAACATAGACTTTGATGGCAGATAAGGACCGCTTGGCCCACCTAGTCTTCCCATTTCCCTACCTAGAGGATAAGCTGTAGATCCTATTTAACCAACAGCCTATTTCTTCCTACCCCCCCCCGCAAAAATTGCCTTATGTCTATCCCATACATTCTTGAATTCTCCCACAGTTTTAGACCCCGCAACCTCCTCAGGAAGGCCGTGGATGGATTTTTCAGGTTAATGGCAGGACTCCACAGTATACATTTAATGGCTAGGTAGCTGATAAAATAATGTTTTAGATTATGCTCTAGTACTGTGGAATTGCACGTGGAGGGGATTAAGTGTGTGGTCTTGGGTTATTTTGACTGTGGTCTTTATGATGAGGATGAAGTAGGGGCGGGAAGGGGGAGAGCTTGGTTAACACTTGTAAGAGCAGTTTGTGTGAAGGGTGGGACTTGGGAGAGATATTCAGAGAAAGCCTGTGTGAAGTTGGAAAGATTCAGGTGGATTAGGCACAGGATACAAGTTGTAGAGTGAAGACAAGCATGTAGCCTCAATCGAGAATTTGAAAGTGCTGTGCAGTCTAGGCACAGCAGCAGAAAGGGGAGTAAGATAATTAGCTAGTCTTTATTTCAGCTCTGTGTTAATATTCCTAGCACCACCCCGGGACTCCTTGGACCAAACCAATTGTGCAGCAGAAGTGGGGGTTATAGGATGACCAAGGGGAAATGAAAGATAATGGGGGGAGTGGGTGGGTGAAAGTTTTATGGGAATTGTTATACTCCTCCTTTAAGAACAAAATAAGAGGTATTCATTTGTATCAGATAAATGTTTTAGATGCTGTTTGGGTGCGTTTTGGAATTCCTTCTGTAATTGGTTGTATTTCTGTATCACCTCATTATGCTCCTAGTTATTGTTCTCCTCAATGCTGAAGCCCTTTTTTCTTTCTCTGTTTGTTCTAATAACAGTATTGAAATGTGGTAGTTACTCAACAAGGTTGTGTTTAAGATGGGCATGTTCCGATTAATTCTGTTTTTCTTTTCTCTCTTAATAAGAGGGTTTATTCAGAGCACAGTCGACTTTCCCATTATACATTACCTTAATTGTCGATGACTGGCATTATTTATTAATTATTTGGGGACTTTGTTGAACTTGATATCTTATTTAGTAACCTTTATTTAAATTATATACCTTTCTTATTTCAGGCTGATACCAGAGCAACAGAGGGGATGTCATAAGAGGTTTATCATGGTTAGGTTAATACATGCAGTTCAGTCTTTGGAACTGGGGGGAGTTAGCCTAAGAGGACTTACTGCTAGATTATTCCATCGCATGTTCCCTATTTTTTTTTGCCTCTTAGACATTCTAGAAAATTTTTGGTTTTCACAGTTTTTTTTCCTAGGGGAGATTGGGGGGGGGGGGTGGTGATAGGAAGGCCATATTTGCTAAACGTTGCATAACAACTACATACCAGATGCTTTTTCATATAAAGGGTGGCTTTGTGTTTATACTATATCTTAAGATTTTAAAAGATGAGTAATGTTTTCAAATTTGCTTCTTGGAATGTTAAAGGGGCTCACTCTAAAGAAGAAAAGGCTGCAAATCTTAAACTAGGCTGCTTCATTAGATTGTGAAATTTTATTTCTCTGAGAGCCCCATCTGTTAGCCACAGAAATTAATATGTTAAGAAGGTTAGACTTTCATGTGTTTTTTGGGGCTGGTAACATGACTTCAAAAAAGAGTGTGGCTATTTTGATTAATAAAACAATTGACTTCGACCATAATCAGATTATTGAGGGCACTGAAGGTAGATATATATTAGTAATGGGCAAGTTAAATAACATGCATGTTCTTTTGGGTTATATTTATGGGCCAAATTCAAATTCTGCAGCCTTTTTAATGCACTTGGTTACACTGTTATTAGCATTTTCCTCACATAAGATAGTTTTGGGAGGCGATTGGAATTTAACCTTGGATTTACACCTAGATAAATCTGTCACTAAGGATGAATCTGAATGCTGATAATAAGGCATTGAAAGATTTAACAGAATTTTGTGCTTTGGTAGACCCATGGAGAACAATCAACCCAACTGTAAAAAAACATTAATTTCTTCACCAGGTCATAAGTCTTTTTCAAGAATTGATTATTTGTTAATCATCTGATCTCTTTTGCCTGGAATAATAGACTCTTAGATAATGGCAAGAGTACTCTCCGACCATTCACTGGTCTAGATAAAGTTTAATTTAGATGCAACTTTCATTGAACAATCTCTTTGGTGATTAAACAACAGTCTTCTTAGGGATGACTATATCATAAAATATATTAACCAGTTAATAAAGAATTTTCTGGAAGTTAATGTCAAATTGTCTGACCAATTAGACATCACATGGTCTCCCATCCTCCACACATCACTGCTGTTTATATGCAGCTGTATGGTGGCCTTCCCTTCAATATAGGTGGTGTAGAAATGCAGCACTCTGGACATTCCATGCCCTTACCTACAAATTCCCAGATTACATTGTTGCCTGCCTCCACCTGAGCCCAATCAGCAGCTACGCACTAAGAAGCCACTCACTAATTTCTCTGAAAATTGCCAGGATCAGTACCCACTTTGGCAGGGCTGCCATAAGCCACGCTTTGCCTATGCTCTGGAACAGGGTACAAAGATCCTTGAGACTCAGCTCTCCTGTCAGTTTTGCCCTGTTTAGGATCATTCATGACAAAACATTCACCAAAATCTGTAAGTGTTTCCATAGTTCCTAGCTGTCCTGCTGACGGTTCACTCCATCTCCTTACCACATCCAGCCATGAACCTAGTTCTTCCCCTCCCTATTTTAATCAAGTCCACTAGTCAGCTGCCATAGTGTCCCTCGGCACCCAAGACGCCACTTCTCCCATATTACTCTCCTCTCACCGTTTAAGCGGAACATACAGACCTCATTAGGGGCCCCTATGCAGCCCAGGACCCTCACCCAAGTATGGTAAATAGTCACTGAGGGTTGAAATGCAAAGAATTGTACCCTCTGATGGAGGCTTGATGAAGAATGACTAAACATACCACCTCAACTTCTGCATACATGGAGTCTGTATATACCACAGCAAAGTTGAGTGATGAATGAATGTTCCTACAAGAACGCTTGGAATGTATACCGTGCACCTACCACTTTTGTGTAAATTTGTTTAACTCTTTGCACATGTTGTACTTTGTAAATCTCAATCTATGTACTGTATGTATAACTGTCTTGGACAACAGCAGGTCCATCTTGTAAATGAGCTTGCTCAATGATGATCGCCTGGATAAATAAAGATTTGATAAATAAAGATTTGATATGGTCAGCTTGTAAATGCTGTATAACAGGGGAATTTATTAGTTTCGCCTCATAACTGAAAAAAAATCAAGCCAAAATACAACATTTAATTTCTAGAATTGGGCAATTAGAAAATCAAGTTATGAACTCCTCTTCAGACCAACATTTTCAAGAATTACAAAAATGTAAAAATTAGCTTGTTACCTTAACTGAGGAGAGGGCAGAATACCTTATTTTTTAGAACAAAAGCCAAATATATAGACCTAGGTGAAAAAACAAGTAAACTGTTGGCAAACAGGCTCAAAAATCTTGAACTATCTAAAAACATTTCTGCTATTATCTCTGAAAAGGACAATTCAATAGAAACTGATCAGAAGGAGATACTAGCTGAATTCGAAGAGTTTTATGCTCAACTATATGGTCCAATCTCCAATCCCCATCTCAGAAAGATCTCAGTGACTATTTAAGTAATTTTAATTGTCCCCAAATAGAAAAATTACAAGCTGAAGAACTGGTTAGACCTATCAAGGAACATGAAATTGTAAAAGCCATAGATAATTTGAAATCAGACAAATTGCCTGGTCCAGACAGCTTTACAGCTAATTTATATAAATCTTTTAAGGAACTTTTAGTTCCTGTCCTACAATCTATATATACTTACATTCTCACACACGGTTTTAATTGTTAAGAGGCTTTTATAATTCTCCTGCCCAAGCCCGATAAACTGAGAGCTAGAATAGGTATCTATCGCCCTATTTGAGGCAGTATAGCGCAGTGGTCTAAGGCTCTGAGCTGCAAATCTGGTGACATCCAGCAGACCAGACCTGGGTTTGAATCCCACAGCTTCCACTTGCATACTGTGTGACCCTGAGCAAGTCACTTAACCTGCTTGTGCTCCCAGGTCGCTCCTGTAAAAAAGCTTTCAGCTTAGTGTGCTATACCTGGTTAAACAACTAAAAAATTAAAAAAAAAATATTTCACTTATAAATTAGGATATGAAAAGCTTTGCCTCCATTTTGGCTCAAAAGAATTAGGAACCTCTAGAACCCTGTGATTTGTAGAGAACAGGTAGGTTTTATGCCTCATAGTTAATCATATGGTCTTATAAGAAAATTGTCATTCATTTTCTCTGCATCCAGGGACTCTGGGACCCCTGTGGCCCTGGTGTCTCTGGATGCAGAGAAAGCATTTGAGAGAGTAAATATTGATTTCCTTATTGCCACGCTTTACAAATTTGGCCTCCCTTCCATGTTTACTAATTGGCTAAAAATTTTTGTACTCATACCCCACTGCAAAAATCTTCTGTAATGGTATTTTTTCTTCCCCTATTTGGCTTTTTTTGTGGTACATGTCAAGGGTGTCCATTATCCCCTATTTTATTAAATGTTTACCTTGAACCTATCCTATACTTCCTGACTAATAATCCTAATATTAAAGGCATAATGGTAGCACCCTTCCATCTAAAACGTTTGGCATATGCAGACAATGTGCTGCTTCATAGTTCTAATCCTAAAGAATCAATCTTGTCAGCTTTGGGAACTATCCATAATTTCAGTAAAATATCAAACTACAAATTGAACCAGGATAAAACCATGGTCATGCCCCTAAATAATTGTTTGTTCAAAAATGACATTATCAATCTAGGTTTATTATGGTCACCCAATGGTATGAAATACCTTGGCATCTATCTTTCAGGGGATCATAATCAATTAATTAATCTAAATTTTGGTAACGTGTTTAATAAGCTAAAACAGGATATTAAAAGATGGAAATCACTTCCCATCTCATTTTGGGGAAGAGTGAACACTATAAAAATGAATATTTTTCATAGATTTTTCTATCCTCTAAACATGTTAAATGTTTATTACCACTGAAATGGTTTACACACTTACAAACTTTAATTAATGAGTTCATATGGTAAGATAAACCAGCCAGAACTGCCTTACATAAATTAATGCATCTCAGATCCCAAGGTGGGATTAAAATTCCCAACTTTATTCTCTATTACATGGCTACCCATATGAATAAATATCTCAAATGGATATCCCCCATGATGAATGAAAGCACATATAGGCCCATTTGGTTAGATATAGAATTATTCCTTCTTAATAAACATACAATATCCCCATGTCCACGCTTTATATGAAAGCTACTAATTTGCCTTCTACACCAAAAGATTCTGCTATAGGAATCTCTTTAGAAGTACACAAGCAAATAAGTAAACTTCTAAATGCAAGCTTTTTTAAAGATATAAGTCAACCTATCCTCTATAGTAATAACTTTAAATTAAATAAACATTCTCTTACAAAAGCCTGGCTACCAGTTACCCACAATCTCACAGTAGCTTCATTATTGTCCAATGGACATTTCCTTCCACATAGTGTATTACTGGAGAATCTTGGTCTGAGTAAAAAAATACTTGATAAACCTTTTTTCTATTACAATTGCTCTCACAGCACATTTTGGCCCTTTTCCTTGGTCTAATGATGATCACGAAAAAACTGACAGACTTAAGACGGCTAGTAATAATCCACATCTGATTGCAAACATTTATGAGATCTTATTATCTTCTTATCTATTTAATTCACAGAAGCATCAATCCAGCCTTCATACTGGCAAACAGAATTAAGACAATAGATCTCATGATTGGTCTCAGATTTGGAATAACACTTATAACTATATTCCCTTAGATAACCTGAGACTAACACAATTTAAAATTCTGCATAATGCATACATGATGCCTTGTAAACCGTATAGAAGTAGGTTTTTAAAATCTGAGATTTGTACCCATTATAATACTCTTTGAGCCATATTTTATGGAGTTGCCCATTAGCCAGCATTCTGCGGCATGAGGTTAAAAACAGGGTCATTGATAAACTTCATCAACAATGAGCATTTCATTTTGAAGGTTTGATTCTCTGTCCTCTGGCCCTGACAAAGCTATGGTGGCCTTAGTTGCCATCTCCACTTAACAGATAATCACGAGACATTGGCTAGATAGTGATAACTCCACTTTTAAAGATTAGTTCACAAATATTTTACATAACTTACAACTTGCCAAGTTAATTGCAAATATTCATAATAACACCAATGAAATTGGTTGGGTGGACAGGACACATATGTCTTCAATTCCTCCACTACTGGGCAGAAGTCAGCTTTATCCTTCAGCCAATATCCTTGAAACAAGTCGAGGATCTTCTCCTCAAATTAGATACTCAAAAAAGTGATGGAGTGGATCTCATAGACCCCTACTTCTTAAAGATAAGCTATCATGTTCTGGCCTCTCCCATTACCCACCTTTTTAATCTGTACCCTTCCTAACATTTGGAAAATCATTAATGTCATCCCTCTCTTTAAGTCTGGTGACCCTAGTGACCCCAACATTTACAGATCTAGTTCCCTGCTTCCTGCTCTCTCCAAGTTGCTAGAAAAGCTTGTAAATCTTCAGATCAGGAACTACCTAGATGCTTGTAACCTTCTCACTCCAGTACAATCAGGATTCAGACCATGCCACTGCACGATCGCAGCACTGGAAAAAATGTATCCAATGACTGGCTCAATGCCCTGGATAATAAACTCTATGTGGGTGCCTTGGTTTACTTGGTTTCAAGGGACAAAAGGAGGCTACTGCCCATTGAGATTGTCCCCCACCACCATGGTGGGATAATTATACCTTGTTCTTAGATTTAAGCAAGGCCTTTGATACAGTGGACTGTGACATTCTCTTAGACATACTTCACAACCTTGGTTTCAGAGACACGGCCCTTGATTGGTTTAGTAATTACCTGACTGGTCGGACTCAACAAGTGAAAGCAGAAGGAGATCTCTCCCCTCTAAAAACTCTGCCTAGAAGTGTACCTCAGGGCTCCATACTGGGCCCCCTTCTGTTTGCCATGTACATCAACAATATTCACACAGGAATAAAGTCTGTGAACATATACCTATTTGCCGACGTTTTGTACATTTCCAGACCAACTCTCGAAAAAACCTGCCTTGATCTGCAACTGGAATTCGACTGCCTACAGAAAAATTTTCTCCATCTAAAGCTACTTCTGAACGAGAAAAAAACAAAAGCCATGCTCATCGTGCCATATTCAAAGACCTCTGGTGTCTCCAACTTCATTTCTTCACGCCAGATCTTCACCCTTCTTGGTGAACCTCTAGAATTCATGTCCAAATTTAAATACTTGGGGGTCTGGATAGACAGCAAACTTTCATTTTCTGATCATATAGGTGAATTAACAAAAAAACTCAAACAGCAACTTGGCATATTCTATCGAATCAAGCACTTACTAGCAATGGAAGCAAAGACTAGACTTGTCTAAACAACTTTTTTCTCCCTACTGGATAATGCCAACCTCCTATATGGACAAGGCTCTAGCTCCACCTTAAAGAAACTTGACACCCGATAGCACCTCGCCCTAAGGTTCATTACAGGGGCTCCTTACTCCACTCATCATTGTGATCTCTACAAGCTAGTGGGTTGGACATCCCTCACCTACAGATGACAAAAAAAACCACAGCCCTCTGTATACTCCGAGCCATAATTAAAAAACATCCCCCATATATCTCTGATTGCCTCCCTTTATGTCCCCCTGGAATTTACGTGTTGAGAAATCTTACATATGTATCTCTCATCATTCCTAAAGCCAGAACTTGCTTTGGTAAATCGGCCTTCAGTCACTTCCTACCGTCCTTGTGGAATAAGCTGCAAAAACCCCTTAGAATATCTGCGCCAGTCAGATTGTCCACCTTTCAGACATTGTTCTCCTGTACCTTTCCTGAATCTTGCAATTATTGGACATGATGCATCTTGCACAGTGACTTGTCTCTTGTCTTGACATGGCCCCCTACACCCCAACCTACTCCCCTGCTTATCTCTTCTCTCCTCTTGCTCTTACCACTCCTAGTGGCTACTTAAACTGCTAAAATTTCTTTTCACCTAGTATTATTATGTTCTAGCCTAGTCACATTATTTTACCTCATTGTAACTTTGCCTTGTGTTCTCACATGCTTTATGGAATGATGTAATGTATCCTTTTGACCTGAACTGAGTTCCCTACTATTATTCTTGTTATTATTTACAAACATATTTTTGTTATTATTTACATGTGCAGGTCCATCTTGTAAATGAGTTCTTCTCAACGATGTTTCCCCCTGGATAAATAAAGATTGATTGATTGATCAAGATCTTTCAAAATAGATGGGTAAAATTGCACAATTTATTATTATCATAATTTCCTGAATGTTGGAGCAAGTTCTTTAGATATGTATCTATGAGCATGTATGTAAATATTTATGTATATCTTGTATGTTTTGTGCCTAATTAATACATATTTATTTATGTAACTTCTTTTTAACTCTGAATTCATATTTCACTAACATTAAGTATGTGGAATTTATTCCTTTACTGCCTTTTGATCTCAGTATAACTTTGTCTCTCAGCATTATATTTATTGCACCCTTTATGAATGATCTTAAGTCTATTATAGCTTTGTACTTTGTTGGCCTTCATACACTGGGTTTGGGGGAGGTGATAGTTTTTGTTTAGTTTCTTTGGGGTGGGAGTGTAGCTTTTGTAGAGAAACATTGTTCGGTTATGTTTACTTTGTGATGTATTTTTTTTGCTGACTTTCAATAAAGAATTAAAAAAAAAGAGATATAGAGCTAGTTAGGGGGTTTGGGGTGGTAGGCAGGACAGATCAAGCCTGGGGGGGGAGGGGATGAGGTAACCAGACACCAGCCTCTGTGTAGGTTTAGAGCCCCATGCCGCAGAGCCTCTCTCTTACACGGAAGCATTTGCTAGGCTATGCTAACTGCTGGGGAAACTGAAAATGAAACAGCAATGCTACAGATCTAGTTTCAGGGAGGCCTTACTTGTTACAAGTAGGTATGTTGCATACAGAGCCCCTGGACTGGAAAGGAGCCCCAGGAGCTTATAGGCAGCCCTGTAATGTAAAATGCTCATTTAGGATTGCAGAGTGCATTGCTTAGGGCAAACATTCATGGTCAGTCACCTCCGTGGAGAACAGCAACAGCTAACCAAATTTTAGTTAAAAATCCCTTCCAGCAACACTTTAAAATTACAATTGCAGACTTGAAAGCTTCTTCCTGTAACCTTAAGAATTACAATTGCAGCCTACTGGTAATGAGAGCAACTGTAACAGGTAATTCAAAACAGCTGTGCTCTATTTAGTGAAAGCACCATCCAGATAACAATTAATCCCATGCAGCTAAAAGCTGATTATTTAAGGCACAGTCCAGAAGCATGTAAAAGGTATGATTACAGCCTAGCATATAAAAAATTATCAGTGCAGGTACGCCGAACCCTCCGGGCCACATGATCTGGCGCAGTTCACTGGCGGTATTTTTGAAGATGGCGCGGCACGCCAGGTAAGCAGCTGTCAGTACCTGGTGGGGGTGTTTCCTGAAAGCTGAGTAGTAGTGGGAGGTGGGTGGGGAGAGAGCTTCAGTAACTCCCTTACCCTCATGATACAGATGTGGAGTCGGCAGTGCTCGGTGTGAGTGCAGGAGCTGGGGAGAGAAGAGATATAAAGTTAGGCAGGGGCTTGGGTGGTAGGCAGGACACAGCAAGCGGGGGGGGAGGGAACAAGATAAACAGATACCAGCTGCTGCATAGGTATAGAGTCCCGCATCATACAGCTTGCCTCTTAGAGGGAAACATTTGCTGGGCTGTGCTAAAAATTGGGGAAACAGAAAATGAAACAGCAATGCTACAGATCTAGTTTCAGGGAGGCCTTACTTGTTACAGGTAGGTACAGTACATTGCATACGTATCCGCATGGACTAGAAAGGTGCCTCAGGAACTAAAAGGCAGCCCCATAGTAAAGCTTTTAATGTTATTTAAATTTGTGATTTTAATTTTTGGGGTTTCTGTTTTCACTCATTGAAAAGCACTCTGATCCTTTGGATAGAGCACTATATAAATAAAATTTGCCTTGCCATGCCTTGCTGTAGTGTAAAATGCTCATTTAGGACTGCAGAGTGTATTGCTTAAGACAGAAATGCACTGTCAGTCACCTCCATAGAGAACAGCAACAGCTAACTAAATTTTAGTTAACCCCCCCAGTAACACTTTAAAATTACAATTGCAGCCTTGAAAGCTCCTTCCTGTAACCTAAACAATTACAATTGTAACCTAGTGGTAATGAGAGCAGTTCTAACAGGTAATTAAAAACAGCTGTGCTCTGTTTAGTGAAAGCACCATCTGGATAACAATTAATCCTATGCAGCTAACAGCTGATTATTTAAGGCACAGCCCAGAAGTTTGTAAAAGGTACGATTACATTCTAGCATTTATAAAACATTTAGTGCAGGTACGTTGACCCCTCCAGGCCATGTGGTCTGACACAGTTCACTGGCGGTGTTTCAAGATGGTGCCACACACCAGGTAAGCAACAGTCAGTACCTGGTGGGGATGTTTACTGAGAGCCGAATAGTAGTGGGAGGTGGGAGGGGGAGAGAGCTCCAGTAACTCCTTTGTCCTCATGATCCAGATGTGGAGTTAGCAGCGCTTGGTGTGAGTGCTGGAGCTGGGGAAAGAAGAGATATAGAGTTAGGCAGGGGGCTTGAGTGGTTGGCAGGAGAGAGCAAGTGGGGGGGGATGGGGGACAAGGTATACAGACACCAGTCACGGTGTAGGTTTAGAGCCCCAGATCACAGAACCTGCCTCTTTACAGGGAAACATTTGCTAGGCTGTGCTAACAGTTGGGGAAACAGAAAATGAAACAGCAATGCTACAGATCTAGTTTCAGGGAGGCCTTACTTGTTACAGGTAGGTACCCAGCATACAGAGGCCCCTGGACTAGAAAGGTGCCTCAGAAGATTAAAGGCAACCCCACAGTGTAAAATGCTCATTTAGGATTGCAGAGTGCATTTCTTAGGGCAACCATTCACGGTCAGTCACCTCCGTGGAAAACAACAACAGCTAACCAAATTTTAGTTAAAAACCCCTTCCAGTAACATTTTAAAATTACAACTGCAGCCTTGAAAGCTCCTTCTTGTATCCTTAACAATTACATTTGCAGCCTAGTGGTAATGAGAGCAATTCTAACATGTAATTCAAAACAGCTGTGCTCTGTTTAGTTAAAGCACCATCCGGATGAAAATTAATCCCATGCAGTTAAAGCTAATTATTTAACGAGTGGGTTTCGGAACCCACTCGTGAGGGAGCAATCTTAGACCTCGTACTCTCAAACGGGGGCAGTGAGAGGATCTCAGATCTAGAAGTAGGTTGCCATCTGGAGACAAGTGACCATCAAACAGTGTGGTTCACATTAAACTCAGCTACAGAGTCAAGCCATACAAAAGTGAGGGTACTGGACTTTAGGAGGGCTGACTTTGGCAAGATGGGAGAGTGCCTCAGAAAAGCACTAGCAAACAGGCTAGAAGGAGGTGTGGAGCAACAATGGGGAATTATCAAAACTGCCATCACAGAGGCAACAAGCCTTGTGTGAAGCAAATAAACAAATCAAAACGAAAGAAAAAGCCACTATGGTTCTCAAGAGAGGTGGCTGTGAAAGTCAGGAAGAAAAAGATAGCATTCCGGAAGTATAAGGAAACACAGAAGGAGCAGGACAGAGAGCTGTACCAGTTAAGGCAGAAAGAAGCGGTGAGGGAAATCAGAATAGCAAAGGCCCAAACTGAGGAAAAGATAGCCAACTCAGTTAAGAAGGGGGATAAAACCTTTTATAGGTACATCAGCGAGCATAGAAAGACAAAGGGAGGGATAGTGAAGCTGAATAGAATGAACGGTGGGTGGGCAGAGGGGGACAGTGAAAAAGCAGGAATACTGAATGAATATTTCTGCTCAGTATTCACAAAAGAGGAGGGGGAAGTGCCTAATCCAATTAACAGAAGCACTCTTGATAGGGGGTCGATCCCAGTCCTTTCACAGAAGAAAGGGTTCTGCAAGAACTCCTAAAACTGAAGGTGGACAAAGCAATGGGTCCTGATGGAATTCACCCAGAATTCTAAAAGAATTAAGGAAGGAACTAGTGAAACCACTGGCTACTCTTTTTAATAAATCATGGAGGATGGTGTGGTACCCAAGGACTGGAGGAAGGCTGATGTGATTCCCTTCACAAAAGTGGGACCAAGACAGAGGCAGGAAACTACAGACCTGTCAGTCTGACTTCTGTGGTAGGGAAAGTGATGGAGTCACTTCGAAGGAAAGAATAGTTGAGTACCTAGAGGTCAGTGGAGCACAGGATCCAAGGCAGCATGGGTTCACAGCGGGAAGGTCATGTCAGACGAATCTAATAGATTTCTTTGACTGGGTGACCAAAGTAGTAGACCAGGAAGGGGCTGTGGACATGGCCTACTTAGACTTTAGCAAGGCATTTGACACAGTCTCACACAAAAGATTGACCGTCAAATTAACCAGCCTGGGAGTGGGTCCCAGGGTGGTAGCCTGGGTAAAACATTGGCTGCACAACAGGACACAGAAGGTAATTGTAAATGGAGTCCACTCTGAAGAAAGGGCGGTTACTAGTGGGGTACTGCAGGGTTCAGTATTGGGTCCAGTCCTTTTTAATGTCTTCATCAGTGACATTGCAGAGGGACTGGAAGGAAAAGTATGCCTTTTTGCAGATTACACAAAGATCTGCAACAGGGTTGATACACAAGGAGGTGGAAAGGATGAAAAGGACTTGGCAAGGTTGGAGAATGGTCAGACGATGGCAGCTAGGATTCAATGCAAAAAGTACAAAATAATGCACCTGGAAACAAGAACCCAGGGAAGAATACAATGGTGGGAGGTAGTAACAACAAAAACAGAAAGGGACCTGGGGGTAATCATATCAGATGACCTTAAGGTTAGCAAGCAATGTGAGAAGGCAGTAGGGAGGGCCGGGGTATACTGGGATGTATAGGAGAGGCATCAGCAGCAGAAAACAGGAAGTTGTTATCCCTCTGTACAGACAGTTGGTGAGACCCCATCTGAATACTGTGTCCAGTTCTGGAGACCCCATCTCTGCAAGGACATAGACAGGATAGAGGCAGTCCAGAGGAGGGCACCAAAACTGTGCAGGGTCTGCAAGAGAAGCCGTATGAGGAGAGACTAAAGGAGCTTAATATGTATACCCTTGAGGAAAGAAGGGAGAGGGGGGACATGATAGAAACTTTCAAGTACCTCAAGTGAATCAACAAAGTCTAAGAGGGTAGCATCTTTCAGAAAAAGAGACTTGCAAGAACAAGAGAACACAATTTAAAGATAGAAGGAGCGGTTCAGGGGCAATGTAAGGAAGTATTATTTCACAGACAGGGTAGTGGATGCATGGAACAGCCTTCCTGAGGAAGTTGTGGGGTCTAAAACTGTGGGAGAATTCAAGAATGCATGGGACAGACATAAGGCAATTCTTGTGGGGGGCAGGAAGATATAGGCTGTTGGTTAACTAGGATCTGCGACCTATCCTGTAGGTAGGGAAATGGGCAGACTAGATGGGCCTAGCGGTCCTTATCTGCTGTCAAAGTCTATGTTTCTATGTTTCTATGTTAAGGCACAGCCCAGAAGCATGTAAAAGGTATGATTACAGCCTAGCATATAAAAAACTATTTGTGCAGGTATGCCAACCCCTCTGAGCCATGTGGTCTGGTGCAGTTCACTGGTGGTGTTTCAAGATGGTGCCACACGCCAGGTAAGCAGCAGTCAGTACCTGGTGGGGATGTTTCCTGAGAGCCGAGTAGTAGTGGGAGGTGGGTGGGGGAAAGAGCTCCAGTAACTCCTTTGTCCTCATGATCCAGATGTGAGTTAGCAGTGCTCGTGTGTGAGTGCTGGGCTGGGAGAGAAGAGATATAGAGTTAGGCAGGGGGCTTGGGTGGTTGGCAGGAGACAGCAAGTGGGGGGGGGACAAGGTTAATAGACACCAGCCATGGTGTAGGTTTAGAGCCCCACATCACAGAGCCTGCCTCTTACACGGAAACATTTGCTAGGCTGTGCTAACAAATGGGGAAACAGAAAATGAAACAGCAATGCTACAGATCTAGTTTCAGGGAAGCCTTACTTGTTGCAGGTAGGTACCCTGCATACAGAGCCCTCTGGACTGGAAAGGTGCCTCAGGAGTGTAAAGGCAGCCCTGTAGTGTAAAATGCTCCTTTAGGATTGCAGAGAGCATTTCTTAAGGCAACCATTCACGGACAGTCACCTCTGTGGAGAACAGCAACACCTAACCAAATATTAGTTAAAAACCCCTTCCAGTAACATTTTAAAATGACAATTGCAGCTTTGAAAGCTTCTTCCTGTAACCTTAACAATTACAATTACAGCTTAGTGGTAATGAAAGCAGTTCTAACAGGTAATTCAAAACAGCTGTGCTCTGTTTAGTTAAAACACAGTCCGGATAACAATTAATCCCATGCAGCTAAAAGCTGATTATTTAAGGCACAGTCCAGAAGCCTGTAGAAGGTATGATTACAGCCTAGCGTATAAAAAACTATCAGTTCAGGTATGCCGACCCTTCCAGGCCACATGGTCTGGCACAGTTCACCAGCAGTGTTTCAAGATGGCGCCGCATGCCAGGTAAGCAGCAATCAGTTCCTGGTGATGATGTTTCCTGACAGCTGAGCAGTAGTGGGAGGTGGGTGGAGGAGAGAGCTCCAGTGACTCCCTAGCCCTCGTGATCCAGATGTGGAGTTGGCAGCACTCAGTGTGAGTGCTGGAGCTGGGGAAAGATGAAACATTTGCTGGGCTACACTAACAACTGGGGAAACAGAAAATGAAACAGCAATGCTACAGATCTAGTTTCAGGGATGCCTTACTTGTTACAGGTACATTGCATACAGAGCCCCCTGGACTGTAAAGGTGCCTCAGGAGCTAAAAGGCAGCCCCGTGGTGTAAAATGTTCATTTAGGATTGCAGAGTGCATTGCTTATAGGTGAGTGGCAGACACCACCAATTTGGTTGACTTAATGTACCCTCTCTACATACATACATATCATGCATAATTTGAAAGCTTATTATGTCTACTTTAAGATGAAGTATGATGTGGAGCTATCAAGTGGTGCCATTACCATAGAAACAGAGCTAAACGATGACACCCTCAACACATTAGAATAACCACTTTGAAATATTTGCATTTGTTTCTGTCAGTTTAATGATGCTATGTATTATTTCAAGACATAAAATAGAATTTCTTTGTGACCTCAAAGCATCACAACAACAATCTAAAGTGTAAAACAAAATCTAATAACAAATTTGTACAGGTATCATTGAAATGCAATAGTGCTGGTAACATTTCTAGTCAACATCATTATCATCATCTTGTTCATCTTCATGATCTCTGTCGAGAGTGCGAGGGTTACCACAGTCTTCATTGCCTTGGCATGTACACAGTTCTGTGCAGGCAAGATTGTTCTGACTACAGATACAGTTGATTGTGTAGCGACCCCTACTGGTACAGACACAAATAAGGTCTTGTAGAAGCTCAGATGCCATTGAGCCCTAGAAGAATACAAGAAGTATTTCATCATCCACATTTTTCCATCCATGTTGCAATGGTGATCTAATATTTGGTTTACATATGTGTGAAGACATTTAAATCTTTGTTTGCCAAGATGCTCTTTTGACATGCTCTTCAGAACTGTCTTCACATGGTGGGAGTTTGGCCAGTGACTTGTCCTTTTTGATGGCTAGATTGAGGCACAAGCAATTCAGGTCTCTGTGGGTCTCCATTTCTTTTTTTTTTCTGTGGTCATACAGCACTGCTACTAACTTCCTTGCTACAGAAATTGCGGCTTGTTCATCACTCTCTCGCAATTTGGCATGATCTATGAACTGGTAAGCTCCCTTTGTTTTGACAACATTAAACACAGATGTTTTCCCTGTACCAAATAGGGATGTCAGAGAGTCACATCCTGTTAGTGCATGTACAACAGGAAGTATGTTGCAGAAGTCAGGAGTGAGTGCATCATAAACTGCATGCACAGGTATGAAGTGACATATGTCAGTTGTGCTGGTAATGGTGCCTGTTTCTATCCATATGTTATCTACAGTATGTGTTCCATTTTTGGAAAGTAGTGAACAACAAGGACCAGAACATCTGTATCAAGTGACCTAATTAACTATGGTTCTGTTAACACCAAGAGACCCAAAAGCCATACTGGCACATGCAACATGCAGAAGCATCCTTGTGTCTGTTTCCTCTTGAGTATTGTACAAGTCTTGGGCTTGTTCAACACTTCTACTGGTGATGGACTTTGCTACATCTCCATTGGAAAAGCCTCCAGCAAGAAGGAGTGTCTGTGTTGGGTGTGCGCCTACACTCTCAGGTGCATTTTGAGCCATATATTCACAGAGAAATTTTGCAAGTGACTGCTTGTTGAATGCTATGTTTAGAAACGTTTTCCATGGAGGCATAGGGCATCCGCCAATCACCTGGTATTTCTTGCATCCAGCCTTAGATCCTGTCCAGCACAGTCTTTCTGCAGTTTTCACAGTTACTGTTATATCTGTCAAATATTTCGATTACAGAATTAGCTTTTTCAAATCCTTTTAGGCTCTTTTAGTACTCAGCAGCCAATTCATCGAATGTGTGGAATTTGCCTCCAGCCATCATTTGAATGACAGTCATGGCATCTTTGATGTACATTGTGGTTTCTTTGTTGCATCCTCATAGCTCATGGATGTTTTCAGCTGGAGCTCCCAGCTAATACCCAAATTCAGCTTTGCCTGTTTTTCTCATTGTTCCATCAGCATGGAAGAGAGACATAGGCACAGGTCCTATTGGGTGGCTAAGAACAGTTGCCACTGAAACATCATCTCTGCATCTTGCTAAGGACAGGGCTCTGCAGAAAACAATTTCTGGACTGATAGCTGCTGTGATTGTCCCTCCCTTGCCAGACTTAAATTTGGTCTTGGCCATGTCAGCAAATGTTTTGATGCCAGATTTCTTGATGGGGCTAAAGAAGCTACGTGTCCCATCAGAATCAAGTGCACCTCTCACAAATCTCTCCATTTGTTCTTCACCAACATCTGCTATTTTTTGTAGAGACTCCAGTACTTCTGATGTGACATGCAGTCCAGTAGATATGTTGATAAGTACCTCTGGATGTGATTCAGGGTCAAATGGGTTTGTCATATTGTTGATGACATGGTTGTTAAGAGCTGTAACATGCTCTTCATCCCCCTTCAGTGAAGAGGCAAGGACTTGTTTGTGGACTTGGTCTTCACTACTTGTTGACAGGACACTTCTTTTTGTCATAACTTTTACGTGTTCACTCAGGACATGTGCTGTGAGAGTCCATCTGACAAGGGATGGCTTCTTTCCTGTTAGTCCTACAATCCCATTGCTGCCCTATAAGTCTTTGATGACAGTTTCTTCTGTTCCCATGTCACTCCAAATTCCATTGAAAGAACCAGGAGTCTGGCACACAGCAAATTCCCCAGATTCAAAGGCACTATGTACTTCTTCAGGGAGATTTAGCATATCAAGAATGTAGATTGGAATCCACTTGGCATAGTTGGGCCAGTTTGCAGCAAAGAAGTATGGAAGCATGGCACACTGTGTGTGTAGGTGAAGTTTTCAATCACCCTCTCACTCTGCATGGACATTTAGAAGTAGTATCTGCATAACTGGGAGAAAATGATCCCAGAACTTGAATGTAAGAGACTGGGCATATCCCCATGTCTGAAATCCCTCCAGTAGTGGTAGCATATGTTGAGTTAGAGCATCATCAAGCTCTTTAATAACATGTTGTAAGGACTCAATGTCTTCAGACTCAAACACCTTTTGAATGTCAGCCAATGTTTGCCAAACAAATGCTGGAACTCCATGAGTATCTCCTCCCTCCTCATACCATTTAACAAATGAAGAACGTTTCTGAGCACTCAGTGCCACAAATGCTAGAGTCAAGCCACATAGAGCATGGTTGAATTGCTTACCAGCAAGCATTTCGATCTGCAGCACAAGCTGCATACACATCAGAATCAACAAGAAGGTCTAGCAATTCTGTGTCTCCCCAAAATGTCCCAATGCATGCAATAAAACAACACAGGATGTGAAAACCACCCAGATGAATCACATTAGTACATAGTTCATTTGGGAGAGTCCATTTTACTTGCTGAGCAACAGAATACAGCTCTGAATTCTGAGGGTTTCATTTTTGATATTTCAGATCAAAGGATTGAAGCAGCATTATACAGAACCACTTGTTCATTTGAAAGCTGTTCATCAGGCTCACTCACCAGATGAACATGCACAAAACATTTGAATGACTTCAGTTCC
This sequence comes from Neoceratodus forsteri, assembly GCA_016271365.2. Classification (NCBI taxonomy): domain Eukaryota; kingdom Metazoa; phylum Chordata; order Ceratodontiformes; family Ceratodontidae; genus Neoceratodus; species Neoceratodus forsteri. Next base: position 979,704,992 of record CM057458.1, on the reverse strand, counting down.
TGCTTCAGATTACTAGCAGCTTAAATAGCATCAGCTAATGTTATTGTGCTGCACAGGGCAGAGTCAGACTTGCCTTGTCCATGCTATGCATGGAATGAAATTGCAGAACCAGAGTGTTTTTCTAATTTTGCCTGTAATTTTCTATGGAATAGCTTTCTGTTTCTACATCTGAGGGAAGTAGGGCTTTATATTTTTATAGCAGCTTGGACAGGAGAAGAGCCTGCTTGTACATAAGATCATTGTCTATTTCATCAGATCTATGGTCTGAATGGCATGCTGCTGGCCTAGAGCTGCTGACATTTCCTTACATTTCAGCATTGTAGTATAGACTGTAGCCATGTCAGCTGGTTTGGCATCCACAATAGGTGCATATGCAATCACTGTGTAGGTGCTCTTCTTTGTGGCAAGCTTATGGTTGAAACCAGTCCAAAATGGATTCACCTGAGTGTGAACAATATCAATGTCATTTGATATTAGTGGGAAATCATGAGGTAGTAGTCTTAAAAGACACCAGGAGAGATCTCAGACAAATTTCACTTGTAGGTGACAGGAGTTTATTTTCTCAAGTACTTTTTCATGGCGAGTTGGTTCTGAACGTGTTCTAGGTTTTTCAAATGCTGCACACTGCATAAGAGACTCTGATTGCCTAGGGAGAGTAAGTGACTTTTCTTTCTCACGCTTCAGTGATATTTCTTGTGATGCTGAACTTTCTGCAGATTGTTCTTGAAATACAACTCTAGCCATTGAATGGACGGTATTCTTTCCATCTATGGTATCTACATTGATGTCTATATTATCATCTCCTTCATGGTTGAGATTTCCACCAGCATTATGTGGTACAATTACATTTGGAATGAACACACCTCCTTGGAGTCTTTCTATTTGAGCGTATGCAGCACTAGTCATGGACTGCCTCAGCTCATCATAACTGATGCAGAATCCATGAAGGTGTAGTATGTCAATTAAATTGAGAGACCCAAACCCATGGTGTAGCTGTGCAGCAAAGCTTATGTGCAGTAATGTGATAATTGTGGAACTGTTAAACACTGTGCACTCCGCAACTGAGAGACACCTTTTTTGAATGTCTTCTGAAGGATGATACTCTTTGCTGGCTGAATTATATGCCTCTTTATCTATCAACCAAAGCACAAACTCCTGCACCAATTGGGGCACAACAGTAGCTGATCTCTGTAAACTACAATCTCCTGGCTTTGGATTATATTCTGAGGGTTTCATTTTTGACATTTCAGATCAAAGGATTGAAGCAGCATTATACAGAACCACTTGTTCATTTGAAAGCTGTTCATCAGGCTCACTCACCAGATGAACATGTACAAAACATTTGAATGGCTTCAGTTCCTGCTTCAGATTACTAGCAGCTTAAATAGCATCAGCTAATTTTATTGTGCTGCACAGGGCAGTGTCAGAATTGCCTTGTCCATGCTATGCATGGAATGAAATTGCAGAACCACAGTGTTTTTCTAATTTTGCCTGTAATTTGCTACTGGAATAGCTTTCTGTTTCTACATCTGAGGGAAGTAGGGCTTTATATCTTTATAGCAGCTTGGACAGGAGAAGAGCTTTCTTGTACATAAGATCATTGTCTATTTCATCAATCAGCTGATAAAATGCAGTGTTATAAGGTGACTGTATTGTTGCAGTGGAACTAGATGGTATTGCTTTCAGATTCATTTTACTCAAGTAGGAAAAAAGACATGTTGAGTGATAAACTGCATCCTTAGCAATCAAGTCTTCCTCAGATATTCTGCACAACATGTCATCATCTCCTTTTTATAGTGTTGCCTCCGTTAGATTGGTTGCCGTAATGATGTTTAAATGTTATGAAGTTTCTTGTCTTTCTTGTGTGTTTTTCTCAAGCAAACAGTGCAACAGGACCAATCTCTGGAGGATGTGCTTGCTCTGGTGGCCATAGAAGCAGGTGAACATGATGCTGTCTGATCGGATTCAGAGTCTGTTTTCTTTCCTGGGTTGAATAGAACTCTGACATGTGCCAAATTTGGCTTGCCTGTGTATTTCTGAAAGCAACCCCATGACAGAGTATTGGTGGCACATCATGTAAACTAGAAAACTCATCCAGTAGCCACCGATACAATTCATCTCTCCTGGCTTCTGCTACCAGCATCACAGAACTCTGTCCAGCACCGGTGGCTTTTAACAGTTTTGCATTCTGTTGATTTCCTTGACAAATAACACATTTTTCAAATTTTGTGGAGAGTATTTTTCTCTTTGATGTAACCTTTAAGGGGCTTGTATCCTCCATGCCTTCATATGCTGTAACTTCCCTGTGGAGTTAAAATTCAAAAAGTATATCATTAGCATTACCACTACCACCATTTTTCATTGTGTACAAGTATACAGACTTGTGCTACATTAAAAATAAATTATATCTATATGTTAGTATCAAAACTACCATTTTTGTTTAGTAAGCACTTTGACTGAAGCCCAATATGAAGCTGTCTGTTGTATTCTCTAATACTAATACTGATCTGTGCATAAGTGTTGCTGAATTAAAAAGCTAAAAGCTAGTTTCTAGAATATTTCAAAGGCTAGTACTGCATGCATAGGCAAGTACAAATTAAAACCTTCTACCAGGCAGACTAGCTGCTACATTGTATGTACAAAAGCTTACAAATGGAGAAGCATTACATTAGGAATTCACATCGATTTATGTCTACCCACTATGCAGTACAAACCATGGGCACACACTCTACTGCTACTGGTGCACAGCCTTCAGTGTGAGACTAATCTGGGCAGTTAATTTCAACTGAAAAATATTGAAATCTATTATAATCACTTGTGAGACACTTTGACAATTAAGAATCTGTGATGTGAAAACATTTCATTTTAGTATATTGCATGTTGATATTCGTCATTTTTGCCACGTGCTAATCAGTTTCATCATTTCTGAAAAAAAAAATACTAGCCAAAGCCAAACCAATAAAAATCTTTTTATACATTGTTATTTGGTAGCTTTGACCAATAAACACTACATTAAGGTGTTTAAATTAACTTAAACAGTTACAACTGGATTCATAGCCATGTTGCAGTGTTTCTGGAACTGTGCAAAAATTAACACTTTCTCATTTTGGATACCATTGTTTAACCTCACCTACATGCTTATAGCTCCACTCGACAGCTCCACATCATACCTCATCTAAACATACATAAAATAAGCTTTTAAATGATGTATGATGTGGGTGTGTGTAGGGTGGGTACATTAAACTCCAAAAAGATGTCCCTTCTTGGAGAATTGCCGCATGCCTATTAGGGCAAATATTTACAGTCAGTCACCTCCATGGACAACAGCAACAGTTAACCAACTAGTTAAGTTAAAAACCTTCTTCCAGTAACACTTTAAAATTACAATTGCAGCCTTAACAATTACAATTGCAGCCTAGTGATTATGAGAGTAGTTCTAACAGGTAATTCAAAACAACTGTGCTCCGTTTAGTTAAAGTACTGTACGGATAAAAATTAATCCCATTCAGCTAAAAACTGATTATCTAAGCACAGTCTAGAAGCATGCAAAAGGTATGATTACAATATAGCATATAAAAAACTATCAGTACAGGTACACCAACTCATCTGGGTCAGGTGGTCTGGCACAGTTCACTGGTGGTGTTTCAAGATGGTGTGCATGCCAGGTAAGTAGCAGTCAGTGCCTGGTGGGGATGTTTCCTGAGTGCTTGGTGTGAGTGCTAGAGCTGGTGGGAAGTTAAGTGACTTGCTCAGGGTCACACAGTCTGCAAGTGGAAGCTGTGGGATTCAAACCCAGGTCTGGTCTGCTGGATGTCACCAAATTTGCAACTCAGAGCCTTCAACCACTGCGCTATACTGCCTCCCTAATAATGAGAGTCAAGCAGTAGTGGGAGGCAGGTGTGGGAGATAGTTCCAGTAATGCCCTTGCCCTCATGATCCAGATGCAGAGTTGGCAGCACTCAGTGCAATGCAGGTGTAAAGTAGAGCACATGCAGGGTTCATTAATGAAGGTGATTGAAGTAGTCACAGAAGTCTGTAACTCTGTCAGCAATGACAGAAATCAGGCCAAGAAGGCTAGAACACCTTGGCTAGGCTGGCAAAGATCACAAAGGTGAGCAGCCCTTGGTTCTATTTTACTAGCCATTGACCACCTGGTTAACTGATTTGTCTCACCCTGATCATAAAGGTAGTGGGGGGGGGAGAGATTAGAGTTGCTACGTACCAAATTTTAATATGTTTATCCTGTATGAGGTACCACATGATTGATGCATAGCTCTGCACCTGCAGACTGCTCTTGGGTCATGAGGGTAGGGGACGTGGTAGGGTAGGTGGGAGTTACACATAAGAGCTTTAATAGCACATTTTCAAACTTTGTGGGTATTGTCATTAAGAAAACTTGCTTAGAACCATTCTCTCCACTCAAAAAGACAGCCGTAAACTGTTATTGATGCCATAAAAACAGTTTATTCCATTCTTACACAAAGAACAGGCAACAAGTAACAGTGCTCAGCACTTGTTACTAGCACAATCTTACATTTTACCCTGCCTTCAGGGCTTCATCAGTGCTTTATTCTTCTCTCTTTTGAATCATGGGTATTGTGTTTATAATCCTAATAGTTTATTTTCCACCTTTGTGCAGTATGAGTCTTGTGCAGTTGCAGTCCTAATGAGCATTAATGTAGGTATGTGGGCCACACATTTTCTTCTTTTCTTTTTGAATTTGTGTAGTAACTTCCTTTTCTCGTGGCTTTCAAAACCCTTCACAAAGCAGGAGGTGACTCCTAATATACTTTTCACAGGACCCTTGCTGGTTTGAGAAAAGCCAGAAGGACTTCTGCTGAGGGGGTAGACACTCCTTACATGTAGAGTTGTGTACCATAATCCCCTGCTCCCATGGGTCATGAGACCATTTGGGCCTTTAAATTGAAAGATGATAGTGCAACTGAGGTCTGTCCCCAAGGTGGCACTGCATATTGTGTAGAAGTAGAGAGCCATGTATCAGTCCAACTACAGACAGTGAATCCCAACCCCACATGTCCAGGTGGTAGCAGGTGGATGGCATGCACTTTGGATTGTTAGTACATGCTCTTTGTGGTACATACAAGTGATACATTGAGCTCATTTTGCATGTATTTACAGCCCTCCATCACAAATAGTAAAATATCATCCTTAACATTTAAGTATTTAAAAACTTATATTACATTAAGCTTTTGTTGAACAATTAAATAGCTTTGCACAACATGTATAATTTCAAAATAAATATCTGTGTGCAGCATGTAGATTTTGAAAACCATCGAGCAGCATATACAGTAAATTGTTAAAATCTTCCTGCAGCAGATAGATTTTTAAAACCTTCATGTAGTTATGTATATTTTTGAAACTTTCGTAAAGGATTTGTATGTGAATATTATAATCCATTGTGAAGCACATACTGTAGTTCTGAAACCATTGAGCAGCACATAGATTTTCAAGATCCTCTCATAACACAAAGGTTTTTACAAATACTTTATAACCTCATGATGATTTAAAAATTGTTGCAAAGCACAAAAACTGTTGTACAACACAAATATTTTAAGCAATAGTTCATAACCTCACAAAGACTTTGAACACCATTGCAGAAGATTAAAATCATCATGCAGCATGAATATTTTAAAACTTATTTAAACTATTTGTGTTTCCTGTAGATTTTACAGAAAAAAAATTCTTCAAGGATTCCTTTGTGAAGATTTTCATTTTTAAACAAAGATAACTAATTTTAATTAATTAAAACTATATATATCTTGCACCCACACTCCCTCAGACACACTGGACTATTCATTCTTAACTTTTAGCAAATCAATAAGTTATCTTAACTTATAATGTTTGGTAACATTGAGCTTTAACATGAAAAATGTCTTACTAGCTTTACTCAGTAAAGAAGACAAAAGTAGGCAAATTGCACATCGGGATTGTCTTCTACTCCTACTAGGCGAATTATACCAAGGATTGTTTTGATTTCAGATAATTAGCTAGCTCAGTTTTAAATCCCAGAAAGGTTGTTTGGTTAACTATCTCTTTAGGTGATTGATTCCAAGCCCTTACTGACCTAATACTGAAGTAATTGTTGGTATTAACCCTAGGGAGAAAAAGCTGCTTATCGTGGGACCTTAGATTAAATATTCTAGTGCAGAACCTCAAGCTACATTGTGATATTAATTCTGGGGTGTGGATGATGTCAAATAACAGTAGTAGGTCACCCCTTAATCATCCTGTACCTTTAGCTATTTTTCTTGGCTAGTCTCTTTGAACGTGCATGCACGACCACTTAATCACAGTTAACTTAAAAACTAATAATTTTTTTAACAAACCCCCAAAAGGACATATTTTTATATGATATCAACAAAACCTGTAAGTTTCATACCTCAGCTCTTTGCCATGTTTTAACTATCTGAGGGAAAGAATTTAGGTAGCTACAGTAATAGGGCAAAAAATATGAAATTTTGGCTGTTAATATCTCAAAAAGTGAAAAGAAAACAGGTTGTAAAAGTGTGTATCCTTTTTTTTTTGCCCCTTAGTGTTTCCACAGTGTATAGTCCTATAAAAGGATGCATGGCTGCAGCAGTTTGCCTTTTGGAGCATCTCGAGTCTGTAGTTGGGAGTAGTGTGCAAGTGGCATGGTTTTGGTGGTTGGGAGTTGCAGGAGTCTGCAGTTGGGAGCGACATCTGAGTGGTGCAGTTTGTATGGTCCAGAACAGTTGGAGTCTATGGTTTAGAGTGGTGTGTGAGTGGCATAGTTTGTCTAGTTGGGAGTATCATGGTGAGTGGCAGCAGGATAGAGGACCTGGCATCTGAAAAAAAGAGATGGTACATCTGGGAACATAGCTGTTTGGTGAGACACAAAGAGGAAATTGTTATGTTAACATTAGGGTGTAGGTTAAAATTTGGTATAGTTAGGGTTGAGAAAGCATTTCTATGTAAAACACTGATTTTTGTACCGTGATACTACAACTGCACTTAGACAGAATAACCTATAATTTGGCATGAGCGTTCCTGACACAAGAACCCATGGCTCCTGAAAATTTGGTAATGGTTAATTTGGCAGTTTCAACATTCTATAAGACTGAAAATTTATATATATATATATATATATATATATATATGTGTGTGTGTGTGTTTATACAACCTTTTTTGAGTGACAGATGACTCACAAACAGCTTACAGCTGAAACCTGAAACATTTAGGCTACTTAGAGTTTGGCCCAAAATGTTTCTTCACTATATGGTTTAACTAAGAAATGTGTAGAATTTGAATTATCAAGAAAATAATATTCTGTTTTTTGTACATGTGCATTTCAGTTGTTTGCAAATATTTCACAAGTTTTTTGTAACAAAATTACTGGTCCCAATTTTGTGACTCATCCATTTTCTTGAGATAAGACTTCCATTTTTGTTAGTTTTAGCAGTCATAAAAGTGTAGGGGGGGGAAGAAGGGAAAACTTTGAGCGTAAAACACAAAAGTACTGCTGGGAGCTAAAGTGTTAAAATTGTATGGTCAAGAGAGTAATGTGTTAGGGTGTTTCTTTAAGTGTTTTTAAATAGTTTTCAAAGTATTAATGACAATATTATTTTTGCAAGTCATGAAAATGGGTTTCTTTCATTCTGTTTTTATGACTTGTAACATGTTTGCATGACTTAGAACTGCCACTTTCATGGGATTATATGGTTAGGAATGCTGGAAAACTACAGAGGGCTTTGTTATAGTTTGCTGAGTGGTGCCATGCTTGATGGGCACCTGCTTTGCCTATAGGCCACAGGGCTATATGCAAAGTGAGTACAGACCTGGTGCAATGCTTTTTTGTCCTACTACTTTGTGTATGGCCCACAGGGGACATGCCCAGTGGCGTACTTGCTTTGAATGTGGCCCACAGTGCCATATGAAGATAAAGTTACAGGTACGGGGCCATGCTCGATAGGGCACCTGCTTTACGTATGGCCAGAACAATATGCAAAGCAAGCTAGCATGTCTAGCTAAAAAAACAACAACAACAACAAAAACACCCTGAATTCTCAAACCAATTTCAGATCAGTTCAGCTGGCAAAAACAATGCTGGATCAGTTTTACTGAGAAACTGATCCTGGAGACATGATCAGGGGCACAATCTGGCAGGAGCAAATCTCTCACCCATATTTGGGTTAGTCTAGGTGACATTTGGAAGACTAGCAGCCCATATGAGTTACAAGTCCTAATTTTTTTTCATGAATATCAGCTCAATGTAAGTGTACAGTATGTACAGATAAATTAACTACTGCTGATTTATTTGGATGGTTGAATTCTTTGCAAGAAGTCCATTTGTTAAGTGATCTGTTCACCTTTCTGAAAATAAAATGGGAACATCAACAATGAAATGCAGATGTTGATGTTTGTAGCAGCTCCATTAGTCAAGTATCGGGAGGCAAGTACACTAATTGCTTTTGAGTTTGACTTTGTGTTTTTTGAGTAGCACCACCAATGCTATATGGAGCAGCCTTCCTTTATCTGCCTTATCTGAACTACGGCAGAATATAAATACATGTTTTAGTACTTAAAACAGAAACATGGGGGATAGTTATATCATTATATAAATATTAGATTCTGGGTCCACAGAACAGGGCAGCATCACTGTACATCATTACTCTGTCTAAAGACAGAACTGTGGCAGGAGAGAGGGGGGTGGTGTCATACGTTTGCAGCATAACCTCCTTTTGAGGTCATATTAAGTGCTACTGGTCCAAAGTCACCTGAGCTGTTTATTATGCCATGGATCATACTATGGAAAAAGTTACATAAGGAGACAACATGCCCATAAATACTGTTCCTCTAACCATTCAGAGGGAATGGTCAGTTTAGCCCATTTGAGTCATATACTTGTATAGCCTAGATCTGAATCCTTAGTTAGTATTGCTATTGATTTCCTTCAGGGGTAGGGAATGCCAAACATTAACAACTCTTTACGTAAAGTAACCTTTTCTAGTATCTGTTCTGATCTGTTTTGGTTGAAGTTATAAGTTATGATTTCATGTATTTTTCCTGTTAGTCTTATATACCAGTTTGACATTGTTCATTTTATTAGTATCTTTCATAATATCATATAACAGAAGAAATTCTCCCAAGTCATCTCCTCTCCAATCTACATAGCCTTGAGCCGTTATTCCCACTTGGTATAGCATATTGTGTAATTCCCTTATGATTTTTGTTACCCTCTTCAGAACCCTTTCCATTATTACAACAAATTTTTAAGGTAAAGTAACCCAAACTGGGAGCCATAATCAATATGTAGATACACATACCGTATGTTCTATATAACAGCAGCTGAACCCTTGATGAACAGCTGATGACGTTTTGTCTAATCAATTTTAAAACATGGAATGCCTGATTACTTGCATTATTATGTTGACATGCCAGTTGAACGTCCTGAATAATTTTTTTTTTACTTATGATTTTTTTGCCCACTACACACTAGCCCTCCACTTCTTGAGACCACCAGGCACCTCCTGATCCCTCTGACCTGCCAGCTGCAGCCACCTACTGTACCTCCACAGAGCCTTGGCTTTGCCCCCAGCTGGGATCAGGGTGGGGGGAGGGTCCCTTGGAAATCTAGTTTTATCAGGCAGGGCTTGTGCTGGTGGGGGGGTGGGTATGCTGAGACTGACTTCATTGCAAAGGTGCTGGGGTCACAGTCTTTTCCCCTGTGCTCTTCCCCAGGGATGTCATGTGTGGCATGTCAATGCCTACATGTGCACACTGTGTGTGCATCTGCACAGTGGCATCTGTGATGTCCCCCCCACACTGATCTCCAGCTGCACTGCCACCTGTGGTCACCCAGGTGGCAATATCACAACAGATAATGGAACCCTCCCTCTCTAGAGGAGGAGGAAGAGGAGGAAAGCATCCTCCTCCTCCCTCTGTCCAGCACCCCCCATGACACAGGCTCATTCACAAACATGGGTTGCTGGTGTTGCGAGCAGTAGTGCTACTACTGTGCCAACAGGACAGTGTCTTGAACAATTTTAACACTGAGATCTTTTTCTACACTCATTTCTTTTTAAATTCTTTGGTAACTGGGAAAAGTCCACTAGGCACAAGTATCTGTTTTCAGGGATGATCTGAGAGCACTGGGGAGGTTATATGACTTGCTCAGGGTCACAAACTATGCAAATGGAGGTTCTGGGAATCAAACCCAGGCCTGCTAGATGTAACAAGCTCATTCACACCTTGTTACTTCTGACCTTTAGGCACTCTGCCAGCCCCATTTTCCTCTATGCTTTTCCTCTGAATTCATAAACCAAGCCCATATTAATTATTCCTAGGTGTAATATGCCACATTTATCATGACTGAACCTCAATCCTGCCTTAACTGCCCAGCTAATTGGATTATTGAGATCCTTCTATATAAATTTATGCTGTCCACAAAATCCAACTGGTCCACCAAGTTAGCATTGTCTGCAGATCTGATATAGCAGTTCTTGATGTTTGTTCTGATATCCATGATGTAAAGACAAAGTACTATTGGGCCAAGTACATAGTCCTCTGGACACAGCTCATTATCCACCATAGTGTGAGAGAAACCTTTCAGTTGCACTCTTTGGGTTCTCTCCCCCAGGCAGTTCTCTTAGCAGGCAGCTACACTGTCAAAGAAACACATACCCTTCAGCTTCTTAATTAGACTCTTGTGCGGTATGAAATCAAATGCCTTGGTGAAACCAAGATAAATAACATTAACGGGAGTGCCTGTGTGACGTGCAGAGCTCACTGTCTTGTAGGCTTATAGAAACATAAAAGACTGGTTGCAGTGGAATGACCTTTTGTGACACTGTGCTGCTGAGGTCTTTAAGCTCCTTTTCCTTGATGAATAATGCCAACAATTTATATAAGCTTAAAATAAAACTAATTGATCTATAATTACTTGGCAGGGACTTATTGCCTTTCTTACACTGTATATGGGGACAATAATTACTGAACTGCAGTCCTTTGGTACCACCCCAGTTTATAACAAACAATCATATATTTTAAGTGGGCCTGAAAGAAATGGTGCCAGTTCCCTTAACATTTTGTTTGAGATACCATCTGGACCAGGGGTTTGTTTGAATCAATCTTTAGTGGTTTCCCCAAGCTGACTTAATGACTTACAGTATATCTAGTCAGTGATTTTTTCATGGGAACTGACAGATTCATCATTAAAGAAGGTGGTCCTTCCATGGAATAGATGTCTTCCAGGCTTGTTTCTGCCATTGGGAAAACCTGGCAAAAATAATTTGTTGAAAGGCTTAATCATTTCTTGCTCAGTACACATTTGGGTTCATTCTACCACAAGTGGGCCTAACAACTTTTAATACTCTTGATCAAATTTACATATCCAAAAAACTCTTTTGAGTTAGAGGTGTTGACAGGTAGTCTGATTTCCAATGTAATCTTTTCATTTTTTGATTTCTTTTTTTTTTTCACATGCTGTTTGGAGGGAGTAGTATCTAATTTTGTATGCAGTGTTGTTGTTTTTTACCTCATTCCAATCCTTATAGTCTTTTTGTTTAGTTTTTGTTAGTTTCAATATTTCTTAGGTCAGCTATAATAGTAATTTACCCTTATTATCATACTTCATAATCATGGGGGCATAAGTATTTTCAATAGTGTTAATCCCATGGGCTTAGTTAGGTGTCCAGTTCCCAAACCCAGGAGGCAAATTCTTCCCTTATGGAGTTCAACTTCACATTTCTGTAGTTGCTATAGATAATGATTCCATGTTTTCATGTTTACATTCTTTTTAGAACCTGGAATCACTAGCTATTGTAACTACAGAAATGTGAGCTTTAACACCATATGGGAATATAGTGTATAGTAGGGGTGCTATTATGCATAGAAATCAGAACGTTTCAACATGTTGTAGTACCACAGTGCAAAAGTTCATGGAACGTGATTGTACCACACTGTAGTACAACAACATCTTGAAACGCTCTAGAGCTCCATGCGCTGCTCTGTGCCTCAGTCAAACTGCCTACTATTGTCTCCTCACAGAGCAGTGCGAGTCAGAATGGTGGCGGCGTTTTTTTCAAAATTAGACTTCGGGAAGCGTAAGCGCTTCATCGAGGAGCAGGCAAACAAGTGAACAACACAAAAAACAGTAAATGATATCAGAATAGTGACATCATTACCTCAATGATGTCGACGAGTCTCGCCCCTGTACAAAATACCAGTAGCAGATCTCGATGTGTTACTAGCTACTTTATTTTCAAAATCAAATGAATAGATGGTTCTGAATATGAGCCAACAACACTCGTGGTCTTCTTGGCAGCGTCGACAGATATCCTCCAAATTCAACTATGGGCACCACATATTTCATGGCATTCAACTGATTTCAAAGAAACCCTCAAACCCTGTCAGCCAAACAACGTTACCTAAAAAAATTAGGCAAAGGTAACAAACCAAACAAAGCCAATCCCCTGACTGAAGAGGACATAGAGCAGCTGTACACATCTGGGTCACTGGGTCTGCACAATCCAACAGCCCTCCTCAACATGCTGTTCTTCAGTATTGGCCTCTATTTTGCCCTCCGTACCAGTGAGCATTACAGCTTGAAATGGGGTGACATAAAGTTGTGCCAGGACACCTTTGGGAACAAGTACCTTGAGTACAGCGAGCGTCAAACAAAAACAAGAACAGGCGAAACCCCCCATGATGTATGTCCTGTAAAGCCTCGCATATACCAGAATAAGCAAGATACCAGTCGTGACCCAGTAACTGCCTATCTAAAATATGCCTCACAAAGACCCCCCAAAATGCAAAGCCCAGATAGTCCATTCTACCTAGCACCCAACACCAACCATGTAGCAGACAAGCCTGATTCACTATGGTTCAGGAATATGACAGTGGGCGAAAACAAGTTACGTGGCCTAATGAAACAGATAAAAATTCTTGCTGGTTTACCTGAGACCAAAAAAATCACAAACCACTCAACAAGAAAGACTTCTATTCAAAGGCTAATAGATTACAATTTGCCCCCAACAGAAGTCGCCCAAATCTCTGGCCATAGGAATTTACAGTGTATAAATAATTATTCAGTCCTATCTGAAGAAAAGCAGAGGAGAAACTCAATTTTTTTCCAGGCATCTCCAACTACTCCCAAACTACCTCCGAGTATTCAATCCTCAACATCAGAAAATAGCATGGCTCAGGCTCAACCTACAAACCAGCTATCAACAAGTGGAGTAAATGCCAAACTTCAAGGAGCACTGGGGAATCTCACCTTATTTGGTCCAAACTGTGTGTTTCAGTAGGGTGTCCACATCAACTTCTTCCCAGAGAATCAAGTCCAACCCCAGAAAAAAAGGATACGCCGCATCAGCTCATCTGACTCGGATTAAGTTAAATAACGCGTGACGAGGTGAGCTGAGGGGGAGCAAAGGTCAAAGTGCAGACAGTTCTGTGCATATGCTTATCTGTTTTTTTTCTCTCTTTTGGTTTTCCAGGGTTATGAATCACAAATGCCATCTGTAGACAAGTAGCAATCTCACGGTGACAGTGTGTGCAGCGTAGCAGTGACTCAAAAACTGTCCCTCTACTCAGAAGAAAAAAGCGAGCAGTTTAATCTTTATCTGTCACTGTACAGAATTTAAATAAATTTATTTGCCTGCTACATTCTGCCTCATCCTGTCATTAATTTGTGGGTATGTGAAATTGTTTAGTGAGCATCTCGTTTAGCGCCATATATATTTTTTGCTTGTAACTCCGCCCACACTGCAAATCTCCTAGCAACCACACCAAGGTTCTAGCAGCCAGTACGATGAGAGACGATCGAATAATTTTATATGAAAACTGTTTTCTTTAGAATAAATGATTACTATACACTATAAAAAAATGGATGTGCAACTAAATTGCACAACCAGTATATTTAATACCACCTCGGTTTCTGATTCCAGGGGACCTCTCGAGGCATCTCGCCGAGGTCATCTGGAATCAGAACCCCTCTGTGGCACAACATACTGGTTGTGCACAATTGCCCATCCAGTGTTCTCTATATTGGACAAATCTCATCTTACACTGCTTGCCCACAAAAAATATATGTTTAGACATTGTAATTAAATTCACAACCTTAAGAACAGAAAGCCCTTATTTCAGTTGTGGTGTCAGAACTATAAATTAAAGCTTTCTTAGAACGTCTGTGTCACTCAGACTGTCTTAACTCTGTAAACAGTATTTGATGCTATATAACACAAAATAATAAAAAAATAGTTCAACTGTAAATTACAAGGCAAGTAATTCCCTCTCAGGGTTATAGTGACATTTCCAAAACCCTCAAGCTGCACTCTCATGATGTATCTTGTCAGAAGAACCCCTTGGTGGAAATATAGCTTTTGAAAACATGTATAGACCTTTCCACGCAGAAACCATACAAATTTACCAGCCTATAGTTTCATCCTAATTAATAAATTAACATGACTAATTAATAAATTATGGCATGATTCAATAACACCCCCTTCTAATTAAACTCATAGCCATGCTAATAAATCAATTATGACATAATCAATCTATATTACCCTCCAAATTAGTAATACACATTTCAGCAACTAATCTCATTTACAGCTAATTAACAACACTAATAAAATTACTGACGCAACACCTTCCACACCGAGTAGGCATTCCTTAAATAGGCAGTCCTTCAAACAAAAAAATAAACCTTTCATAAAAAAGCTTTCGTAATGTGTTTGGGTTATATCCTCCCACACAGCTTTCACATTAATAGTGATTTCAAATTGCGCTCACACACACACACACACACACACACACACACACACCACTATGTTTTTATCATTCTGTGTCTATGGCAAAACCTATTGCACACAACACGCCAGCAATTTAAAACAAAAATGAAATGGAACATTAATTCATCTTACCAAAAAGTGTACTGTGCTCTTTTCAATGCCCTGCCATTAAAATACCATGCTATCTGTACTGTAGCCTGTGATTTTAACACACTTTTTGGCCATTAGTTAATCCCTTTGAATTCTGCATGATCATTAGAGAAGTTACTTCCTAAACTGATGGAAATTCTTTATAAATCCCTAATAAAAGTGAAAACAAAGCAGTTTTTTAACTACCCAAATGTATTATATAAAAGAAACATAAGAAAAGAGTTGTATACTTTTGAAAAAGAATTCTATTTTTGGGATTAATGAATATGCTTGGTGTCAGTTTCTGCCCTGTCTTCTTGCACTTATCTGTCCAATGCAACTTCTAAAGCACTTGCCCTGTGCCTGTCCTGATAAGGCCCCTCGGCTGCCTCACCCTGTCCCTCTACACCTATGCCTTCCCCTACCCTCAGCCCTCTCCCCTTCTTACCCTCTTCCTCTTATTATTTCTTGAGTCACTCATCACTCAGTCTGATTTTGTCAAGCAAAGTTACTGTCTAAAACCATGTACCTGTAACTGTTTTATGTTTTAGTGTCTGTTACCCTGTAACCAGCATGATGTGGAACCTTTGTAAAAGAGCCTTGGCTCAAAGGTACTTTGTAATCCTAGACACAAATAAATAAATAAATAAAAATAAAATTAAAATAATAAACCAAACGCCTTTTAGGCTCATGGCTTATTAGGTCATTAACGCCCCAAGGGAATTGTTTTATTGTATACTATTGTATACTATTCTATCATGTATTATCTTCTTATGCTTTTGCAGGTGTAGCCTGACAAAGCATGGGGATATTTGGGGCTTGGTTGAAAAGGAAATGAGGATTTTTTATGATGCAATTTGGCCACTTTGGAAGAGTGGTACCTTTACAAGAATCATACCGATGTTGTTTGTTTTAGTCCAATATGAACCAAAAATTGGGAAATAAGTTATAAACATTTTTTTCAAGTCTGAATGTTGATATAGTGGAAGTGATTTTTTGTATGTTGATATACCAAAACTGAGTTTTAACTGGATAGACCAGAAATGACAATTATTGTTGCATCATTTGAAATATGCTGTGCTAAAATACTGATATTGTTACATATGTAACTATGATGTTATTACAGTCTAACTGCATTGATATGGTGTTTATTTGCTTACTTTGCTTAAATGTTATTTTTATTATATTTTCACATAATCTGCACATAACCCAAAAAATGCACAATATACCTAGTCCACTTGAAAATGGAGCGAGCAAGAGTTTGTATAGTTATGCAGAAGGGTTAACATTTCATGCTAACCACAAGTATATTTATATTCCAGGCCTATCATATAATAAATTGCAAAGCAAAAACTCCTATCGAAGAGTACTCTAACACGTAGTGCAGGTCCATCTATGACGTGTGTAAGCTGGGCTGGTGAACATAGATAGGAGAAGAAAAACAGAATGTTTATAGTTATTAAACCAAACTTAAAATGAAATTAACCACCAGTTTTTAGTTATCATTATCCTTATAAATAATAAGAAATCAACATAAACAACAACAAAATAGCCAAAGATTGCAAATGCTAGATTATGATCTTTGTTTATGTTATAATGAATATAAATAATAAAAACAATGTGGGGCTATCTCAGTTTAACAAAGAAAGAAAAAAGTAAAAAATCACATATTCTATCATTATATTGTACTTTTCAGAACTATATTTTAGCTCATTTCGGTAAGATTAAACAAAGTTCTTAAAGAGACACTGTCGAACCCCTTAGACCTCAGATTGTTCTTAGTTTAAAAACACATTTCATGATTGCTTACATTCTGTAAAGATTGCTGATAAAGCTGGTAGTTTGATTCAGATTCCTTTTTTCTTCTTAAAGTGAAAAATAGACAGCCCACCATACTGTGTTACCACACAAAAATGAATATGTTTAAATTTATTTATTAACTCCCACTGCATCTTTCCTGGACTTAGGAATTCCCTGAAACAGTTTAGCCACTCATGATGCAGTGGGAGGAGAGGAGACTATTTGCATCATAAGTGGCTGCACTTTTTGGGGTGTTCTTAATGTTCAGCAAGCATGCAGTAAAAGTAGATCAAGGATTTGAAACAAAACAAGGTTGAGTATAATTACATCATTACCATGCATTTCAGTTCTACTAAGAAAGTAAGCAGGTAAAACAACCAATAATTTCAATGAATTTTAGAGAAGGTAACAACCATACAATGCGGATTTTTAACTAGAAATAATATGATGCAAAAAGGGATGACAGTGTCCCTTTAAAGACTTTTAAAAATAAAAGGCACATTTTTTTTCTCATTTTTCTGGGGACAGGCAGGCAGCTCCACCCCCTTCCTCGGTGGGGGAGAAGGGTCACATCTGGTCCTGTCCATTTGCCAGGATCACCATGGAGCCCACCAGCTCCATTTTTCCTCTGGCCCCTGCTGCGGCCACATGCTTGCATGTGGAGGCATGCACAAATCTGCACTACCCTCAGGCCTCCACCTGGGGGCAGCCATACAGTGGAAGCAGTGAGATCCCTCCCTGGGAGAGGAGAGCTGCCTTGAGGCTGCTCAATCCAACTCCTGTCCTCCCCCCTCCACCGACTGACCCCTGATGACCCAAGCTCATTCCTGAAATCGGGTCACTGGTGTAGCATGAGGTGTGGCATCCAGCGCCTCAACCCTCAGCACCACCGGGCTGGCCAAAAGGCAAATTTATAGGTAAGCTACTTTCCAAGAGTTCACATGCCCAACAAGGAAATAAATATAATGTGGAGCAAAAAGAGAGTTTGCATTATGTCCAGTTTTTGATTTCCTGTGCTACAAGTGTCATTTTTGTTGTCTGAGGCAGAAGGGGAGTGTCCTTCTCTTGACAAGTCCTTGCCACAATGGAACTACAGGAAAACAGAAAGCTGGTTCACTTCTGAAAATGATGTGTTACTTCCCTTGGTATGCAATTTGAATTTAACGGGTAACGACATCTGAAATGAAGCCCCATATCAAATATGTCTTGATAGTATGTAAGAAGGCACCTGCGTTGAAAAGACAAAGTCAGGACATATGTAGAATGTGTAGCCTTTATGTATCAAGTTACCCTTTAGACAAGAGAGATGAGCTATCAAGTCTCCATCTGACTCAAAGGCAAAGAAAATTAGAACAGTAATTTCAGATCCATAGCAGGATCATACAAGGCTCAATATTAGACATTGCAGTGGGAACAGATGCAGAGTTTAATGATTTATTTAGGTAATCTGAATGTTTTTATCAGGAATGGAGAACTGTCATAGAGAAGCTCATACACAGCGATAAAAATGTCTTTAGTTTTTCTTTCCTACTGCTGTGGTGGTTGTCTCCATTGCCTTCAGCCTATTATCAAATGATTGAGTGATTTCAGAATTTTGTTTCATTTACCCTGATAAGGATTAATTTTTTTCTTTGTTTTGCTCTTTTTTTGTAGGAAGTCTGTCTTTGCATTTAGCACATCATACCATCTGTTGTGTCTTTCTAGGAGCAACAGAATATAGTTGACTCAGTGACCCAGAGAATCATGGGTATACTGCTTGTCTACAAGTGCATTAAGAACTGCAGGTTGCTTAAGAGGCTAAAAGTGAATACTGAGAGGTAGAAAACTCAGATGTATTCACAACTTGGGATACAGGAGATTAGCTTCACCTTTGGTGTTTGATGTAAACGTAGTTCTGTCTGCTCTCCTTGTACTGAATTTAATTGGCCCTCTATATTCAAAATATCAGCTCCTGTTGCTTCTACTTTAATAACAGGTAACTGGGGAGTTTTGCTGTACTGTGAACTCTTGTGTTTGTCCATGAGTTTACCAATGCCTGTTGAAGGGAATAAATCCTTCTTCACTGCCAGATCAGCGAACAGTTGTGAAGGAGTACTTTGAATTTGCTCAAGTGGAAACAAGGCTCTGGAGTTAGCCAAATGAACAACTAGGCCAGGAGAACTCCAAAACTCCAGACTGCCTTTGTGACTGACTGCCAGCCAAAAGTACTTCTCTACTGGATGGAATGTAGGTGAGGAATATTCTGTAGATGACTTTCCCATTGACAACATGGAGCATTACAGAATTTCCTTTTATGGTCATCACAAAAGATTGTCGACTAACATGGTTGGAAATGCTGTATTCTGAAGATTATAAACAATTGTTATGCAGAGCACACCTCAAGGGTCA
This sequence comes from Neoceratodus forsteri, assembly GCA_016271365.2. Lineage (NCBI taxonomy): Eukaryota > Metazoa > Chordata > Ceratodontiformes > Ceratodontidae > Neoceratodus > Neoceratodus forsteri. The sequence goes on along the minus strand of CM057458.1, from coordinate 979,685,904 downwards.
GCTGCAGTGTAGGCCATCTCAGCCAATGACTTACCTTTAATTTGGTACTAAAAACAAATTTACAAAGATGTCTCGATGTTAATACATTTAAGCCTTGCTCTGCCATGGGTGGATATGTCTGTCCAAATTTCCTATACATTCAAATTCTGTTGGCAACCTAACTACAACCTAACCTAAGGGTTAAACTGATTTTTACTTTGCTGATGTATCGAAAATGGATTTTGGGATGTTGATATATCCACTCTGAAAAGTACTGTTTCATTATTAGGATATGTCATATATGCTAGGGTTAGCAAGGGCCCTGCCTTACACCACCACTGGGCTACCCAAGGTGATAACAGTGGCTTCTAGGTTCTTTGGTTAACTTCTGGTGAGGGTGAGTTCAAATCCATAGGAACTCAGTTGTGTGGGGCCTCCACCCAAGTAAAGATTTGGTAGTGGGTCAGCTGACAATTTGGTACAACCCCCAGGGATGTCATACCTAGCCACCAATCCCTTTTGTTTATAACACAGTGACATCTCCAACAATAGCACACATAGTTGATTTTCAGTAAATAATGATAACAGTACAGTTTACACACAGATATATTAGCAAACTGGCAGCTGCAGTAATATCAGCAGGTTAGCACATAGTCACTTCAGGGGTATTAGGCCTTAATTAGTTCCCCATGTACAGTAGGCAGGACAGGGTCCTAACTATCACCAAGCTGCAGATTAAATAAACCCTACTAGGTATGTGGTGGCTGAATTAATTCCTTAGATGCTGGTAACAAAGCCCAACTAAGTAAGGTAAGACAAGGCAAACCTCTGGATGTTTTCAGTGTAACCCTTGGGCAGAACAGTCTCCTACAGTCATAACCTCCTGTACTGGAGATCAATAGCCCACTTCCCTGAGTACCCATTGTTGAAATCCTGCAGGCCTGTAGATGTTGCCCTAGGCTGGCCAGCATTGGTGCACAAAACTGATAGCAATGGAGCAACGGGCTCCTTAACAAACTCCCTGAAAGGCCATCCAATTGCTAAAATGTCTTCCCCCCTCTAAAAACAAGGTACCTATAATCCAGTCAGCATGATGGTCAATTTGCAAACAAACTTCATATTCGCAATCATAGTTCCTTAGAACTGAATAAGTCTGGTCAGTACTCATGGTTATTAGAGACAGCTCCATGGGGTGCTACATCCACTCTTAATTCACTTTACCAGTTTGACTTCTATGACTTTCAGCTGCCAGGATTCGTGTCCAACACAGTTCAGTGCCACTTTCAAGGCTCACTTTCTCCTTATGGCTGTCATGCATGGCCAAATTGTCTGATTCTGTATTCCTCCATCAGGGACTAAGCACTGATCTTCAGTGGTCATCTTGTGTGCAGTCCAGCTTATGAACGCCACTCAAAATTTGTTTACAGTCCAAGCACAAGGCCTGGGACAGTGCACTTTCAGTTGTGGTTGCTTACACTGGGCCCTATGCACTATGACTACTTGCCATGGAAACTGGGTGTGTAGGCATAGCTACGCATGAATGCCAGGCAACAGGGGTCCTATGGACCCATTGCGGCATTCATGAATGGTGTGCAAGGCAGTTACATGCTGGATCCCCTGGCCGCATGGGCAACAACACGCTGGGGCAGTCAGGGGTGTGTGTGCCGGGAGCTTGCTTGCAATATGCACCATTCACTAAGGCATGTAGTGCGGTGCACAGGGAGGTGTAGGAGGGTGCTGGTTATACTGGGGGGGCCTACCATAACCACTGTATGCACCCAGCCGTGCTCACATAGGACCCCCACCTGGCCCCAGCACCAGTATGGCAGCCCCCTCAAACACAACCGGACCCCTGCCCCAGGCCCATATGCCAGCCCTCCTTACACATCCACCCTGTCCCCATAGTTGTAAAGGATACCTTCCCCCAACACATGTGCCCCATCCCCGTAGTTTCAATGCATACCCCCCCAACACATGTCTTCCTCATCCCCAGTGTTGAACAAGACATCCCCGCCGCACACACCCATGTGCCCTATTCCACACAACCCCGACCCCCTGAACATGGTATCCCAGTTGCATCATTGGTGGCCAGTGGTCCCCTCACCCACCCACTGCACTGACACCCCCCCAAACCCCATACCTGACAGTCAGTGTCACAGGCATAGATGGCCAGCAGCACATCGCTCTACACACTTCCTTGGCCCACCGGCTATTCAACTTATACATACTGTATGAACATACGAATGTGCCAGCAGAAACAGAACACCTTGTCTAAATCTGCTCGCGTGTGCAGCTAGCACCCCTAGTTTGCAGCTGCCCCATCCCCCTCCCATTTGTCATCCTACTGCCACCCCCTGCCTCTCTCACCCTCACTCTCCCCTGTCCCATGCCCTTTTGAAACTGTTCACAGATTTACATGATACCACCCATTCTGGTAGGGCATTCCATTTTACTACCACCCTCTCTGTGAAATAGCATCTTCTCATTTCCTTCCTAAATCTTCCCCCTCTATTCTTAGCACATGCCCCCTGGTGACACTCCCTCTCCTTAACTTAAAGACCCCATCTGCCCCATCCTTATTGATTCCCCTCAGATACTTGAATGTCTCTATCATGTCCCCCCCTGTCCCTTCTATCCTCCAGGGTGTACATATTCAGGTCTCTCAGTCTGCTGTCATAGTCTGTCTCTTCGATTCCACATATCATCTTTGCTGCCCTCCTCTGCACCCCCTCCAGTAGCCTGACATCATGCTTTAGGCATGGCCTCCAAAACTGCACACAATACTCTAAGTGCGGCCTTACCAGCGACCTGTAGAGGGGCAAGATCACCTCTATTCATCTGGATGAAAAACCCTTGCTATGCACCTCAGCATTTTGTTTGCTTTTGCAGCTGCTCTCCTGCACTGGGCAGTGTTGTTCATGGTCCCTGTTATCATTACCCCATGGTCCTTCTCCCCCTCAGTGATCCCCAGCTTAACCCATCCCAGCCAATATTCTCTCCTTGGGTTCTTAACCCCAAAGTGCATAACCTTATACTTCTTTGCATTGAACCCCAGCTGCCACCTCTCTGACCACTCCTCTAGTTTGCTTAGGTCCCCCTGAAGCTGCTTCCATCCCTCCTCTCCATTCATCACTTAAAAATAGGCAGCACACTCCCAGTATTAGTTGGATGGTCGGCGTCTGAGGAGGTGTGCAGAGGGATGTGCCACTAACTGTTTATGCCCCTTGGCACTAACTGTCAGATGTGGGATTTGGGGGGATTGTCGGTGCTGTGGGTGGGTGGCAGTACCATAGGAAGGGCGAGGTGGTGGGGTGGGTGGGGCAGCCTCCCAAGGCACAAGCCTCTGAGGGGAGCAGTCTCAATTCAAAGCTCACCATATTATAAATGCAAAAGTGAGCATGACTGCTTTAAATTTTGTGTTTTTTTTAACTACTTTAACAGTACTTACTACTTGCTGCTAGCAGACCAGCAAGTGTGTGTGTGTGTGTGGGGGGGTCACATGGTGTGCTGCAGCCTCAGCAAGAAGAGTCATGTGGTTACAGTTACTCACAGCCATGCGGGTGACAAGTAAGTAAGCTAAGAGCAGTGCATGCATGCTGCAGTGTTGTTTGGATCGAAAGAAAAAGAGGTGTTGTGTTTCTGTCAGCAACATCATTGATCGATGATGTCATCCTTCTGAGTCAGAAGAGAACTGACTTGTCTATAGTACTCTGTGGTGGTGGTTGGACAAAAATTCAAAAAATGAACTACTGATCATATTAGTATATTAAAAGTTAAAAAGAAGCCAAAGGTTCATTAGGATTTCTGTCTGTTTGGACCTTGGGCTGCCTGACGTGTTCTCCCCAACCCCCTGACTCCATTCTGGCCCCAGTCCTGTCATCGTCCCAACTCCCGAGGCTGGAAGGATTCCTGCCCCTGACTGCTGTTTTCTTTCTATCCTTTCCTGGGTATTATGTGTTGTTTTCTGTCTGGTGGTTGGGTTCCTTCATCCTCGTGACCGCGTCCCATTGTTGGAGTTGCATAATTCCTTACCGTCACCCATGAGATACAACTTAAGTGATTTTAGTATTCCTTTGAAAGTTATGAATTTGCATTTATAAAATAAAAGCCTGCCCTACTGAATCAGCAGCAAGAATTTAGAAGCAAATGCAGCCAGTCACATTATTTTTTCAGGAAATTCCTTAGGCAAGGCAAGGCAAAATTTATTTAAAAGATGCCCAGTCCCGGAGGCTCTGGGCGCCGTACAAATAGATAAATACATATTCAGCAAAATAAATCAATAAAAGAAAACAAAAGAAAATGTTTTCTATAAACATATAAATACTATACGTTTCAAACAGAAACTACCCATAAACAGTAAACTAAGCAATACATTTTCAGCAGCTATAGTTAGAGTGAATCTATAAATGAATAACTCAATCCAGAAATGCCTGAGTGAATAGGAGGGCCTTTAGGCAGGTCTTGAATACCTCCAAGGTAGGGGCCCTCTTCACCCCAGAAGGGAGCGAATTCCACAGGATGGGAGCGGTGCCACTAAAGGCCCTGTCACCAGCCGATTTCAACCTCATCCTGGGAATTGCTAGGGGGCCTCCACAGAAGGAACGGAGGGGGTGAACTGAGAGAGCAGGTACCAGAAGGTCTGACAGATAACCAGGGCCCTGACAATGTAGGGCCTTATAGTTGAGAAGACCCACCTTAAAAAGGATCCTCCACCTGACCGGCAGCCAGTACAGCTCACGAAACACTGGTGTAATATGGCAACATTTTGGCTGCCCAGTAAATAACCTGGCAGCTGCATTCTGCACCAGTTGCAGTCTGCAGAGAGATCCTCCCGGGACCCCAAGGTAGAGCGCATTACAGTAGTCAAGCCTAGATGTAGCTAAGGCATGCATCAAAGTGGGGAGGTCCAGAGGCAGAACGAGGGGCTTTATCCTGGTGACATTCTGAGATAGAAAAAACAGGAGCGGACAGTGGATGATATCTGCACATCCATAGTCAAACTCCTGTCCAGAATAATGCCAAGATTTTGTACCCTAGAGGAGGCCTTCAATGAAACAGATCCCAGAACAAGTCCAGTCTCTGGTTCAGAGGCCATCTTATCACACACTCTGTTCGACGCGACCACCAATACCTCTGCCTTATTGGGGTTCAGTTGCAACCAGCTGAAGGCCATCCAGTCATTTATCTCAACAAGGCAGCTATTTAGCACATCTACCACGTTGGATGTACCTAGGGCAAAGGAAAAGTATAGCTGGGTATCATCAGCATAGCAATGAAAACCCAAGCCGTACTTCCTAATGAACCCTCCAAGGGGTAGCATGTACACTGCGAACAACATTGGGGCTAACACCGATCCCTGGGGTACTCCGCAAGATAAAGGACTAGGGGTGGAAGAGAAATTTCCCATCACAACCTGTTGCCTCCTGTTGGTTAAATAGGACTCAAACCAGCAGAACACAGTGCCAGTGAGCCCACAGAGTTCCCTAAGATGGTCAAGCAACACACAATGATCCACAGTGTCAAATACTGAGGAGAGATCAAGGGGAACAAGAATTGTCTTTTCTCCTCGATCTCTAGGCCTGAGGAAATCATTCTGCACCCAAACAAGCACAGTGTCTGTGCTATGCCTTGCCCGAAACCCTGACTGGAAGTGTTCATACAAGTCATGGGCCATGAGGTGCTCCTCCAACTGAAGCACCACTACCTTCTCCACAACCTTCGCCAAAAAGGGGAGATTGGAGATAGGTCGGTAATTTGCCCTAACCTCCAGGTCCAATGATGGTTTCTTTAGTAGTGCTCTCACCAATGCCTCCTTCAAGACATCAGGGAAGACCCCCTCAGATAAGTAACACCGGACAATCAGAGCAAACACTGGGCTAACAGTGTTGATGCATCTCATCAAGAAATGTGCTGGCACTGGATCCAGTTCGCAAAATGTGTGCTTCAGATTGGTCACTACCCCGATGATCTCACTTACCTCCACTGGTCCAAACTCTCCCAACCAGGCGGAGTGCACCCAGAACACCTCTGGTGACCACTGCCAGCTATGGCAATGCTGACTGGAGGAAGTCCCTGCCAGATACCAGACAGTTTGTCTGAGAAGAACTGAGCAAACTCTTCACAATTAGCATTTGGAAAAAACTTCTTTGGCTGTAGATAAGCAGGACAAAGTAGCCTGTCCACAGTTTGAAAAAGTACATCTGGTTGGTTCTTCCCGGCAGCAATCTCTCTGGACAGGAACACTGCCTTCTTATGGTTCTTTGCCCCCTGGTATGCATTATACTGCATACGCAGGGCCAGTTAGTCCTCCTCCAGGCTGGACTTTATCCAGCAGCGCTCCATTCTCTGACCCTTTCTCTTCATCTCCCTGAGGTCCCAATCAAACCATGGGGACCTCAGGTATCAAGATATGGGTCATACATGGACAGGTGTGAGGGAGTCAATGGCATCAGATAGCACTCTATTATAAGAGCCCACCATGGCACCAAAGCCTCCAGCGCATGTGTTACCCACACTACATAGATCAGCTGCTGCCAAAGAACCTTCCGGGGTCACACCCCTCAAAGAACAGCTCATCATCTCTGTAGGGAGAGGGCATCCGGTGGGATCCCTGGACATGAACTGCACTGTGCAGTGATCGGACCATGCCAATTGATCAATCTTGAGATTATTTATCTCAAGCCCCAGTGAGAACACCAGGTCCAATATGTGGCCGCCCTGGTGAGTTGCGGCAGAAACAACTTGCGACAGGCCCAGTGATGACATAATCTGGAGGAGGTTATGACCAAGCCGAGAAGATTTGTTGTCAGCCCAAACATTGAAGTCCCCCAAGACAATACATCTGGAGGCTTCCAATGTTTCACCGATGATGAATTCGACAACCTCCTGCAGGAAGTTCCCCACTGCCCTGGGGGGGGCGGTAAATAAGGAAAATCTTGCAGGCTGTGCCCAGACCCCCACTGATGGCCACAGATTCAAAAGAACCCAGGGTTCCCACTGGGTGTATGGTGAAGTCCAAGTCAGATCTAAAACAGATGGCTACACCACCGCCCCTACATTCCTCTCTGTGGCAGTGCACCATGGTATACCCGAGATGGACAGCAGCCTCAAAAACAGGGCCAGCATCATCCCCAACCCAGGTCTCTGTGATGCAAGCCAGATTGACTTAGGAAATCAAGTCCGCAATAATTGCGGTCTTGCTCCTGATCGACCTGGCAGTGCATAGCACTGCCCTCAGGAGATTGGTGGGTAAGCAGCCCCACAAGTTACCTGGCCACTCGGTCTGGTGGACTCCCTGGAGACAGGCACCAAACACATCTGGCCTTTCTCTTGTGCCCATTATAATTCAGGGCACCTTCTGGTCCTAATAATCTCAATCCTGCCACTCACCGCTGTGCATGGGGTTCCCCACTGCCCAAGATCGCCTCAGCCCCCCTAACAATATAACAGGGTAAGATACAAATCCCGAACTCCTGATGGTGGGAAAAAAAGGGGAAGAGGAAAGAAAGCGAAAGGAGGGAACAGAAGGGGGGGAATGTAATTGTCCGGTTCATTTGTGAAGTAGCCTATTTGAAGGTAGTCCACATCAGCGATTCATTCAGTCCATATCTTTTAATATGAGTTTTCAGTGTAAATATCCACCATGCTTCTCTCCTTGCCAGTATTTTGCTTCAATCTCCCCTCAAGCTGGTTCATGTATTTTTTCTATCCCACAAAATTTCAATGTAGAAACTTGATGCTGTCTTTCCTTGAAATGTCTTGCTAAGGAGGATTTCTCATCCTCTCTCCTTATGTAGCTCTTGTGTTCCGTTATCCATTGTTTCAAAGGTCTAGTGATTTGCCTTACACTCTTCTCCTTTTTTTCCACCATCAGGAGTTCGGGGTTTGTATCTTACCCTGTTATGTTGCTCAACCTTGGTGCAAAACCTAAGGATGAAGTTACACAGACATCCATTATTTTATATAGTACAATATGGTGGTCAGGCTAGCAAGAATCCTTTTGAAATATTTGACCCTTTACAAGATACAATGACCTCTTAGTATAAATACAGATGTTGTCCCTAGACCATCTTACAGTATTTAGGTAAAGTTGAATGTAGATTTTCTTTTTTAGGCTTTTTTTACAATAACTGACAAGTAGTCAAAAAATTGGGTGTTGAGCTTATATAAGATTTATTATTTTGGTTGACAAAGAGGTAATGTACATATGATATGATTTTGAGCAGGAACCAGTGACCTCCAGGTTGATTTCATTTGAAAAAGTATGACAGTGAAAATACTGTTAACGGTCAGAATACTTATTAGAAATGGTGTGTAAGTTTCTTCTCGTCTTGACCTTTTGCAGGAGGCAGTGACCTCCGAGAATTATTACAATAAAGTGTATAAAGTTAAGGGAGGAGTTCAATAGATTTTGATTTAGGAAGTCACTGGTGGAAACAGATGAGACCCTGCTCAAACTACTATTTTCTCATTCTTTAGATATGAATACATGACAGAGATAATAACATTAATAGTGAGAACTTCAATTTAAAATAATAAGTTAGGTATTTGCTAATGGTCAAAATACTCATCGGAAATAGTGTGGTAGTTATTTTCCCGATTTGACCTTTTGCATAAGGCAGTGACCTCTGAGGAGAATTCATGTTCAAATGCATAGTACTGAAACAATTATTAGTGATAAAAAAATTATCTTAAAACAGTAAGCCTGCTGGTAGGGACAAAGCATACAGGTACCTAGCTACAAGAAAATACCTTTTTAATATGAGTGAACCAAATGATAATATTAGAATAAAGCTCCCACTGAATCTTTGTATCCCAAAGTAATGCACTCCTATGTTGTTGTGGACCTTGTCATGCTTCTCAATCTCCACTTCTAAGAGGTATAACTAAGTTAAACATATATTTAGTCATCCTATATTTGAATGAATTCTATAATGGAAAAGGGGGACTCCCGACTTGACTCCTTGATAGAGCCAGAAGGTGGTTTCAATTTTTGACTGGGCAGAAAAGGGTGCACATGTGGGCGTGATTCCATCATGCTTTGGACGTACTCCCCAGATAGTCTGGCCCCTTCCATGCCTTTTGGAGGAAGTCCAGCTCGAATGGATGTGGTGGCGTTCTATGTAATGGCACGGGATTCATTTTACTAAAAGAAAATGAAACGGACACCTGCTGTCAAGCTGACTCCCGATGGAGTAGAAGCAAGCAAAATGTGTTCCAAATGATTTGTATTATTTATAAAAAGACAAAAATAAGAAAAAACAAAATGCTTATAATGTATTTTTCAAATAGACACTAAAAGCATTTAAAGTGTTTTTTTAACACAAGTCTGCATTGATATATATATATATATAAGAGAACACATAGTGAAGTTTAGAAAATGGCTCATTCAGGCATTTGATGTTAAAATGTATTGTGAGACCTATGAAATGGCTTATGATGTGATATTTGTTTGCAGGGATTCAGTCAGAGAAGTTTTTCTTGTATCCACTGAGCTGAAATCAAGCCGGTGTTGGAATATTTATAGAGGTTTGTTCCCACATAACACTTTTACAAGTTTAAGTTTAAAATTTAAGATTTCTGTTGGAGTAGAAAGAGGACCAGGAACAGGATTATTAATATACAGTATTGTTTTAATTAATTTTTCAGCCTGTATACTGAGCTACTCTGTGGTCTGATGAAGGGACATTGTGGTCCTGAAACGTAACTACTTGGGATAAATGTGAAAGAGAGCTAGAAAAGATTATTCAAGGCTGGTTCTAACCTAAACTGTTTATGAAAATGAAAGCTCTACATGGAATCATATGTGAACTGGAATATTTGTGTTGAAATAATGAAAATAAACTTTTTTTTTAATGAAAGTAAGTTTCCTGCATCTGGAGGTTGAGGGCCACATCTTTTTTCAATAATTTAATTCAGTGGTTCCATTTGCGGTGCCCTCCCCACTCCTTCTACATTTTGAAGAAATAATAAGGGAACCAAGGGAGACATTCAATACTATCAAAAAAATATATGTTCACATATTTTTGCTAATAAATTACTGTAACAATCAGATACACTTATTTAAAAAAAATATTCACACTTACCATGACAGGGTGACACATATGGGAAAAATGTGTTTGGTGTGAAGGAAGAATGGTTGACTCTGGAGCAATGCATGTTGTGTATGACTTTGTATTAGTCCCTTACATTGTATTTATTGTATTTATTTGAACATTTAATTTAGTTTTTGTTAACCGGTCTGGGTAGGTGCACTAGAGAGAAGCTGGCTTTTTTTCAGGCAGAAAAATTGGTGTCCGGGAGAGACACACTGAGCCAAATATTCCAGGTGTGACAGAACTGGGGGTAAAGTGAGGTGGGGTGGTGGTTAAAGGTGTAACCAGGTCACTGTGGATGTTGTGGTTACTACCCTTGCCTTGTGGGCTCAAACAAGGTTCAGGGGCCTGGATTCTTATTTTCCTGAGTGGGGCGTTCATATCCAGATATTTTGTTTAGCATAGTGCCTCCACACCAGATTAGTTTAAGTGGGTGTGGTGTCAGAGTGGTACAAACCCTTTGGATGCAGTACCTCCCCACAGTGTCCCACTACAAATGAAAAGGCCCAGTGTAACCTTAAAATAAACAAAAATGCAATTAATTACTGACTACTAGTAGTACACTCACAAGGCCAAATGTAAACTAACAATGAAAATATTTACTGGGGAATATTCACAAGGGATAGGGGAATTCAATGCAAAACTCTTTTTGGTGATAACACATGAACTGTAAATTCAGGGCAGAAGTTAGTTGCCCGACTAGGGTTGACCTAGTAACACATTTTAAAACATACAAACATATGAAGGGTGCCAGCAGAATAAGACCTTGTTGTCTATCGAGACTGCTTGTATTGCAGAGTCCCTGATGGCAGGTAAGAATTCCAGCAAACCAACCAGTACCCTCCTAATTTCTGGCATGTCCCCTTTTGCCTTTTACCCTGGCCTGTCCCATCCATCTTTGAAATCTTCCACTGTTTCTAGTGATATCACTTCCTCAGGGAGCCCATTCCACCCCCATCCCTATCACCCTATCTGTGATGTAACACCTCCAGTCCTTCCTTTTCAACCTCCCCCCCCCCCGCTTAAGGCAATGTCCCCTCATGCTTTTTCCTCCCACTGTGCCCAAAGAGGCTCTCCTTGTTCACTCTGTTTATGTACTTCAGATACCTAAAGGTCTCTTAGAAACATAGAATTTGATGGCAGATAAGGACCGCTTGGCCCATCCAGTCAGCCCATTTCTCCCTACCTACATTATAACTGCAAACTGTGCCCGATCTATAGCTCTTTCTCCCTACCCCCTTCCTTTCCACTATAATTCCCTTGTGCTTATCCCATGCATTCTTGAACCCCAGCACAATTTTCCCCCACCACTTCTGTTGGAAGGCTATCCCAGGAATCCACCACTCTTTCTGTGAAGAAATACAGCACTTCCTCACACCTCTCCTGAATCTACCCCCTCCAGCTTTATAACATGTCCCCTTGTTTTTGATACCCTTTACTTCAGGAAAATACTCCCCTACTGTACCTTATTTACCCCTGTGAGGCATTTAAAGGTATCTATCATATCTCCCTTCTCCCTCCTCTGTTTCAGAGTGTACATATTGAGGTCCTTTAGGAGAGCCTCATAGGGCTTTTGATGCAGACCCTGCACCATTTTAGTGGCCCTCCTCAGGACCGCATCCACTTTGTCTATGCCCTTCCAGAGATGTGGTCTCCAGAACTGGACACAATACTCTAGGTGGGGTCTTACCAGTGATCTATACAGAGGCAATACCACTTCCCTCTTTCTGCTGGTGATACCCTCCTTATGCACCCCAGCATTCCAATCGCCCTCGCTACTACCTTGTCACAATGCCTGGCCACCTTTAGGTCATCCAATATAATTACCCCCAGCCAGTGAATGGGAAATAGGGCATTTTTTGTTTGAGCCTGTCTTATGGTACTCACATCCTTGTCGCTCACCAATATTCAGAACTCTGGTCATTTTAAGGCAGATGTCTGGAGGTGACTCTGCAGTTTTTTGTGAGGGTAATTCTTGGTTCAAATAGTAAATATTTATTAATAACTCAGTTCAGATTTGCAATTTCAGACTAGGTGACCCTTTCTATTTTCGTATATTTTTTGATTGTTTGCAGTGCCCACTGCCAGTCTTGCCCTTGAAAGCTGGTTAATTAAGCAATAAGGCATGACAGGATGTTGGTTGTACTAGGTTTATCCCATGGTCAGAGGCATTGTAAGGCACATGGTGAAGCTGAGTACCTTCAGCCCCTGACCGTGGGGTAAACGTTGTACAACCAACATCTTTGAAGCACTTTATTGCTTATATAAAATTGGCCCAGAGGCAACTTTTAAAAAACAAACACTCAAAAAGTTTTCAAACCTACAAAAATTATAATATGTTGCTAAATAATATAAAATAGTTCCTCTACGGATGTTTTTCACCTGTCAGTCATCTCTCTGTCTTCATATTCAATACATTGTGTGATTGTTTATCATGGAATGGAAGAATTCAAAGCTCTACATTATTCCGAATGCTGCCCCCCCCCCACACACACATACAGAATGGTAACATGGAATACATGAATTCAGAATTCTTCAGAGTTCCACTGGCAAACACAGGCAGGCAGACAGACAGACAGACAGACAGGCACACATACACACACCCCTCAGCTTTATCTGCTGCCAGTTAAGGAGCAGGGAGTTTTCTGGCAAACTGGTGGGTATAGAAGGAGGATTTTTTGTGGTCATCAAAGAAACACTAGCAATGGAAATCCTTACTAGTACTTGATTTCTAAATTTCTGCATGTGTGTAAGGCGGTGCTCTTGAGTGAACATAACACTAAATTATTTACTTACTTACTTAATTTAATGGACTTTCATTTTTAGGGACGGACTGGAGTGCAGACTCCCACAGCAGACATCAGGGCTGTTCCAGACAGTTCCTAAGGCTACAGTTTTGAGTTGCATAGGCTGGGCAAGAACAGGAAAGTGACTCAGCTCAGTCAGTCTTCTTAAAGGTAAGTCAAGGGGTATTTATATTGTGCATATCGGCGATTGTCTTCACATCGCATTTACTGGTAATCTGATTCTCTGGGGAGAGGCGATGGTGGAGAGAAAGGTTTTGCTGTTTGCTTGTAGTCGCTTAATTTGAGACCTGAAGGTCACGGGAATGGGGGTTGGCTTTTCTGAAAAAAAATGTAAGAGTTATTTTATATCACTAAAGCAGTGCTGCTAGTCACTCACTGAGGGAGGGGGGAGGTAGTGTTTTGTTTTAAGCTGTCTAAGTCTGTGATATTACTGGGACAGAGATGGGGCAGTCTGTAAAGATCCATAATTCAGCTGCATCTGCCCCTGAAGGGCACCCTGCCCTGGAACATGCTGCAGCCATGTTTCAAGTAGTAAGGACTTGAAGCCCCTGCCCCTGAAGGGCACCCTGCCCTGGAGCGCGCTGCAGCCGTGTTTCAAGTAGTAAGGACTTGAAGCCCTTGCCCCTGAAGGGTACCCTGCCTTGGAGTGCGCTGCAGCCGTGTTTCAAGAAGAAAGAACTTGAAGCCCCTGCCCCTGAAGGGCACCCTGCCCTGGAGCGCGCTGCAGCCGTGTTTCAAGTAGTAAGGACTTGAAGGTAATTGTTTCTGCTGGCGGAGCACTCGTTTGGCGTTTCAAATCTTGGCGCCTTTTTTTCTGTGACTACTACCGCGGGGGGATTTCTGCATAGGTTTCAGGACTCACCTCTGCATCTCGGGGACTCAAGAAGGGACGCCTTTCGATCAGAGGACTCCCAGATTGTTGGGGCAGCTCTGATAACTAATTAAGAGACTCTATATTTAACCATCTACTTAAGAAAGTTACACTGTTAAATGCTTTACCTCAGCCCTGTTAACCTGCCTACAAATACCTCCTAGTCAGAACTGTTGTGATGCGGGCTATAATTGTTTCTTTTCTACCTTAGCCTATGTAATTACAAACCGTAGCCCAGTTAGTTTTGACTTGTGCTGCAAAGGTACTGTTTTAAACGACTGTAGCTTGATATTATTTCGCTAAAGTAACCCAAATGTGAAATACTGCTTTTCTCATCATTTCTTTCCCTGTGCTCCTCTCTCTCCCCCCGCCCTCTTACTCACCCACTCACTCACACCTCTCCTCTCTGCTCCCTCCTCTAATAGCCTTCTCCAATTACAACCGACCCCTGTAGCCTCAGACCCTATTTAACTGCTGGATTTTTCTCCTTTCTCCTAGCCCCTGACCCTGAAGGGCACCCTGCCCTGGAGCGCGCTGCAGCTGTGTTTCAAGTTGTAAGAACTTGAAGGTAATTGTTTCTGCTGGCGGAACACTCGTTTGGCATTTCAAATCTTGCCTTTTTCTGCGACTGCTACCGCGGGGGGATTTCTGCATAGGTTTCGGGAGTCACCTCCGCATCTCAGGGACTCAAGAAGGGATGCCTTTCAATCAGAGGATCTCCCGCAGCCGCCATGCGTGGCTGCCCCCACCAGCCCCCACCACCCCCACCCTTGTCCGGCATTACTTATATAGTGTCAGAATTCTGATGCCACGCCCAGTGGGAGTGTAATTCTAACTATCTCCCTACTTTCTCATTCGCACTTTATATCTCTTTACCACTAGAGGGCATCTACAGTCCTAACAACCCTGCTTATCTATCCTGTTTCTCAGCCTTTATTTTTCTGGCTGTTTTTAGTTGGGCTCTACTCAAAATCTTACTACTGGCCTCTCCTGCTCACTGCAACATACCTACATAAAATGCCCTCCCTGCACTCATATCCCTGGGCACTTGACCTAGGTGTACTACTGCTACAAGCCTCACTTCTTGTTACCATTATGTGGATCCCGATGGTTAGTAGCCCTCTCTCCCCAAATGGTCACTACCATCACCCCAAAGACTATACTTTCTCAAATATGCTTATCCTGGCTCATATGCCACCAGCCACCTCACCACTTTTAGTCCCAAATCGGATCATTTACTATGTTATCTCTCTACTACAAGATCGCTTCCCGCATTGTTCCCTCTACTTACCACATTTACTCACTGTAAACTGTGGTACTTGCTCCTCTTGGCACTACTATTAGCTGGTGATATTGAGCTGAATCCAGGACCCGGATGTAATATTCCCATCTCTGACACCTACTGGATTAATGCCAAGGATCTGCGCATTGTTCATATGAATATCAGAAGCTTTCCCCATAATATAACGGAACTTGAGGCCTGGGTCACCCAATATAATCCTGATATTCTTTGTTTGACAGAGACCTGGCTCAAGCCCTCTACACCTGATCATTTATGCCGGCTGCCAAACTACAAAATGATAAGACAAGATAGGTCCTCATCTAAACGTGGGGGTGGGGTTGCAATCCTATATAAACCCTACCTCTCATTACACCGGAATATCTCCCTCACTCTCTCACACTGTGAAGCTATTCATGCTACTCTCCAACTTGGATCTAAGTGGCTACACATTGTATGTGCTTACAACCCTCCTAGGTGTGGCACCCCAGGTTTAGTTGAACTCCTCTCCCAGGTGAGCCTAGCTATTGGACATAATGAAGTCCTCATCCTTGGGGACCTAAATCTAAACTGGTTAGGTTATACCTACCAATACCTCCATACTATTGTTCAAGACTATGACCTCCATCAACTGATCAGTGACCCTACCAGGATCATGGCCCCACCCTCCCGATCCAGTTCCTTACTTGACTGGGCCCTCACAAACCATCTTGACCACATTGTCTCAGCTGGTACCTTTGCTGACTCAATTAGTGACCATTCCCCAGCTTTTTGCACCTGGCGTGCTGCCAGACAATCATCTCCCCTCCGAAATTAATCACCTTTCGTAACATGGCTAACTTTAATCCGACACAGTTCCTGCACGATTTCTCACTCATTGACTGGTCACCTATCTTTACCTCTCCTAATGCTCAATCTGCCTTAGACTACTTCCTTGAAAAATTTGTTGGTTCTCAGGACCTTCATGTGCTTCATGTCACTCGCCGTATCAGAGGCACATGAACTAAGTGGCTAACCAAGGATCTCCTGGCTCAGCTTCGAAACAGGGACAAAAGCTGGCATTGTTTCAAGGCCTCAGGACTGCCAGCAGATTACAGTCACTACAGGGCTTTGAGAAACTCCTGTAAAAGAAACATCCGTCTAGCAAAAAGCTCTTTCTGTAAAGCTTCACTTATTAATGCTGGAGGAGATTTGCGTAAATTTTGGTCTGTCATCAAAACTCTTCTTGGTTCTGATAAACCTTCCACCTCCAATGATATACTGCTGAATGGTGTACACTTTAACAACCCTGTGACCATTGCCAACTCTTTCAACCATCATTTCTTGGATCTGTCACGCTACTTAGCCTCCTTCCCCCTTAGCCTCCTGGCATCCTCTCCTGTGGCCAAGGTTCCGTTGCTCTCCCGTCCACTTTTCAGGTTCTGGACCATCACTAAATCTGAAGTCCTAAAGCTGCTGCTGACTATCCCTGACAATACTAGCCCTGGTGCTGATAGTCTTGAACCTAGGCTTCTGAAAGCTGCTGCCCCACTCATAGCCTTTCCCCTAACTAAAATCTTCAGCCTGTCGCTATGTCATGGTGTAGTTCCTAATGTTTGGAAGATAGCTAGGATAACACCAATCCTAAAGAAAGGTGATCCTAAAGAGATGGTCGATTACCGGCCTATTGCCATTCTCTTGGTGCTCAATAAAATTTTTGAAAAACTAGTTGCAAGGCAAACTATAGAATACCTCCTTAAACACAACCTCCTCTCCGGATCCCAGCATGGATTTTGCAAAGGCCATAGTACTTCCACTGCCCTTCTGAAACTTACTAATGATATTTACACAGCCATGGACTCCGGTCTCTTGACAGGTACCACTTTCATTGATCTCACCAAGGCTTTTGACCTTGTTGATCACACCCTTCTCCTTACAAAGCTTACCTCCCTTGGGTTTTCAGCTGAATCAGTGAACTGGTTTCGTAGTTATCTATCTAATCGACAGCAGGCTGTCGCTTTTAACTCAGCCCTGTCAGACCTATCTTACATACAAGCTGGTGTCCTATAGGGATCCATACTTGGCCCACTGCTCTTCTCGATCTTCATAAACAACCTCCCTCAACAAGTGTCTACTTGCTCTACCTTGCTCTATGCAGATGACCTTGTACTCTGCCAAAGTGCCAGTAATGTATCGGACTTAACTAACTCTCTATCTCTAGAGTTCCAAAACATACAATCCTGGCTTACTGCAAACCGTCTTGTTCTCAATTAAATGAAAACTCAGGCAATGCTCTTTGGCTCTCTAGCTAAACTAAAAGTAAATCGGAACTCCTTCAAAAATATCCTGTTCTGACAATTCCCTGTTAGTCAACACCTCATCCTTTAGATACCTTGGTATTCTTCTTGATGAATCCTTGGCCTTTGATCTCCACATCACTACAACTTGCAAATCAGTCAATGCTAAGATCAGAGGAGCCTACCACACTAACTATGCCCTTACCCCATCAGCTAGGCTTGCCGTGGCACAAGACCTTCTTCTCCTCCCATCCTTGGCTTATGGCTCTGTCATCTGTCTAGGTGCAACTAAGACCTCCCTCCATGCATGGGACACTACATATAATAACATTTGCCGTTATGCTTCTGCCTCTCCTCAGCTCAAACATCACTGTCTGCTCTATGCGGACCTAGAATGGCCTAGTCCTGTGGCCCATCGCCTCCTATCTTAGGTGCCTTAATTGACAGAACGATAAGAGCAGGCCTCCTTCAATCTCTTGCTTTGCTACTACATCCTTAAACCCCTTCCTATGGTCTCCGTTCAGTTGACCAGACACTTCTGTACATCCTTAGATGTAGGACCTCAATGGGTACATGAGCTTTCTCCCATGCTGCCCCTAAATATTGGAATACTATCCCTCAAGCTATTTGTCTTGCCCCTACGCATACTTGTTTTAAGAAGCTCCACCGTCAACACCTACTCACAGTAAGTCCCTGTACCTGTTTCCAGCCACTATAAACCAATACCCTGCTCTGCCTGCCCTTTTCCTACTTCCACCCTACCTGTTATACTCCCCAATCTACCCTCTTCTACTCTACCCCCTCCACTCCGCCTCCCCCAGTCACTGTTGTATCTCAGACTTGCTAACTGGCTTCTTGCTAATGACCTACAGGAATCTCTTAACCTGTGTTGCACTTATCTCATTCTTCTCAATGATCCTGTTATCCATGTTTTCTACTACCTACTTTGCTTGATCATGTATTTTTATAGTCTTATTAGTGTCTGAGATGTTTTGTACTCTCCTGGCTTACTCTTTACTGTATGGTTTATGTGTGCTGCATCACACTGATGTTGTTGTTTCGTATTTCATTTGTACCCTCCCGGGTTGTACCTGAAAATAGGCATTCCTATGTCTAGTGTACCCACCCGGTCAACAAAAGCAAATAAATAAATAAATCTAGTCTTGGCGGGGGGGGGGGATCATGTGGTGGAGAGAAGGCTGGAATTTGCTTTTGCTGCTTTGTTTGTAGTGGCTTAAGTTGAGACGAAACCTGAAGATGGGGGATTTTATCTTTGTGCATACTGCTGCTGCAATTGAGAAATTCTGATAGGAATATCCCACTGACGCTCCGGGGGGGGATTAGAGTTGAATTGTGATTTTAATTGTTCACAGGCTTTGCCTAAATGCCACATGTGTATGGCATCATGTATGGCCGTGGCATTTAGGCACAGTCTGTGAAAACAGAGTCAGGTATGGGAGATATAGAGAATACTGGATGAGCAACTATGCACAACCAGTGTGTTCTGCCACAGAGGGGTTCTGATTCTTTCTGACCTCGAGCGTGGGAATCAGAACCCTAAGGTGGCAGGACAAGCTGAGTAGGCTTCAAGCGTGCTCATCCTGTATTTTTTATAGTGTATAGTATTATGTGAAATATGTCCATTGTCTTTTTATCTCTTTCACAATGAAACTGACTTATACAGTCTCTAGAGGTTTTACAATGCTGCCATTCTACAGAATGGTACAATCACATTCCATGACCTTTGAACTGTGGTACAATAGCATTTTGAAAAGGATGGATTTTTATATAGAACATATAAAATAGTGGATGGGTGGCCATCCACAACAAGGCTGTGTTTCCATCGAGGGAGTTGATGACATCATAGAGACCTCAAGAGTGAAGTTCGAAAGGTCTTGCTGATGTTATCAACTCCCAAGATTGAAACACAGCCTATTTTATATAGTATATGGTTTCTGTTTCTTGTGTTTTTTTCTTTTTGTTATGTTGCTAGTACAGTCTACATAATCTGGTACTGTTCCCACTCTGGTGGCTCCTGCTTGTCCCCGCTTGCACTCGCTCTGGCTTCTCCCCTCTCCCGCTGACTCTGGCTTTTCCTTACTCCCACTCACTCTGTTTCACTCTTGGTTTCTTTTTAAATATGAATTAAAAAAAAAACAATGAACTTTTGTGACACAAAGCCATGTGAGGATCTTCATGACAAAAGTAGGAGAGTTCGACGCTCAGCGCTCGCTTAATTATGCCACCATGTTAATGCTAATTTTTATGTCAGAGCCAGTGGAGTGAGCCAATCAGGTGACAGGACAAGGTTGAAAAGTTGTACTATCAATGTGATGTCAGAACAATAGTACAACAACTTTTTTGACCTTTAAACTGTCCCACAATAAGATTTTAAAAGCAACTGATTTCCAGCCACAATAAGCCCTAACCATATACTATAATGCTCTACTATACACTAGTTAGAGCTAATAATTTACATACATAAGGACACAGTGCAGGAAGGGGCAGTGGCATGTCATGATGTCACATTCTGAATGACTAATGTGGGCTTGTGGCCTGGGGGAATAAACAGTTTTTATAAAATGTCTGTGGGTGAGTCGGACTTAGCCAGTTAAGACTGGCTGCCCGGGAAAGGATAAGTCTTTTAAATGTGGAAGTGGAAAATGAATGTCTCCGTAATAGAGAATACAGTATCTACTTTAAAAAAAAAAGTCTTGGTGTTTCCCGACTCCTTGGTATGTTGTTTTGTTCTTTGTTGTATATTAAAGGCTACTCTTTGGCCCATCACACCTCTTTACATAAATAGAACTCTGTTTGTGGAGGACTACTACACTGTTGAACCATTCAGCTTTTTTAGAACTGCTTTACATGTGGGGATGGGGAGAGGGAATTGTTTGTTTATGGTTGCGTGTGTGTGTGTGTGTGCGCGTGCTGAGGAAATTGTTTGTTTATGGTCATGTGTGTGTGATTGTGCGAGACAGTAAGTGGGTCCTGGCACTCGGCACCACCACGCAGTTTGAGATGTTCAGTGTTTTGATCTGATTTAATGCAGATAGATCAGAAATAACTAGCACTGCTGTCACCCCGAGGTCTTACTTGCAAATCAAACAGGCAATTGGGCAGTCAGTCAGGGATGCTCAGCAATTAAGTACACCTATACTACACTATCTCTTCAGTGTTTTTTAAATGAAGGTTTGTTTTTTGAATATGCCATCGAATAAACCATCAGGGGCAGAGTATAGAAAATTGAGGAAAGCCAGAGAAGAAGAAAATAGAAAACTCTCCCAGCAGTGGCATAATTGGCTTACCGAGTCTAAGGAGCAGGAGCCAAGTTTAGAGACACAGTCAGCAACAACACCCATCAATGACAGCGGTGAGCCTACTGAGATGAGTTTTGACCCAACAACAGACATCAACAAGCCCAAGGTCAACATATGGTGACACTGATCGTGCTGATGTTGAGGGCAATATTGGAGAAAAAGAAGATTATCAGCCGTCAGCGAGCAACATTAGCAAAGATACAGAAGGTACTGCATTAGGAAGTAATGCAAATGCTGTTAGCGGTTCAGAACACCAACTTAATTTCAACAACCTGACGTCATGGCCCAGCAAGAGTGACAGACTTAGACATTGCTTGATGAAGCATGGCCATGAACAAATGAAGGATGCTGATTTTACTTTGTCAGGCAGGTGCTTTTATTGTGATTGGTTCACCAAAATTCTTCCTAATGGAGAAACTGTGGAAAGCACATAGCTAAAGCATAATGAGACCAAGAAGTCTATCTATTGTTTCCTGTGCATGCTGTTGCAAAGAGATCATCCACTACACCAAGTCTGGGAAATCCAAAGTAAGATTTTGCCACTGGAGGCATTTAAATCCAAGAATACCAGGTCACAAGAACTCACATAAACACAGCAAAACTTACATAAACACAGCAAAACTTACTTAATTTGGAAAAATTTTGAAATGCGTTTGAAGATAGGGGACACAATAGATGATCAGCTGCAAAAGTCAATTTCCTCTGAAAAAGAAAAGTGGGGTAGCATTCTTAAAATTATTCTTGATGCTATGCTATTCTGTGCCAAGAATAACTTGGGTCTCAGAGGGTCAACTGATGTGATTGGACACATACATTCTGGAATTTTTCTGAATTTGCTAGATCTGATAAGCCTCTTTAATCTGGAGCTTGCAGGGCACATTGATAACCATAAGAAGGGATCCACTATCTATTTTTCTCCTACAATTCAGAACAAGTTTATTGACTTATGGGCTTCTCCTGTGAGGCATGAAATAATCTCTAACATTAAGAAGGGAAAATATATCTCAGTTTTGTTTGACTGTATGCCAGACGTGGTTCATAAGGCACAAATGTGTCATATCCTTTGGTACGTAAGGATAGAGGATGATGACTGCAGTACTGAGGAAAGTCTGATCGATTTCACCAACACAAGTGAAAAGACGGGAAGTGGGTTGGCTGCAGAGATTGAAAATAAATTGTGTGATGATGGTCTAAATATAGCTGACTGCCATGGCGAGGGTTATGATAATGGTGCTAATATGGCTGGCAAGTACCATGGGGTGCAAGCCCCAGACAGCACGAGTGAATGAACTCATTAGATTTGTTCCATGCACAGCTCATTCTCTAAATTTAGTTGGGGTCCATATTGCAATTGTATCAGTGGACATGGTATCATTTTTCAGTATCGTGCAGAGACTTTAAATGCTTTGCTGATTCAACAAGTTGCTGGGAGGTGCTGACAAAAGCAGTAAAAGTCATTTTGAAGGGCCACACTGAAACATGATGGTCATCAAAGTTCTGAGCAGTTCACTCCCTTCGTCTTCAAATACCTGATGTCTTACAGGTATTATACCAAATAACGGAAGATGCCACCAATGATGACACAGCATCAACAGCTCAGAGCCTAATCAAGCATATTGATTTAAAATTTCTTTGCACTTTAGCAATGTGGGACAAAATACTAAATGTTGTATGTGTGAACCAACTTTTGCAAGTCAAGGGATTGTCTGTTGATAGCGCCTTGAAGCATATCAGGGGACTAAAGAATGCACTGCGGGACATGCGGGATGCCAGAATAAATGACACTGTAAAAGATGCAAGAGAACTTGCTGAACAGATGTCGCTGAATGCAGAGTTCATCTGAAAAAGAAAAAGAAAAAGAAAGGTGAAAAGAATGGCCTTCGAGAATGTTGAAGATGAAGGGCACTTGTTTTCTGCTGAGCAGGTTTTCAAAATGCATTTCAACAACGTTCTTGACACTCATTTCCCAGACTCAATGGAGGTATGAGACATTGTCTGAAGTTGCTGCTGACTTTAACGTCCTCATAGGGCAGTCTTTCTCTCAGCAATGCCAGTTAACTATTTAAAGAAATGTACGGCTGATCTGGCACTGAAGTATTCAAAGGATCTAGATGCTTGTGAGAGAGTATCTGATGTAGAGAGCTTCAAATTCCAGGCAGCTTCAGTACGGCCAGATTTTTTGAATGCCACACCACTCAGCTTGGTGAAGCTCATTCACAAATGGTCTTTGAGGTCTTCCTATCCAAACATCAAAATTGCTTTCTGAATATTTTTGATGCTACCTGTGACCGTTGCTTCTTGTAAGTGTAGTTTCAGCAAACCGAAGCTGATCAAGACCTATCTGAGATCATCTATGGGGCAAGAAAGGCTGTCAAATCTCTCTGTACTATCTATTAAAAATGCTGTAGCCAGTACCATTAACTTCTACAGAGTCATTGACAAATTTGCCTCTCTGAAGGCAAGAATGGTTCACACATAGGCTATATGAGTGTAAAATGAGTAAGCTATATCTCTGGTGGACATGTGAATAAAATGTATTGCTTGAAAATATATAGACTCACCCCTTGTCAGCATCCAGCATGGATAATCAGTCACATTCCAAGGTTTCATCATGTTTGTTACCGGCAGGCAACATATCTGCTAGGACCTTTTGGCCGCAGCTAAAATAAAGGGTCCCCTACATGATGGCACTACTTTCTATTTGCCCCTTTGACTTTGATTCATACAGCTGTTTTGCTGTACTGTTTTTCAAGTTAGCGGTTCCCTCCTGATTGCCTTGAGGGTTTCAGTTTGGTAGTCAGTGGGCTATGCTATGGGTGGGGAGTTTATTCATTCAGTTCCATATCTTGTATTACTGTGTTATATAGATTGTTCAGTGCTGTTATTTTCTATACTACTTTGAAAATGTTTACTATTTTTATGCTTGCTTGCATGCATGTGCAAGAAACATAGTGCCATCATCTGAGTTTTTGGAGGTGTGGCACCCTGTCTTCCAATGCAGTCACTGTGTTTGAAGGTGCAACCACAGTTCCCCAATGAATGCTTTAGTTGTCTATGACAGCAGTTGAAAATGCAGTGCCGTACAGTTCAAAGGGAGAGCTACGCTTCAGTGAGCAGCAATAAGATATCACCTGCTCATGCATGCTCCCCCCCACACATGCATATTGTGTGCTCATGCTTGGGCCCCCCCCACACACACTGTGTAGCTGACGGGGGTGCCCAATCCCCCATTGGCTTTGCTGCACTCCCCCCCAACAGAGTTCCAGGTGCCACGCTGGGAGCCCACCTCATCATGGCAGCAGTCTGTAGTCCACGGGGTGCCCAATCCCCATTGGCTCCACTGCCCCCCCAAAACAGACTATCGGGTGCCACGCTGGGAGCCCACCCCAGTGTGGCAAATGTCCCATGTTGTCCATGGAAAAAAAAAAAAACCTGAAAGAAAAAACCTTCCCTCGCTGACTGTCCTGACCCCTGCTCCCCCCACCCGCACCCATCCTCTGTGCATCCTGCCTCCCCACACCCACACCTCACCCCATACTTACCTCTGGAGGCCGGCACGATGATCTTCGGTGGACCAGGAACACATCTGCACTCTTCAAAGCCGACCGCGAACTGAGGAAATGCCGGTAAGCTGTATAATGTAATAAATAGGGTTTTTTCAACTTTGGTGCATATTTTGGGCATTTTTGGGGAATTTTTTGACCAAATTTTCAACATGGGGTTTTTAGGACCCCACCTCCTGAATTCTGTCACTGTCATTTTGTTAATTGGGCCCAAAAGGTGATTTCACGGTCACTGTGCGTAACCACCTTTCGGGGCCAGTTTACAAAATGAGTGTCACAATTCATGAGGCAGGCCCCCAAAAACCCTATGTTGAAAATTTGGTAAAATAATTCCCCAAAATGACTGTTTTACAAGCATGTGTTGCGCTGTTCCAATGCACGCTCATAAGTTTGCAAATTTTCAATATTTTCACTCCAGATTTTCAACATTGCCATTTTACCACACCTCTTTATGAGCAGTATAGCTGTCATTTTTCACATCTCGCCCAAAACGTGTTTCCACCCATATAGCGCACAATGGTGCAGTCGGTGTGCGAAATCAATGTTCAAAAATCCCTGTGTTAACAACCTGCTGTAAAAAATCCCCACACTAATTGCATTACAGGTGTGCGTTGCACATTTTCTATGCACGTTCGTGACTTCACCAGTTTTTTTAATATTTTCACTGAAGAATTTCAACATTGCCATTTTTTGCACCTCACCATGAACAGTACAGCTGCCATTTTTCACATCCTGTTTGAAATGTGTTTTCGCACCTGTGGTGCCAAATGGCATAGTCAGTGTGTGAAATTGCCACTATTCATAAGGTGGTGATCACAAGAAACCCATGTTGAAAATTTGGAGTGAAAATGCCAATGAACGCCTGAGGCGTTAGGGTTTCCGACCCTAACGCCCCACCCTGCAAAGGTTGACAGGCATCGGGGTGTGACTTGGGCTTCTCGCCTGTAATGCTCACACCATTCCACACCCTGCAGCTAGTGAGAGGCATTGAGGTGTGCCTTGGACTCTTCGGCCCCAAAGTTCACCCCATTCTCCTATACAGGACCCATCTCACCATATTTTCTGATGGAATGGGGTGAGCATAAGGGCCAAAGACCCCAAGGGACACCGTGACACTTGTCAGTGTCTGAAGGGTAGGGTGTGGTGAAATGGCATAGCCGTTATGCCTGACGACCCAAAGGCACACCCCAATGCCTGTCAGTCTCTGCAGGGTGGTGGTGGAGTTGGCTTCAGTTTAATACTTCACTGCCATTCCTATTATGCAGCTCTCTAACTCCTACACTACCAATGCCAATGCCAGCAAGCAAACATTCGACATTGACAAATGCTTGTTCTTAATTGCATTATGTTGGACAGTTATGTACATCCCTTCTGCAGGACTCACTTTGGCATATTCTCTTAAAAATACAGGACAGACTGTTTTGTGGTCTTTCATGGATTATAAAATGCCATTATGGCTGTGTCGTTCCTTAAGGATGCTACTGCTAGGCACCCAGGAGGATTCTTTCTTTTGAACTTTTCAGACATATTTTAACTGTGAGCATGCTGCATTGGCCTTTATGGGACTGGATTTCTTTCAAGTTTAAAGTATTATTATCTGCCACCACCACCAATGTTGTAACGTGGGGAAACCAATTTAGAATCAATCCTATCATGATATTTCTTATCTGCATACTAAGCTACGCACTAAGGTCCTGTTTACTTGTGTTTTGCAATGTGAAACTGAATAAACATAACTAACCCCCCTCAAACAAATATATATACTGTATATAATTTTTTTTTATTTGTTTTATCCCTACTGATTTCCCACATGCAACAAAATTTTCATTTCTGTACAGGATGGGCTGGTGTGTGTGTGTGTGTGTGTACAAAATGTGTGGCTTGCCCTGGGTGCCAAAATGCCTTGCTATGGTGCTGGTAGGTGGGGGAACCACCTGCCACCAGTGATGCAGCTGGAGTACTGGGTTCGGGGATTGTGTGGACCGGGGCACCTGTGTGTGTGTGCGCAGGGGGATGTCTTGTTCAAGACTGGGGACGGGGCAGACCTGTGTGGGGATGGGGCAGACATGTGCTGGGGTAGAATATGCTGTGAAACTATGGGGAGAGCAAAGCAGAGAACAGGCAGAGACACCAGGAGGAAGGAGCTGCTGTTATTATAACTAAACTTCTCTACTGGGACTATATTGCCCTCCTTCCCACCCTAAACCAGTTTTAGTTTTATAGGCACAAGATTTGACTGACAACAGGAACTTCCTGTTTGGGAGCAGGAAGTGAGTGATCACAGAGTCACCAAAGACTCACCATCCTAGAAGGAAGAGTAGCTTTTCATTCCCCCCCCCAGCTGCTGGAGGTCTGACTCTGAGCAGGGCCGGCGTTAGGCACCCACCAAACCACGGCTGTGGGAGGCCCCCAAAATTTAGCAAGTCTGGCAGTGGGCCCCAGCACACAGCATACCACCTTGCTTCAGTCTCACGCCACACCAGATGACCCCTCCACAGTCAGCATCAACAGCATAGTTAATACATTTTCCTCTGCCTGTTCAACACAGCTGAGCAAGCAAGCAACATACCTTGGCTTTAATTAATCCTCCTTGTCCTCTTGGCTCCCCAAATTTTCCATCACCATCACAGTGTAATGTCTGGGGCCCTGCAGCCAATTTCTGGCTCTTTCATTAGTTGTCCCCCTCCCAAAGTGGTTGGTTCGCAACACTGTTTCATTGCTGTGTTGTTGCGAACACGTACTTGTGACAGACTGTCCCATTTCCCCGAACAATGAACGTCGAACCAAGCGGTTCATGACCAGTGACCATGCCACCTCCTACGACATGTTTCTTTGTTAACCCATGTCCCCCAATTGTGGTGCACAGTAAAATACGTGCTGACGTCAGGAGTTGCTGTGTTGGAACCAATCACAGGGCCCCATTTGGTCCATTCCTGTTATTGCACCTCCTTCAACGCGGACCTGAACATTTCTGTCCCCCCTCAGGTCCACAGGCTCAGCTGCAGCATAAAAATGGTCCCTCCAGCGCTCTTGGAACTATTCAGCTGAGGACCAGTTCCAGAGCATCGGAGACAAATTTTTTGTTGCATTTGCTATCCAGACAGCCAGTGTGGAGGAGAGAGAACCACCACCCACTGCAGCCAGCAGCCAGACAGACCTTCTCTACCTGCTGCTGCTGCTTCTGCTAGTGCTGCTTGCTGAGAACAACTATAATTCATTTATTTTATTACAAAAAGAGCTCAGCAGCTGCAAATTCAGCAATTCAGTGAACATTACCAAACCAGTGCAGTGCATGGAGTGGCGGAGAGAGCCAGAGGAGCAGGATTACACCACTCAGAGACCAGTGCCTTGCCTGCCTTCGCTTCTTTTAGCCAGGTAATGAATAACAAAGATGGGCTGGGAGATGAGATCAGGAGATGGTCTGGACCATAATACACAGTTAGTAACTGACTGTGTCATCATGTGCATCTGTTGTCACTCAGAGACCAGTGCCTTGCCTGCCTTCGCTTCTTTTCGGTAGGTAATGAATAACAAAGATGGGCTGGGAGATGAGATCAGGAGATGGTCTGGACCATAATTTGGACTCAAATAAATGTTTGTTTAGAGTAGCCTGCCTCTGACAACATACCCATAATGACACAGTTAGTAACTGACTGTGTCATCATGTGTATCTGTTGTCACTCAGAGGCTATTCTAAACAAACATTTATTTCAGTCCAAATTATAGTCAGGTACATATAGTATACTAGTGGGAGTCAAGAGAAGATCAGACTGCATAGATAGAGAGCAGCAGAGCTAGAAAAATTAATAACAGCTAGAGCCGGAGGATAATTTTTTTGCAGTTATATTATACATTATTATAAATGTATTTCTAGACTAGTATTAAATGTAAAGGGCTTGTTTCTAGGCTTCCACATGTAATTAGCACCTAAGTACGCATTAGTATTTTAATGTAAAATAGAGTCAGTGTGTAAAGATAATCGGTTGGGGGTCCAGTCTATGGGGCCCCTATTATGAAGTTTGCTGGGGGCCCCCAAAATCCTAAAACCGGCTCTGATGGAAAGTGGTGCTAAGGGGCTACTGCTCTTTATGCAAATGAGTAAATAATGGCCATGCAAATGGTCATGTAACACCTTACATGCCTGATGGGCTCCTTCGCATTATCTGGCTGAATATAGATGATAGGGATCTTTGCGTTATCCCATTTTGGACAGCACTGTTCTCTGTGGGCTATATACAACACCGGTCTGTGTCAGGCGGTGCAGTTTCATTTAGTGCTGCACTGTCATGGCCCGATATTTAGTCAGACAGTACAAATTGTTATCCATCTGAATATCACATCAGCCAGAAGAGTAGAGGGGCAAGTGCAGTGCAAAAGTACCGTTTTCTAGAGATCAGATGCCATGTTGAAAATTTGGGGTCAGAATATTAGAAAACAAAAAAGTTATAAAGGAACACTGAATTTTTTTGAACATTCACTAATAACTTTGTTATTTTCAGTATTATGATGGTAAATTTCCTCCATTTATTGTTGTAACAGCGGCACTATTACAGTGACACTGTTACAGCGACACCAACCCGTCAACACCCCCAGTGTCGACCGGGTTGTTGGAGTAGTGACCATGTCATTGACTCCAGAGTTTGGCCTCTCTCCCCTGACATCTTCTCCTCCCCTCCATAGTTGGAATCTATAAGTCTGGCAGGGTGAGGGGGCAGAGTTGGTGTGATCCCCGATCGGGGTTAGGACCTGGTGGTGTCAGGGATGTTGACGACCATGTTTCACTGTGGGGGAGGTTGGCACTATTCTTGTTGCTGTGGCATGGTGGAACCAATTCCCCCACCCTAAAAAAAAAATGGAGGAAGACTACTTTTTAAAGCATAATAATATATATGCAACTTTAAATAAAGCTTCTAAATAATTTTCATTTTTAAACTCATGCTTTTGTGACTGAGTAGTTTTAATATTGCTGTTTTCTATATGATAAGTGCAGTAAGACATTCCATGTTTGGGTAGTAATGTGATTACTGCATTTCCAGTGGCAATAAGGCACTCTGTATAAGGCCTCATGCCTCATTACACCGCAGGGTATGTGGCAATCACACTGCTCTTAGTCAGAGTGCAGTAGAATGAATCAGGGAAGGTTACTGGTTTCACAAATTTTGAATGTTTATCTCTGACAAGCCTCATACAGTCAGGGCCGGCGTTAGGCACCCGCAAATCCTGCGGCCACAGAGGGCCCCCAAATGTAGCGGGCCGCAGGCGGCACATGTTGCGGGTCTGATGGGCACCAGCAGCAACCCATTAACCAGTCCAGCAGCATACTTTTTTGTCTGGCCCACCCGACTCCCTGCCTGGATCACCACACCATCCTATAAGAAAATAAAATACTGGCCCCCCCCACTGGATCAACATAGCTGAGCAGCATTAGTACCTGGCAAGCCCCTGTGCTCCTCGCTGACTGCACTAGTGAATTTTCTCCAGCTCTGCTCCAGCTCCCCATCAACAACATGTGATGTCCTTGTCCAGTTGCCCTTTCGTGTGGTTTATACTGTGAAACTTTGGATTTGTTGCTGCCAGCTTCCCATTGTGCCTGAAAATCAGGCCCCGATTTCCCCGAAGGAACGCCAAACCACACCATGTGGTCCACACCACCATCCTGCCTTCAATTCTATCCCCAGGCAGCTTTGTTTCATGTTCCCCATGTTCCTTTATTGTGCTGCACAAAACATGCTGACATGGGAGGAGGTGCTGTGCTGGAACCAATCATAGGGCTCCAATAGGTTCGTTGCTGTTTATTGCACCTCCTCCAACTCAAACTTGAAAATTTCTGGCCCACCCCAGGTCCATGTCTGCACCATATGTATGGGGAGATGGGAGTCTGGAGAGGTAGATAGCAGCAGAGCAAAGGTAAAAAAATATATTGCTGCAGCTGGAGAGGAGCATTTTGTGCAATTATATTATTTGTAGTATTGCTATTAAGGTCATTAATTTGTGTCTGAGGCTGAGTCTGACAAACTATGCAGTAGTCGGTGGGGCAGTTAAGGAAGGTTTTTTTGCAATTTATTCTATTATCTGTTAGAAATGTAATCCTTCTAGTGTCCAGGTCATTGTGTCTGACATATTGTGCAGTAGTTGGATTTATGTACAAAGATTACTGGGGGGTTTGGGAAGGGAAAGCAGGGAAGGGGTTCATAAAGGGGGCCGGGAGGGTGTGGGGCCCATCGAGGGAGCCCACCTGTGGGGCCCAGTAATTGAGTTTGCTGGGGGCCCCCAAAGTCCTAATGCCGGCCCTGACTCTGAGCAAGGAAGGAGACTACTGAGAAATATAGGAACTTCTTGTCTCAGAACAGGAAGATCAGGAGCTTAAAGGGCACAGAGGCAGTAAGTAAGTAGGGAGAAAAAAAAATAGAGGAAAGAGTAAGTGTTCCATACCACAGTTAAGGGGCCAGAAATAAGACATGATAGGAGTGGTGCAATGCAGTGGCTGTGGAGCATCAGTCTTCCGGGAGACGTTCTGGAGGATGTGGTGTTGTCTCATCTGCAGGCACCTCTGGGTTGAGGGAGGAGGTTGCTCATCTCCTGGTTGAGTTGGCCAGGATTTGTGGGACCATCCTCCCACCCAGGGACCACCAGTGCCACTGCCTTTGCCTCAGAGGTTGCCAAGGAAGAGGAGCGGTTGGACCACAGTGGGCTCAGGGATGGTGAGGGTGGGGGGGTGGAACAGAGGCACATCCCTCCAGTTGTACCTCTCCACAATTTATATGCCATTCTGGCAAAGTGTGGTTCCTCTATGGGTCACCTTAGAGACTGAAAATGGCACCACAATCTGCACAGGGATTTTATGCAGACCCCCATGTCAGGGGGAGGAAATGGACAAGGATATGGTAGAAGGCATCTTTAGGATGGCAGAGAAAGGGGACATACTGTTGATGGGGGACCTTAATATGCTAGATGTTAACTGGAGCACCTTGGCTGCAGCCACACCCAAAAGCACTGCCATTCTCTATGCCCTTCAGATGGCATGCCTCAGACAGCTAGTTTTGGAACCCACTCATGAGGGAGCAGTCTTAGACCATGTACTCTGAAGTGGGGGATGGTAAGAGGATCTCAGATCTAGAAGTGGGTAGCAATCTGGAAACAAGTGACCACCAAACAGTATGGTTCATGATAAACTCAGCTACAGAGTCAAGTCATACAAAAGTCAGGGTTCTGGACTTCAGGAGGGCTGACTTTGGCAAGATGGGAGAGTGCCTTAGAAAAGCACTAGCACATAGGCTAGAAGGAGCGGTGGAGCAACAATGGGGAAACATCAAAAATGCTATCACAGAGGCAACAAGCCTTTGTGTAAAGCAAATAAACAAATCAAAATGAAAGAAAAAAACACTATGGTTCTCAAAAGAGGTGGTGGTAAAGGTTAGGGAGAAAAGGATAGCATTTAGGAAGTATAAGGAAACACAGAAGGAGCAGGATAGAGAACTGTACTAGTTAAGGCAGAAGGAAGCAGGGAGGGTAGTCAGAATAGTAAAGGCCCAAACTGAGGAAAAGATGGCCAACTTGGTTAAGAAGGGGGATAAAACCTTTTATAGGTACATTAGGGAGTGTATAAAGACAAAGGGAGGGATAGTGAGGCTGAACAGAATGGACAGTGGGTGGGCAGAGAGGGACAGTAAAAAGCAGGGATACTGAATGAATACTTCTGCTCAGTGTTTACAAAAGAGGAGGAGGGGAGGTGCCTAATACAATTAACAGAAGCACTCTGGATAGGGGGGTCGATCTCAGTCCTTTCACAGAAGAAAGGGTTCTGAAAGAACTCCTAAAACTGAAGGTGGACAAAGCAATGGGGCCTGATGGAATTCACCCCAGAATTCTAAAATAATTGAGGAGAGGAACTAGTGACACCACTGAGAACTCTTTTTAACAAATCATGGGAGGATGGTGTGGTATCTGAGGACTGGAGGAAGGCGGATGTGATACCCCTTCACAAAAGCGGGAGCAAGACAGAAGAAGGAAACTACAGACCTGTCAGTTTGACCTCTGTGGTAGGGAAAGTGATGGAATCACTTCTGAAGGAAAGAATTGTTGAGTGCCTAGAGGACAGTGGGGCACAGGACCCAAGGTAGCATGGGTTCACAGCAGGAAGGTCATGTCAGATAAATCTAATTGATTTCTTTGACTGGGTGACCAAAGTAGCAGACCAGGGAGGGGCTGTGGACATGGTCTACCTAGACTTTAGCAAGGCATTTGACACAGTCCCACACAGAAGATTAATAGTCAAATTAACCAGCCTGGGAGTGGGTCCCAGGGTGGTAGCCTGGGTAAAACACTGGCTGGAGAACAGGACACAGAAGGTAATTGTAAATGGAGTCCACTCTGAAGAAAGAGGAGTTACTAGTTGGGTACCACAGGGTTCAGTACTGAGCCCAGTGCTGGCCCACCGGTGCAGCGGTTGGATTTCTGCTTGCGATGCCGGCGACCCAGGTTCGGGAACAGACTCGGGTCGCTGGGGGGCCAGCCAGGGGGAGAAGGATTGAGCATCCTATGGACAGCTTTCCTTCTCCGGGTGGAGGGTGGGGAAGTGTCTGGCACATGACGGACCCCTAGCAGAGGCCAGGGGTCCCACAACACTGGTGCTCACACTCAATGGAGGCAGGGCAGATGCTGGACATCATTGCACATTCCTGCCTCGGAGGAAAACTAAAGAAATGGATGGGAGAGCCGTCTTCATGAAGCCTTCCGAGGGCTTCAATTATGCCGCTGTCGCCCCAACCAGATACCAGTTCTACGGCACCGGAATTAGGGGAACTGATGCCATGGCCCCGCCCTCCAGGGGCAAGCTGGGGGTAACCAGAAGTTGTGGCACTTGGCGGTTGGTGGAAGTCTCGGAGGCCATGACCAGGGCAGAGACAGGATGGAGGCCTCCTGGGAAAAATGATAAATAAAAAAAGTACTGGGTCCAGTCCTTTTTAATGTCTTTATAAGTGACATTGCAGAGGGACTGGAAGGAAAAGTATGCCTCTTTGCAGTTGACACAAAGATCTGCAATAGGGTTGATACACAAGGAGGCGTGGAAAGGATGAGAAGGGACTTGGCAAGGTTGGAGGAATGGTCAGAAGTATGACAGCTTGGATTCAATGCAAAGAAGTGCAAAATAATGCATCTGGGAAACAAAAACCCAGAGGAAGATTACACAATGGGGGGGGGGAGGTAGTAACAACAACAGAAATGGAAAGGGACCTGGGGGTGATCATAGCAGATGAGTTTAGGGTAAGCAAGCAATTTGAGAAGGCAGTAGGGATGGCTTGGGGATACTGGGATGTATGGGGAGAGGCATCACCAGTAGAAAACAATAAGTTGTTATCCCTCTGTACTGACTGTTGGTGAGACCCCATCTGGAGTACTGCAACCAGTTCTGGAGACCCCATCTCCATAAGGACATAGACAAGACAGAGGTAGTCCAGAGGAGGGCAACTAAAATGGTGTAGGGTCTGCAAGAGAAGCCATATGAGGAGAGAGTAAAGGAGCTTAATATGTATACCTCTGAGGAAAGGAGGGAGAGTGGGGACATGATAAAAACTTTTAAGTACTCAGTGGAATCAACAAAGTCCAAGAGGGTAGCATCTTTCAGAAAAAGAGTTGTGCAAGAACAAGAGGACACAATTTGAAGATAGAGGGGGGAACGGCTCAGGGGCAATGTGAGAAAGTATTTTTTTCACAGAGAGGGTGGTGAATGCATGGAACAGCCTTTCTGAGGAGGTTGTGGTGTCTAAACTGTGGGAGAATTCAAAAATGCATGGGATAGACATATGGCAATTTTTGTGGGGGGTAGGAATAAATAGGCTGTTGGTTAAATAGGATCTGCAGCTTATCCTGTAGTTAGGGAAATGGGCAGACTAGATAGGCCAAGCAGTCTTTATCTGCAGTCAAAGTCTATGTTTCTGTGATTGGGCAGACATGTGTAGGGGGGTTTGCTTTGAAACTACGGGGACGGGGTAGATGTGCTGGTGGTATGCTTTGAAACTATGGGGATTGGGCATACATGTGTTGGGGGAGTTTACTTTGAAACTACAGGGACGGGGCAGACATGTGTTGGGGAGAGGTTATGCAGTGACACTATGGGGATGGGGTAGGTGTGTTTGGCATGGCTGGCATACTGGGCTCGGGTGGGGTCCTGCTTGTTGTGGTTCAGCTGTGTGGTGGGAGACTGCAATGCACCAGGAGTTTGGTCAGAGGGGGTCCTTTGTCCAGTGGGGCATGGCCACATGAGTCTGGGTGCCTGCATTAGTTATTCACTCACCCGGACCCATGCCTTCATGCGTAGGTGATCCACTATGGGACCCAGGACGGGCATCCGATTGGATGCCCACCTGGATCTGTTACTCTGCCCCCGGCCATCCTGTGCAGTCCTGTGCACTGAGGGGGCTCAGACAGGTGTCCTGTGGATGCATGCAGTACTGCATATACCATGCACCATGCACCTGTCTGGGACTACAGAGCTACATGGATGTACTTTCCTCTGGTTAGTGCATAGGCATCATTGTCTGCTCACTTCAGGATCCCTCACAGATCTAACTCCTCCTTCATCAAACTTATAGTCAAACCTCCTCAGCATTCTGATTGGTCTTGTCACCTGACACTTATGATCTTCAACATCTGATAAGGTTGCTAATAGCACCAATACCTTGTCCCGCCTTTTCCCAGAGACCCTGGCATTACTCAGATTTGGAAGCTATACTATTTGTCTCCTTGGAAGTTAAGAGGTCACTAAATGGCAGCTACCATGGTGTCCACAGTTTGTCCCAGTAACCTCTATTTCAATTAGTGTCTTCCACAACAAAACCCCTGCTTCACTCTAGAAGTCTTAGGGAATTGGCTTAGATTGGACAGCAGTCTTGACCTTGGAAGAGAGGGGTTGTATATAAACAATTCAGTATTACAGTAGGCACCACTTACACTGGACTTGGCTATACTGGACAGAGGGGTATAGTGAGGGTGGACACTAAGGAGGGGTGGAGAGAATGTGGAGAAATCTTGAGAAACCTGAGGTATGATCAAAACCATGGCAGGTGGGGTCAATGCTAAAAAGTGCAAAATCATGCATCTAGGGCGTAAGGACACTGAAGCTGAGTATAGGATGGGGGAAGAGGTACTGACAGTCACTAAGTAAGAAAGGAACCTTGGATGTATAATCTCTGATGACCTCAAAGTGGCAGAGCAGCTTCTGCTAGAGAACAGACAGAACACCAGGAGGAAGAAGCTACTTATATAACTTAACTTCTCTGCTGGGACTAAGCACTAGAACTCTTGTACTGGGACCTTCAATTTAGGGAAAAAAAAGTTAGTGTGTTTGTCAGAGTTAGTTGAAGTGAATTGTTATCTGTTATCTGTGTTATCTGTGCACTTATCTAGGTGCTTGTCATAGGTGTCAGAAGGGAATTGTTATCTGTGAAATTAACTAAGTGTAGAAAGAATTGCAAAGTAGGGGGAGTGGCATAGCTAGAAGGAGCCAGGTTAAAACCAGATTTGAACACTGCCCTAGATAGCTTCTGCCAGAGAACAGACAGAACACCAGGAGGAAGGAGCTACTGGTATAATTTAACTTCTCTACTGGGACTATACTGCACTCCTTCCTTCCCCTCCACCCTAAACCAGTTCTACTTTTATAGGCACAGGATTTAACTGACAACAGGAACTTCTTGTTTGGGAGCAGAAAGTGAGTGATCACAGAGCCACCAAAGACTCACCATCCTAGAAGGGCAAGAGTAGCTCTCCGTCCCCCCCCAGCTGCTGGAGGTCTGACTCTGAGCAAGTAAGGAGACTGCTGAGAAATATAGGAACTTCTTGTCTCAGAACAGAAAGATTAGGAGCTAAAAGGGCACAGAGGCAGTAAGTAAGTAGGGAGAAAAAAAAAACAGAGGAAAGAGTAAGTATTCTAAACAATAGTTAGGGGGCCAGAAAAAAGACATGATGGGAGTGATGCAGTGCAGTGGCTATGGAGCAGCAGTCTTCTTCGAGACATTCTGGAGGATGCAGTGTTGTCTCATCTGCAGGCACCTCTCTAGGCTGAGGGAGGAGGTTGCTCATCTCCAGGCTGATTTGACCAGGATTTGTGGGACCTCTTCTCCTACCCAGGGACCACCAGGGTCACTGCTGTTGCCTCAGAGGTTGCCAAGAAAGAGGAGCATTGGACCACAGTGGGCTCAGGGAGGGTAAGGGTGGTTGAACAGAGGTGCATCCCTTCAGTTGTACCTCTCTACAATTTCTATGCTGTTCTGGAAAAGTGTGGTTCCTCTATGGAGACACCCACAGTGGAGACCAAGGAGGAAGCTGGGAACCTCCACAAAGGAGACCCACAAGAGGGTGGCAATGGGACCCCACAGGGGAAGGAAACAACTCCTGGTGGGGGACTCCACTGTTAGGAAGGTAGAACTAGGGGAGGAAGGAGAGAGGGAGGTAAGGTGCCTGCCTGGTGCCATGGCTTGGAGGGACAGGGAGTGAATCCTCAGGATCGCAGGAGCAGCTGCACAGGGGAGGGAGCTGGATGTCACTATCCACCTAGGGACAAATGACCTGGCTAAGAAAGGGATCAGAGCAGTACAAGAAGCATTTGTGGAGATGGGGAGGGGCCTTAGACAAATGGCACACATGGTAACCTTCTCGGAGGTGCTGCCTGTCTATGGCACAGATAAGGCTAGGGTGCTCCACACCATGGGATTCAATCAGTGGTTGAAAAACTGGTGCAGAGCTCAGGGATTTGGCTTCATTGGGGACTGGGGGTACACCTGGATGGATGTAGGCCTGTATTGGCATGATGGTCTGCATCTGTCCAGGAGGGGAACCAGGATCCTAAGTGATAGGTTTAAATTCTTCATTGGCAAGCATTTAAACTAGCCAAGGGGGGAGGCAATGGAAAGGAGCAGGGAAATCCTAGCCCCCCCCATAAAAATCAGGGTACTAAGTGAGGTAGACACCAATCTAGAGATGTCGATAGGGAGAAGTGCAGGGGTAAATGGAGAAAGTGACAAATGCAGTAAGGACAGGGATGGGGCAAAAAGGGATAAGGCCATCAAGAAATGGAGGATAATGAGTACCAACACCCGTAGTCTGGGCAACAAGCTCCCTGAACTGGTGGCCTTGATGGAAGTGGGATGCCTGGATATCATAGCAGTCACAGAGAACCATGACTGGGATGTCAACATACCAGATTACACAACCTACAGGAGAGACAGGGAGGGCAAAAAGGGGGGAGTAGCTCTCTATGTAAGGGAAGGGATAAAAGCAACTGAACAAAAAAGTAAACAGGGAGGAGAGGAGGCACTGTGGGTCACCTTAGAGACTGGAAATGGCACCACAATCTGCACAGGGGTTGTATATAGACCCCCATGGTAGGGGAAGGGAATGGACAGGGATATGATAGAAGGCATACTTAGGATGGCAGAGAAAGGGGAGATACTGTTGATGGGGGACCTTAATATGCCAGATGTTAATTGGAGCACCTTTGCTGCAGCCATATCCAAAAGCAAGGCCATTCTTGATGCCCTACAGGTGGCATGCCTCAGACAGCTATTTTTGGAACCTACTCATGAGGGAGCGATCTTAGACCTCATACTCTCAAATGGGGACAGTGAGAGGATCTCAGATCTAGAAGTGGGTAGCCATTTGGGAACAAGTGACCACCAAACAGTGTGGTTCACGATAAACTCAGTTACAGAGTCAAGCCATACAAAAGTAAAGGTTCTGGACATCAGGTGGGCTGACTTTGGCAAGATGGGAGAGTGCCTTAGAAAAGCACTAGCAAACAGGCTAGAAGGAACGGTGGAGCAACAATGGAGAAATATCAGAACTGCCATCACTGAGGCAACAAGCCTTTGTATGAAGCAAATAAACAAATCAAAATGAAAGAAAAAGCCACTATGGTTCTCAAAAGAGGTGGTGGTGAAAGTTAGGGAGAAAAAGACAGCATTTAGGAAGTATAAGGAAACACAGAAGGAGCAGGGCAGAGAACTATACCAGTTAAGGCAGAAGGAAGCAGGGAGAGTAGTCAGAATAGCAAAGGCCCAAACTGAGGAAAAGATGGCCAACTTGGTTAAGAAGGGGGATAAAACCTTTTATAGATATATCAGAGAGCGTAGAAAGACAAAGGGAGGGATAGTGAGGCTGAATAGAATGGACAGTGGGTGGGCAGAGAGGGACAGTGAAAAAGCAGGAATACTGAACGAATACTTTTGTTCATTATTCACAAAAGAGGAAGTGGGGGAGGTGCCTAATCCAATTAATAGAAACACTCTGGAAAGGGGGGTCGATCCCAGTCCTTTCACAGAAGAAAGGGTTCTGAAAGAACTCCTAAACTGAAGGAGGACAAAGCAATGGGGCCAGATGGAATTTACCCCAGTATTCTAAAAGAATTAAGCAGAGAACTAGTGACACCACTGACTACCCTTTTTAACAAATCATGGGAGGATGGTGTGGTACCTGAGGACTGGAAGAAGGATGATGTGATTCCCCTTCACGAAAGTGGGACCAAGACAGAGGCAGGAAACTACAGACCTGTCAGTTTGATCTCTGTGGTAGGGAAAGTGATGGAATCACTTCTGAAGGAAAGAATTGTTGAGTGCCTAGAGGCCAGTGAGGCACAGGACCCAAGGCAGCATGGGTTCAGAGCGGGAAGGTCATGTCAGACAAATCTAATTGATTTCTTTGACTGGGTGACCAAAGTAGTAGACCAGGGAGGGGCTGTGGACATGGTCTACCTAGACTTTAGCAAGGCATTTGACACAGTCCCACAAAAAAGATTAATAGTCAAACTAACCAGCCTGGGAGTGGATCCCAGGGTGGTAGCCTGGGTAAAACATTGGCTGGACAACAGGACACAGAAGGTAATTGTAAATGGAGTCTACTGTGAAGAAAGAGAGGTTACTAGTGGGGTACCACAGGGTTCAGTACTGGGTCCAGTCCTTTTTAATGTCTTTATAAGTGACATTGCAGAGGGACTGGAAGGAAAAGTATGCCTCTTTGCCGATGACACAAAGATCTGCAACAGGGTTGATACACAAGGAGGCATGGAAAGGATGAGAAGGGACTTAGCAAGGTTGGAGGAATGGTCAGAAGTATGGCAGCTTGGATTCAATGCAAAGAAGACCAAAATAATGCACCTGGGAAACAGAAACCTAGGGGAGGATTGCACAATGGGGGGGGAGGTAGTAACAACAACAAAAATGGAAGAGGGGTAATCATATCAGATGACCTTAAGGTTGGCAAGCAATGTGAGAAGGCGGTAGGGAGGGCTGGGGAGATACTGGGATGTATAGGGAGAGGTATCACCAGTAGAAAACTGGAAGTTGTTATCCCCCTGTACAGATAGTTGGTGAGACCCCATCTGGAGTACTGCATCCAGTTTTGGAGACCCCATCTCTGCAAGGACATAGACAGGATGGAGGTAGTTCAGAGGAGGGCAACTAAGATGGTGCAGGGTCTGCAAGAGAATCCATATGAGGAGAGACTAAAGGAGCTTAATATGTATACCCTTGAGGAAAGGAGGGACAGGGGGAGACATGATAGAAATGTTTAAGTACCTCAGTGGAATCAACAAAGTCCAAGAGGGTAGCATCTTTCAGAAAAAGAGTTGTGCAAGAACAAGGGGACACAATTTGAAGATGGAGTGGTCAGCTCAGGGGCAATGTGAGGAAGTATTTTTTCACAGAGAGGGTGGTGGACGCATGGAACAGCCTTTCTGAGGAGGTTGTGAGGTCTAAAACTGTGGGAGAATTCACGAATCCATGGGACAGACATAAGGCAATTTGTTGGGGGGGTAGGAAGAAATAGGTTGTCGGTTAAATAGGATCTGCAACTTATCCTCTAGGTAGGGAAATGGGCAGACTAGGTAGGCCAAGCTGTCCTTATCTGCCATCAAAGTCTATGTTTCTATGTAACAGTGTGACAAAGCAGTAGGTAGGGCCAGTGAGATGCTGGGGTGCATAAGGAGGAGTATCTCCAGCAGGAAGAGGGAGGTGGTATTGCCACTGTATCGTTCACTGGTGAGATCCCACCTGGAGCACTGTGTCCAGTTTTGGAGGCCATACCTGATAAAGGACAGAGACGGGGTGAAGGCAGTCCAGAACAGGGTAATTAAAATTGTGTAGGGGTTGCACAACAAACTTAGGAAGAGAGACTGAGGGATCTCAATAAGTACTTGCTGGAGGTGAGGAGAGTGAGAGGTGACAAGATATAGACTTACAAGTACCCCATAGGGGTGAACAGGGTGCATGAGATGAGTCTCTTTCAAATGAAAAAGAGCACCAGATCCAGGGTGTGTGGGCAATATAGGGTCACATATTTTCAATTTAAGTTTGAACTTGAATTAGAGGTCTGCTCACTTAATTGAAGTATTACTATTACAACTGTGTTCTATTTTCTGCTAAAATCAGCCTGTTACTAATGACTGTATAGTTGATTTTCTGCTTAGCCTCTGATTCTTCAGGGATACACAAAAACATCCTTATCAAATGTTCCTAGCTGAAATGTAAACAAAATTCAGTTTAGCTATCTTAATGCCAGATGATGTGAGAGGAAAAATGTTAGCTATGAAAGATGTACTGTATAAAAATACGACCATTTCTCGAGAGAGATAATGGTATTTCGAACGACTTATCCAATCATGAGATGTGGTATGTCTGAACAACATTATTATCAAGATGGTATTTCAACATCTATTGCCATAGAGAGATGTGGTATTTCCTAACATGTAATGCCATCAATTATGGTGTTTTGAACATCCAACACCATCACGATGGTATTTTCAACATCTGATACCATCATCGTGTCAGCTCCAGCAGTAAGTCTGCCTACAGCAATCCAAAGTTACAGGACTTCAGGAGAAAGGCAACACCTGCAGAATCCTGTGCTATATACCATGCTTCAAAATCGCTATGTGTCAAGTTTTTCAGGAACAAAACTTCCACCAGCTTCAAACATCTGAACTGGATTGGACCATCAAGTTAGAGAATGCCAGCAAGCTAGGACTTACACTCATTGACAAACATTTGTTTTTACCTGGTTCATGGGAGGGGGGATGAACCTGGTACAAACAAGTGTTTGCCAGTGAGGGTAAGCCCTTGCCAAATAAACTCCCTAGCTAATGTCTCATTTTTAGCAAGACACTAAAAGGCCTTGGAGTGAGATTTTACCTTGGGGCTACAGGTTCATTGAGAGGCTAATGGGCGTGCAAACAGTGTAAACTGTCATTATGTGGACTGGTTATATGCCAAGCTGAAACTGGGACTGTTGTACCGAGGGTATCAGCTAAAAAGTACATACCTTTCCAGCAACCCCTGCCGCCTTCCAGGGGAAGCCAGAGACTGTCACAGTGTTATGTTCTTCTAATGAGAGTGCAGATGTATAAAGGTATTTGAGACTGTTGCTTAATGACTTGCTAATTGCTTATACAGTATAAGCCACTTAATCGGGACGTACTTAAAGGGGACGTTTGCTTTAATGGGACGATCCT
The DNA here is from genome assembly GCA_016271365.2 of Neoceratodus forsteri. Classification (NCBI taxonomy): domain Eukaryota; kingdom Metazoa; phylum Chordata; order Ceratodontiformes; family Ceratodontidae; genus Neoceratodus; species Neoceratodus forsteri. The sequence goes on along the minus strand of CM057458.1, from coordinate 979,644,215 downwards.
CTGGGCACTGATTAAGTGGCCATACAATGCAGTGCAACTAGTACTCCTATAAAGGGGACAGCGTTTTCCTTTAATGGGGATGATTATGTTCAGGTGCTGTCTGCTGTCCCCTCATTAGTGGCTGCTGAAAACAGTTAACACCTGTTTATGGTTGAGCAGTTAAGTTAAAAAAATGGCAGTTAGTGCTAATGGGATTATGCTGGGTCTCTTATTTGGTCACCTTATCTGTTCTGATGGAGGGTAAATGGGTTGATCTTCCTTTTGCTGCCAAAATCAAAGTTATTGATGCTCTACAGGAGCCCGGAGCTTCTATGTCAAAGGTAGCCAAGCAGTTTTGCATTTCAAAAAGACAAGTTGCACACATTAGCCAGAAAAAAACAAACTTGTGTCCGAGTGGCAAGCCAACAATAACCTGAACTGTAAGTGTGAGCGAGAAAGTAAGAACATGTAGGTGGAAGATACCCTTCACCTGTGGTTCTTGAATGCCGTCAGTAAAGGCGATCGCATATCAGGGCCAGTTCTAAAAAAGAAAGTGACAGAGATAGCCACCCATTTTCAGCATGATGAATTTGAAGCAACTGATAGGTGGCTATCTTATTGATAGGGTGCCAAAATATCGTGTGCAAAAACGAGCAAGGTGAGAGAATGGACACTGATGACCAGTCAGCGTCCAAGTGGATAAGAACTGTTCTGCCTTTTTTGCTTGCTGAATATGCCCCAGTGGTCATTTTCAATGCTGATGAGACTGGTGTTTTTTACTGGGGCTATCCCCATAGGGGGCATATTCAAAAAGATTTGGATTTGGTAGGTGGGAAAAAGGCCAAAAACAGGGCCTCATTGTTGTGCTGCTGTAACATGCTGGGCACTGAATAAAAATGCCTTTGTTGTTCATAGGAAAAAGCAAGAGCACACGCTGCCTTCCAAAAGATATGTCATCCCTGCCTGTGTCCTAAGTTATCTCTGCAAATGCCTGAATGACAGCTGCCATATTCTCAGACTGGTTGGAGTCCTGGAACAGCAAAACGAGAAGGTGGAAGTTAAACGTCATCTTGTTCATCAATAACTGCAGTGCCCACCCTGCTCACTTTGTGGGCAGATTCAGCAACATTGTGATGTACTTCTTTTTCCTGAAAATCACAAGTTTAATTCATTCCCTTGACATGGGCGTAATTAGTCACTTGAAGGGACACTACAGGTCTCTCTTCTGTGAGCGAATTGTGGACATAATTGACAGCAGCACCATGGCCTTGGCATCTGAGATTGCTCACTGTGATAACCTGCTAGATGCCATTTCCATGCTGCATAAGACCTGGGCCACTGTCAAACAAACCACAATCGCCAATCGTTTCAGAAAGGCAGGCTTTACGATAGATGCTGGTGATTTGGAGGAAGCATGACAGGGTGCTGCCCCAGCACTAAACACAGACAACACAGACAACCCCCTATCTGATGTCCTACACCCACTTAATCTTATGGAGGAAGAATTCCTCTGATTTGTTGACATAGATATTGACGAAATCACGGAAGGAGAGCTCACAATGGAGAAGATCTGTGAGGCTGTTGTCAAGACAGTGGCTCCCTTTGAAGACAAGAAAACACTGGATGTGGATGTGGTTAACGCCGCACCAGCTGTAGTGAGCAACGAAGAAGCTCAAGAACATGTTGGCCCACTACGGGATTGATGTTTGCAGCACAGAAGGATATGGGAGTGGGAGCAGCTCTTCGATCTGGAGGATGAAATAATCCAGGAGATGGTGTTGGAGGCAATGCAGAAGTAGATAACTGACTTCTTCATTTAGATCAACACTGCACACAACCAGAGGCTGGAGCCCATATCCCTGAGACCCTTGAGCCACCACTGGACAGATAAGTGTGATTTTTAAAAACATTTTTAAACTTTTTTTTGTGCATTAAATAAAGTTACAAAACTGAGACAACCAGAACTGAATCATAAACGAGCTAAAATCACTAAAGTGCTGTGTTGTATTTGTACAGTAGTGTAGTGTCTCTTTATTGTATCTGTGTTGTCTTTATGGTTGTTGTTACAGTATTGTATATTGGCTCTGTATTTTATAGTTTCTTCCAACTCCTCTTAATCAAGATGACTGCTTAAAGGGAACAAAGTGCTTTCCACTGAGCCATTCCCTTTAAGCGGCTTCAGCTGTATGTCATCTTTTTTCATTGTTGCTTAAAATAAAAGTTACAGAATGATATAGGTTGGGTTTCTTGTTATCTGCTTGTCCTGTGAAACTCACAACATTGTGGGATTTTTTTGAGGTCCACTACACTGAGATTGAGATTTGCTCTTGGGCTACTATAAAGTAAATTGAGTTGCCTCCCACATATATGGCTTCCAAGTTTGGGTTTGGGTAACTATGTTGGGGGCATGGGATCTTTTACATACAGTAAATGGAAACCCTAAAGCAGACTAAGCTGGACACAAGATCTAGAACCCGATATTCAGAACTCCGTGGGGGCAATAACTGGTGTTTGCCCATGCAAACTGGGTTTTGCACTGGAGCCCAATATTGAAAAGGGCTCTGCTCTGCTGGCAAACAGGGGTAGCACCCGTGCAAACCAAATGGCAGGGTGGGGAGGATATGCAAATAGTGGGGCAGGGACAGGAATATTGGTGCAAGCTGATTTCCAGGGATTCGAACAATGCAAGAGGGTTTGCATGCTTCTGTTGCACCATGCAAATACTGCTGATGGAAAAAAATCCTCTTACTCCATGCAGCCCTAGCAGCTGCTGGAAGTATTGCAGCAAACCAGCTTTGTTGGCTGCTGGGAGAACATACCCACCTCTGTGGTCCACTGCACCCTTCCCCCCGACTGCCAGCCCTAATTCTTCAAATAAAATTCCCTGGTGCCAATGGCTCCTCCCCTGATCCCCAGCCCAGTATTAGAAATAAAATTCCTTGGTGCCAAATGGCCCTCTCCCTCCAATCCCTAGCCCTGTATTACAAATAAACAACCCTAGTGGTAGTGCCCCCCCCCTCCGGTCACTAGCCTTGTATTACAAATAAACATCCCTGGTGTCAGTGGTCCCCCACTTTCACCAATCACCAGGCCAGAATTACAAAAAAAGCTCCTTGGCATCCAGTGTCCCCCCCCCATGGCACTGGGTATACACCCTCTATCACCGTAACATTATCTTTGGTGCCGCGGGAGCATGGAGCGACTGGCACAGCCCTCCTCACACCTCCTTGGCTGGCTGCCATACGTACAGGCAGGAAGCATGCTTCTTATTTATAGGACAGGATGATGAGCTGACTGAATATAGTATCTTGAGACTCCTGGGCAACTGTGAAGCACAGAGCAAACATTTACACGTCACTTTGCACTTAAGTGAATATCAGGCCCCTAATCTTAAGATATGATCTGAACCATGCTGTACTACAAATTAGAAGTGAATTTAAACTGAGACTTTTTTCTACCTCTGAAAGTTACAAGGCTGCCAGATATGATCTTCAAGCACTCTGAATGTTCTGAGAGCAGTTATCTCAGCTAGTGAGAGAGAGAAATGTTATTAATCAACAAATGATCAGATGTTAATTGGTAAAGTGACACTGACTATATTCTGGAACTGCAACTAGGGAAAAGTTTTGCTCTGCAGTTTATATCAGTTCCTTGTATGTGTTCTATACTAACAACATGTTTGTAACGGTATTGTCAAGTTTGGTCTAGCTCTGATTTCAAATACCAGACCCTGTGATCGGGAGTCAAGCACTTTTGGCCATTTTCTGGGCTGCACCTCACACCAGTTTGTCCCTTGAATCAGGCTAGTCTAAGGCAGGGGTTCTCAAATGATGAGGCCAGCCTCCCTGGGGAGGCCCCAACCTGTTCCGGGGAGGCTCAAGCAAGTCTGAAAAAGTACTGTATTTCAATTTTGAGTTTCATGTATTTTGTGTGAAGAGATGAAGCAAACTGAAAGAGGATAATAGTAGGTAAATCTTATGTATTTATTTAATAATAGGTGACATAGGAATGTGAATGAGCCAAGGCTCATTTCAGGTATACTCGGGGAAGGGCAGGGAGTCAATACATGTCAAAAGGTAACTGCAAAACAATCAAGAAATGCACAATGAGCAATACTGCAATAAAATATGAACAATAAAGTAATAATGAGAGGTGGTAATTGATCAATTTGCAGCCTGATGGCAGAACAGCCCAAATACAAGGGTTGAACATAGAAGTGCTAAGAGCAATAGCAGGAAGGAGCAAAGTAGTCCCTGAGAAGTTGCTTAGGAGCAGGGAAGGACAGGGAGAGACAAGTATGTAGGAAGGTTATTTCATATAGAAAGGAAACGGAGAAAGTAGTTTGACCCATGAAGGTACTGCAACAAGAGGTAACAATGGTTCAAGAATAAAAATAGCGGAGCAAGTAGGCTGGCATGTGGTGGGGTTACAGTAAGCTGAATAACATTTATTTATTTTATTTATTTGTTATTCAGATAATGCCTTTGAGCACAGGAGCTCTTTTTCAAAGGTTCCACGTCAGTATAAGACAAAGAACTGAATGTGAGCCAAGTACTCAAAGGGGCTTCAATTTATTCATGGTGTACTGTGCAAAGTACAGTATGTTATTTTTCTTTGGGGAGGCCCAAGAATATTTCAGTTGTTGGGGAGGCTCAAAATCTTTTCCATGGATTTGGGGAGGCTCACTGTGACAAAGTCTGAGAACTATTGGTCTAAGGGAATAACTACAAGCTCCCCCCACCAACATCTTCTACAATAGACAAGCTACTGTCCCGAGTTTAGACACAGCAGGAGGGGTGGGACAACATTTTTCCACTACAGTATTTGTGGCCTGAAAGAGTCAAGATTTCATTTCACAGACACTGCAATCACCTAAAGGAATGGAAAATGCAGTTTCTGGGAAATACAGTCCGGAGGGTCAAGGGATTAAATACATTGTGAGCCCCCCACACACACACACACACACAGGTACTTCTTTATTCCACCATGTACTTTTTTTTCTTTTTTAGTCTTGGCTACTCCGTAGTCCCAGACATAAGGCCATTCACAGGTGTTACAGGGAGTGACCTCCTTTGTCCTGGTAGATAACCCTGGCACAAAGCCAGTATTGCTAATGACCAGACTAAGCTGGTATACAGTGACAGATATTGCCTTCCATAATTTTGCCCCCTCCCCAATATTCTGGTGGTGGGTCTGCTATCTGGAACACATCCAAAGGCAGCACAGTAAAGGGTATTCACAACCTTGGTTTCTCACAAGATTCTGACCACTCCCAAGTCCTACTGGGTCAATGACTGCAGTTCATGCTGAGTGAAAAGTAAATACAAAGGGTTCACTGAAAGTAACCATAGACCACTCAATACCTGTCCCCCGTTAAAAAAGAAATATAAGATTGCCAACAGAGGGCATATGTGGATGTCCTAAACTGTGGCAAACATCTATTATGGGGGTCATGGTTGACACCGTCCCCTATACTAAAACAAGCTATATGCAGCAACCCCAGGTATTTTCCTAACTACAATGAACGAACAACATACTGCGAACGCACAAACCTAATTACTGTATGCTTGTGATCACAGCTCTTTTGTGATAAATTGCATTTGGTTTTGATTAAATCTTTATTCAATTCAGTTTTCAAGGTTAAACCATGTGTTAAAATCACTTATCATCTTCCGTTTGCCCGCCGTTTTTGGTAGTATCCTCCCTCCTTTCACCTCCAAAAAAGTCAGTAATCCTTGTCTGCTTTCTGGTGGACACAGTTTGTTGCAGAATTAAGCCCTCCAGCTCAAACACACTCTCCATGTGTTCCAGGTTGTTGTTTTGTACACACCAGTCTCTGCGGCGTGCTATCTCACATCCGCATTGCTGACGTACTTCAGCACAGGCTCATCGTCAGCATCTTCCATAATAGGCTGTTGCACTCGGTTGTCTGCTAAAGTTGAGCAAATCTTGGGAATAGTCAGCTCACCATCAGTGTCTTTATTCATGTCAACATCGACAAATGCTTCAAACTGTGAGCGGGACATATTCGTGGGGCATTCAACATCTTCAAGCGAGTCGCTGGAGGTTGTGGTCTCATCAGTCAGGTCAGTGCCATCAGCCCCTAAATAAAACCCCGTTTCCTGTAGCAATTCTTGAGTGTACTCTGTTTAACATTTGCCCAAGCCTTAGCCAACATCAAAATGGCATCGAGCAGTGTAATTTATTTTGCAATTTCATTTGCAAAGGACGTGGAACCAGCATCAATGAGCCCAACCACTCTGGTAGAAAATAGGGAGCGGTAGTGGCCCTTGAAATTTTTTTTTTAAACCTTATATTTATGCTCTTAATCTGCCTCCTCACTCTACTCTCTCAGACATCCTCTGTCTGTGGACTTCCAATCCCATCATGGTCTGCCCCTAGAGTGCCCCTGGTTCCACAAACACACCTGAAGATTCCCTTGTATACCCCCCTGGGAAGGGATGGAGAGGGACCCCCCAAGCTTACCTCCCCAAACCAACATACTGTGTCTGTGCATGTAGAGCTGGCACAGCGGAGTCTGCCCAATGAGACTGGAGGAGTCCCCAGAGAGGTGCTGTCACCCAGGAGGGACCGAGGTGTTTTTCCAGTTTCCTTCCCTCCTGACATCTGCGTGCAATGAGGGGCTATGAGCTAGGAGGCATGCTGAGACGTACCTCCTGGTCCGCCCCTCTGCCAGCATCCACCCAATGCTCTTACTGCTCTCCACCTTACCGTGCCGTCCACCCAGTCTCTCTCTTAGGTGGTGGCATTGCAGCAGGAGTCTGCAGTTAACCCCCCCGGAGGAGGAGAGCAGCCATCGGGTGCTCTATCCTTCTCCTCCCCAGCCGACTCCCGGTGACCCCTGCTTGTTCCTGAACATATGTCACCAGCATGGTATGAGGTAAGGCATCCAGAGCCTCAGCCCTCAGCACCACCAGGCTGGCCCAGCCCTTGAAATTTTTTAATGACCCCCGTGTCCATCGTCTGGATCAAGCTGGTGGTGCTAGGGGAGGAGAAAAACAACCTTGATGTTGTTGAACTTGTTAGCTAAAGCAGTGAGGTGGGCACTACAGTTGTCAATGAAGAGAATAACTTTTCTTTTTTGTCTTCTCAGGTGACTGTGCCAGTTAGACAGCCACTCCTCAAAATTGATACCAGTCATCCAGGCATTTTTGGAGCTAGTGTATGTGACAGGGATGGAGGACAGATCTTTTGGGAGACACCTCGGTTGTCGGCTTTTGCTGATCACAAGGAGTGGTAGTTTCTCAGTGCCTGTCATGTTTGCACAACAGAGCACAGAGACTCAATCCTTCAATTTCTTACCCCCAATGAGCTCAACGTTCTTCTGGATGTGGCCACGGTCAGGGTAGCCATGGTAAAAAATGCCTGTCTCATCGGCATTAAAGACATCCACAGCTGGGTACTCGGCCAATAACCCAGGAAGCACTGTCTTAACCCAGTCTGCTGCTGATGATGAGTCTGCATCCAGACATTCGCCCTGCTCTCACTTCCACACAATATTGTGCCCTGTTTTCCACCTGGAGAGCCACCCATCTGTGGCTTCAAACCCCTCATGATCCATGTGTGAGGCTATTTTGTTAGCCTTTGCTTTTAAAATTGGTCCGGTCAGGCGAGCACCCTTGGAGACTGCATGGTTGAACCATGTAAGAAGCCCATCCTCCACCACTGTGTCTTTCCCCTCTCTTTTTTGCTTGTGATTGGGGTTGCGGTTAAGACTCCACTCAGCAAGCAGTTGGTCCTGGTTTTGACTTATCCTTCCTACCTGGCTCTTTGAGATTGAAAAGTCCTTTGCTACTTTTGAAAGAGATGACTTCAGCATTTGTAAAGCCTCAATGACTTTGATTTTAGAACTCAGTGGGAGGTTAATTCTTTTAGATTCCATCTTACAAACCAAACCAAACCAGACACACACACAGGCCACAATCCTGAGAGACATGAATCAGATGGTAATGACTAACAACTTAAATACTAAGTGCTAAATGAGTGATTAATGAGGCGCGGTTATCAAATCAGCAGCATTTACAACAGCTGCCACTCGTAAATCATCCAAATTAAGCGACAGGACTATCCCAATTAAGCAAAACCTAGTGCCATAGAGTAACACTGGATCAAAATCCGTGGCCAGGGGATCATCCCCTTTAACCGCGTCCCCTTTAAGTGGCATCTACTGTACTCCCAAGTGGTACAGGAAGCCTGTGCTTTTCTGGTAAGGAAAATTAAACCCATAGGGAAATGAAAGTTAAACATAGACTATAAACAGGTTTCACCATCCCAATGGTTCATGGCCTGTATTAATCAAATTTTGGCCAATCTAGCAGAAGCTAAGGTACTTCGTAGCTATAGCTGTCCAACATGGCATCTGGACTGTGAAAGTAGCTCACAAGAAGCAGGTGCAGTTTCCCTGTGATTGGAGTTCATGCTGCTGGGAGAGGGGAACTACTCAGACCTTTAAATAGGTCCAGAGGATCTCCGCCCTCAAGTGAGTATTGGTTCAGGCCTTTCTGAACCCCAGAACTCCTACCAACTGGTTACATAACCACAGGGTTCTGCAAATACCACTGTCAGTTACTGACAAATGCACAGATGTTATAACAGTTGACTATGTGCTACACAAAGGTCAGCTCTGGAACTAAGGTCCAGAGCTAGTAAGCTGGTCACTGCTTTAAAGGCTACAGTCAAGGTTTGGTCAGGCACCTTGACTACTTACCCCCAGGTGGGTAAGCAGTTACACCATGGGACAGATCACACTGACCACCATGTTTTCACTGTTCCATGTGTTACCAAGGTATTAGTTACAGTATAAGCTAGCAAAGCTCTTGAGTAAGGTAAACATCTACATAGAGTTCACAGAAAAAGAGTTACTTTTTTAAGAAAAGTTTGTTTTCTGCCATGGTGCCTTACCATACCACGCTACTTTTAAGTACAAAAAGGATTCCTTTTTGCTTTATCCTGAATGAAATTGCTAGTGATAGGCCTGGTAAGGTATCACTTGCACTAATACAACCAGCCTGAAATGTGTATGGCACCTGCCTTCACGAGTCAGTCAGGGAATACTAGAGAAAAAAATTCAACATAGTTAAAATACCATTGATGTAACATGATGGCTATTTAAGCAATAATAAACAACAGGGTGTGTGTCATGCTGGGATAATGTCACGCCTTGTGTGGTTGGGCACAAGGCTGCAGGCTGAGTGCATCCAACACCGGAGAAGTGACATTATCCCAGCATGACACACACACTGGAATGAATTATTGCTATTATACATTGGCTCCTCTGCATCCCTTACATTTTAACATTTAAACATGAAGTAGTCCCTTTCTCTTATATCAATTAAATCTTATTTTGGCAGTGTTTACAACAGTATAACAGCTAATATGCTGATTTACATACAACAGCAACAAATTCTGGGCAGATTATAAATTAATTTAAATTTTCCTTACTCAACAGTACAGTCTCCTTTTTTGGTAGTGGTGGCTACAGTATAGTGCTTTAATATAGTGGGTACAGCAGTATAACAGCTAAAATGCTTATTTACATACAACAACAACAAATTCTGGGTAGATTATAAAGTAATTTAGATTGTCCTTACTCAACAGTGCCGTCTCATTTTTTGGTAGTGGTGACTACAGTTTACCACCTAATATGTAAATATATGTGGCAAGGCATGGTAGGTACAATTCCATTTTTTCTTACTTGGAGCTGCAGTCTCCTTTTTTTGTAGTGGTTACAATATAAGAGTACAGATATTTATTTTCAAAATGAAGCATTGTGCACACACTGATAGCTCACAAGATTTCTTTACTGAGAGATATACTCTCCTAGTTCTGTAGTAATACAGAAATATAATAGCCTGTATGCTGATTTACATTGTGAGGAATTGTGGGTACAGTAAATATCTAATTTTTATATCCCCTATTCTGCATGTGGAGTGTTTTTTTTTTTTACTAATAACATTCAGTCACATGTGTGCCTGGACTTGATACAGTGATGTTATACTGAGATAACATCACTGTGCCAGGCACACACTGACCATTCAGAGCCCATAATTACTTCCTTGCCATTATACAATATAGTCACAGTTTTGAAATTGTCTAATAACTGTTCTCAGTAATACATGTGGTTAATATCAAGTTTGTATTGATTGTAGTTGGTTGTAATCATGAAGAAGGTTTTAGTTATTTTTTTTTATTTTCTATTTATCCCTGGTGAGCCCTTCTGATGGTTCTTCCACCCTGGTCACAGCCCCTGGGACTTCCACCTGCCATCCATTGCCACTTCCTCCCCAGTTACCCCCAGCTTACCCCCCCGGAGTGCATGGCCACAGCATCAGACCCCCATATCCGAGCCATGGGCTTGTATCTGGTCGGGGAGTGTGGCGATGGCAGGCTAATTGAAGCCCCAGGGAGGGCTTCACTAAGACAGAGGGCTCACCCTTCCTGTTCTTGTTTTGCTTTTCTTGGAGGTGGGGATGTGCAATGACACCAGCGTCTGCCCCGCCTCCCTGTATCTCTAGCGCCGGCAGCGGGAGTGACTCCTGGCCTCCGCCAGGGGTCCTTGTTGTGCCGAACACTGTCCCACCCTCCCCCCTGGAGAAGGAAAGCCATCCATAGGATGCCCCATCCTTCTCCCCCAGCCAGCCCTCCAACGACCTGAGTACATTCCTGAACCTGAGTTGCCGGTGTCGCAAGCGGAAATCCAACCGCTGCACTGGTGGGCCGGCTCAAGAAGAAGGTTTTAGCATTCTAGTGATTCCAGGAGAGGGCATATGTGGACAATGTAGGGTTACATATTTTCAGGTTAAGTTTTTTAACTTGAGTTACAGGCCTGTTCACTTAATAGAAGTATCACTGTTTCAGCTGTGTTCTATTTTTTGCTAGAGCCAGCCTGTGAATTTAATGTTGAAATTACTATATAGTTGTTTTTCTGCTAAGCTTCTGACTCTTTGAGGATACGTATTAACATGCTTATCAAATGTTTCTGGATGAAATATACGCAAAATTCAGCTTAGCCATCTTAATGCCTGATGATGTGAGATGAAAAATGTTTGCTAAATAAAATATACTGTATAAATATGCAACCATTTCTTGACAGAGATTATGGTATTCCAAACATCTCATGCCATCAAGAGAAGAGATATGTCTGCACAACAATACCATCAAGATGGTATTTCAACATCTAATGCCATCAAGAGATGTGGTATTTCTTCACATCTAATGCCATCAGCTATGGTGTTTTAAACATCCAACACCATCAAGATGGTATTTTCAACATCTGATACCATCAATGTGTCAACTACAGCAGCAAGTCTACCTACAGCAATCCAAAGTTACAGGACTTCAGGAGAAAGGCAACAACATGCAGAATCCTGTACCATATACTATGCCTCAAATCATGTTGTAATAAATCATTTAGGAACAAAACTCCCACCAGCTCCAGACATCTACATCAGATCGGATGATCGAGGGAGAGAATGCCAGAAAGCACCCCCCCCCACAAACCAGGAAAAACAAATGTTTGTCAATGACTGTAAGCCCTTGCCAAACAAACTCCTTAGCTAATGTCTCATCTTTGGCAAGAAACTAAAAGGACTGGGAGTGAGATTTTAACTGGGGGGCTGTGGGTGCATCAAATGACTAATGTGTGTGCATGTTTTGCTAAGAACTGTATAAACTGTCATTATTTAGACCGGTTATATGCCAAGCTGAACTTGGGACTGTTCTACTGAGGGTATCAGCTAAAAAGGAACTGTTCAAAGAACCAAAGAACATACACTTCCAGCAATCCCCCCACCTTCCAGGTAGAGCCAAAGACTGTCAGCAATGTTATGTTCTAATGAGAGTGCAATGGTACATGTGTAGTTGAAAGAGACTGCTGCTTAATTACTTGCTAACTGCTTATATGTCATCATTTTCTTTTCAAGTCTGTTGCTTAAAATAAAATGCATTGAATGTTATAGTATAAGTTTCTTGTTACCTGCTTGCCCTAGGGAACTCGCAACATTCTGGGATTTATGTGAGTTCCATTACACTGGGTTTAAGATTTGCTTTTGGGGTAGTATAAAATAAATCAGGTTGCCTACCACACATTTGGCTTCCAAGTCTGGGTCTTGGTGACTAAAAGCAAGCTATAACACTCACAGAGGCATGTTATGAAGCTCGTGGGGGGGGGATTTGTGAGGGATGTAAGAAAATTCTACTTCACTGAAAGGGTGGTAGATGTCTGGAACAGACTGCCAGTAAAAGTGATGGAGGAACAAACAGTAGGGGGCTTCACACATCTGTGGGATGGGATATACATAGGGATATATTAGTAAACAGGCAGGGAGAAGGGAGGGTCACCAAAGACCAGTTAGGGCCTGCTGAGACAGATTAGGTAGAGAACATCTGGGCAGACTTGATGGGCCAAACAGTCCTTTTCTGCCAACAAATGTTATGTTTCTATGAGGGCCTGGGTCCTTTAAACTCCAGACTGGGTGGTCTTACAAACAAAGTTAAATAAATTGCACAGTGCCTCTACCCAGAGAAAAGTTAAAGTGGGCCTGGTGAAAGTATAGTACAACTCTCTGGGATGCAGCACCTCCCCACAGGGTCACCCCACGCATGAACCAGACCAATGCAGTAACAATCCCTATCAAGAAGAAACTCATTGCTCAGATAAGGATTTCACACAAAAAAACAGTTACTTTATTTTTTATTTCATTTTTCTTAGATGAAGCACAAGAAATAAATTATAATATACAATCTTGATACAATGGTCATGTAAGAACCAGAACAGCTAAATGCATACTTATGCAAAAAATAATTCAGACAGATATCAGTATTTATACATCTGAAAATAAGAGAAGGGTGGGAGAGGAAAGCAAAGCAAAGCAATTAAAATATACCTTCATAGATCAGACACCCACCAGAGAGGTAAGAAAAAGAGAGGTGAGGGAGCAAAAGCCTACACCCTCCCTTCCCATGGCAGCAGCACCCCAGTCCATCAGGTCGGGAAGTTATCAGGGTATAAACTCTGAATCCATGGAAGCCATGTACCAAATCCAACCCTTCCATTTTGTATTGAAGTGGGCAAGTCTGTCTTGGATAGTGGCAGTTAATTTTTCCATGTGGTAGATGTCCAAAAAAGTTACTTTATTAAGGGACTGCTCTAGCCCCTAAATGGGAGAAAGGGAGATAGCAGCAATGAGGTAGTGCTGCATAGTTATCCTTGGTTGGCTATTCCATGCCCTTCCAGACCCAGCCCACTACAGTACAGTGCTGTAAATCTGTTCTCTCCTAGGTACAGCCAAAATAAGGTTCCCCGGGCTGTACTTGATGTGTTCTTCAAGGCTCAGTCCCAAACCATTCCTTCCCTCACTCTACATGTGCACAGTACAGTTGCTCATCCCTTGCCTTCCTGCACCATGGTTATTACTCTCACTCCCACTGGCATAAGTACCAAACCCTTAGGGAGCTCCCTGTGCTTCACTGGGTACCAGGCCATAGAAATAGTGTAGGTCTGATAACACTGCATGTGGCTGACCAAGGGTTGTGTACCTAAATTGAAGGGTTAGCAATACTATGCAAAAAATAAATCCCCAAACTGAAATTCCAATTCAGCTTCAATGAAGTATTTATAAACCCTGGCCAGATGGCCTAGTCCATTAAATGCTTTCCAATGGCACAGGGTCATAACAGCAGGGGACAAAGCTGTGCACAGCAAGACCGTTCTGTTACAAACAGCATACGGCAAGATCCATAACTACTTTATTTGTTTTAAAGGGGGCTTCACCCCCTGTACCTCCCACACCCTGGAACTATTATAATTGACTCTGAGGGAGTGCAGACACAGGGGCAAGAAATAAACAGTAAAAAAAAAAATTCCCTTACAGGGAATCAAACTGCTTTCCCCCAACCCCATCCACTGCAGGGTCAGGTGCTCTTGCCACTCTGCCATGGGAGTGACTTGACCAAGCAAGTGACTTGCAGTGGCCAAATACACTTCCTTCTTCTGGGTAAGCTACAGGGGATAGCAATACTTTTGTATCGCTGTAATTCCCCTGTTGCTATAAATCCATTCACACTCTTCACAGCGTGGTCTTGCTGTGCATGGTATCGTCTGGGCTATTCTCACCCGTTACCCTTTCCAACTATGTTCAGATTGCTGTTACATGACTAGCCCTGAGTTTACTCAATTCCCAGATATGAGGATCTCCCTCCCAGTACTGGAATGATGGCGCAGTCTGCAGTGACTCCCTCTGTGGCTGGTCTCTCTCTCTCTCTCTCTCTCTTTCTCTCCAGTCTGTGATAGTGTTCAGTGTCAACAGGTGCACTGGCAGTCCCTCTGATGCAAGTCATGCTTCTCCTGACTGTAGCATTCAGTAGCTGAATCTTAATTGCACAGGGCAGCTTCTCCTGTGAATCACTGAATCTTTCTGCAACACCTAGCACATCTTGGTATCCAGTCTCAAGGGAAGGGGATAGCCTGAACCAGGCTGTGGTACCAACTAGGCAGTTTCAGTCATGGTCTCTGGCTAATCTCTTTCAACTGCTACTGTCTTGACCTTCAGTTTTGTGCAGCACATAGCACACGATTACCTCTTGTGTTTCTAACAGTAGGGGGAATTCTGCCTTTATCTTTTCTCTCCATCTCTAGAAGATGAACAGTCTGTCTCCATGATGGAGCAGCTCAAGCAGTCTCTCTCAACAGCACACAGGTACCAGTCCATTCAGTAGCCAGACTCAGACTGATTTGAATGTGGAACAGCCCCTGCTGTCCACTTGGGAAAGGCAACACTTGACTGTTCAGCTGAGATGCGAATTAAGATGAGTAGTTTGGGAGGCATATCACTCTACAGGCTGATACAATGGTATCAAAGTGAATTAAGCCCTTCAGTAACTCTGGAGCCCTTGAGACACTCTCCACAAGCAATCTGACATTGACTGGTTGCTTACTGTAGTATAGTAGCTAGTATCAGACTAATATTGTTTACTTTTAGGCTGACATCTTCTGTTACAACAAATACTAAAATCCCCAGCAGCTGACTTCAGAGCAATAGGCAGCAGTGGATTCAATATATTGCAGTGCATATTAGAGTTTATGTAAGTTCTAATCTTTTGTTTGATGGTCCCACTGTCCTCTTTGGGCTAAGTACAGCCACAGAGGACTCTACTTCGCCCTGGTGGAAAGCAGAACTGGAAACCATCTGACTGGAGATTATAGATGCTCTAACATACACTTCAGAATATTGAATCTCCCACTGTTGCATATTTCTCTGATGTCAGCTTTAGGGGATTTTGGGATTTGTGGTAACAAAAGATGGAAGAGTGACCAGTGGGGTGCCGCAATGCTCAGTACTGAGATCGGTCTGTCATCGAGGCATAGGTCAGGATTCAGGAAGCACAGGCAGTTCAGGAAAGTTATAAATTCACAAGTAGTACTTTATTGCTATTATTAATAATAAAATAAAAAAATAAGATTGTGCAGGACAGCTCTTGATACAGGCAGTTCAAGCAAACAGATAATAAGCAAAATCCAGCACTCCAGAACCAAAATTCAGGGAGAGTATTCTTTATTATAGCAATTGTTTTGTTTCAAAGTGAAGTTTAATACTTACAAGAACAACCAATAAAAAATATACATGACATATGAAGTTATCAAGGGCTCCACGACCATTCTAGCCTCAGCTCTTCAGGGCAATACTACCCCTTCATCAGGTAGTGTGATCAAGTGCATTGTCCTTGTGTTATAAATCATCTCACCATAGGTGCAATTCATCACATATTCAGATACATTAATAATGTTAATTAACCCATTTGATTTTTTATTAAGGATCACTATGATTCAAGGTTATTGGTGGTACTCACACCAGGTCAGCTCTAATTAGTGTTCAGGTCAAACAAATTATTTAATTGGAACTCCAACACTGTGGACCTGATCCACTGCTGTTCTGGTGTGAGCCCAACCTTTCTCCTTCCATAGCATAGTAAAAGTAAAGCGTGAAAAGTATTTTTTTCTTTTAATTAAAAACAAAACTATGGTGCCACAGTTTAAAGCCCTCTTTGAACGTAATTATTTTTGTTATATTATATTTAATTTGTAACACTAATTCATTATTTCAGAATTAAAACCTAAAGATAACATATGGTCTCTTAAAGAAAAAACTTCAAAAGCAGTTAGTGCTGCATAAACTTATACAGAGAATCAGCAAAACATTGTTACAGTAATTTAGTATATGCATGTATGTGCATGTACACACATATATATGTATATACATATAATATTACATGCACATGCATACTACCTCACATACATGAATCAAAAGAACAACAGTTACTTTCTATAGCAATACATTTTCTAACAAAATCCAAATCAACTATGTGTACATATTAAAAAAATAACAGAATAAATAATATACGGGCCACTAGCACAACAATGCTTTCCCCCAGCTCAGTACTTTACTTTGCGATCCATGGTAACAAACATTATGGCTAGATACAAATTCCACACTACATCAAATAGTCATATATTCATAGGGCATATTATGAATGTATGTAAGGTTTCCAATCCATGACTTCATTAAACCCTAAAGGTTTTAGCATTTTCAGTTAAAAAATCCATTTGGATTCCTTTTTTTTGTCTAATTCCTGATGTCTGTAATCCTCACTCATTGTATACGGCGCATGATCAATCGCCATGTAATGCGTTTTATGCCCAGTGAAGTCCTCCTGCTCCATTAGATGTTTGGCTACGGGATGGTCCAAATCCCACTTTTATAAAGCCCTGTAGTGCTCCTGGATTCTCTCTTTTAGGCTTCTAGTGATCTGGCCTATGTAGACCTTACCACAGGGCATAAATTACAAATTTAGTGGAGCAGGACAAGAAATGATTAATCTTAACTTCTTTGACTCCCGACTTTCCAGGGTTAAAAAATGTTTTCCCCTGCATAGACGACTTGCATGTTTTGCATCTTTTACATGAAAAAAACAAACATGTGGCTTAGTGCTGAGCCAGGAGCTAGGGGGTGTAGATTTTTTTTATTCACTTTGGGTCAAAAGATCTTTAAGGCTTCTACCCCTCCTGAATACTACCAGGGGTCCTTCTTCCACTATTTTTTTCAGGTCTGGGTCTGTCCTCAAAACAAGCCAATGTTTAAAAACAATGGCATGTTAATCCACAGATCCAGGTCCATATTCTGTTGAGAAAATTACCCTATTGTCGTTTTCCTTTCCTTCTCTGTATTGTAGTAATTCCCTTCTCTGTTTGTTTTCCTCTTTTCTTAATGCCTTATTTAAAGTTAACTGTGAGTAGCCTCTTGATTTGAATCTTACAACTAGATCATTTTTAGCATTCTCAAAATCTTGTGGTTCACTGCAATTTCTCTTTAGGACAAGGCAAAGCAAATTTTGTTTTTCTGGCGCCCAGTCCCAGAGGCTCTGGGTGCCGTGCAAAACACAAAAATTAAATTTCCACATACATAAATACAAAATATACCATCCTACAAACCCAATAACTATATAAAAACCCTCTTTAGTTTTAAAAAGGACTGATAACAGTAGTATCAAACAAAGTCTGAGAAGGCCTGACTAAACAGATAAAACTTCAGGCGGGTCTTAAAAGCCTCCACCGACGGGGCCTCCTTCACCAATAGCGGGCACGAATTCCACATGACAGAACCAGCGATACTGAAAGCTCAATTGCTGGCTGCTTTCAATCTTGTCCTGGGAATCATCAGGAGGCCCCTTGAGAAGGACCGGAGTGGACAAACCGAGGCAATGGGTGTAAGAAGGTCAGCCAGGTAACAAGGGCCCAATCCATGTAGGGCCTTATAGGAGAGCAAGCCCACCTTGAAAAGCACCCTCCATCAAACTGGCAGCCAGTGCAGTTCCCGCAGCACCAGGGTGACATGGCAGTATTTCGACTGACCTGTCAGCAACCTGGCAGCTGCATTCTGCACTAGCTGCAGTTGACGGAGGGTGCCTCCAGAGACCCCGAGGTAGAGTGCATTACATAGTCAAGCCTAGATGTTACAAATGCATGTACCAAGGTTGGGAGGTCCAGGGGCGGAATCAGGTGCCTAATTCTTGCGTTGTTTCTCAGAGGAAAAAAACTCCCCTTGACAATGGCAAACACCTGATATTCCATTGTCAAACTGCTGTCAAATATCATGCCAAGATTACGCATCTTAGAGGAAGCCATCAATGGGACAGACCCTAGAACAAGTCCAGAGTCTGCCCCAGGGGACAACTCACATGCCTCCTGTTCGACTCCACCACCAGTACCTCTGTCTTATCGACGTTCAGTCGCAACCAGCTGGAGGTCATCCAGTCATTGTTCTCTCTCTGCCAGACAGTTGTTTAATACATCCAACGCACTGGGTGTTCCAGAGGCAAAGGATAAGTACAGCTGGATATCATTGGCATAACAATGAAACCCCAAGCTGTACTTCCTGATAATCTCTCCCAGGGGTAGCATATACACAGCGAACAACATCGGTGACAACACCAAACCCTGAGGTACTCCACAAGACAGAAGGCTAGAAGATGAGGAGAAATTCCCCATCACCACCCTCTGTCTTCTATTTGTCAAAAAGGACTCAAACCCATGAATTACAGTGCCAATTAGTCCACAGAAGTCCCTCAGGCAGTCAAGTAACACCCAATGGTCCACTGTGTCAAAAGCTGAAGAGAGATTGAGTAGAAGGAGAATTGTCCCTTCCCCTCGATCTCTCACCCTGCGGAGACCATTGTGCACCCGAACTAATGCGGTTTCTGTTGAATGTCCTGTACGAAAACCTGACTGGAGCAGCTCATAGATATCAAATGCCACAAGATGATCACCCAACTGATGTGCCACAATCTTCTCCACAACCTTTCCTAAAAATGGAAGGTTGGAGACTGGTCAATAATTCGCCCTGATGTCAGGGTCCAATTATGACTTCTTCAGGAGGGGTCTCACCAGCGCCTCCTTCAAGGCATCTGGGACAACCCCCTCCAGCAAGGAGCACTGGACAATCAAGGCGAACACCAGACCAACAGCGTAGATGTATCCCACTAAGAAATGCTTCAGCGCCAGATCCAGTTCACAATATGTGTGCTTCAGTTGTGAGATCACCTCAATGACATCAACCACCTCCACTGGTTTAAACTTCCCCCAACTGGGCGAAGTGCTTTGTCGACAATCCAGGGGCCCACTGTTGGCCATAGTACGGCCCACTGGTGGAACTCCCTACCTGATGGCGGACACCCTGTCTGAGAAAAACTGAGCAAACTCATTGCACAAGGCTTCAGAAACTGCTATTTTCAGCTGAAGACAGGCAGGATGTAATAACCTGTCCACAGTCCGAAAAAGCATCGCTGGTCGGTTTCTCCCAGCAGCAATCTCCTTGGACAGGAACACTGCCTTCTTACGGTTGATTGCCCCCTGGTACACACTGTAGTGTACATGCAGGGCCAGTTTGTCTGCCTCCAAGCCAGACCCCCGCCAGCAGTGCTCTGACCTCCGACCCTTGATCTTTAGTGCCTTGAGCTCCCCATCAAACCATGGAGACCTCAAGTGAGAAGATCTGGGTCGTACATGGACTGGTGCAAGGGAGTTGAGTGCTTCACTCAACTGCCCTATTATAGGCATCAACTGCCTCACCCACATCTCCCCTGCATGCACTGTCCATGCTAGATAGGTTCGCCACTGCCAAAAAACCCTCCAGGGTCAAACCCCTCAATGGGCGGTAGCTCACCATATCTGCAGGGGGAGGGATCTCAGAGGGTGTCCAGAGCAAGACCTCAACTGTGCAGTGATCAGACCAAGTGACCCAATCAGTGCTGAGATTCTCAATCTCAAGCCCCAGTGAGAAGACCAGGTCCAGCATGAGTCCACCCTGGTGGGTCACAGTAGTAACTGCTTGCGACAGGCCCAGTGATGTCATCAACTGAAAGAAGTGATAACTGAACCTGAATGACTCGTCATCAGCCTAGACATTGAAGTCCCCCCAGAATTAAACATCTGGAGGACTCTAACATCTTACCAACCACAAAGTCACCCACTTCCTACAAGAACTCTCCAACCACCCCAGGAGGACGGTATATCAAGAGAATTCTGCAGCCTTCACCCAGACCCCCACGAATGGCCACACATTCAAAGGAACCCAGTGTTCTCACTGGGTGCACGGTGACGCCTAGCTCCGCTCTGAAACAGATAGCCACACCTCCACCCCTGCATTCCACTCTGGGACAGTGCACAACGGAATAACCTGGGGGGATGGCCTTTAGCACTGGCCCAGCATCGTCTCTCAATGAGGTTTCTGTAATTCAAGCCAGGTCGACCGATGAAATCAGATCCACAAAAATTGCAGTCTTCTTATTGATTGACCTGGCATTGCAAAGCACCACCCTCAGGGGATTGGTAGACAGTTCAGCCCCTCTAGCTACCTGTCCACTTGATCTCATGGGAACCCTGGGAACAGGAATTACTTCTGTCTGGCATCTCTTCAAACCCCATTGCATCCCAGGGCACCTTCTACACCCAACCACCTCTATCCTATTCCCCTCACCCATGTACGGGGCTCCCTGCCAGCTTCTGCCCACATGTCTCCTTCTAATTCCCACCTCCTGGCATCGGTGAGCTGTAGTACCTGATACCGGGGGGGGGGGTAATAAAGGACTGCAGATCACAGAGCTGGGACACCCCGTACACTATTCTAGCCTGCTCCAATTTACACACCCCTCAACACATATTTATCTGTCCTAACACAAAATCCCCCCCACTCAACCACTCATACTCTAATTCTTCCTTAACATATACCCTCTACTAACATCTAACCCCCCTCCTCTATAACCCAATTAACCACAACCACAAAAGAAAACCCTGTAAAACAAAACCAACCCCCCACCTTCTATATAAGTATAAACACAGAAGAAAAGGACTAATAAAATCTAAAACTATCTAAATTAGCCAAACCAGAAGGATTTAGCCCAAGAACAATCATATAGTTCAGCAGAAAACAATCAATCCAGTCCTAAAACAGATTGGTAATAGTCCCTTCTTAACCAGCTATTATCCACAATTCAGATATAGCAATTTCAGTCTCACCAATTCTTCATGGAGTAGATAATCAATGCAACCAGGAAATCCCAAAAACGGCATGAAAACTCACATTCCCGGCTTAGTTCTTCCATAACATTAGTCCGTCATAACAGTTCCACATAAGGAGCTCAGCTGGCCAACATAGAAGGCCACCTTCTCCAGCCCAGGATCCACCACAGAAATTCTAATGCCCTCAGCAGCAGGAGACAGGTTAGGTTCTCCTGAAAGGCAGAGGAGCTCCCTCCTCCAGGCCACCAGTTACCCACACCACTCAACCACTGTCCCAGCACTGCAGATCCCTTAAGCCCACAAAGCGGCCTCCATCGTAATCAGTTCAAACTTCTTCCTGCTCGCCTCACACACTCTCTTCCCAGGACTTCCTTTCAGCTGGTCCCATCACACAATGACTGACAGCTTGCTGCAAATTGGTCCGACTGGGCTCTTACCCCGACCGGAATCCGCCACTCAGACTGTCATTCCTCCACACTATTTCTGGTCTTCTCCATGCTCCCAAATCGTACTCTGATGTCCTGGATCTTCTCAAGCCACGATAGCGATAAGCAGCTCCTTACACCATGTTCCACGATATTATACAGAGTCTCATCTTCTCAGGGCTTTTCAAGAGGATTCCTCGACACCCCGAAAATCACCAAAATCAACAGGGGCAGGGAATTCACCTCTCCAGCTCCTAAACTAAAAATAAGAAAGCTACCTCCTCACTGTAACTCACTAAAATGCCCCTTTCTAAAACTAAAAACCCTTACTCCTAATGCCTAGCCTTAATACAAATAAATCTTGGATCTTAGTCCATATACCTAAAAATTCCAACTAAAATAGTGCTACAAAAGAAAATGCTAAAAGAAATGTTAAGCTCAATAACGCCTCCACAAGCAGCAGCCTAGCATGGCCACCATCTTGGATAGTGATGCTGTTTTTACAAAACCACTATCTAATCAGCTGACCATAAGGTAACGCTTCAATTGTGTGTCTTGGATGGGAATGGTGTCCACGAAGGGCACTATTTCCTGCTGTTTTTTTTTTTTTATGGAAGACCTTTGTTTTAACTAATAAGTCTGTGGTCCCAATAAGTGTAAGGTCCAAAAAGTTTATTTCTCTATGGTGATGCTGTGCTGTAAAATGCAGCCCTAATTCATTACATTAAGATACTGGATAAAAGAATGAATTTCCTGCTCCGTGCCATCCCAAATAAATAATAAACCATCTATAAATCTTTTATAGAAAATTATGTGAAAAAAATAAGGGTTGGCGATGGGGTCTAGGATCACCCCCCCCCACCAACTCATAAACAGATTGGCATATGAGGGGGCAACAGCAGACCCCATCACCGTGCTTCTGATCTGTTGATAATAGCAGTCCTTGAACAGAAAAAAACTGTAGTTTAAATAAATTCCAGAGACAGAAGAATGAATTCTATGGGATAGGAGTGTGTTGAACTCTTCAACATGGTTTTTAACTGCTTGTAAGCCCAGATAATGCTCTATGCTGGTGTATAATGTGATAACATCAACAGTAATCTACCAGTAGGACTCTCTCCAGACCCTTCCCTCCATCTCTGGTAACACATGTGTTGTGTCTCTAAGGTGGGAGATTAGCCTGGAGACCTCTTGTTTTAAATAACTGTCTAAAAAAGAGCAAGGGGCTCGGTCAAAGACCCACAGCTGGATAGGATTGTCCATCCAGGAGGTGTTGTACTGTCTTTAAGAATTTTTGGGACATGATAAAATACTGGAACAATGGTGTGTTGATGGTTCAAAAAACCAGAATCTACTCTTGTGATCCACTTTTTACTTAAAGCAAGTGCTAGTAAATCTACCAATTGTGCCTTAAAATCCTTCATTGCAGTTCTCTCCAGCATTTTATAGGTGGATTCATCAGCTAATAGTCTAATGGCTTCCCTTTCCTAATACTCTTTTTCAATCAGCACGATATTTCCCCCTTTATCTGATGGTTTGATAATAATTTCACGCATGTCCCTGAGTTCCCCCAAGGCCTTATGTTCACCCTTCGTTAAGTTGTCCCATTTGTGTTTACTCAAAATTTTGTTTATACAGGTTTCAGTGTCTCTAAGCACTAGGTCCTGAAAAATATGGATGGTTTCACTCCCTGGGATGGGGGTATAAACATTGAGGGTGATTTAAGGATTGGTTTGCTGGCTGGAGTATATACCAAATATTCTATATTTTTTCACTAAATGATGGAGCCACAGCATCCAAGCGCCCATTAAAAATGCATGGAACCTCTATCCCTTCAATATCTGTGGGGTAATCAGCCTGGTCTAATAAAATCTGTAATTCTGAATCAGAAACAGCATCCAGCAAACCAGACCCACTCCCCTCCATGGTTAAATCTAGCGAGGGTGCTGAGATCAATGAATTTCCACTTAATACATCATCATGTTCTCTTGTTGTTCCTGAAAAAAACTTAGTGAGACTTAATTTTCTAAACAAACAAAATAAATGACAGCATAGTACAGATGGTCCTGGGTGACTTTAATGCCTGGGTCAGTGATGAACTCTCACAGTTTGGACAGCACTTCCTCCAATTAATGACATCTTTGGGCTTACACAAGTGGTTACTTCTGCCACTCATAAGAGTGGTCACTCTTTGGACTTAGTTTTCCTCCTGGGGATTGAGGCCTTAACTTGGGGGTGGAACCTGTCAGTTGGTCAAATAACTACACTGTGGGGTTCAGTTTTTGCACCCCCCCTTTAGGCCTACCCCTGTGGAGATGGTCAGAAATCGCTGTTTGCAAGATGTTAGCTCTGCAGGCCTGGCAGTGGTGCTTGACCTATCAGAGTTCTCTGGAGTGAGCAATGATCCTGATGCTGGCCTATAATAGGGCCATCTCCTCAGCTCTCGATCACATTGCTCCCATCTGCATTTGTCCTCTCCCCCTTCGACCTCGGTCCCCATGGTTTAATGGGACTTTGAGGGAGATGCGGTGACAAGGAGGAAGATTAAAGCGCTGTTGCAGAAAGCTGCCCTTGATGCCGACCATCTTAGACTGATGGAACATTATCAACTCTATCATTCCACAATCTTTCGAAAGAAGGCAGAGTTCCTGTATGGGGAGATTGTGGCTGCTCAGAACCGACCATCTCAGCTTTTTTGAACTGTTGACAGACTGTGCAACCCAGCCTGTCTGCAGGTTCGGAAAGCTTTTTCACAAATGGAGTGTGATGAGCTTGCTCGCTTCTTTGTAGATAAGGTGGCAGACATCAGGACAGCACTCCAGCCTGCTCCCTCTATGGGAGAAGCTATAGATCGGTGTTTGGTCGCAGTCTCTAGTCTCTCCTGGAGTTCCTTTGACTGGCCTGAGTTCTTTGAAGTCATGGGGATTGTCCAGAGTATGCGCCCTACATGCTGTAGTCTGGACCTGGGCCCAACTTCCCTGATAAAGAGTTGTCATGACATTATTGGCCCAGTCCTAGCATGGATAGTTTGGTGCTCCTTGGATATGGGTGAGTTTCCTAGCTCCCTGAAGGAGGGGGTGGTGATGCACCTCCTGAAGAAAGCTTCCTTAGACCCCGACTGCCATGCCAACTACAGGTCGATCTCTAATCTTCGCTTTGTAGGGAAGATTATTGAGAAAGTAGTGGCTGTACAATTGGATAACCAATTAACCATCCATGACATCTATGAACCACTCCAGTCTGGTTTTCGAAAGAGGCATAGTACTGAGACAGCATTGGTTTGGGTGCTCAATGATCTCCTGATGGCTAGAGATCAGAAGAGCTGTTCCATCTTGGTTCTTCTTGATCTTTCTTCAGCTTTTGACACTGTGGACCATGGGGTACTTCTCGAGTGCCTGAAGTTCATCTGTGGCCTGTCAGGTACAGTCCTTAGTTGGTTTAGATCTTTACTCACTGACAGAACTCAGAGAGTGGTGTCGGGGATAAATTCTTCCTGCCCATTCTCTCTGTCATGTGGGGTTCCCCAGGGCTCGGTGTTGTCCCCCATGTTGTTTGCAGTGTATATGCTGGCCCTCGGAGACATTGTAAGAAGCTATGGGCTAAGGTTTCATTGCTATGCAGATGATACCCAGTTCTACCTATCTTTTGCACCTGACTAGGATAGAGCTCTCTCTCGGTCTTTAATAGCTGCCTCACTGAAATCCAGTGCTGGATGAATTCAAGCTGGCTGAAGTTGAATTCGGAGAAGACTGAGGTAATGGTTGTGGACCTGGGTCGCATAGTAGAGGGGATGGGAGCTGGTTTACCTTCAGGTTTATTTCTGGGGGTTGTCCAGCTCCTTACCTCTGAACAGGTGCAAAACCTGGTGGTGATTTTTGACAATGAGCTGACATTGCGTTCGCAGGTGTCGGCAGCTGTCAAACATTCCTTTTACCATCTTAGGAAAATCACCAGGATTAAGCACCGTGTTCAGCCCACCGATCTGTCTACGTTGATCCTCGTTTTTGTGACCTCATGCCTTGATTACATAGAAACATAGACTTTGATGGCAGATAAGGACCACTTGGCCCACCCAGTCTGCCCATTTCCCTACCTACTGGATAAGCTGCAGATTCTAGTTAACCAACAGCCTACTTCCTGCAACCCCCCACTATAATTGCCTTATGTCTGTCCCATGCATGTTTGAATTCCCCCACTGTTTTAGACCCAATGACCTCCTCAGGAAGGCAGTTCCATGTATCCACCACTCTCTCTGTGAAAAAATTCTTCACATTACCCCTGAGCTGTCCCCCCTCTATCTTTAAATTGTGCCCCCTTGTTCTTACACATCTCTTTTTCTGAAAGATGCTACCCTCCTGGACTTTGTTGATTCCCTTGAGGTACTTGAAAGTTTCTATCATGTCCCCTCTGTCCCTCCTTTCATCAAGAGTATACATATTAATCTCTCTCAGTCTCTCTTCATATGGTTTCTGCTGCAGACCCTGCACCATTTTAGTTGCCCTCCTCTGGACTGCTTCCATCCTGTCTATGCCCTTGCGTAGATGAGGTCTCCAAAACTGCACACAGTACTCCAGATGGGGTATCACCAACTGTCTGTATAGAGGGATAACCACTTACCTTCTTCTATTTGTAATGCCCCCTTCCTATGCATCCCAGTATCCCCCTGGCTCTCCTTACCGACTTTTCACATTGCTTACCCACCTTTAGGTCATCTGATATGACTACCCCCAGGTCCCTTTCCATTTTTGTTGTTATTATTATCTCCCCTGCTATTGTGTACACTTCTCCTGGGTTTTTGTTTCCCAGGTGCATTACTTTGCACATCTTTGCATTGAATCTGAGTTGCCATATGTCTGACCATTCCTCCAACCTTGCCAAGTCCCTTCTTATCTTTTCTACCCCCTCTTGTGTATCAACTCTGTTACAGATCTTTGTGTCATCTGCAAAGAGGCATACCTTTCCCCTCTAGACCCTCTGTAATGTCACCTATAAAGATGTTAAAGAGGACTGGACCCAGTACTGAGCCCTGAGGTACTCCACTAGTGACCCCTCTTTCTTCGGAATGTGTTCCATTCACTATTACCTTCTGTGTCCTGTTGTGCAGCCAGTTTGCTACACAGGCTACCACCCTGGGACCCACTCCCAGGCTGGCTAACTTGATTATTAATCTTTTGTGCGGGACTGTGTCAAATGCCTTGCTAAAGTCAAGGTAGGCCATATCCACAGCCCCTCCCTGGTCTATTACTTTGGTCACCCAGTCAAAAAAATCAATTAGAGTCTTCTGACATGACCTTCCTGCTGTAAATCCATGCTGCTTTGGGTCCTGTGCCACACTGGACTCTAGGTACTCAACAATTCTTTCTTTCAGGAGTGATTCCATCATTTTCCCTACCATTGAGGTCAAACTTACAGGTCTGTAGTTTCCTGCTTCTGCCTTGCTCCCACTTTTGTGGAGGGGAATCACATCTGCCTCCTCCAGACCTCAGGTGACCCCATCCTGCCATGATTTGTTAAAAGGCGTGGTCGATTGGTGTCACTAGGTCATCCCTTAGTTCTTTAGGATTCTGGGGTGAATCCCGTCAGGCCCCATTGTTTGTCCACCTTGAGTTTTAGGAGTTCTTTCAGGACTCTTTCTTCCTGTGAATGGACTGCTGTCAGCCCCTACCCTGAGTGCTTCTATTGTCTGGTTTAGGTAACTCCTCTTCATCTTCTTTTGTGAATACTGAGCAAAAGTATTCATTCAGGATCTCTGCCTTTTCTCTCTCCCTCTGCCCACCTCCCCTCTCCTTTATTAATCTTCACTATCCCTCCCTTAACCTTTCTATGCTCCCTAATGTACCTATAAAGGTTTTATCCCCCTTCTTAACTGAGTTGGCTATTTTCTCCTCGGTTTGGGCCTTTGCTATTCTGACTGCCTTCCCCACTTCTTTCTGCTTTAATTGATACAGTTCCCTGTCGTGCTCCTTCTGTGATTCCTTATACTTTTTGAATGCAGCCTTTTTCTCCTTAACCTTCCCTGCCACCTCTTTTGAGAACCATAGTGTTTTTTTACTCCGCTCTGCTTTCTTTATTTGTTTCACACAAAGGCTTGTTGTCTCTATGATGGCAGTCTTGATTTTTCTCCATTGATCTTCCACCCCTCCTTTTTGGCCATTTGCTAGTGCATTCTTCAGGTATTCACCTATTTTGCCAAAGTCAGCCCTTCTAAAGTCCAGTATCCTTGTTTTTGTATGGCTTATCTCCATGATTGTGCTCATTGTGAAGCACACTGTGCAGTGGTCGCTTGTTCCCAGATGTCTACTGACTTCTAAATTTGTGATCCTCTCTCCATTTGAGAATACCAGGTCTAGTATTGCTCCTCCCGGTGGATTCCAACACTAGCTGTCTAAGGTCTGCCCTCTGCAGGGGCATCGAGAATGACCCTGCTCTTTTGATGGCTGCAGTACATGTCATCCAGTTAACATCTGGTATATTCAGGTCCCCATCAACAGTATCTCCCCTTTTTCAGCCATTTTGAGAATGTCCTCTATCATTTTCTTGTCCATTTCCTCCCCTTGAGACAGGGGTCTGTATACAACCCCTGTACGGATTGTGATGCCATTCCCTGTCTCCAAGGTGACCCAGAGTGCCTCTTGTCCTCCCCCTTTACTTTTTAGTTCTGTAGCTTTGATCCATTCCCTTATGTATAGAGCTACTACACCTCCTCTTTTACCTTCCCTGTCCCTTCTGTAGATTGTGTACCCTGGTATGTTAACATTCCAGTCATGGTTCTCTGTGTACCATGTTTCCGTGACTGCCACAATATCCAATTGTTCATCTTCCATCAGGGCTACTAGCTCAGGAAGCTTGTTTCCCAGACTACGGGCATTGGTACTCATTGTAAAAACCAAAAACAAGGTGCTGCATCAGCATGTGGTCTAAAAGCAAAACAAAATGGTTATATTAAATGCACGCTGAAAATAGAGTTAAAAATCTACGTTTCGACCTTAGGTCTTCTTCAGGAAATATCTAAAACAGAAAAAAAAACAAGTTAGTGTAGAGGAGAGGTAAAATGAGAGAGATATATATGTGGAGAAAGAAGAAAGGGGAGGCTCAGGGAGAAGAAGTGATAAATGGTAAGATTAAGAAAGAATCTGTGAAACAAAAGGTGATGATGGGAAAGAAAAGCATAATGGGAGTGAAAGAGCTGGGAAGTTCCTAGGTGGAGACTAATTAACAGGGCCTAGTAAGAAGGCTGAAAGGTGACAAATGTGTGGGAAGGAGACAGAAATGGAGATATATGGTGAAAATGAAAAATAAATTAAATGAGTACAAAAGCAAATAAACTTTAGGGGGAAAAAAGGGATGGCTGAAAGATGTTAGTGGAAAATAAGTCTATCATTTAAACCAAAGGGCTGCTGAGAGCCAAGGTGGATGATCAGCTTGGCTTCCATATTTTTTCTATGGTCATTGGTACTCATTGCCCTCCATTTAATGTTGGCTTTATCTTTTCCCCCCATTCCTGCTCTTATTGCCCTTGTCTATTTTTCCATTTATTCCTGTTCTGCCCTGTGTTGAGCTCTGTACCTCAGTGTTTACCTTACTACCTGCCATGTTTTGTGGGGGGAGGCTTGATATTTCCTGCCTTTTATCAGCACCTCCCCCCTTGGCTAGTTTAAAAGCTTGCCAAGGAAGCATTTAAACCTGTCACCTAGGAGCTTGGTTCCCTTTGTGGACAGATGCAGACCATCGTGCCAGTATAGACCTTTATCTCTCCTGGTGGATCCCAAG
This sequence comes from Neoceratodus forsteri, assembly GCA_016271365.2. Lineage (NCBI taxonomy): Eukaryota > Metazoa > Chordata > Ceratodontiformes > Ceratodontidae > Neoceratodus > Neoceratodus forsteri. Next base: position 979,614,950 of record CM057458.1, on the reverse strand, counting down.
TCCCCAATGAAGCCAAAGCCCTGTGCTCTGCACCAGTTTTGCAACCATTCATTAAACTGCATGGTGTGCGGTACCTTAGTCTCACCCCTGCCATGGACAGGCAGCACCTCTGAGAAAGTTACCGTGCTTGCTACCCATCTGAGACCCCTCACCAACTCCACAAATTAATTCTGCACTGCACTGATCCCATGCCTAGCTAGGTCATTTGTCCCAAGGTGGACAATTATATCTAGTTCCCTCTCCTGTGATGCCGCTTCTGCAATCCTGAGGATTCGCTTCCTGTCCCTCCAAGCCATGGCACCAGGCAGGCACCTTACTTCCTTCTCCTCTCCTTTCCCCAGTTTTAACCCCTAACAATTGAGTCCCCTATCAGAAGCTGTTTTCTTCCCCTGTGGTGTCCCTTGCCACCCTTTTGTGGGTCCTCCTTGTGGATGTCCTCAGCATTCTTCTGGGTCTCCATTGAGGGTGCCACCATAGAGGAACCTTGGTCTGCCAGAATGGCATATGATTTGTGTAGAGGTACAACTAGGGGACATCACCTCTGGTCCACCACCCGCACCCTCCCAGAACCCACTGTGGTCCAACTGCTCTTCATACTTGGCAACCTCTGAGGCAGTGGTTGTGGCAGTGGTGCTCTTTGGGTGGGAGAGGCCTACTTAGTCCTTGCTAGTTCAGCCTGGAGGTGGGCAACCTCCTCCCTCAAAGCTGACAGTTGCCTACAAATAGGACAGCAACGCAGTTTCCAGAATGTTTTCTGGAAAACTGCTTCCCCACAGCCAGTGCATTGCACCAATCCCCACATGTCCCTCTCCCTTATAATATACAATATGTAATATGTGTATATATACATATATATATATATATATATATATTTTTTTTTATTTGTGGTGTCTACCTACCCTTTATGCACTGTGCTGGGTTATTAAGAATATGACAGTTCTGCCTCAAGACCTGTTGAGGAAGTGATGTCAGAACTTTGGCTATAAAGGAAATGCCACGCCTGGGGGTGTGGGGTGTGGGAAAGAGTGGGTAGGTAGTCCACAGCCACTGGTGACTGTTAGAAACAATCAAATACATAACTGCTCCACCACTCTGGTGAGTACTGCCCTTTATAGTAATTCAACTAACACCACAATTTACTAGACCACTGCTCCTACACAAACCACTCTACTGAGTCCAGGGATAAAAATGAACTCACTCCTCAGCCAGCAGGACACTTTTAAAATGTTGCAAAAATATCCTTCCAAATCCTAGGTCTTAACCCCAGGAATGAAGCAAATTCAGTTCTATCTCACTCCCTCTGGCTATAAAATTACTACACTTTTAATGGAATCCTGCAATTCTCTGCTTAATGCCAATAAGGAAAAAAAATGAAACTTTTTGTAGAAAGAGTAGATCCCCTTCTTAACAAGTCCCCAACAATATTTAGCCTTACCAGGTTTCCAGGTCCTAAACGGAGTTATAATTTGTTCTTTGCAGTGTAGCAAGTTCTCAGCTTCCAACAGACAAATCAAAGTCAGTCTTACTGGCTTCTAACTGTGAAGGATGCCTAAGACAGCACAGTGATGAAACCCCACCCAGAGCCAATTGATTGACTAGTGACACCTGTGATGTAAGCAGGCCTTTCAATGTAGGCACTCTGCTATGTCTGATTCCAATACACAAAACCTTTCAGTGAAACCAGGGATAAAAACTTAACTTCTCAGCCAGCAGGACACTTTTAAAATGTTGCAACAATATCCTTCCAAATCCTAGGTCTCAACTCCAGGAATGAAGCAAATTCAGTTGCATCTCACTCCCTCTGGTTATAAAATTACTACACTTTTAATGGACTCCTGCAATTCTCTGCTTAATGCCAATAAGGAAAAAAAAATAAACTTTTTGTAGAAAGCATAGCTCCCCTTCTTAACAAGTCCCCAACAATATTATGCCTTACCAGGTTTCCAGGTCCTAAATGGAGTTATAGTTTGTTCTTTACAGTATACAGTAGCTAGGTTCTCAGCTTCCAACAGACAAATCAGTCTCCCTTTTTCTAGGGCTTCCTGGGGTTGATATTTGCCGCTTGCAGCTGGTGCAGAACACTGCGGCACAGTTATTGACAGGTACATCTTGTGCCTGTCATATTTTGCCGGTTCTGCGTGATCTGCACTGGCTGCCAATTCAGTAGTGGATCACCTTTAAAGTTGGTCTTTTGACTTACACAGGCCTACATGGACAGGGCCCGGACTACTTGAAAGAGCTTCTGGCTTCCTACTGCCCTAAGCGATCTCTCTGCTCGGTGGATGAGGGGTTGCTAGAAATTCTGAGGGTTTCTTTGAAATCTTCAGGTGCTCATGCTTTTATGTATGCTGCCCCTACCCTCTGGAATTCTCTACCCCATCCGCTTCATCAGTGTGCATCCGTGAAGGAATTTAAAAAGGCCATGAAGACCTACTTATGGTCTAAGATTTACTTTCATTAATTAATGTGATTTTATGAGCTCAGATTACTGTTAAATTGATGTTTTATCTGTTATATTTGTAATTATTGTAAGGCTCCTTGAATTTGTGAAAGGTGCGGTATAAATTAAGTTTATTTTATATTTTATTATTACTAAAAATTCATTTAGTACATGTACTGGGACAAAGGACAAGCCCCTAGACAATAAAGCAATTTGATCACTTGTCAGTTCCCTTGATGTAAAATTGATAACAATACTTTGAGATGAATCATTATGTCCTGTAACAGCAACATTAATTGAATCATTAATGATTAATTGGTGTGTCTACCGGCCTTGACGTCTTCTTCTTGTCCTTCTTTTCTTTTTTTTTGAGACAGAGGCTGGGTTTTGTTCATTAAATGATTCTGTGCTCGAAAATCTAACCCTTCTGCTAGATATTAAACTGGTAGCATTAGTGTTTGAATGTCTATTCGTGCTGCGTGAACAACTTCTCATTCTATTACGTCCCCTTGATTTAGATCGGGACCGATTCTTCCACTTATAAATGTTACCATTTAGGTAGTCCTTTTCATCCCATAATAGTCTGGTCTTTTTCCTTGCAATCAATTCATCTTCCAATTTCCTAGCTTTTGCTGTCAGTTTTTTATCTAACTCCTGTACTAGTGGTAGATCACTGAATGCTTCCAATTTACTTTGCAAAGATTCAATTTCCTCAGTAATTTCTTTATTATTGTATTCGTCTTCATCTATTTGAATCTTTACTAGTTTTGTGGAGCCAGTTTTTAATGCATTTTCCCATCTCTCTTGATAATGCATTTTTGTAAGACCACATGCTGGTAATTTTGTTAATCGTAAACCTCCGGGTACCCATTCTTTCATTAAGTATTTTTTCAAAGACATCATGTTGTAGTGTAGGTTTATTTCTTTTACTACTACTGCTTTCTCTAGAGAATTAAAGATTGACTTTACATTACCATCTCTTGAACCAGAAGGTTCTTGGTTCATTTTAGTGTTGTCGCTTGTTTCAGGGGTTAAATTCACAACTCTTCTGTCCCTGGCTAGGCTCATGCTGGATAGTGAGAATGCCATCTCCTTCTTCCAAATACTTGAAATTAAAAGTTACAGTGAATATGGACTTCAGCTGAATTAACAAATAGTCAGTGTCTTCTCACTCGTGATAAAAGTGGAGGCCCCCTCTGTCCTGTGATGGTTCTCATCTAGCAGTGAATCACCGCTCTGGTTTATTAGCCAAAAATAAATCAAATCAAAGGTAATATCCAAACTAAAGGGCTGTGCTTCTGGATTCAGTGGGTGCTGGAAAAATGTAGATACAAATAATAAGTAAAATCCAGCACTCCAGGACCAAAATTCAGGGAGAGTATTCTTTATACGAACACATGAAATTTGCCAGCAGATAAAGGCCTAGAGGTCTATCAAGTCTGCTCGAATGTGCAGCTAGCACCCCTTATTCTGCAGCTGCCCCTCCCTTCCACCCTTCCCCTTCATTGACCCTCCCCCTTGTCCTGTCCCATCTCCTTCTGAAGCAGTCCACTGTTCTACTGGATACCACTTCTGCAGGAAATGCATTCCACCCAGCCACCATCCTCTCTGTAAAAAAGTGTCTCCTTATCTCCCTCCTGAACCTTCCTCCCCCCAGTCTCATATCATGGCCCCTGGTGTCCCTCCCCCCTCCCTTACTTTGAACAGCCCCTCTGTACCTGTCTTGTTTATTCCTTTCATGTACTTAAAGGTTTCAATCATGTCCCCTGTCCCTCCTCTCCTCCAGTGAGTACATGTTCAACTCCCTCAGCTTCCTCTCATATGATAAGTCCCCCAGCCCCTTGATCAACTTTGTTGCCCTGCGCTGCACCCTCTCCAGTAACTTAATGTCCCTCTTCAGATATGGGTGCCAGTACTGCACGCAGTACTCCAGGTGCAGTCTCACTAATGACCTATACTGTGGCAGAATCACCTCCTCCCTCCTTGAAGATATACCCCTTGCAATACAACCCAGCATTTTGTTGGCCTTTGCAGCTGCCTTCCTACATTGTGCCGAGTTGTTCATTGACCCTGTAATGAGCACCCCCAGATCCTTCACCTCCTCTGTCTGGGCTAGCTGCACTCCCCCCAGCTGGTAACTCCTCCTTGGGTTCTTTATTCCAAAATGCAGCACCTTGCACTTTTTGGCATTAAACCCCAGTTGCCAGGTGTCTGACCAGGTTTCAAGCTTTGCCAGAACATGCTGCAACCCCGGTCATCCACCACTGCTCCTACCTTGGTATCATCAGCAAACAGACTAATCTTGCTCTTGATGTCCAATGATATGTCTGCAATGAATATCCCAAACAACACTGAGCCTTGTGGAACACCGCTCATCACTACCCTTGGGTGTGAGAGCTCCCCACCCACCACCACCCTCTGTTGCCTTCCCTGAAGCCAGTTCCCTACCCATCTCACCAGCTTTGCACCCGCCCCTGTGCCTACTAACTTACTGCCCAGCCTTCCATGTGGCATCGAGTCAAATGCCTTACTGAAGTCCAGATACAGAACATCCACTGCGTGGCCCCATCCAGTTGCCTAGTTACCCAGTCATAGAACTCCACCAGGTTGGTTTCACAGGATCTGTCCCATATGAAGCCATGCTGTCTGCTGTCCTGTAGTCCTTTGGCCTCTAGGAGGGCCACAAGCCTCTCCTTCAGGATAGTCTCCATTAGCTTACCCACGATGGATGTGAGGCTCACTGGTCTGCAGTTTCCCGGTTCATCTTTGGGGCCAATCTTGTGGAGGTGCACCACATGAGCCATCTTCCAGTCCTGTGGTACACACCCTGAATGTAGTGAGGCATTAAATAGGTCTGCCAAAGGCCCTGCAGGAACCTCTGCCAGCTCCTTCAGTACCCTGGGGTGGATGCCATCTGGGCCTGGTGCCTTATCCACCCTCAGTGCCTTCAAACCCTCCCGAACTCTGCCCTCCATGATTTCCCCATCTGTCACCCCCTCCCCTTCTGTTTCTACCATTTCTCCCCCCTTGGGTGTCACCCCCCTCTTCTCTTTAGTAAATACTGAGCAGAAGTACTCATTTAGTGCTTCTGCCTTATCGCACCCCTGCTTCCACCCAACCCCTCCTTCCTAATCCTTACTATGTGGTCCTTACAGCTCCTTTTCTCCCTGATGTACCTAAAGAAATCCTTCTCCCCCTTCTTAATGCCTTGTGCCAGCGTGAGTTCTATAGATGCCTTGGCTCCCCTTACTGCCCTTGTCACCTCCTTCGATTCCATCAAGTACTCCTCCCTGTCGTCCCCTCCCTGTTTTCTTGTACTTCCTAAAGGCAGCTCTTTTCTTCCTTACCTTTTCCATGACCTCCTTGCTCAACCAGCTCAGTTTCCTAGCTCTAGCCTTCTTGCTAGGGGGCGGATTGGCAACTTATATTCACAATGATATTGCCTCAGAAGAACTAAAATGGGACGTAGGCCAAATTGAACTCCTTTGGGTTCAATTAACACCAATGAATAGACCCAAAATCATATTAGGACTACTTTATAGGCCACCATCTATGTCACGTGAAGATGATAGGACTTTATTGAACATTTTTGAGAAATTGGATCCAAACACTAGTTTATTGATAACCGGAGATTTTAACTTACCAAATATTGACTGGATAAAAGGCATGGGCACCTGTCCCCTTGAAAGGCAATATATTGATATAATGTATCATAGGGGTCTTGACCAGATGGTCCAAGAGAGTACAAGGGGCAACAATATTCTTGATTTAATCTTTACTAATATGGGAGACATAGTTAATTCTGTGGTAGTTGGTGCCCCATTAGGTAGCAGTGACCATAACATTGTATCATTTAATATAAAGGCAGCTGAAATTAGGAAACCCACGGGAGCTACTGTAAAACTAAACATGGGGAACGCTGATTTCCATAATATGAAAATTAAATTGGACTGTTGGGATTGGAATTCTGAATTTGATAATAAACCCATTCAAAGTATGTAGGATTCTCTCAAAGCTAAATTGGAAGAACTAACTACAGAATTTGTCCCTGTAACTATCAAATACTCTATAGACAGAGCTATAAGACCTGCCTGGCTCACTACAAAAATTAAAAAGCTAATAAATAAAAAAAATAGACTGTTTAAGAAGCTAAAAGTTTTTAAAATGGCTAAATTATACACAGAGTATAAGGATTGTCAAAAAAAAGTTAAAATTAATATTAGGAAAGCTAAAATCATACATGAGTACAATCTTGCTAAGAGAGTACAGGATAATAAAAAAGCCTTCTTTTCTTATATTAATAATCAGAGGAAGACTTCAAATAGTATAGGTCCCTTCACTATCGATGACGGATCCCCAGCTTCTAACCAACAAATGGCGAATATTCAAAACAAATACTTTTGTTCGGTTTATAATTCAAATGAAAATGATACATACAACACAAAGCAACCTCTTGAACTAGAGATGATAAGATTGAACCCTGATAACGTATTCAAACAGTTAGTTGGACTTAACCCAAACAAATCCCCAGGCCCAGATGATTTACACCCTAAAATCTTAAAGGAATTGGCATGTGAACTGACCCATCCTTTGACACACATATTCCAAGCATCTTTAAATACTGGTTCTGTCCCTTATGATTGGAAGTTAGCAAATATTGTACCCATCTTAAAAAAAGGACCTAGTACCCAACCAGAAAACTTTCGGCCCATAAGTTTGACAACAATACAGGGAAAACTTATGGAGAGCATAATTAAAGACATTCTAAAAGAACACCTGGAGGCACAGGACATGATGGATCCTATACAGCATGGGTTTGTGAAGAATAGATCTTGCCAGACAAATTTACTGTCCTTTTATGAAAAAGTCAATAGAGAACTGGACATTGGCAACTCTGTGGATGTGGTCTTTCTCGATTTTGCTAAGGTCTTTGATAAATTGCCACATAAGGAATTATTGTTAGTGTTGGAAAATGCAAAATTTCCCATTAACATATGCAGATGGATTTCTGATTGGCTGTGGGACAGAAGACAGAGGGTGGTCATAAACGAGGAATACTCTGACTGGGCCATGGTGACCAGTGGTGTGCCTCAGGGATCAGTGTTGGGCTCCACTTTGTTTAATACATATATTTCCTCCTTAAAGATTAGGAACAACAATATATGGATGCAAAAATTTGCTGATGATTGCAGATTGGGTGTGGTCACAAATAAAGATGAACACATAGTAGCATTACAGTACACACTGGACCCAATACATGAATGGACAATCAGTAATAAGTTAGGGCTAAACAAAACCAAATGTAAAGTCATGCACATGGGGAAAAACAACATAGAAGCAACTTACCAAATAGACAATATTACTTTAGGGGTTGAAACTGAGGAAAAAGATCTGGGAATTACAGTTACAAAAGACCTGAAATTCAGAGTGCACTGTAGAAACCAGCTGAGAAAGGCTAACCAGATTCTAAATTGCATACTTAAGTACATAGTGTGTAGAGAAAGGAATGTGTTGATGCCTCTGTATGTCGCTTTAGTCAGGCCCCACCTGGAGTACTGTGCAAGGGTTTGGTCACCCTATAATAAGGAGGACATATTAAATATCGAGGGAGTTCAGAAAAGATTTACTAAAAAAGTAAAAGGATTAGAAAATAAAACATATTACAATAGACTGGCCAGTCTAAATCTTTATTCATTACATTATCGTAGAAAAAGAGGAGATCTATGTTTCCTATACAAGAGTATGGAAGATGATAAGTTACTAAAAGAACTGGGGTTCACATATAAAACAGGGAGAACTAGTTCAAGAAAACACAATAAACAATTGTACCAACAAACTTGGGAACATAATTTTTGGAAATATTGGTACAGTTTAAGAGTTGTGCGATCCTGGAATAACTTACCTAAGGAAACTGTAAATAGTACAACTATGAACGAATTTAAGAATGGGATAGATCTGTTTTTTGGACACAGTAAATTTTTATGTCAATAATAATTGGAAGGTGAGCCTTATAGGATGGTATTTCTATCCTCGGCTTGAATAAACCTATGAAACCTAATTATTTTTGTTATATTATATTTCATTTTATAACACTGTAATTCATTATTTCAGAAATAAAACCTAAAGATAACACATGGTCTCCTGAAGAAAAAACTTCAAAAGCAGTTAATGCTGAATAAGGTTATATAGCGCATCAGCAAAACATTGTTGCAGTAATTTAGTACAGTATATGCATGTATGTGCATGTACACATATATATAATATTACATGCACATGCATACTACCTCACATACATGCATCAAAAGAACGTCAGTTACTTTCTATACCAATATATTTTCTAACTAAATCCAAATCAACTATGTGTACATATTAAAAAAATAACAGAATAAATTCTATACGGACTACTAGCAGAGCAATGCTTTCTCCCTAGCTCAGTACTTTACTTCGTGATCCATGGTAACAAACATGGCTAGATACAAATTCCACACTACATCAAATAGTCATATATTCATAGGGCATATTATGAGCGTATGTACTGGTTCCAATCCATGACTTCATTAAACCCTAATGGTTTTAGCATTTTCAGTAAAACAAAATCCATTTGGATTCCTTTCTGTCTAAGTCCTGATGTCTATTACCCCCTCCTCATTGTATACGGCTCATGATCAGTCATAATGTAATGCTTTAGATGCCCAGTGAAGTCCTCCTGCTCCATTAGATGTTTGGCTATAGGTGGGTCCAAATCTCATTTTTATAAAGCCCTGTAGTGCTCCTGTATTCTCTCTTTTAGGCTTCTAGTGGTCTGGCCTATGTAAACCTTACCACAGGTGCACCACAAGGCGTAAATTACAAATTTAGTGGAGCAGGACAAGAAATGATTAATCTTAACTTCTTTGACTCTCGACTTTCCAGGGTTAAAAAATATTTTCCCCTGCATAGACGACTTGCATGGGCGATGGGATCCAGGATCACCCCCCCACCAACCCATAAACAGATTGGCATATGGGGGGGGGGGCAACTGCAGACCCCATCACTGTGCTTCTGATCTGTTGATAATAGCAGTCCTTGTACAGAAAAAAAACTGTAGTTTAAATAAATTCCAGAGACAGAAGAATGAATTCTATGGGATAGGAGTGTGTTAAACTCTTCAACATGGTTTTTAACTGCTTGTAAGCCCAGATAATGTTCTATGCTGGAGTACAGGACAAGACACCCTTATCGGTCCCTAACCGTGTCACGGGTATTTGAAAAAAACACTTTTAATTGCAGGTTTTTTTAGGACCGATAAGAACCGGGTACCTCACTCTAAATGCAAAGAAAACAATTTTTAAAGCAAACTGATCGGTTCAGAGCGAACCGATAATGAGTTTCCACATAGACTAAAATTATTTTACTTACGGTTACCAGATAGAGCTTTAAACGGAAAACTGCGGTAATTTTAAACACTTTCTCAGTTAAATGAACCGATAAAAATACTTTAAACCGCAAAACGAACCGAAATGAAGGAGCTGGTCTCCGGAGCGTCTGTTCAGTGAAAGCGGAGTAAAGAATCTGACAGTTTGGGTTCAAACAACCCAGAAAGAGCTTTCAATAAGCGCCCACGCGCTGTGGAACTCCAGATTTCTCTGGAGTTAACTATTTCATCTCCAGGGCAGTCAAAAGCCAGGGGCATACTGCAAAGGTCCTAATATAAGCAAGACTTCATGGTGTTTGAATCTATCAGTAGGACTCTCTCCAGACCCTTCCCTCCATCTCTGGTAACACGTGTTGTGTCTCTAAGGTGGGAGTTTAGCCTGGAGACCTCTTGTTTTAAATAACTGTCTATAAAAGAGCAAGGGGCTCAGTCAAAGACCCACAGCTGGATATGATCATCCATCCAGGAGGTGTTGTACTGTCTTTATGAATTTTTGGGACATGATAAAATGCTGGAACAATGGTGTGCTGATGGTTCAAAAAATCAAAATCTACTGCTGTGATCCACTTTTTACTTAAAGTAAGTTTTAGTAAATCTACCAATTGTGCCTTAAAATCCTTCATTGGATTTCTCTCCAGCATTTCATAGGTGGATTTATCAGTTTATTGTCTAAGGGCTTCCCTTTCATAAGAAACATACACTTTGACGGCAGATAAGGACCGCTTGGCCCACCTAGTCTGTCCATTTCCCTACCTAGAGGATAAGCTGCAGATCCTATTAAACCAACAGCCTACTTCTTCCTACCCCCCACAAAAATTGCCTTATGTCTGTCCCATGCATTCTTGAATTATCCCACAGTTTTAGACCCCACAACCTCCTCAGGAAGGCTGTTCCATGCATCCACCACCCTGTCTGTGAAATAATACTTCCTGACATTGCCCCTGAGCCGTTCCCCCCTCTATCTTCAAATTGTGTCTCCTTGTTCTTGCACATCTCTTTTTCTGAAAGATGCTACCCTCTTGGATGTTACTGATTCTACTGAGGCACTTAAACATTTCTATCATGTCCCCCCATCCCTCCTTTCCTCAAGGGTATACATATTAAGCTCCTTTAGTCTCTCCTCATATGACTTCTCTTGCAGACCTTGCACCATTTTAGTTGCCCTCCTCTGAAGAGCCTCCATCTTGTCTATGTCCTTGCGGAGATGGGGTCTCCAGAACTAGATGCAGTACCCCAGATGGGGTATCCCCAACTGTCTGTACAGGGGGATAACAACTTCCTGTTTTCTGCTGGTGATGCCTCTCCCTATACATCCCAGTATCCCCCCAGCCCTCCCTACCGCCTTCTCACATTGCTTGCCAACCTTAAGGTCATCTGATATGATTACCCCCAGGTCCTTTTCCATTTTTGTTGTTGTTGCTACCCCCATTGTGTAATCTTCCCCTGGATTTCTGTTTCCCAGGTGCATTATTTTGGTCTTCTTTGCATTGAATCCAAGCTGCCATACTTCTTTAATACTCTTTTTCCATCAGCATGATATTTCCCCCTTTATCTGATGGTTTGATAGTAATTTCATGCATGCCCTAAGTTCCACCAAGGCCTTATGTCCACCCTTCATTAACTTATCCCATTTGTTTACTCATAATTTTGTTTATACAGGTTTCAGTGCACTAGATCCTGAAAAACATGGATGGTTTTACTCCCTGGGATGGGGAGTATAAACATTGAGGGAGATTTAAGGATTGGTTTGCTGGCTGGAGTATATACCAAATATTCTATATTTTCACTAAATGATGGAGCCTCGGCATCCAAGCCCCCATTCAAAATGCATAGAACCTCTACCCCTTCAATATCTGTGGGGTAATCAGCCTGGTCTAATAAAATCTGTAATTCTGAATCAGAAACAGCATCCAAAAAACCAGACCCACTCCCCTCCATGGTTAAATCTAGCGAGGGTGCTGAGATCAATGAATTTCCACTTAATACTCATCATGTTCTCTTGTTGTTCCTGAAAAAAAAACAGTGAGATTTAATTTTCTAAACAAATGAAATAAATCACAGTATACTGAAAATTCATTTAGTTCATGTACTGGGACAAGCAAACAGATCTGAGAGTCTCTTTAAAATCTTCAGCTCTTTCTAGCTCTACACAACACACTGCTATCTTTTTTATAAGATGTTTAACTTCTGCATCCTGTTCTTATAAATTGGACCTCCTGTGTTCCACAAAATGTTTTAAGACTTTGCAAATTTCTTTCCTGTGACCAGCCTGGGAGTAGATTAGTCTTACAGGTGCAACCAGTTAAGACGTCCTGTCCCAGAGTTGATTCCCTTCCAATAATTCTGCAAACAATCTTGTGGAGGCCAAAATTCAGATCAGGGTTAACCCCCTGTGTTCCAGATAAACACAAACAGCTTTCTACAAATAATTCAAACCAAGAGATCCCATTTTCACATACAGATTCATATATATTTTTAAACACAATGAAGCAAGGGGAGAATAAAGAAAAGAATCAGCTAGTGAAGGAAGAGAAACAATGGGGAAATTGTTGGACTGAGAGAGTGGCCAATTCATAGGTGCCACTAGGAAAATTTGATTGCACAGACAGGTAAGAGATGGAGATAGACAAGTGATAGAATAGAAGTGGACAGTCAGGAGGGTCTGTAAAGAATGCACAGGGATCTTGGGAAACTTGAGGAGGAGTCAATCTGCATACAATTAACTACTGGAGAGGTCATAACGTAATTAGCAGAGACTTAGTAAAATTCATCAGTAGTGTGTGAGATAAGGAGAAATAACATCTGATTCAAAAGGAAGTGTTTATTGAATTGTTCATATTTTATAACAAACATGCAAATCAATCTGCATACAATTAACTACTGGAGAGGTCATAACGTAATTAGCAGAGACTTAGTAAAATTCATCAGTAGTGTGTGAGATAAGGAGAATTATACCATGGACCTTACACAACAACGAATCAGAACGGCTGACTGGCACCTTACCACCATTGTAAATCCTCTGATAATCACCACAAAAGGTGCCAGTCTGCCGCATGTTTAAAAAAAAATAAATCCGACCCCAAAATCACTGATGGTCGACCACCATCTTGTTTGCCCGCTAAGCGAGCGTCACAAAACTACACCTCCACACATCGAGTCAAGCAACCTTCAACTCACAGAGAACACACGGACTGTAGCAGCGACACACCAAGTAGCAGTTTTTTCCAGTCACAGCAATAAATAATAACACAATAACTGTTACCTGACTCATGCCAGAAACCATGCTCCGTTCCCAATATTAGCTACCACCGTAGCGCCACGTCCACACCACCTTCACAATGTTACCGTCAAAACTCCCCGTTCCCACATAAAAAAAATAAATTCCACGTGTCTCAAGGGTTTGTTTCTTTTTTCTTGCCATAAGCTTGTACCCCGAGGTGGCAGCTCTTAGCGTAGTGCTTCCGCGCGCACCACACAAACTGCCTGCTCCTACATAGTAGTGCTCCTGTGCGCACCACACAAACTGCCTGCTCCTACATAATATCATGCCTTCTCCATCACAAACTGTAGGCAAAAACCCAAACAGCACACTACGTGGCTTTGTGTGTACACAGGAGGGAGAGCCTGTGTTAGAAACTGTGCAGCGGCTGAAAGGGGGGGGGGTGAAGCAGCACAGCACATCTTCTGCCTAGCAACAGGGTACTATTTACTATAGAGGATGAATACCTCACATTAAAATCAATAAAAAACTTTTTTTAACTTTTGTAATATTTTTCTAATCTTTTACTTCCTTCCAATGGTATAATCGCAATAAGCCACTCGGGGGGGTGTTGGTTATCATGGAATTTACCATGGCTGGCGGGGATTTACCCACTTGGCTGCGCCTCGTGGGCAAACCACACCAGCCGTGGTAAATTCCCCGATAACCCACACACACTCGTGGCTTATTGCTTAAATAACATCTGATTCAAAAGGAAGTACAAGTAACTGTTTATACAACTAATATCTGGAAACAGCAAATTTGATGAGAGCACACTATGGTCATAAGTAATGAACATTGCCAGTACTACTAATTTCATATTATTAGGGTGGAAGCATGGTTGGAAGAAAAAGAAATGAGTCCATGCCAAACAGTTTCAAATTACATTCTACATTCTTTTGTGAGGGTGTAGGCCAAGCAGAAAAGCCAGTACAGAAGTGAGGAGACTTTTAAGGAGAAGGCGGTGGAGGAGGTGGATCATCAGATACTCCTTCTTAGTTTGAAGGATATTGGATTTTCAGGCAGTGCCCTTAAGTGGTTCTCCTCTTATTTAGAGGGTAGGATGCAGACAACGGTGGTTAATAAGATTGTATCATTGCTGTTGCCAGTGGTACCGGGGTCCCTCAGGGATCAGTGCTTGGACCCTTGCTTTTTTTGATTTATCTTAGAGAGTTGGGATGCCATGTGAATAATACGGCTTATCAATTATACGCAGATGATACTATAATATATACTTCTGCTTCCTCAGTGGAAGAGATTCAATCAAATCTACAGTTAAGCTTTGATAAATTATATGGGTATGTGACACAATGGAAACTTAAAATGAATGTAAGTAAGACAAAATGTATGATATTCGGATCTAATATGAAACTTAGAACTTGTACTAAATTGACAGTGTTCGATCCTGAGGGGACGGAATTGGATCAAGTGATGACTTATAAGTATTTGGGTTTCTGGATGGATCCCTTGGCTACTGGTGATACACATATAGATGAGTTGGTTAAATTAGTGGGTGTAAGGGTGGGATTATTGTATCGAAATAAAAACTGTTTGGGTGGATATATGATAAAGAAAATTGTTGAGTCCCAGATTTTTCCTCTTTTTGATTATGGTGATACATTGTATGATAATTCTCAGTCTGGTAGATTGTACAGGCTGGATGTACTGTATAATCGCCTTGCGAGACTGATCTTACAGTGTCCTAGGGACACCCATCATTGCTTAATGTACCAGAGATTGGGATGGACCTAGTTAGCAGAGAGAAGACAGATGCATAAATACCTTTTGGCCTTTAAAAGTATTACTATGGTAATTCCAGAATACTTGGCTGAAAGGTTAGAAGTTAGGGGAAGTTAAACCTTCATTAAGAAATGCAGGATATAGGGAGTTGGTTATACCTAGATTAAAAACTAAACGTTCTGATTTCTTTTTTAGTCAGTTAGTTCCTAGATTTTGGAATATGATTCCTGTAAAATTTCGATTGTATAATCAAAAAATACCATCATGAAAAGGTGTTAAAACTTGGTACTTGGAATCACTTTCTGGGCAAAAGAAGGATTGTTGTGGTTAAATAAGTTTTATTGTTTTCTTGTGTTAAGTATGTTAATGTATGTTTGTCTTTTTTCCGTATTTATATAATTGTTGTAACCATAATTTTGTACGACCAAGGGTCATCATTTTAAATGAGTTTTACTCATTGGTCTAACCCATTTAATAAAAATGAAATGAAATGAAGGCTTTGGGGGTAGGAGTACATATCATGGCGCATGATCCCTGGTTGGCACAGAGGGCTTTAAATTGATTCCCTATACTGTTTAATGGATTACAGCAGAAGTGTGAAAGCCTGGGCACCCACACTTTACAGATGCCTATTCCTTAGCTGTATTTTCAAGGGAAGAAGGGCACCAGTACCAGAGGGCATGTGACGAAGCTTGAGGGGGGGATGTTAAAGAAGTATGTGAGGAAGTACTACTTCACTGAAAGAGTGGTAGACACCTGGAATAGACTGTCAGCAAAAGTGGTGGAGGCAAAAAACAGTAGGGAGCTTCAAGCATGTGTAGAATAGAAATATAGGAATATTAGTGAATAGGCAGGGAGGAAGGAGGGTCGCCAGAGACCACCTAGGGTCTGCAGAGGCAGACTAGGCAGGGACCATCTGGACAGACTTGGTGGGCCAACCAGTTCTTTTCTGCTGACAAATTCTGTTTCTGTTTCTCTGGATAATATTGATTAAGCAATAAGGTACAACCAGGGGTTATGTTAATGTTCTAGTTAATCACCCCATGGGGGGTAATGTGTCACGAGGTGTAGTCAAGTGGCACATGCCTACAGGAGATGATTAACTACAGCATTAACATAACCACCTGGGAGTACCTTATTGGTATTATAAAAACTGGTCTTAGAAAAAATTAGGCAGATTGCACTGTTTACCTTTTTTTTTACATTTTACCTTACATTTCATTAAAATAGTCCCTCTGCAGCTGTTTCCATGCGTGAGCGCTATCAGATGTTCTATTCTAGCTCTTCAGATATGCTGCGAGTTCGAGTTCGTATGATGATGATGCCTTGAGAAGTGGTCAGTGTAAGTGCATTCCCTTCATACAGCCCCCAAACCAGGAAGTCCCAGAGCTGATCTCTGCACATTGGGGAACCCATACAATTATTAAGACCCATAGACATCAGAGAACCTCTTAATTCTTTGGGGGGAACATTTCAGTGCTTACTGTTACTGTCTCACATGTGTGATACGATATGACTGCAAGAGAATGGCTGCTACAAAGCAACATTACGGAAGTCTGGTTCTGTAGTGCTTTCCAAGGTCAGATATAATGGTGCTATGGCAAAGCACTTCCAGGGACATTGGGACAGGCTGGTGCTTGGGACATACAGGAATATACACACAGATGTTAGGGATGCAGCATTGCCATGACAACATCCAATTACTTTTTTATAATTACTAAAAAATATATTTTGACCACAGTGGCATTCCATAACAGAAACCTGCTGCAGGTATTACTTGAAATTTGCTGTGCTAAACTTTCCATTTTTCTTGCTTACATCCTTTGGTTTGAAACAGCATGTGAGGAGGAGACAGACTGTATGGCTGTTTTGAAAGGATTGCAGCCCAGATCACACCGCATCATACTGCAGAGGAAGAAAAAGACTGACAACAAAAAAGTTATAAACACAAGGTAGAACTTTTTTTTTTTTAGTTATGAGTTTCTCTCCCCTGCCGGCTATCTCAGGAGGGCATCCACAGCCCGCCCCGGTGTCTACCAGCTGAAGCTGACCTGACCCAGGGCTTCCACCTGGCGGGTCAAAGTGGAGGGTCTCAACTTCCCACCAAAGTCCGGATATAGTTGGCCAGCCCCGTGGCTAGCCGGGGGCGGAACCTGTGAGGCACCCTCTGCCATCCTGCAAGGCAGTCTATTTTCCTCCAGTTTTTCTCCCTAGGAGTCGGGACCATGCAATGTCACCAGCAGAGGGGGGGTGCACACGCTTCCGCATGTGCTTCCTTCAGGTGTCTGGCCCGACTCCTCCCAGCTTGTGGTATGGCGCCCTGTCCTCCAGCCTCCACTGGGGGTTGAGCAAGCACCAACCATCTGGAACCCCCTTCCCCGGAGAAGGAGAGCAGTCCATCAGAAGTTCAATCCTTCTCCCCTGCCAACCCCCGATGGCCTGTGCTCATTCCCGAACACGGGTCGCCGGCGTAGCGTGAGGTAAGGCGCCAGTGCCTCAGCCCTCAGTGCCACTGGGTTGGCTTAAGGTAGAACTTTTAAGTTTGTTTTTTAACTCTTTATATTCTACTGCTGATGGGCAAGGAATGTACCCCCAATCAACGCCTGGACCACTCTCCCGGCATCTTCCTCCAGGCTGTCCCGCTGGGTGGCCTGTAGCTTGCCCATTATGGCAGGGCTCCTCCAGGGTCTGGGCAGAGACTAAGATCAACTAGAGGCCCCAGCTGAGGCTTTTGCCTGGGGCATCAATCAGGAGGTAGTCTGGGGCTTCATGGAACTCTGTGAACCAGAGGTTTTCTTGGTTTGTGCTAGGAGCATGGACATTCAATAACATCAGTGTGGGATGGGCACGCTCCTGCACCATTGCACAGACGTCTGCTGATGACTCCACTGAGCCAGGTGATTCTGGCTGCTGGACATCCAGCCTTCACTGGGTGTCACTAGTATGCTGGGAAGACTCAACCCTCCTTCTAGAGGTGGAGAGCAGTCCTTGGAATCTCATCCAACCTCCCCCCATCCTACCCTCTGATGCACTGTGTTTGCTTCCGAATATGGGTCATCAGTGCTGCAGACAGTAGTGCTACTGCTGCACTGGTGGGCTGCTAGATCTTTTTGAGTTACAGCAAAGAGGAACTGCTGTTTTTTTTATTCATAATTTTCTTTGGCATTTGTCCACAAGATTTACTGGTAGGTCTAATGGTGACTGTGAATTCTTTTAATAGAATCAAGAACAATGCAGGTAGTTGCTCTAGTGATCCGCTCTACAAGTACTATAGGGGCGTGGTAGTGCCCATATAGTTAGGGTTGTACAGGTGTAGCACCCTTTGTGGTCGACACCCCGATGGCGAAACACGGAAAAAGACCATTATGGCGACTTTCGTGGTAATGGTCCTTTTTCTGTGTTTCACCTTCCCCCAGTGTTCCACCCCCTCCCTGGACCAACTCTGACCTGGAGTTGGAATCCTAGAGTTCTGGGGGTGCAGGGAGCATTGCCTCCCACATGGGGGGGTTTAGGGAGGCACAGCACCCCACAGAAAACAACGATAGAAGAGGAGGCACAATACCTGCGGCAGTATTGTGCCATTGCTGTGGGGGAAGTCAGCATTCTCGCTGATGAGATATCTTGGTGCTTCTTTGTACAAGCAGTTCAATGTTAAAACACAATTTTTGCACTTTAATAACTTGGCAACCGTTCAATGGATATGCAAGCAATTTAGCATGCATGGTCTTGTAGGATAGGTCTCTTGAAGTGGCAAATTTCATTCGAGTTGGATGTGCAGATTCTGAGATACAGATAGTGCAATAAATTAATTTGGGGGTATTTTTTTCCCCCATTGGTTTGGCCGGGAATTCTGACAACTTGGCTAGTGCCCAGATTGTTTGGAATTGTGGCCTGAAATTTTCAGGGTAGAAAAGAATTGGACCACAGATGTGTCTTTTGCTTGTTTGTTAAAAAAATATTAATCCATTCCAAAGTTATTTAATTTTGAAATTTTGAATAATGGGTTCTAAGCATGCTCAGTAAGCACTAAAAAATAGCTGTATGAAACGAAAAAAGAATTATTTTTTCATATTGATGTCATCCTTTTTCATGAGGGGAAAAATCATTTATTATTTACAGCCATCTTGTTTTTAGTTTTCACCACAAGTTCAGATTTCAAAAGCATCCAAAATGACATTCTGGAGTGCAAACAACACATGTATGTTGCTTATCTGGACCTCCTTAGCAACTGTACATTCTACACTTGACTGTTGGATAAATGACCTTGAAATGTGTTTTTAACATTTAAAATCTTTTATCCTGACTTGGTTATCATGAAAAAAGATTCCTTTTTTGTATTTAGCTGATGGTTCCTGACTCCCTTACTGTGTCTTTTCTTTCAACTAGGTTACCACCCATGCTGTTTGAAAATTTTCTCTGACATTTTCAGGGTAGAATGGAGCTGGACAACAGATGTACCTTTTGCTGGTATGGTGAAAAGTATTAATCACTTCTAAAGTTATGAATTTTTTTTAAGGTTATAAATCTTTTATCGTGACTCATGATGCAAAAAATAATATTTTTTGTATCATGAGTCGCAAAAAAGGATCTTTTCTTGTGAGGGAAAATCCTTTTCCATGTGTCAGCATCTTTCCCTGTTGTCTAGTGGCACCCCCCCCACCAGCCGACTGCCTTGCCCATAACATCACTTTATATTCCCTAGTGTCTAGGGGCATCCCCTACTGTCTGATCACCATCCCCATAATTATAATGTATTTCTCTGGAGTCTACTGGCACCGCCACCCTATTATCACTGTCCCTGTAATAGCATATTTCCCAGGCATCTAGTGGCACCCCGGCCCCTCCAATCACTGTCCCTGCAGTTAATTAATTTTCTCTGGTGTCCAGAGGCACACCACACCCCACCAATCACTGTCCCTGTACTTAATTAATTTTCCATGGTGACTAGTGGCACCCTCCCACCCCTCTGATTGCTGTCCCCATAAGTTTTTAGATTTCCCTGTTGTCTAGTGGCACCCCCCATCTCCGTATTATCGGAAATAAAGAAAACTGTCCCTCAATGTCTTTTTTTCTAAAACCAAAAAGGTCCTTTGACTCTCCGACCCCTCCACCCTGACTTCCCACTGAGCACCCACCGCTCTGCACTCCCCCACAATCCCCACGCACTCTCATTCACCAGAACAAGTTATAGAATGAAGATCCATTCTCCGATCGAAGACACATCTTGCTGCTGGAACTGCCGACTGCAATTTGAGAATCTAAGGTACTGTAAATGCGATTCAATGTATTTCAATGGGGTTTTCAACTTTGTAGCATAACTTTGCTATTTTTTTCATATTTTGAGCTCAGATTTTCAATGTGGCCTTTCTAGAATGCCACCTGATGAACAATGTTGGTGGAATTATGCAAATCTGCCCTGAAAGGTGATTTTGTGGTCACTTGGTGAAATCACCTTTTGGGCAGGATTTGAAAAATTCCACTGCCCTTGTTCATCGTGTGGGGTCATAAGAAGGTCATGCTGAAATTTTGGGGTGAAAACATGTAAAAATGCCAAAATTATGTGCATATGTTGAAATTTTGCTACACTCCTTTGTAACTTTGGTCATTTTAAATATTGTGACTTAAAATCTTCAACATAACCATCTTTTTACACCACCCCATGAATGTGACAGCTGTCATTTTTTAAATGCTGGTCATACTGTGTGCTTTTCCACTTGTGGCATGCAATGGCATTGAAGTGGCATAGAATCATGTTCTGGCGGGGATTTCAACATTTTCATTACAGGGTTCATGAGGTGGGGTAATAAGAAGGCTATGCTGGCAATTTTGTTTCTGTTTTAATACAAATATGTACACATCTAAGGAGGGATGGGAGTGCAGGGCCCAGAGGGCCCTGCGCTCCCACAGACAAAGGAGGATACAATTATACTATCTCAGAAAGAAAGGAAATTATTTGCAAAAACATTGTTAATGCACTAGCCAGGGTTGGCATGACAAAAGTAGGGAAATGTGGTGTTAGGCTTTCCAACTTTAACACCCATCTCCACCCTGCAGGCAGCAACAGGTGTGAGAGGTGTGGGGTGTGCTCGGGATTGTCAACCCTAACACTCACCCCATTCTCATACACTGTACCCATCTCAGTTTATTTACTCATGGAATGGGTTGAGTGTTAGGGTTGACAACCCCAAGGCACACCCCATGCCTGTTGCTGCCTGCAGGGTGGGGGTGGGGTGTTAGGGTTAAAACCCCTAATGCCACATTTCCCAACTTTCGTCGCTTCAACCCTAACTAATGCATTAATGAAGTTTTTGCAAAGAATATTAATTAAAGATTAACATAAGGCTGTTGGAATGCAATCAGCCAATCACAATATTCCATTTCATATACCCTTTTAAAAATGCTATGAAACTGCACATGATACGCTTTTCTCTCCAGCAGTACTGACTCCGCATGCTAGATTGCCCACCTGTAGGCTTAGCATGCCAAATTAACACATTGTATCAGAAATGCTTTGATTTGGGGCCTCTGTTAGCGATCTGACACACTAGCATTTGTATTTCATTTCAATTGTTTTCCCATGTCCTCCAAAGTTCCACAGCATCAGTATTATGCAGTCCTGGTTCCATGAAGTTATAATCAGTAGTGACTCTACGCACTATCTGTATTGATTATATCCTAGTAACAGCCATGCTACAATCACACAATTCAGAGAAAATGCGTAATAAGGTTTGTTTCTTCTTTTTTCTGCACCCTCCCATGCAAAACTACAAACTAGCCTTTGTGAGTAAATGATGCCTGTAGTGAAGTATATAATAGATTTTAAAAGTATAAAGGTGTCAGCGTGGCTCAGTTGGTAGCACATCCGCCTCTGGACCAGAAGGTCGTGGGTTCTCTTCCCACACCGGGATTGGACTTCCACCTAAAAATTGCTGGCATCCGAGTGCAGTATTGGGGGGTGCTGTACTGCTGGGGTGTGCCGTCCTTCGGATGAGACGTTAAACCGAGGTCCCTTCTGCCCATCCTGGTGTTGTCCAGGTGGAAGTAAAAGAACCCAAGGCACTTTTCGCAAAGAGTAGGGAACATTCCCGGTGTCCTGGCCAACATTCCCCTTCCCATAAACCGGTTCATGCAATTATCCAGGCTGTGTGTGGGTGATGATGTGCGATATGGCCACCACCACACATTCAGTCACTTCACTACCAGTCTAGCATTGCTTGTAAATCGCTTTGGATATATGAAAAGCGCTATATAAATGCTGATTCTTCTTCTTCTACATTCACAAAAATCAAGTACTCACCACCTGTTTAAGGAAAAATGCATCTCTCAGATATATGAAACACTTTGCAAATTATTATTGAGGTGACAGGATAAAACAAAACAAGTCTTGATGCATTTTGGAAAGCACTTCTTTTTCGAAAGACATATCATACATAAAATCAAGTTGCCTTAAATACGTGTAATGTGACATCATCAGAAATGTCACTTTGAAAGGCATAAACATTAGTAAAACATTAATTAAAAACAGTGCTAGTGAAAACTGTGACAAAACATGAAACTTTACTAACAAAGTTAAAAACAATATCTTATTGTTTGTTAAGACAAAAAATCTTCTATAGGAGTTTTAACACAGGTTGCTACTTCAGGAATAGGCTGTTGTCCTGGTGCAGACCAAATCTAAAATAGAAAGAACGTAGATAGCTTTAAGTGCATGATGCAATCAGATGTATAACATCAATATTTATCACAGTAAATATATTACAGCATTAAAATTACCTAATGCGGCGCATAATGTCAAATGCCCCATTCAATACTGTATACTTGCATGCCCTTAAGATATATATATAAAAAAAACCTCTTGGGTGGACACAAACCTTATATATATGGCTCTAAAAGTTAAAACATGATTCTGAGTATTGTCCATGTGACTCATATGCAGTGCTGTGGCATGTCTAATATCCTAGTTCTGTATTGCTCTGCAGTGCTCACTGATTCTAATTTTAAATTGTCTTTTTGTTTTACCTATGTAAAATACCCCGCCACTTGCAAACAGCAACATTGACAATGCCCAGACGTTCACATGTAATAAATTGCCTAATTGTATACTGTTTTCCATCATGTCGGTTTTGAAATGTATTTCTCCCAATATTGTTTTGCAGTATACACATTTCTTACATGTGAAACAGTCAGTAAGTCTGTTAGTAAGTCAAGTGGATATCGAAGGTTTGCTATGTCTGCTGTGAATGAATGCACCTTTTAACGTCCCTGACTTTCTATACGTCAGTCATGGAGGTTCATGAATAATATCTTTCATGCCCTGGTCTCCTTTTAAAATGTGCCAGTTCTATTTAATGATCCATTCAAACCTGAATGCATGGGCTGAATAAGTGGTAACAAAGTTAAATCTACTATTCTGCCCCATTGTTCTGTTACTAATACTTTGACTTCCAGTAATTCCAACCAACCAATAGTCTTCACATCCTCATATGTTCAATGCAGATCATGTTTACGGTAACAATGATCCAAAAACCAAACCGTAAGATCCTCAGTTGCTTGTTCGTAATCATTTTCTGTGCTGCAATTTCATTTCAGTCTTAGATATTGTCCTTTTGGTATATTCTTAACTGTGGGCCAGATTTTCAAAGGTCAGTGCAAGCTGCGCCAATGGCAGCTTGCACCAATTGCTGATGAGTCAGGAACCCTGAGCCCGATTCCCTATCGAACAGGGTCCCAGTGCCTAAGTCCCGCAGCTTGTGGCAACAGTGGCAGTGCAGCAAGAAAGAAACTCCAGCACTACCCACCATAAACAACACGATGATGGTGTACTACACATGCTCTGACAGTTCATTCAGCAGCATACCTCTCAACTGTCCCTGATTTTCAGGGGCGTCCCTGATTTGGCTTCAAAATTTTCTGATGTCTCTCATAAATTTTGTGTTTTTGTGACAGAACAGTGGGGATTAATAACACAAAGTAATGTCAAACATTAAAGTTACAGACTTGTTGTTCTTCAGAAAATGCATCTTAACACAAATTCCTTTATTCTATCAGCTTTCTGAGTGAATTGTACCAGTTTTTTAAGATATGTCCCTGATTTGGGGTCTTTGTCCCTGATTTTTTAAGCCTTGTCCCTGACTCATAAGGGAAGAGGTTGAGTGGTATGTTCGACAGCCATCCATGGTGGTGTGAGGAGGGCTACACTGTCTCTTGGATTGGAGTTTGGGATGGGGAAGTGGGGTGGTTTGCACTACCTGCCGTGGTAGGGGGGTCACTAGACCACCAGGAAAGGAAGATTTCAGCATTGTCACATTCAGGCACATCGGGTTCGGGGAGACCCCTAGATTACCAGTGAATTACTTATTTTTATAATATTTAAAATTACGGGCATATCAGGGCTGGTGGAGGGGACCGCTAGATTATCAAGAATGAATTATTTCACCATTTTACAGTATGAGCATCTTGGGGATGGGGGCAGGGAGCTGCTAGATCTCCAGGGAATTTTTTTTTTTATTTTTCATTACGGGTCGACCAGGGCTGGGGGGGGGAGCAACACAGTGGTATACGGTTGACAACCCTCCCAGAGGATGTCTAAGTACCATTAGACTAGCCCTTGGCTGGTCTAATGGTACTTAGACCTTTGTCCTTTGGGAAGGTTTTCTGAATGCCAAATGAGGCCATATGGCAGCCTGCATCTGCTGTGGGCCCCCTAGCACCATGCCACAGCCCATTTGTCAGCACAAGCGCCATTTAGCACATGCAGCCTACATTTGATGCAAGCTGCTTGCAGAATAGCTTCCAGCCTATCTTTTGACACAAGGTGCCAGTTGTGTCAGAAATGCTTGATGCAAGCATATTGTATCCTTCTCAGGGCTGTGAAAATCTGGCCCTGTGTGTCTAGGGTGACAACTCAATGCTAGTAAAAGAGTATTCCTCTTCTTACTGAAGATGTCTGTGCTAACGTTTGCATCACTATCTTTTCTGATGCACTTGCTCTTTATTACCTCTGTATGAGAACCTCAGGTTGGGATTAGAGTTACGTAAATATGTAATGAATGTATCAAGCTCATGCAGGCTGCCCTTCTGGATGAGTAAAACATCATCAATAAACTGAAGCCAAAGTTCGATTTTATCAAAAAATGGATTTATTTCATCATCCCTAATAACCTCAGATTCCCATTGTCCCACATACAAGTTGGCGTCACTGGTGAAAATGTTACCCCCATTGCTACACCTTTCATCTGTAAATAAAATAGGTCCATGAAAGTAAAAACACTGAATTTTAAAACAAACTCTGATAGTTTCAGCAGAAAATCTGTAGGTGGTTCAGCATTCTCACTATGTTAGTTCAAAAAGAATGCAATAGAATCAAGTGCCCCGTCTTGTGGAATATTGGTGTACAGGGACTCTATGTCAAGTGTGACCAAATAGGAGTCCCTGTTCACATCTATATCCTTTAGCACTCTCAAAATATCTGCTTGAATAGCCAGCTCAGTGGTGCTGAAGGTTGAGGTGCTGGATGCCACACCTCATGCCATGCAGGCAACCTGGGTTCGGGAATGGACCTGGGTTGTCAGGGGTCGACTGGGGGGAAGGGTGGGAGCTGGATTGAGCTGCTGCAAAGCTGTTCTCCACTCCGGGAAAGGGAAGTTGTCACTCCCCCTGCATGATTGCCACTGGGTGGAGGCCTGGAGGCAGGGTAGGGCGGAGAGCTGCATGAAGGGAGAGTGTTGTGGGATCACATCATCCATGTGTCTCCATGCATGTATGTGTGACCATAACAAGGGGTGGAGAGAACATGGAAAAAAGCGATATGAAAAAAAAAGTCTGCTGTATCTTGAATGTATGACTCCAGATTCACAACAAATGGTCTTCAATGGTAATCAACATATTGTGAGAGTGGCTCAGTGAGTGAGCCAGTGCCACTTACTATACTGCTTGGCAATTCATTAAACAGCTGCTCAAGGTCTTGTTCCCGTACCTCCTTGAATATTGAAAAAAACTGCTGTGTAGCTCCTTTATGTATTTCTAAATATGGATATTATATTCAGATGTTGATTACTTTTTTCAGTTAGTTATGTATATAATTTTTGAAATTAATACCAGACTCCCTGAAGAAGGGGAACTTATATTCCTGAAACATATGATGAAAATATGTCTGGATGTCACAGTTGAGCAAATAAAAACTTGTATTTAAAACATTCAGCGAGTGGGTCCATCATTCCAATCTCTTACAGTCCTCCTATACATCAGTATTGAACACAGTCTTTGTAGCATGTAATTACATGCACACATCCCAGTTCCACAGCTGGCCTTAGCCTGGTGTGAACTGTGCATTCGCACAGGGTCCCAAGGGCAGAGAGGCCCCCCAAAAGCCTCAGCTGTCCAGTTGGCCTCCTTTCTTCCTGGTCCTCCTTGTCTCTGTCTGAATTTCTCCAGAATTTATTGCTGATGCGTGCATCTCCTCATTGCTTAGAGATTAAGTTATCATTCAAGGAAAGTGGTAAAATGACACAAAGCAGTTGAAAATGAAAATACAGTGGGCTGGATATTCAAAAGGGTTGCACCATGCTCAATAGGGTTGTGCCTGTGCAAGTCCGAAATTGCGCCATTCTGCGATATTCAGCAGGAGGCAGTTGCGCCCCCCCCAAGTCATGCTGAGCAACAGCGCAATGCTAATGAAGGCATGCTCAACCGGAGGGGGAGGAACCATGCATAAACTGTACAGCCCGATATTCAACCCGGGCTGTGCAGAATAAAATTAAACCCCAACTGCGCCTGCACAACCTTGACCAAAAAAAGAGTAAGTCGAGGGCCACCCACAGGTGAGCTGCTGCATTGCAGGCGCAACACAGCAGCTGCCACTTGTGGTGGTCCTCCACTTCTTCTTGTGCCCCCCTGCAGCCCAATCATGGGCATAATAGTAACCCCCTGTAGCCCAATCGTGGGCAGAACAGAACTGAACAACCCCTACTGGCCTGATCGCGGGCATAACATAAATGAACCCCCACTGGCCCAATCGCGGGCAATACAGAATTAGACTCCCCGACTGGCCCGATCGTGGGCATAACATTAATAACCCCCAACTGGCCCGATCGCGGGCATAACATTAATAACCCCACCCCGACTGGCCGATAGCGGCAAACAGAACTGAACCCCACCCCCACTAGCCGCTGATCACGGCAGAACAGAGTTCAACCCTCCCCAAAGACCAATATCTCTGGTGGTCCAGTGGACCATGAAGCCCGATCACGGGCATTAGAGTCAACCCCCAGGTCCAAGTACCCTGGTGATCTAGTGGCCCCCACCCCACCCACCCATGGAGCCCCACCACCCTGCTCCCCATCAGCCACAGGCGGGCGCAGCACCCCACCCACCTGCCACCCTGCTGCTCGCTCACGGATCAGCCGGTAGGCTGCACGCCCATTGGTTCAGAGCAAGAGCCAATGGGTATGCAGCTCATACCGCATAAGGCAGTCCAGATATGGAATGAATTGGGGGTTACTTAATGTTATGCCTGCTATCGGGCCAGTCGGGGGTTACTAATGTTATGCCTGCGATCGGGCCAGTCGGGGGATTTACTCATGCCCGGATTGGGCTGCAGGGGGTGTCGGTCCCTGACAGCTGCTGACTGGCAGGGTGCCAGGCACAAGTCGTCGGGGATCAGCGCACCTGCATGCTAATGGCATGCAAATGGGGCCATAAGTAGATGCAAATGGCTCCCCCTGCACCTTTGCATGAATTATGGCCCCATTTGCATGTCACCTTTGAATATCGGAATTTGCACATGGCGAATGGAACTTGCGCCATCGCATCTTGAATGCTCCACTCTAACCACTTGCGGTGGCGCAAGTTCCACTGCGCCATGCACAGTGGCTGTGGCTGGGGGGTGATATTCAAAGGAGTTGCTCAATAGCGCAACTCCATTGAATATCTCCCCGGCCACACCCCAGCGCAACTTTTTTGAGCAGCGCAAGGGCTTGTGCCACAGAATGGCGCAGTTTGAATATCCAGCCCAGTGTATATTAAAACGTTGTTCTTGACAGATTTCCATGACTCTCAAAATGTGGTTGTGCTGCACTAGTGATGTTCGCAGTACAGCAGAATGAAAGTCATTCTGCTGCACTGAGGACATCACACAGTAGGAAGCGCGAGTTAACAGTAAAGTACAAATAAACACACGGCTCGTGTCACTATGTGTCTGTGAAAGACCAGTGGAAACTTTTTTCACTCAGTATCTCTCAACACAAGCAGCATACAAGAAGTAGCTCATTTATTCAAACATACCCCTTGCTCAGATGTCAGCTGCAGTTTTGTCATAGCCCCGTCAGACCGGCAGCAATTGCCTGTAAATCTGGAATTCATTTAATAAAATCTGACGGGTCTGGTTAATATGTCAGTTGTCATGTGTTTTTTTTTTATTTAGACTCGATCTATCAAGAATGATAGATATATACTGTAAAGAAAAGTGTATGAGCTGTGAAGCCCAACTGGGCTACTCTCCAACCTCGTGGTTGCTATGCTTGACTGTGGCGACCTCGAGCTGCGCCTGAGGTCAACAATTGGCATAGCAACCGCTCGGTTGAAGAATAGCCCAGTTGTGCATCGCAGCTCATACACTGTCCCAGATATAGGGAGACCAAGGTAGGGATGAGGATGTTCTTTGAGGCTCTCTGACCTCTGATATAGGGCCCCAGCAAGGAGATTTGCACTGGACCCTGGACAGCTAGGGCCAGTACTGCCCATTTCTTGTCTCTTGAAAAAAGATTTCAGGTTAAGATTACAACAAGCAATCTGTAGATCTATGTAGGTTTGAAATTTATTGATAGATACTGTAAGTGCAAATGATAATTCCTTGTTCAGAAGACTTATTTCTGCAGGTGTAAGTTTGTTGTCAGATAAATTAATTACGTTCTGTAATTGTATGTCTCTCATTGATTCGGACAATTGGGGAGTCGTCTCAAGCTTTGATATGTAGGCAGATTGTAATGAGGCTCCTTTTGTTGTGTTTATCTGTTGAAATAACCTTCTTGGCCTCCTTGATCTCCCCCTCTTACCCCTCTTCATCTTCCTCTTGAATTTCTTGTTTGGTTGTCCACTTTGAACTCTTGGTACCAATTGGAGTGAGTGCTCCTGCATACATTCGATGGGGGTTGGGTGGTGTCTGTTCCTTCTCTAAAAAATACTCATCTGAATCACGTTTCAGATCCACTTCTATCTGTACTTAGATTGAATGAAATTGTTCTTTGCCTTCTCAAAATACCTTTGAGCTGATTAGATTTTCTCCAGCTATAGACTCTATTATGTTCATAATCATCAGGGTCTATTACAAACTTCTTTTGTTTAGCTGCTTTAAGTTCTAAGTCTTTTTAAAAAAATAAACTGATGCTGGCCTGGTGGTGCTGAGGGTTGAGGTGCTAGATGCCACACCTCACACCCCATTGGTGACCCATGTTCGGGAATGAATGCGGGTCACTGGATGTCGGCAGGGGAGGAGAAGGATCGAGTGTCCCAGGACTGCTCTTCTTCACCGGGAAGGGGGGACTCCAGTGGTCAGTGTATGACTGGCCCCTAGTGGAGGCTGAGGGCTGCACCCAACAGTGCTGACAAAGGGGTACAGATGGGGCAGATACCTGGTGGAGAGCACATGTCATTGCATGCCCCACCTCTAGGGGAGTAAATCAGAGGAGAAAATCAGATTGCTAGGTGGATGATGGCAGGTGCCTCACAGGTCCCACCCTGACTAGCCATGGTGCTGGCCACACTGGATTTGGTCTTCAGAGGGTGTTGGAGAGCTCCGTCGGCCCCACTGGGGAGGGAAGCCCTGCAGGTAATGGATGGCGCTGGCTGGTGGACATCGGGAGATGGGTCTGGGGGCTCCCTCCAGAGAGATAGGGATGAGCAATCAGGCGGATAAACTGATAGCTAAAAAAAAGAAAAAGTAAACTGACCAGAGTATCTTTGCTGAGGCAAAGGGGAGAGAGATTGTTTTATTTTTTTGCTACTCCCTAGGCCCCCTGGTCAGCCACTCCTTCAGGCTGCCTAGGCCCCTCACCACCATCACGCGCCATTGTGATCCACTGCCCCTTCATTGCTGGGCCCCCCGGGTAACCCAATGTAACCCTTTGTCCTCCCTGGAGGAGAAGCACCTGGTGATGCAGAGAAGCGTATCCCAGGGATGGCAGGGTCAGTTTGGCTTCTGCTGGGCTATCATGGCAACAGGGACTGGCAGCCATCATCTGGTCAGCCGGGGGGAAGATTTTCCTTTTCTCTCTCCTCCCTCCACCCACAGTGGCTGCATGCAATGTCCTGGCGTGACACACCGGCAATATGTGGCCACCCATTCCACTATATGCATTGCCGCCTGGAGCCGCTCCAGAGCTGTGCAGACTTGCACTCACCCCCTTCAGGAGGAGAGCGTCCAGTGGATGCTCTGTACCTTCCTTGCCAGCCTCCGCTCTTGGCCTCCCAGGCTCGGGGTGTGAACCCGGGTCACCAGTGTACCATGCAATCCCCTATCGCCTGGCACCATGGAGTCAGCCTGGGAGAGAGATTGTTAATTGATCAGGAAATAACTAAGAGCTGGTGAATACAAACATAGAAACATAGAATTTGATGGCAGATAAGGACCACCTGGCCCACCTAGTCTAACCACGAATGAAGGTGTCAGAACAGCATTCTGTGTGCTGATAGTTCAACTTGAGCAGGCACTCAGTTTCCCACCCGCTGTAACAATGCATGACAGTTACTGTACCTCTGTTATCTTTATTCATTGAATACTATAGGAAATTTCTACCACTTGGGGCTGATAGTAGTTCCACACCTTGGTTTTTTGCATCGGACCCTTGGTAGCTCATCCTCTGTTCCTCTGATCCTTCTCTCATCCTCCTGGGACTTACCTCAGGTGATGATCCTCCCAGGCTTGCTCCCCAGGGCAGGGCTGCTGAGTATGCACATCTCCGACAGATCCAAAACTGGGTTCCCAGTAGTCTCTACCCTACTACTGGTGTTCCTCCGTGGCTTGCTTCTCAGGGCGTGGCCGTGGGGTCAGGCCGTTCCTGATGATACTATACACTTGGTCACCAGCCAAGTGCCACAGGCAGAGGTAGTGGAACTGGTGGCACAGGGTGTCATTCTTGGGGCCTGCATTTTTGCTAACTTTTCCCCTGGTGAGGTGTGGCATGCAATAACATAGGGTGCTGAAGCGCCAATGTCCAGCATGCCTCCCCACAACACAGGCTCCACACTGGCCGGCCCTCTGAATCCTTGAGTCCGTTTCTGAACCTGTGGCATCAGCATCACAAGCAGAAACCCTACTGCTGCGCCAGCGAGCTGGCAGTAGTTCCACACCTACAAATCTAGAGGTGAAAGTTCCCCCACATAAGCATTTCCAATTGAACAACTCTGTGTGTGTGTGTGTGTGTGTGTGTGTGTGTGTGTGTGTGTGTGCACGCGCGCGCATGGGGGTAGGGGTGGGGACACCAGCAACAGCACGCCAACTTACAGACTCACATACTGAAATATCATCACTCTGAGTCAAACTGCACATTCTTTCTCCCACAGACAGGAAGCATGGCTCACACTACAAAAACAGCCATCTTTGGAATTACAGCGTAAACTGCAATTTGTATGTTTTGATACGTGACAAATAGAAATGCTATGGTGAGGATGCATACTGGCCATAAATATATACTGGCATATACTGTATTACTAAGTCACTTAATCCAATTTTTTCTTCCATGTCCCCAGTGTAACCAGTAAATGTTATGGACTTTGGCACTACAGGGAAGAAAATTACTGCTGCCAAAAACCTCTGGAAACCCAGAGCCATTAATCCATCTTTCCTCCCAGGCATACTATACCACTGTGTGGGTTGAGGGAAAAGCGTGTTGTATTAAGAAAAAAATATAATTCTCATTGATTTCTATATTTCATGTACCTATGATCTGACAAGTACAATACCTCCACAATTTGTCAGCTAGGACTGAATACCAAAAAGTGCAATGTCACGCACATTAGACACAAAACTTCCAGAGCCGAGTACATGATAGAAGGTCATGGCATGCACTTTAGAGGAGATGGACCTAGGAGTTATCATTATGGACAACTTAATAGTAGTAGCCTAGTGTTCAAAGGTGGTGGGGAGAGCAAACAGGATGTTGAGTTGCAGAGGAAGGGAAACAGTAAGCAAAATGAGGGAGGTTGTACTCACCCCTGTACAAGTCATTGATGTGCCCCACCTTGAGAAGTGCTGGTAATTTCAGAGTCCTCACCTTAGAAAGGACATTGACAGGGTGGAGGCTATGCAGAGGAGGGCAACCAAAATGATACAGGAGCAGTAGGGGAAGCCCTATGAGGAAAGCATGAAGGGGCTCAACATGTATTCCATGGAGAACAGAAGAGGCATTTATTTATTTATTTACAATTTTTGACCAGGAAGTTCACACTAAGCTATCATAGCTTGTTTCCAGTTGCATCCTGAAGGGTGTAGTATGTGAACCTGTTTTATTGACAGTGTTAATGTTGGCCATGACACTTGGGAAACTCCTATACTCTTGGAACATCTATTCTTCCCTTGTACTTATATTCAGGATTTTTTGACCTTCCTTAGTAAACAATGGAATGCTCCTGAGTCTGTTCAACTTCCATTTGATCATCTGATACTGTGTTTTTTTCTCTGATTTCTGGAAAATATGGCACTACAGCACATTATGTGTCATAGTGGCTTGCCTGAAGTGGAGCATATGGCATGCCAGATGCTCCTTTTCATTGAAGCAGAAACTGGAACCTGTGCACCTCCTGCTGCTTACTGTGACAAAAGATCTTTGGCTGGTGCTTGATAGAGAGTTTACATGTTTACCTAGACAACAATTTACTGTCTATTGGAAAGCTATGAATTGGTTATAATATAGGGTCGGCTTGTTTTTCTTTGGCCTTCCTTTTCTATTTTTTCCTGTTTACATGGCTGTGAGGAGTCATTAGACATTTTTTTTTGTTCTGCCTATTTTTTTTTTCTAATTAATCTTGAGCTGAGTTTCTAGTTTCTTTTCTGCTGTAATTTGTTTGTCTTTGCTTTTGAGTTTCCATTTGTATGTGTTTGTTTTACGTTCTGTTTTTTGTCTATACTTTTATTAATAAAAAAACACCTCTACTCTTCGAAGGGGGTGCTGATGGCCCATTTTCCAAGATGGTGGAATGGAGAAAGAGGACAGAGAGCCAGGGGTGTAGCCAGGGATTTCATATCTGCACACCAAGTGGACTCACTGCTACCCCCCCTACTTGCTAGGGTGAGCTACCCCCCCTGGGGTGTAGCCAGACAATATGTAAATGTACACCAGGACCATGTTTGTTGCCTCCTTTGGCACAATTAATACAGGTTACTCACCTGTAACAGGAGTTCTAGGAATGGTATATGTTGTTCATCCACACTGTCTGGCAGGTTCCTTGCCACTTTAAATCTTGCCGGAAGGTCTTCAAGCTGGCTCCTCCCACCACCCGGGTGGAAAAACTCTCAGCTCTGCCCCATGACACCAGATCTAGTCCGGCTGGAAGTGGATTTGTCTTGTCCCGAGCCGGGGAGGTGAATTGGGTCATGTGGATGAACAACATATACCATTCCTAGAACTCCTGTTACAGGTGAGTAACCTGTATTTCTAGGGACATGGATATGTGTTCATCCACACTGTCTGGCAGACTCCTAGAAGTTCTCCGGGAGGAGGGAGGCAAGCAAGACACCTACTTAGGCAATAAAGACTGAGAACTGAGGCCCCAAAACCAGCATCCCATGGACTCAAGATCGATGTGGTAATGGGTGATGAAGGTGTGTGCTGACTTCCAGGTAGCAGCCCTGCAGATTTCCTGGATAGGGATGTCCCTGGAAGCAGCCACTGATGCAGCGGTATGGTGGGTAGAATGAGCTCTTATCCCTCTGGTAGGCTCCATGCCTGCCAACCTACAGCAGAGATCTATGCAGGAGGTGACCCACCTGCCTATCGTCCACTTGGCAGCAGGTCTGCCAGGTGCGGTTTCAGTGTAGGTGACAAACAGCTGGCGAACATCTCCCCGAACTTCAGCCGTCCGCTCCTTATAATAAGCCGATCCTGATGGAATTCACCCCAGAATTCTAAAAGAATTAAGGGAGGAACTAGTGAAACCACTGGCTACTCTTTTTAATAAATCATGGGAGGATGGTGTGGTACCCGAGGACTGGAGGAAGGCAGATGTGATTCCCCTTCACAAAAGTGGGACCAAGACAGAGGCAGGAAACTACAGACCTGTCAGTCTGACCTCTGTGGTAGGGAAAGTGATGGAGTCACTTCTGAAGGAAAGAACAGTTGAGACCCTAGAGGTCAGTGGAGCACAGGACCCAAGGCAGCATGGGTTTCACAGCGGGAAGGTCATGTCAGACAGATCTAATAGATTTCTTTGGCTGGGTGACCAAAGTAGTAGACCAGGGAGGGGCTGTGGACATGGCCTACCTAGACTTTTAGCAAGGCATTTGACACAGTCCCACACAAAGATTAATAGTCAAATTAACCAGCCTGGAGTGGGACCCAGGGTGGTAGCCTGGTAAAACATTGGCTGGACAACAGGACACAGAAGGTAATTGTAAATGGAGTCCACTCTGAAGAAAGGGGTTACTAGTGGGGTCCACTGAGGTTCAGTATTGGGTCCAGTCCTTTTAATGTCTTCATCAGTGACATTACAGAGGGACTGGAAGGAAAAGTATGCCTTTTTGCAGATGACACAAAGATCTGCAACAGGGTTGATACACAAGTAGGCATGGAAAGGATGAAAAGGGACTTGGCAAGGTTGGAGGAATGGGCAGAAGTATGGCAGCTAGGATTCAATGCAAAGAAGAGCAAAATAATGCACCTGGGAAACAAGAACCCAGGGGAAGAATACACAGTGGGTGGGGAGGTAGTAACAACAACAAAAAAGGAAAGGGACCTGGGGTAATCATATCAGATGACCTTAAGGTTAGCAAGCAATGTGAGAAGGCAGTAGGGAGGGCTGGTGGTATACTGGGATGTATAGGGAGAGGCATCATCAGCAGAAAGCAGGAAGTTGTTATCCCTCTGTACAGACAGTTGGTGAGACCCCATCTGGAGTACTGTGTCCAGTTCTGGAGATCCCATCTCCGCAAGGATGTAGACAGGATAGAGGCAGTCCAGAGGAGGGCAACTAAAATGGTGCAGGGTCTGCAAGAGAAGCCGTATGAGGAGAGACTAAAGGAGCTTAATATGTATACCCTTGAGGAAAGAAGGGAGAGGGGGGACATGATAGAAACTTTTAAGTACCTCAGTGGAATCAACAAAGTCCAAGAGGGTAGCATCTTTCAGAAAAAGAGACGTGCAAGAACAAGGGGACACAATTTAAAGATAGAAGAGAGGCGGTTCAGGGGCAATGTGAGGAAGTATTATTTCACAGAGAGGGTAGTGGATGCATGGAACAGCCTTCCTGAGGAGGTTGTGGGGTCTAAAACTGTGGGAGAATTCAAGAATGCATGGGACAGACATAAGGCAATTCTTGTGGGGGTAGGAAGAAATAGACTGTTGGTTAACTAGGATCTGCGGCCTATCCTGTAGGTAGGGAAATGGGCAGACTAGATGGGCCTAGCGGTCCTTATCTGCCGTCAAAGTCTATGTTTCTATGTTTCTATGTAAGCGAGCGCCCTTCTAGGATCCAAAGTATGGAGCCTATATTCGGCCTCCGAGGTGTGATTGGGGTAGAACTCCAGCAGAGTCAACACCTGGTTAAGGTGAAACTCTGACACCACCTTCGGAAGGAATTTCTGGTGGGGGTGCAGGACAACCTTGTCCCTGTGGAAGACTAGATAAGGAGACTCGATGGAAAGCGCCTGGAGCTCTCCCATCCTTCTGGCTATTGTGATAGCTACCAAGAAGGTGGTCTTCCATGACAGGTGAGAGATATCACACCTGTGCATCAGTTCGAATGGCCTGCCCATGAGCTTAGCCAATACCAGCAGTAGATCCCACGGAGGTGGAGGTTCTCGCACCGGAGGGGATATGTGATCAAGGCCTTTGAAAAAGCGCCTGACCACCTTCTCCTGCACCACCGACTGCTTCCCGGCCCGCACCCGGTAAGCAGAGATGGCTGCTGGGTGCACCTTAAGGGTCGTCGACCAAAGCCCTTGCTGAGAAGGAGACCACAGGTAGTCCAGAATGCTTGCCAAGGAACAGGAGGAAGGGTCGAGGCCCTTGCCCTGACACCAAATGGAGAATCTCTTCCATTTGAAGACGTAGCATTTTCTGGTCAACTCCTTACAGGACGCCTCAACGATGTTGAGGACCTCGTTGGAAAGACCCAAGGCCTGGAACTCTAGCCACTCAGAAACCAGGCTGTCCGGTGCAGGGATTGAAGGTTCGGATAGAATACCTTCCCCTGATTGACTGAGATCAGGTCCGGGTGGGCTGGAAGCTGCCTCGGGAGCCTGGAGCTGAGACTGAGGAGATCTGGATACCAGAACTGGCGGAGCCAGTCTGGGGCTACCAGAATCACCTGCGCCTTGTCCCTCCTTGCCTTGATAAGCACCTTGTGGATCAAGGGAAATGGGGGAAAGGCATAGAAGAGGCCCGGGGTCCATGGCCTCGAGAAGGCATCCCCTTGCAGCGAGCCCTGCTGACGGGGTGGGCATGAAACAGTCTCAGCTTCACATTCTCCCTGGAGGCAAACAGGTCTGCCTGAGGTGTGCCCCAGAGGGAGAACAGATCTTGTACTACCTCTGGCAGGAGACACCACTCATGGGACACAGCCCCTATCCGGCTTAGGGCATCGGCCAGGGTGTTGGAGGCTCCTGCCACATGAATGGCGAGGAGATCCGCCTCCAGGCTGTGCACGAGTGACCAAATGCGGAGCTTCCTGCACAGAGGCATGGAGCGCGGCCCCGCCCTGGCGTGTGCGTTAGTACATGGTCGGGTATTGTCCATCTGGACCTCAACCCACTTGACCCCGTAGAAACGGAGCAAAGGTGGTGAGGGCTAGATGAACCGCTCGAAGCTCCAGCAGGTTGATGTGGCATCGGGACTCCCGAGGGGACCAGAGGCCATGCGCTCTGTGCTCCCCAGATGGGCACCCCAACCCATCAGAGAGGCATTGGTTGATAGAGAGACCGTCGGCTCAGGGCGGACAAACGGGATGTCCTCCTGCAGATGTCCTGGAATGGTCCACCACTGGAGAGCATTCCACATCCCCTGGGTCACTGTCACTAGCTGATTCAGTGGATCGAAGTGCTGTGACCATTGGCTGGTCAGTTCCCATTGAAGGGGACGCATGTACCAGCGGGCCCAACAGACCACGCTGGTGCAGGCTGGCATGAGGCCCAGGAGGTGCAGGAAGTCCTGGGCAGGGTGCGATTGCCCAACCTGAAATGATTGGGCGAAGGAGGAAAGAACCTCGGACCTGTCCACCGGGAGCCGTTCTCTGGCTCGTAGAGAGTCGAGCTCTGCCCCGATGAATTCTATCACCTGCTTTGGCACGAGTTCTGACTTGGCCTCGTTGATGAGGAGGCCAACCTAAGAGCAAACCTGGAGGGCCAGACCTCTGGACCGCTCCACCGCCGCTCTGGAGGGGGCTGCAATCAGCCAATCATCCAGGTAGGGGTACATCCGGACCCTTCAGTGCCTCAGGAATGCTTTCACCACTGCCATGCATTTGGTGAAGACTGTGAGAGCTAGAGAAAGGCCGAAGGGCATGGCCTGGAACTTGTAAAGGGATCCCTCTGCTCTGAAGTGGAGGAATCTCTGTTGGGACAGACGGATAGGGACATGAAAGAAAGCATCCTGAAGGTCCAGGGAACAGAACCACACGCCTCATTCCAAGGATGGGATTATCTGAGCCAGAGTGACCATCCTGAAGGTCCGAGACCTTAGGAACCTGTTCAGGTCATGCAGGTCTAGAATGGGGTGCCAGCCCCCCGTCCGTTTTGGGACCAGAAAGTACCTGGACACAAATGCCAGGTCTGGAGGAGGATCCGCCACCTTCCTGATCACCCCTTTTTCGAGGAGCAGGGCAATATCGGCTCAGCGGGCCAACAGAGAGGCAGCAGACCCCGTGGCCCCCAAGGGGCAACGGCTTGGAAGGGTGGGGCCTGCTCGAACTCCAGAGGCAGATCCTTTCCTACCACCTCCAACACCCAGCGGTCTGTGGTGATAGCGGACCAGGTGGAAAGGAAATGGCGAGCAGTCCCCTCTGCACGGGGAACTCCATGGGAGTGAGCTAGGCTGGGGCGACACCCCCAACCCGTCACTGGGCAGACTTGGAGGAGAGACCGCCGAGGACCTCCTGGGCCTTTACCTCCCTGCTTCCTATTGGAGGAAGCTGCGGGCTTGGGTTTGGGATGCCAAGCGTGAGCCTGCTGGCCCTGGCGCTGGTGCTGATGGACGCGCAGGCAGAAGGGCAAAAAGGACTTGTGCTGCTGCTGTCGGTGGCCTTTTGTCCTTCTGGGCAGAGGTGACCGAGTCCAGAGTGGCATTGGACTTCTCGATCCACTGGAGGTGACCTTCCACCCAGGGCCAAAGAGGTCGGTCCCCAAGAAGGAGACGCCCACCTATTTGTGCTGGGTATCCGCTGCGGAAGGTGGATATCCTCAGCCATGTTTCTGCGGCGCGATGGCCACCGAAGTCGAACTGGATCTGGCACAGGAGTCTCCTGTGTCCAGAGCTGTTTGAGCTGCTGCTTAGCCACTGCCCTACCTGGTCCCGAATCTGCCAGACCGTGGTCTGCAGGTCGGCCGGGAGATGAGGGATCACCTCATCCAGGGAACCCATGAGGGTGTGGAGAAGTGTGCCATCAGCACTGCTGAGCTGGCCTGGAGGAGGCCAAGGAAGGATGCAGCGTACACCTTGCGCCTGGCATAGTCCAGCTTTTTGGACTCCTTGTCGGGAGGCTTGTCCACGTCCCTAGCGTTCCCGGAACACCGGAAAACGCTAGTCGGTGACCAACCCCCTCGGCAGGGTGTTCCAAAACCGGCACAGAGCCGGGGACCGTGATACTTCCTGGCCATCCTGGCCGAAGGCACAGGGCAGGAAGCAGGCCGCTGCCAGGAAGCCCTCCAAGGTTGGGCCAACAATGGCCTCAGCCACCGGAAAGGCTCCATGGGGAATCCCCTCAGTCCAGTATCTCCGTCAGGGGAAACTTGGCCCATTTGGATACGGGCTCGAGCTGCATCTTGGTGGACTCCGAGATGAGCCAAAGCAAACTCATGAAGGACGATGGGCTTTCGTCCAACGACTGGCCCCCGGAGGACTCCAGGTCAACCGGCCTGGAGAACAGGGAGGAGTCATCATTGGACTTGGAGGAGTCCGCGAAGAGCTGCCTGGGGCCTGAGCCACCCTCCACCTGCCGAGGACGGTTGGGAGTGAGGGTGACTGACAACCTGTGGGGCAGGCCTTGACCTGATCGAGAGTCCTTGGTCGGTGCCCCCGATTTCGGTTGTGGAGGCGGAGGTTCCACCTCAATCAGTGGGGCAGCAGGTTTCAGCCGAACAACCGGGCCAGGCTTGGGCATCTCGACTATGGCGAGGGGTTGTTTCGGCCGCTCGGGTGACAGCCACTTGATGGCCGGGGAAGGCGCCGGCGTCGACTTGCTCCTGGACAGAAGTAACTGCTGCCACATCAGGTCCTCGTAGCGTCGACGCAATTTGTGCCAAAGCCTCTCCTCTTCCGAGGAGGAAGACGAGGACGAGTGGCGACGCTGCTTACCTCGGTGCCGAGACCGCCGATGTCGGTGGGATTGGCTAGACCGAGAAGAAGTCTGAGACCGAGATCCTCGGTGATTCCGAGGACGGGTCTGGGAAGGAGTGGGGGACACCCACTCTTCCCTCGGCTCGGATGCCTTAATTGGGGACTGCTGCACTGGGGGCACAGGCAGATCCTCGGTCTCCACCGGGGAAACTGGTGAAGAAGGGTTGTTGGCTTCACCAGTCGACAGCCCGTCTGACAGGTCGAGAAAAATCTCGACTGCGTCAACGGGTGTCTCGGCCGGCTGGCCTGACGGGGACACCGTGAAGCCAGCAGCCTTAGCCGCAACCTCGACTGTCGGTAGCCCGGCTGTCCGGGGAAGCGAGACCTTTCCCGCTCCCATGAACGCCGATGATGGGACTTACCCTTAGAGTCCTTCTTTTTGGACCGAGAAGAATATCCCGATGGCCCCTCTTCCTTTGTGGAAAGGGATTGGCTAAACTCCTTGAATGAAGCTGAATATGAGGTACCCAGAGAGAGAGAGCGGGATAAATGCTGC
The DNA here is from genome assembly GCA_016271365.2 of Neoceratodus forsteri. Taxonomy (NCBI): domain Eukaryota; kingdom Metazoa; phylum Chordata; order Ceratodontiformes; family Ceratodontidae; genus Neoceratodus; species Neoceratodus forsteri. Next base: position 979,574,843 of record CM057458.1, on the reverse strand, counting down.
GACCGAGGAAGAGGATGATGCAGCCTTGCCCACCTCCTCCTCGAGGGTGATCATCTGCTTGAGCTGCTCAGCCGAGCCAGCCACCGCGGTAACCGCCCAACGGGCCTCCTCCGACTTAACCGGCGGGTAGCGGGGTGCCCCAGCTGTAACCGGGCAGCACGTCCTTTCCTTTGACGTTACGAAAACTTAACGGCATGACTCGCAGGCCTGCGGGTCGTGTTCTGGGCCAAGGCAGTAGATGCACGTGGAGTGCGGGTCAGTCCTGGACATCTTCTGCCCACAAGGGCACCACCAAAATCCGGGAGTCGATTGTCCATTGCAGCTGTGAGGGAGAAAGTTGACCGAAGTCTTGAAAATTTTAAAATGAGTTTCGGGCGAACCGAAGAATTAGGATCCAGTCTATCATGCAGAGCGTTAAGGAGGGAACCTGAGCTTCCAAGTGGTAAGGAAGATCTAGCGTCATGGGACGGAGCCGCGAGTTTTACCACCCGGTGGGTGGGAGGAGCCAGCTTGAAGACCTTCCGGCAAGATTTAAAGCGGCAAGGAACCTGCCAGACAGTGTGGATGAACAACATATCCATGTCCCTAGAAATACTACTTTTTTATCTCATGACAATGGTTGTTGCCATGCATGGGTAAATACAAATGCCATGCATTGTTCCCTAAGACACCCACATACCAGCCCAGAGCCTGTAAAGTTGTTTTGTCCTTGGAATGTAAACAGAGTATTAGTGACCAGTCCTCCTAGTTTCAACTCCTATGAATAAAATTACAGAAAGGTTCGGTATTTTCTTTGTTAGTTTTCATGGAAAAAAGAAGCAGTTCAGAGCCTATTTGCTACCCCCCCTTAAATAAAATTGCACACCATGGAGTGCTTGGAGTATGCCTGCCTACACTCATGCAGAGAGCTGCTGCCAACTAGGAGTCAGTACTCAACCTGTCATTTGTTTGAAAGAGGATATCTTAGCAAAGACAGTGTTAGATGGTGACATTGTGCCAGTGAAGCCTGAATGATCTGTTATGGCAATTACTGAAGTGGAAAAGTACTGAATATGATTTCCTTACTTAAGGTTTTTTCAGGGCCTCCTAAGGTTCAGCAGCTGAGAAACAAGTGCATACCAAAATGCAATAAAGGAAACAGCATCTCCTAAAGATGGTACCCGAACATGAGGAGAAATACCATAAATTAAAGATAGACTTAAAAAAAAGTGTTAACTTGGAATGCATGAGGATACTGCAATCTGACTCTCCAGCCAGCTGTTCCCTTCTTGATAGTACAGGCCTGAGCAATGACACCCAGCTGAATGTGCCCGATCATAGAGAGCTGATGACAGCCTGTCAGTGGCTGGCCTTGGCCTTTCATTTGGATGAAAAGGCTGCAAAAGAACCATGGCCACCTGTGAGAGCCCTCATGTGGGCAGGTTGGATGTTGAACAACGCTTGTATGTGGATACCAGATCTTGAGTGGGAGGATTTGCAGCACACACAAAGAAGTGAGATTGCCAGTGCCATGGAGCAGGATGCTACGTACACCACTGCTGGAAGACTGAGCAGTGCTTCAGCTATGTTGGGTGTGGCAGTTGCAGCAATACTGCTTCCAGCATGGAGAGAGGAACTGTGACTCAGCCGGTAGTAGTGCCAGGTACTAGTTCTATGGACTCAGGTAGGAATTCATCAGATATGAATGTGTAAAATGTTCTGTTAAAGCCCCAAGAATAACAGCCACAAATGAATTTGTGGTGTATTGGAGCTCCCAATATGGCATTACATCAGGGTGTCTACCAGCTGAGTGTTGTGTCTCCACTGTGCAAATGGAGCCTGTTTGGAACAAACAGAAATTGTTGTCACAATCTCCTGAGGCTTTTCAGAATGGTCTCTTGGATACTAATACTATTTTTTCAAATAACAGTAAGACTCTACTCACTGATACTGAACTATTGGATACAACAGGAACTCTGGAGGGAGGTGAACAAGGGGACCCTGAGAAAATGGCCAATACAATGTCATGCAGTAAAGGGGTTACAGACTTACAAGGTGTTAGGCCTTATGTCACTGATAATGCTCATTTTACAGACCCCAATGTCCTTTGTTTTGTGCCCCAAAGGTAAAAACCAGTCAGTGACCATCAGATATGAGCACGGAGGACAGCCTTGTACCAACATGACCTAAAGTTTGGGATGCAGGGATATGACGGGGTCAGTCTTTTAAGGACAGCAGAATCAATGATGTTGTGAGTACTGAGGGTGGAGCTCAGTAGCAGCTAGCTAAAGTGGGCTCAAGGCAGCGGACTGCAGCAGACAGTTGGGGATTAAGATATGTGACAGGTCAACAAATAATTACAAAGGACAGGGAGGCAAGTTTGAAGAGGCTGAGGATAGATTTAAGGAAGAAATGATAATTGAATTTCCTAAGTTTTGGAAAAAGAAAGGCAGGAATGTGATCTCCTCCCCTATGGCCAAAAAATGAGGATTCAATGTATGCTTTCAAAATAATAAATAAATCCTGAATTCATAAATCCATTGTAAAACATTTTGAAGTAACAATTATTTCACAGTCCACTGTTCTCGAGGGTTGACTCAAGATATAATATAAAGCAATAAATATGATATTGCATAAAACTGTGTTACATATCAAGGATCTTGCGGTGAGCATGTCTTGCTGCATGGAAGGCAGAAAGAGGCACACTTTGAGGACAGCATAACCAGCTAATGGCTGACACTCAAACTGAAGACCTCAGTTATGATGCCCTAATGCTGTAGTCGTTGTGCTTCAGATCACTGCATGTCAGATCCCATCACCCAAATGACTTGTGTGGGTCCTTCCAGTCCCAGTTCTGATGGAGTGGGAAGGCTTGGTGGGGGAGCTGGGGTGCTCCAATCCCTCAGCTGGCCCCACTAATATAATTGGTGCTGAAGTGGCACTGAAACATATGAGTAGTAGATTTTAAAGGACTCTAGCCCTTACCTTAATTTTGGAAAGTCCTACCATTGGATTCTGCTGGCATGATTGGCTGTTATGGTTCAGTTGTTTGGGTCATCCCTGTCACGGTCCCATTGGAATAGCACTATCTGAGGAGGTTTACGGAACAGATTATAAAGAAACAAACAGTCTTGATACCAAGGGCTAGATTGACAAAACCTTGCCCCAGTGCAAACCTGGTTTTGCATGTGCAAACTGGGTTTTGCGCTGAGTCGGTATGCACAAAAGCCTGCTTTGCGCGCTGAAACTGGGTTTGTGCTGGGTCAAAATGTGGAGGGGGGCTGCAATGCAAATGAGGGGAAGGGGATGTGAATATTAATGCTATCCCATTCACAAAGCATTTGGTCCATGCAAGGGCCTCTTGCGTGCTCCCCTTGTGTGAAGCAAATACAACCAACCAAGACCTTGCCTTATCCCGCACAACCCTAGTGGTTGGTGGAGGTACCACGGTGTCCTCCCCCCCGCTGATTGCCTGCCCTATAGTGAAATATGCCACATTCACTGGTGCAAGTGGCTCTCCCCATGACTGACAATCGCTGGCCCGAGTAAAATTAAACATTTACCCTGCTGCTTGTGGCACCCCCACCCATGATAGTCAATTGCTGGCCTGAGTAAAAATATTATATGTTTTATTTATTTATTTATTTATCAAGTCTAGGATTACAAATACCTTTGAGCCAAGACTCTTTTACAAAGGTTCCATGCCAGAGAAATGCAAATTATGGGGAACATCAAGACAGACATTACAACAATGTGGACATTGCAAACAGATTACAGATTAATACAATTCAAGGGTAACATTGTAAGCAAGGAAGCCAGTGGCATTTGTCAGAGAAAACAGACAAGAGATAAGAAGTGCCAGAGTCATAGGGAGAGGGAAGAGGGGAGGGGGGAGTGGGGGAAGAAGGAATGTAGGTAGGGTGGGGAGAGGGTGAAAAGTGCAGCATTGGGTATACCAAGATGTGAGGGTAGAATCCAGTGAGGAAGGAAGGGGGGGACCACTAGAGCAGGCAGGGAAGTGGAGAAACAAGGTTAAGTTGGGCAGTCACAGGAGCTGTTGGTAGGTGAGATAGTTCCAGAGCCTAGTTTTAAACATACCAATTGTCGGGGCAGAGGAGATGGTCCCTGCTGCTAGTGGTCCCCCCCTTGATCCCAGGCCTGAATATAAGAAAATAAGTGTCCCTGGTATCCAGTGGTCCCTCACTCCATCCAATCCTATGCCCGATATGTCAAACATATTCCCTGGTGTCCATTGGTCCCTCCCCTCACCCGATCCCTTACCCACGAGACATGCATGTCTCCCAGGTTTTCACTGTAAACACCCCCATCCTGATACCCTGTTTATTACATGTCAGCATTTCCCTGGTGTCTAGCGGACCCCCCCTCCCTATCCCCGATCCCAAGTATCATATATGAAAACCATTCCCTGGAGGCTAGTGACCCTCACCCCCACTCTGAGAGGTAATGCCCACTACGCCACTCCCCATCCCGAACCTGAGTTGTGCACAGCCTCCTATCTCACCACCAGCGGCCACTGACTGAGTTGTCAGCGAGCGCATACTGTACAGTACAAACTCCTTGACAGCTCAGTCAGTGGCCAGCCATTGTGGAGAGAGGAGGGCTGTGCCAGCTGCTGGTTTGGGTTTGGGATGCGGGGTGGAGTAGTAGGGCACTACCTCCCCAGGGTGGGGGTCCACTAGCCACCAGGGAATGGTTTACATATATGATACCAAGGATCAGGGATAGGGAGGGGGTCTACACACACCAGGGATTTGTTGACATGAAATACACAGGGGATCAGATTGGGGGGGCTTACACTTGACACCTGGAGACATATATGTCTCATGGGCAAGGGATCGGTTGGGGGGAGGGACCACTGGACACCATGGAATATGTTATGACATATCGGGCTTGGACTGAGTGGGAGGAGGGACCACTGGACACCAGAGACACTTATTTACTTATACTTGGGCCAGCAATTGGCAATCACGGGAAGGGCGTAGCCACTAGCAGCAGGGAGACTATTTAATTTTACTCAGGCCAGCAATCGGTATTCATGGGGGGGGAAGCCACTAACACCAGGAAGACAGTGTAATTTTACTCAGGCTGGCAATCGATGCTCATGAGGGGAGCCACTAGCACCAGGGAGAATTGTTAATTTTACTTGGGCCAGTGATCAACAATCATGGGGGGGGACCACTAGAAGCAGGGACATATATTATTTTTACTTGGGCTGGTGATCGGCAGTCATCGGGTGGGTGGACTAGTAGCACCAGGAACATTTCATTTCTTATACTCAGCCTGTCATCATTGATCATGGTGGGGGTGGAGGTGGGGGGACCACTAGATACCAGAGACTATGGTGGCATATGGGTGGGGGCTGGGGGGGCCAAATGTCCATGCAGCCTATGCAAGTGGGCCCATAATGGGCATGCCAATGGCCACCTAGTGGCTTGCATGCCCAATGGGCTCATTTACATGGCTGGTTTTGTGAACTGGAAATTTATTTATTTTATTTTTATTTATTTAGCTTTTGTTGACCGGGTAAGTGCACTAGACAAATCCTGCCTATTTTCAGGCACGACCCAGGGGAAGGGGATACAGATGAATGCCAACTGACCTTGAACCAGATTAAGCTGTTGGTGGTATTTTTAGTGAATGAGGGAAATTTGGCCAGGACACCGGGGAAATTCCCCTACTCTTTTCGATAAGTGCCATGGGATCTTTAACATCCACCTGAACTACCACCAACCCAGGCAGATGGGACCTCGGTTTAACGTCTCATCTGAAAGACGCACTATTCATTGTGGGGCCATACGCCTGGCAGCATGTGGGGGCAGTGCAATTGGGGTTAGGTCTAGCAGCAATGGGGTTAGCACTGCCTCGGCCTAGCCCTATTCACAGTCGGATAGCGTGGTGCGCTATCTGACTGCAAATAGTAATTTTGGACACCTGGGCAAGCGCAAAGCACAATGCAAACTTTTGTTCTGGTCTTTGCAATTTTTTTGTTAGTCTACTCCCAAGTATTCTATATTTTGTTCAGCTCTCCTGCACAGCATATGTTTGTTTCTCTAGGATCTGTTTTGTAAGCTTTCCTGGAAAGGGGCTGACCTGATTTTGATTACTCCTTGGGTGTAAAATCAAAGCCTCCCTAGTCAAACTTGCCAGTAAATGAAGATGTGGCTATTTGGGTCCCTAATCTTACTGGCATCTGTTATCTGTGGGATAGTGGGTCAACCCCCTAAAACACTAGGCCAAGAGCCCTAATATGTGTCTTGTAAGCAAACAGTAAGGTATGATAGTTGATTATGGAACCTTGCAACTGCCGTCCAAAGTCTTAACCTAATAGCTGCCCCCTACTTCAGTTATTCAAAAGCTCTCAATTCCAGTTTGTTCCACATTTTGCACTCAAGCCCTCTAACTCAAGTTTCATGACAAAAAGGTTTTGGATGGGAAACCATTTTGCAAATAACAGTATTGCAATTCTGTTACTTATCTGCTCATAAAATATCAAACCCAGGACCAGGCAGTCATTGTATTACACCACCAGATCTTTTTTAGGCTTACAGTGGTACCAAATATATGTTTGTGAATGCTCAAATTATGTTGCCAAAAATGGACTTCATAAGATCATGAGTGGCACACACTGTGGCCGATGTGGTAATAACTGAAACAGCACTAGAGAGCTCATTTTGTAATGATAAGTTCGTAATACCTGGCTACAGACTCTTTAGATCGGCCTACTAGAGGTGGGGATTTTCATCTATATTATTGATAAACTTAGCCCGACTCATCTTAGCTCCTGCACTATACCGAAAGCTTTTAAATGTATTGCAGTGAGCATAACATTGTTACATCATGAGGTCTCAAATGTACTTGGATGTTATAGGCCCATAATGCTTGGTCAAAAATCTTGGAGAATTTCTCTTCATTATTCAAAAGCCATAATATTGAAACCATTATTATGGGTGACTTGAACTTGGACTGGGTCACACCAAAGTGTAACAGTTTAAAAAGATCTGTTACAGAGTTGGTCCAATTCAACTAATTCAAAATCCCACAAAGCCCAATCTAATAGTCAAAAAAAACAAACAAAAAAAAAAACTGATCACTCTACTCTGCTTGATGTGTTACGTATTAATAGGCTACTATTAACAATGGAAATGGGAGATCAGGGAGACCACCAGATCACCAGGGCTTTATTCCACAGAAATGGGTGCAAAGGGGACACTGTGTCACATGGGCTCATTTGCATACTCAGGCAAAATAAGGCCCACAGGGACTTGATGCTATCCTGTTTGATGCTCTTCAGACAGAGGAGGACTTTGTTTTTTAGTAAGTTAATCATAACCATAAAAGCATGCTACTACCTGAACATAGTAGAAGAAAATGAAAGAAACCCTGTTATTTTCGGGAGAATAGTAAAGATGCTAGAAGGAAAATCAAATTCCTCAACAATCCCTGAACAACTTAAAATCAATGATAAGGTCATCACTGTCAAGAATAAAATTGTAGATGAGTGCAATGCTCATTTTTTCCCTCTGTAGGCTTGGAATTCAATAAATCTGCCAGTACTTCCAGACTAACATTTAATAAAAGGTCCAGGAACAGATAATTCTGAATCTAGAACAACCCCAGACTTTCATTTTATATCTTTACAGTAAACAAATTCTTAAACTCTTAACTGAACATGACACTAAAAAAAGCAGATGACCCTGACCTGTTGGACTCATTATTTGTAAAACTGGGCAGGAATATTATAGCAGCTCCAGCTGGTTTGTCTGTTTAATCTATCCCTGAAAAAAATGAATTGTCAGCTATTTGACAAATTGCATACTTGACTCCATTGTTTAGCTCTAGCTCTTCATCTGATATGAACAATTATCATTTCATTCCCAACCAATCAGAACTGGCAAAAATGATTGAAAGGTTAGTGAACAATCAGCAGTATGCCTTTCTTAACTCAAATAATATTACAACCCCCAAAAATCTGGTTTCAGAACCGAATGCAGCACTGCATCAGCACTGGTATAGGTAACTGATGACTTGCTGACTGTACTAGATAAAAAAATCTGACTTTATGACACTATTCCTAGATTTAAGTACAGTAAGGCATTCCATATCATTGACCATTATATGCTTCTCTGCAAATTAAATAAAATAGGGATTGGCCCTCACACCATAGCCTGGTTCACCAGTGACATAACTGACAGATACTGTACCAATATGGTAAGATAAATTATATAATCTCATTTTACTCCCTAATCCATGTAAGAGTCCCTTAAGGCTCAGTACTAGGCCCCTTCCTCTTCATGTTGTATAAAAATGTTCTTGGATATGGCATTAGGGATGCTAAGATACATTTCTATGCTGATTATCCTGTCATGTATGTAAATAGCCCATCTGTCTCTCAAGTAAACCACAAAATACATTCTACCTTCGACATCCTGCAGGAGCACCTGTTTAAAAAAGGCTGCTCCTTAATTTCTTCAAAACAAAAACAATACTGTTCACTCAAAGATTCATGAAATCCTGCAAATTATCTAATGTTTCTATTGCTACTTTGCTGGGTGATATACAGTGCTGGAGGTAGTATGTGTCCCCAAACACAGTACCTCTAAAGATGCCAGTGCTTTTGCCTGTCAAGCCCCCAATTTCTGGAACTCTCTTCCCTTGACTGTCTGCCAGGCTCCCACGCTCAACATCTTCAAGAATGAGCTTCGCAACTACCTTGTCTCCTCCAACAAATGCCAATGCTTCAAACCCCCTTAGCCCCTCCTCCTTTACCCTATCATCTCCCCTTACCCTTACCACCATAAACCTCTCTCTCAACTCACAGCACGTATAGATAAAATAGACTAAATGGACAAATGTCTTGTGGATTGGTATTGTCCTCATCTACTCTAGCCTACCTGTCAGTCACATGTTTTATCTAATTTTACTGGGAAACAAAAACCCAGGGGAAGATTACACAATGGGGGAGAGGTAGTAACAACAACAAAAATGGAAAGGGACCTGGGGGTAATCATGTCAGATGACCTTAAGGCTAGCAAGCAATGTGAGAAGGCAGTAGGGAGGGCTGGGGGGAAACTGGGACGTATAGGGAGAGGCATCACCAGCAGAAAACAGGAAGTTGTTATCTGTCTGTGCAGACAGTTGGTGAAACCCCATCTGGAGTACTGCATCCAGTTCTGGAGACTCCATCTCCGCAAGGACATAGACAGGATGGAAGCAGTTCAGAGGAGGGCAACTAAAATGGTGCAGGGTCTGCAAGAGAAGTCATACGAGGAGAGACTAAAGGAGCTTAATATGTATACCCTTGAGGAAAGGAGGGAGAGGGGGACATGATAGAAACTTTTAAGTACCTAGGGGAATCAACAAAGTCCAAGAGGGTAGCATCTTTCAGAAAAAGAGTGTGCAAGAACAAGGGACACAATTTGAAGATAGAGGGGCGGCTCAGGGCAGCGTGAGGAAGTATTTTCACAGAGAGGTGGTAGACGCATGGAACAGCCTTTCTGAGGAGGCTGTGGGGTCTAAAACTGTGGGAGAATTCAAGAATGCATGGGACAGACTTAAGGCAATTTTTGTAGGGGTTAGGAAGAAATAGGCTGTTGGTTAAATAGGATCTGCAGCTTATCCTGTAGGTAGGGAAATAGGCAGACTAGGTGGGCCAAGCAGTCCTTATCTGCCGTCAAAGTCTATGTTTCTATGTACCCACACATGAATGTTTTCTCTGCTGGATAACTTTGCCTTGGCACTTGTTATTGTAACTATGATGCTATTCCTTGTATCACCAATGCTGACTTCTTACTGTATTGATTTGTTTGCTGTTTTATTTGCTGTTTTGTATTGTACCCTCCTGGGTCGTGCCTGAAAATAGTCATTTCCGTGGCTAGTGCACCTATCTGGTAAACAAAAACTAAATAAAATAAATAAAAATCTTGACCTATGGATCAACAATAAGTTGAGCTCCTCTAAGCACATTAATGAACTCTGTACAAAGAAAAAAAAAGCTCAGGATGAGGTTATTGTTCTTTTACAGGCATAAACATTGTTTCTGCCACAAGACCAGGACAGGAGGTGACTAATGTAGGCCACATTCTTTTCACAGCTGATTATAGTGATTTTATCTAGAGGAACAGCACCCACTCCCATCTATCTTGGCAGGATGTGCTGTATCGCAGAGCCATATGATTCACAGCTCAACAGAACACCCACAGCTAGGCAAAGCAAGGCAACTTTCTGAAGGCTCAGGGTGCTGTTCAATAAAACAACCATAGATTTAACAATTAGACAACATATAAAATGAAGATTAACGTAATTAAAATTTAGGGAAGGCTTTAGCAAACAGAAAAGTTTTCAAACTGGATTTAAAGGCCTCTACTGAGTTGACAGATCTAATAAGGTCCAGCAAAGCATTCCACAGGATGGGTGTGGCCACACAGAATGCTCTGCTGCCAGATTGAGGGAGTTTAGACGTGGGGACTGAAAGCAAGCCAGCACTGAAAGAGTGGAGTGAGTGAGTTGAGTGGAAGGGAACTAGGAGGTCTTTTAAGTAGTCTGGTCCTAAACCATGTAGGGCCTTGAAAGTTATCAAGCATATCTTGAAGGTTATGTGGTATTTTATAGGCAGCCAGTGCAGCACACGGAGCTCCGACGCAATGTGGCCCCTATGAGAGGAGCCCACAATAAGTCAGGCCACAGCATTCTTGACTAGCTGCAGGTGTTGCAACAAACCTCCACATAACCCTAGGTTTAGTACGTTGCAATAATTCAGCCTAGTGGAGACAAAATCACGCAGTATTGTTGCCAGGTCTGCAGGAGCTAGGTACCGTTTGATCCTGGTGATGCTATGAAAGTGGTAAAAGCCAGCCTGGAAAACATTAACACCTGTTGATTGTGGGTTAGCTTATTGCCTAGGATGACCCCAGGATTCTTGATGACATCTACAACTTTGAGCGGCTGCCAGTCCAGTGAAGGACAGTCTGATTGCCATAGCTGGGATCTGCCCACCAGGCTTAACAGTCATGACCACTGATGTCCTGGTACACATAGGGACTAACGATCTCACCAGCCGGTCAGCTATGGAGACCAAGGAACACCTGACCAGGCTGGGAGACAAACTGTCATCCATTTCATCCAGCATCTCCTTCTCTGAGATCCTGCCAGTCTGGGAGAGGGGGACAGATGGACGGAAGGTCAGAGAAGGGGAGCTAGGGGAGCTAAACATGTGGCTTGAGGGCTGGTGCCAGGAAAGAGGACACAAATTTGTGGGTAACTGGTAAAAGTTTTGGGAGCAAACATTTTTTAAATTTGATGGACTGCATCTGACTAAGGAGGGAGTCAGTGCACTGGGGCAGAAGTTTGATGTCTTTGCAGAATATTTAAACTAGCCAATGGGGAGAGGGGTGCAGCACCCGGTACATCGAACAGGAAGAACACCCTTCCCCCCTCAGCTAGTGATCACACAGGAGTTCATCTTGTTTGTAGTTCATTTGTATCATCAGGTAAAGAAAAAGGTCCAGCTCCCGGTACGATGCGCAGGGAAAACGTTGGACCTCGTCCAACAGCTAATGCACCAAAAACTTGCCAATGGAAAATCATGTACATAAATGCCTGCAATCTGGGAAACAAGATCCCAGACATGCAGGTAACAATAACATAGGCTAAACTGGACATAGTAGCCATTAATGAGACATGGTTCACCTGTAACCACACTTGGGAGACTTCAGTACCCGGCTATGTACTGTTCAGAAGAGACCAAGGTGCAAAAAGGGGGGGAGGGTAGCTCTTTATGCCAATGAAAATATCAAAGCTACAGAAATTCAGAATACACACATGGAGACAGAAGAACTGTGGATCACCCTGGAAACAGGAAATGGGACAGCCATATAAACTGGAGTTGTCTACAGTCCTCCAGACCAGGGAGAGGACATGGACACATTACTGTTAGAAGATATACAAAACATGACAGCTAAAGCTTATGCACTCCTGTTCAATAACGAGTCTGGAGCAATCCCAGCCATTGTCTTCCCTGCTGCACCATATACTGCCCCCTCACACAGTACATTTTCTCTCTCTTGCAGATCCACTTGCATCGTATATATATCCCATACACTGCCGCCCCTCCCCACCTGTGCCCTTCACCCATGATCATCCGTGCCCTTACCCTCATTTCCTTCAAGCATCAATCCTGCTTCTCACTCTCCAGCCCTAAATGCTTAACCATGGCCACCTATCAAATGAGATCTCAAAGAAAAAAAGCCTTCTCATTTTTCTTAAACTCTCTAAAGAAAATGTTGTTGCTACTCCTTCTTTGCTTGGGCAATGTGGAGTTAAATCCTGGTCCGCCAGCACAATTTTTCTCTCCATCGGACTTTGCTGATGCCCCTGGCATAAAAATGATGTTAATTAACATCCTGAGCCTAATCAAAAAGTTTGACCAGCTTCAAGCAGGGGTTGCACATAAAAACCCAGACCTCATTATCATTACAGAAACATGACTTAAAAATATTAATTCTGACCAACAAATATCCCTCCCGGCTAGAAACTATTTAGGGCTGGTGGGGACACGGGGGTGGTCATGTATGCTAGATCCAAGTTCATAGTTAGTGATATATATTGTAAATCCAAGCCTAAAGAATTTGAGATGATTTCACTGAAGCTTCACCTGCCATCCTCTGATTGCATTACTATTATTGGAGGATATAGACCTCTGTCTGGAGGTACGGAATTCCTTGACACTCTTAAATCCCTAACCTTAGCTGCCAATTCTGAAACAATAATATTGGGTGACTTCAATATGGATTGGCTCACCACAAAATCCCACTGCCTCAAATCCTTTTGTGATGGGCTTGGCCTAGTGCAGTTAGTTACTGAACTTACTAGGAACAATATCTCCAACGCTACTAACAGCTCTATCCTAGACGTTATCCTTACCACCCACTCCCATAAAAATCTCCCACTCAGCAGTGTCCCATAACGATATGAGTGACCATGGTGTGTTGGTATGTACAAGATCCCACACTAAAATCCGCCAAAAATCTAAACTCAGAACTAAGCGGTCTCTTCGTAAGTTCAATGTGGCAAGTTTCCTGTTTGACCTGAGCAGGGTCAGATGGCAAGATTTATTCCTTGCTAAAACTGCTGAAGAAGCCATTTCCATCTTCAATGACAACCTTATTGCCTTGGTAAACAAGCACGCTCCCACTGTCAAAGTCAGGGAGCGTAACTTCTCCAACCCCTGGTTCACCCCAGACCTCAATGCAGTGCTCTCCTGTAGAGATAAACTTTGTGCAAAGGCTAGGTATACCAGGAGTCCTGCAGGTTGGCAAGCCTTCCGAACTGCTAGGAATGCATTTGTAAAAAGCATCTGTGCTGCAAAAGCACATTTTTATGTTTCCACGTTGGAGCATGCCAATGGGAATTCCCAAAAAATTTGGAGGACATTAAAATCGATTGAAGGCCAGCCCTAGGCTCTATCTATTCCAGATAAGATAATTACTAATGGGAGGGTGGTGGAAAACAACTCCTAAATTCTTGAAGAATTTAATTCACAGTTTGTTACCACTGGACTTGCATTTGACAACTTGCCCTACGCAATCCATGCAAACAAATGTGTCATCGCTACCCCTGTCACCTGCACTCCAGCCCACTCATTTCAACTGCGTACTATTACCTACAAAGAAGTTGAAGATTCACTTCTCAACCTAGATCACAGGAAGAGCACCGGAGATGATGGACTTGAACCACTCTTCCTGAGACTAGGTTCTGCCCATCTCACCACCCCTATCCTTCATATTTCACATATCACATTTCATATCACAGCTTAATTCTGGTTCAAGGTCAGTTGACATTCATCTGTATCCCCCTCCCCCGGGTTGTGCCTGAAAATAGGCAGGATTTGTTTAGTGCACTTACCCGGTCAACAAAAACTAAATAAAAATAAATAATAAATATTTTCAATCTATTAATTACTTCAGCCTCTGTTCCAACCTGCTAGAAATCTGCTTACATTCTTCCTCTTTTCAAATCTGGAGACCCCTGTGACCTAAATAACTATAGACCCATCTCTATCCTGCCTATCCTTTCCAAAGTCCTCAAAAAGCTAATCTATAACCAGTTAAAACAACATATTGAATCCCACTCTCTCCAAAACCCTGTGCAGTCTAGCTTCAGGTCTAAACACAGCACTGTTGCAGCTTTGGCTAAGGTCATCAATGATTGGATCTCTGCTGTGGACTCTTAAGAAGATTACCAGTGCAGTCTTTTTGGATCTTAGTAAAGCATTTGACACTGTTGATCATCCCTTCCTACTTAATTGCCTTACTAACCTAGGTGCCACTTTCTCTACTGTACAGTGGTTTACAAGCTACCTCACTAGTAGGACACAGAAAGTCAAAGCGGATGACCTCCTCTCAGTCTCCTTTCCGATTACTATGGGAGTTCCTCAAGGCTCCACTTTAGGATCGATCCTATTCTCTACCTACATCAATGACCTTTATTCTCACATAACAAACTCTAATCTTCATTTATTTGCAGATGACACTGTCCTGTACACCTTTGGCACCTCCCTAACAGAAGTTAGGGAAGTTATGCAAGCCGACTTTGCGTAGCTCAAAACTAATCTTATCAATGCTAAGCTCCTGTTAAATGCCAAAAAAAAACAAGGAAATGATCCTTTCATGTAGTTCTTCCATCTATACCCCCCTTTGCCTCCAACAAATTTTATTGTTACCTCCCAGGGTGAACCCCTCAAAGTTTTTACTAAATTTAAGTATCTTGGCTTCTGGATAGACAATAAACTTTCCTTTAACAACTACATTGAAGACTTATCTAGGAAGCTAAAATCATGGTTAGGGTTTTTCTTTAGAAATAGGTCCCTCTTCCCTCTTGCAGTCCATACCAAGCTTCCGCTGGCCACATTTCTTCCTCTACTAGATTGTGGTGATCTTATATACGCCTCTTCTGCAACTTCTAGTCTAAGTAAGCTGGATGTTCTCTATCATCGTGCTCTACGGTTCATCACCAGTTCCCCTTATAGAACCCACCACTGCGACCTGTATGCAGCTGTTGACTGGTCCTCACTTGTTACCAGACACTTGCTCCATGCTGGCATCTGGACTCTCAAGTTACTTCTTCTTAAATTGCTGGATTACTTAATGTCTCTTATTCGCCTATCATGCAGTTCATATTCACTTAGGAAATCAAACTTCATCCTGCTTGACGTACCATGAACTCGTACTACCTTTGGTCAATGAGCAGTTTCATTCTTCCTTCCCACATCAGGAAACCAACTCCAATCCATACTGAAACTTACCAGCACAGTCTCAATTAATCTCTACAAAGCTTTAGCCTCATCCAAAATAAAAGATATTTGTAGCTGCCACTAATCCCCCCCTTTTCCCTTATATTATTCAATTGGGTACCCTCTGCCCATGCTCGGCTTAACCGGGTGCATAACTGATAAAAATAATTTGTCATAGTGTAGATACCCAGTTCTTATTTACTCTGTCATTTTCTTCCTGAACTTCTAATTACATCATTCCCCCCTTCTTCTCCCTTACTCCTAACCCCCCCTACTTTTCTTTAACCCTTATCTATATCCGTCCTCTTACATTTGTCTCTACTCCATATCCATACCTGTCCTCTGATGCTCTTTTCACCATCCGTGCTCTCTAACCTTCTCTTTGGTTGCACCTAACTGTATTAGCTGATAAAAAAATCAGGTTACTGTCTGAAGTCTGCCTTATAAGTTGTATCCATTCATGAGTTGACAGAGATTAACTTTGGTTGCACTTACTTCCTTTATTGTAATAATACCTTGTATGTAGTGTTCGTATGTTACTGTAAATGTTCCAGGACCTCCTTGTGAATGAGCTTGCTCAATGGAGTTTTCCTGCAATAAACTTGAACTTGAACTAAAGGGGAGGTTCTGATAATGGGAGACTTCAACATGCCAGATACAGATTGGTTGATACCAGCTCTAACATCAGCCAGAACAAGACACATAGTGGATTCCCTGCGGGGGGGGGGGCTCAAACAACTGGTACAACAATCCACAAGAGATAGGGCTATCCTAGATCTAGTATTGACTAATGGGGAAAGGATCACAGATCTCCAGGTAGAAGGTCACCTGGGGGCCCGTGACCATCACATGGTATGGTTCAATTTGGCCACTAGAACTAAATCATCCCATTCCAAGGCAAAAATATGGGACTTCAGAGGAGCTGACTTTGATAAGATGGCCAACAGAGTTAAGCTAGCCCTGGCAAGAAGAAATACAGGTGAGGGGGTATAGGCAAAGTGGGCAAGCATTAAGGATACAATACTTGAAGCAACACCTCATTGCGTTAGGGAGAAAGATAAGAGCAAAAGAATGAGGAAATCACTTTGGTTCTCAGAAACAGTAGCAGAAAAGGTCAGAGCCAAAAGGTTTGCCTTTAGGAAATATAAGGGAATGCAGCATGATGAACATAGGGAGACATACCAAACTGGCCTAAGGGAAGCAGGGAAGGCAGTAAGGCAGCAAACACCCAAACCGAGGAAACACTAGCACGAACAGTAAAAGAAGGGGACAAGAATTTCTATAGATACTCTATAGAAAGGAGAAAATCCAGAGGGAGTATTGCTAAGATCAAAGGGGATAAGGGGCAGTGTGTGGAGGAGGACCAAGGAAAAGCATATATCCTAAATAGATACTTCTGCTCAGTATTTACTGAGGAGAAGGTAGCTCAGGGCCCACAGCTCAGCAGTATGGACACGGGGGGAGGGAGGTGTGCACAAGTCCCTTCACAAAAAAAAGGGTCCTACAAGAGCACACTAAGCTCACGGTGGACAAGGCAATGGGACCAGAAGGCATACATCCCAGGATACTAAAGTGAGTCTCTGGGCACAGGAGAGGTCCCAGAAGACTGAAGAAGGGCTCATGTGATCTCGCTTCACAACAGTGGTAGCAGGGAGGAGGCAGAGAACTACAGACCAGTCAGTCTTACCGCAATAGTGGACAAGATTCGGGAGGCACTCATTAAGGAAAGGAGAGTGCAACACTTGGAATCCATAAAAGCACAAGATTCAAGACAGCATGGGTTTATAACAGGAATGTTCTGTCAAACTAATCTCATAGATTTCTTTGACTGGGTAACCAGAATGGTGGACCAAGGGGGTGCAGTTGATGTTGCCTACCTTGACTTCAGCAAAGCTTTCGATACTGTTCCATGTAGAAGATTGACTATTAAGCTGGGTAGGCTCAGGGTGGGTCAGAAGTTGGTGAACTGGGTGGCAAACTGGTTGGTGGGCAGAACACAGAGAGTGGTGGTATACAATGTACAGTCAGAACAGATGCAAGTCACAAGTGGGATACCTCAGGACTCAGTCCTGGGGCCAGTCCTCTTCAATGTCTTCATCAGTGACATTGCAGATGGACTGGAGGGTAAGGTTTGTCTGTTTGCAGATGACACCAAGATCTGCAACAGAGTAGATGATCCAGATGGGGTGGGCAGAATGAGAAGAGATCTGGATAAACTGGCAAAATGGTCAGAAGAGCGGCCACTGGGGTTTAATGCAAAGAAGTGCAAGATCATGCACATAGGGAAGAGAAACCCTGGAGCCACCTATAGGCTGGGAGGGGAGTTGCTGGCAATCACAAGGGAAGAAACAGACTTGGGCATCATCATCACAGATCACCTGAAACAATCCAAGCAGACCACTAAAGCAGTAGGTAAGGCTAGGGGGATGTTGGGGTGTATTAGCAGGGGTATCACGAGTCGTAAGAGGGAGGTAATAATCCCTTTTTACAAGACACTGCTTAGGCCCTATCTGGAGTACTGTGTGCAGTACTGGAGGCCACACCTGCACAAGGACATTAACAAAATGGAGGCAGTCTAGAGAAGGGCAATGAAAATGGTGCAGGGTCTGCATCAGAAAACATATGAGGACAGATTAACGTAGCTCAATATGTATACCCTAGAGCAAAGGAGGGAGAGAGGTGATATGATCGAAACATTCAAAAATTGTAAGACCTAAAGGTCATTCAGCACCTGAGCTCCCTACGCGACTCTGCATCTCCAGAGGTCATAGTTGTAGGTGATCTGAATATTGATTGGTACGCCACCTGTTCTAAGCCTCTCAAGGAGCTAAGTGACGCATTTGGTCTCCTTCAACTCATTACGGAACCCACCCGGCCAAACACCAAAAATCCAGCCAACAACTCCTTACTCGATATAATATTGGTTAACAAGTCTCATCTGTTCTGTCACATGGAAGTGCTTTCTAGTGATCTCGGTGACCACTGCATCGTTGCATGTGTAAGTCCCTGCCCAAAATGATTTCCTCCAGATGCATCCAAAAAAGGTGCAGACGGAATTTTGACATTTCCGCCTTCCTTACTGACCTACAGCATTCTAATTGGCAAGAGTTCTATCTTGCCTCTTCCTTTATTGAAGCGTATAATATTTTCCATACTATCCTCATGGATGCAATTAACCAGTATGCTCCACTGGTAAAAACCTGAACAAAGAAAATCTCTTGCTCCTGGTTTTCTGCCAACCTCAAGTCGGCTCTTTTGCACTGGGATGCCTTACGGAAAAAGACACGAAAAACTAAGCTTCATGTCGACTGGATTTCCTCAGAGCTGCCAGAAATCAATGCACTAAGCTTGTAAGGGCTGCCAAGTCCAGTTACTACAACACCAAACTGAATGCATCTACCCTCAGTCCATCCACCTTTTGGAAGACCATTAAGGAAGTCGAAGGTCATAGGACATCCAACACCTGTCCATCCAAGATCTCTGTCGACAGCATAATGCTCATGTATAAACATGGTATATTGAATGGGCTAAACAACCACTTTGTCACAGCTGGATTGGTCTTTGATTCCTCCCCTGCTAATGCCCTGAGAGACTGTCTCTATGGGCAGGACAGGACACCCTTCCCCACCACAAAGGCTGTGCCATCCTTCTCCTTCAGCCAGGTATCTCTGAAACAAGTTGAAGACATGTTAATCAACCTACACATTAGAAAAAGTGCTGGTGCTGACTTCATTGATCCGTACTTTCTGAAAATCAGCTACCATATACTAGCCGTCCCCATAACCCACATCTTCAATCTGTCCCTTATGCAGAGTTCCCTTCTGGATAGCTGGAAAACTGTCCATGTTGTCCCATTATTAAAATCAGGGGACTCTGAGGACCTTAATAACTATTGGCCAATCTCTCTGCTTCCTACCTTATCCAAAATGTTGGAAAAGATTGTCAGCCTGCAGATTAGAGACCATCTTGAACTACATAACCTACTCACCCCTGGATACAATCTGGCTTCAGACCTCAACATAGCACTATCTCTGCACTTGCAAAAGTTACCAACAACTGGCTGAATGCGTTGGACAATAAACTCTGTGTAGGTGCCCTATTCTTGGATCTAAGCAAGGCATTTGACACAGTGGACTATGCCTTCCTGCTGGATATTCTCTGTAACTTTGGTCTGAACTGTACCACTCTCAAATGGTTCGAATGCAACCTTGAGGGACGATTGCAGCAGGTTAAAGTAGAAGGAAACTTTTCCCCCATGAAAACCCTCCATAGATGTGTACCACAAGGCTCAATACTGGGCTCCCTCCATTTTGCCATCTATGTAAATAACATCCACTTTGGCATCCATCATGCTGACATCCACTTATTTGCAGACGACACTGTATTATACATTTCTGGACCTACCCCTGACAAAACATGGTTAGACCTCCAACTTGAATTTAACCATCTACAGAAACACCTATTGCATCTTAAACTACTTCTTAATGCGACAACAACAAAAAAAAAGTTATGCTCTTCTCTCCTTTTCTGAGGTCTACCCCTACTAATGTGGTGGGTGGGCAAACCTCAATTACTACTCTCCTTAATGGACTTCTGAAACTGGTACATAAATGTAAATACCTAGGGATGTGGATTGACCACAAATTGTCCTTTCTTGACTATATTGAATAACTTTCCAAAAAACTTAAACAGAGGCTTGGCATGTTCTTCCATATTAAGCACTTGCTAATGTTGGAAGCGAGAACCAGAATCGTACAATCCACCTTCCTCCCCTTGCTCAACTATGGGGATATTCTATATGGACAAGGGAACATCACAGCTCTAAAAAAGCTTGACATCTTATAACATCAGGCTTTAAGATTCATATTGGGAGCCCCTTACGCTACACACCACTGTTCCTTATATGCTCTGGTCAGCTGGACCTCCCTTGGCATAAGGCGATTCAAAAAGCCTCAATCTGGACCTACCATGCTAACATCAAGAAACTGCCCTCATATATCTCGGACTGCCTCCCTATGTGTATCCCTGGATCGTATGCACTAAGAAAATCCACCTATATCACTCTTGTTATTCCCAAAGTCAAAACTCGTTTTGGCAAATTTTCCATTGGCTACTCCCTTCCTACCATATGGAACAAGCTCCAAAAAATACTACAAGTTGCCTCTTCACTTCCCCCGACTACTTTCAAAAACCTACTGGCCGGACAGCCACAGAAAATTGTAAATATGCATCATAAAACCCCTATGCTAACTCCTTTTCTTCCTTCCTCTACTGTACGTCTACTAGTCAGGACTGTTACAGAAAATTACAAGTGTGCTTCTTAAAACATCCACTGGTCAAGAGCCAAGACTGTTACAGAAAATTATAAGTGTGCTTCGTATAACCCCTATACAATCACTCTTCATTTATTCCCTACCTCAGGTCCACACCACTATGATTTCTCACTGCCTTTTACTTGCCTTATAAGTGATCCAGCATACTTACTTTTTCTGGCCCACATATTTACAGTGCCTCAGATAGCTATTGTCCTGGGCTCTTACTCTTTGATTTACATCTGTTTTTCAACCTTCAGAGGTGACCTTTCCTCCCTGCAGACTTTTAACCTCCTGGCCTTTTTCTTGACATCCTGCCAGTCAGTTTAAACACTATGGCCCAGATATTCAAACTGCACCCAAAAAGTGCACAACAGCAAGACCAAGCGCAAGTCCACTGCGCCCTTGCACAAGAAGTGTGATATTCAAAAACTGCGCAGGCCAAGATGCGCCTATGGCTGATGACTGAATATCGCACCACCTGCGCCATAGCGCAACTAGGGAGGTGAAGCTGAGCATATCTGATGCACCATAATATGTTGCACCATAATACAACATCCCTTGTTGCATTATGGTGCAACATCCCTTGTTGCACCATAATGCAACAAGGGATGTTCAGCTGAGCAGTCCAGATGTGCCATAGCGCAACCAGGGATGCCCCCAGCAGCAGGGCAGCAATGCAACAGCACAACCAGGGATGCAGGGGCCCACCACCCATGCCACAGATGGGCAAAGGAACACACAGCAGAACAGACATTGTCCCTCACACCCCATGTACTGCACAACTGGGGGAGAGCTGGAATAACCACCAGCCCATGGATACCAGCAACCAACCCACAGCCGGGCCATGGTGCCCCAGCATACCCCCTGGCAAGCTGTGACTGGCACACAAGGATGGCCGACCACCCTGTACCACACCATCCCACCAATGCAGAGCATGCTCTGCTCCATGATCCCCCCATACACACTGCCCAGGAGTAGCACCCAACAGTGCAGGACACCCCATACATGCTACACCCCCACTGTGACAATGCAACCCTATGCACCATGGAGTCATGCAAGGCAGCCCCACCATGGGCACCCTGCAGCAGGTGGCAGCAGACAGTGATGCAACAGATGCATACACAGTGCCACCCTGCATGTCCTCCCCAAGGTATAGCTGAGAGACCCACCATGCGTCAGCATATGAGGTACCCCACATGCGACTGGGCATGCCCCGGACCCCACCTCCAATGGTACAGCACCCTGCCCACCTCCCAAGGACACATTCTGTCCCAGCACTGGCCACAACAGCCAGCACAGACATGCACAGTGTAGCATGGAGGCATACAGTGGCGTGAAAAAGTATTTGCCCCCTTCCTGATTTTCTCTATTATTGCATATTTGTCACATTGGATGTTTTCAGGTCTTTAGACAAAATATAATATTAGATAAAGGGAACCTGAGTGGACAAATAACACTTTTTTTTTTCTTATTTCATTTATTTAATGAAAAAAGTTAACCAACACCAACTGGCACTGTGTGAAAAAGTAATCCCCCCTAGTTAAATCAACCCAATTAAAGGGATAATTAGAGTCAGCTGATTGAACACAGCCAGGCTTGATTACAGCCAGCCCTGCTCAATATAAACCTCACTTATTTTGGCCCTTACCATCAGAGTCACATTGTCAGGACAAAGATTCAACAAGCACATTATGCCATGATCAAAGGAAGTTCCTGAAAAGATCAGAAAAACATTTTGTTGCCCTCTATCAGTCTGGAAAGGGTTACAAAGCTATTTCTAAGGCTCTGGGACTCCATCGAACCACAGTGAGAGCCATAATCTCAAATGGAGAACACTTGAACAGTAGTGAACCTTCCCAGGAGGCGGCCTGCCAAAATTACTCCAAGGGCGCGATATAAAATCATCCAAGAAGTCTCAAAGGATCCTAAAACAACATCCAAAGAACTGCAGGCTTCTCTTGCCTCAGCTAAGGTCAGTGTTCATGACTCCACAATCAGAAAGAGACTGGGCAAAATGGGCTTCATGTGAGAGTAGCAAGGCGGAAACCACTGCTAACCAAGAAGAACATAAATGCTCATCTCTCATTTGCCAAGAAGCACCTGGATGATCCACAAGCCTTTTGGAAAAATGTTCTATGGACAGATGAGTCCAAGTGGAACTTTTGGACAACATGGATCCCATAATGTCTCACGTAAAGCAAACACAGCATTCCACAGTAAGAACACCATACCAACAGTCAAACATGGTGGTGGTAGTGTGATGGTGTGGGGATGCTTGCTGCCTAAGGACCTGGATGACTTGCCATAATTAAAGGAACCATGAATTCTGCTCTGTACCAGAAAATTTTAAGGAGAATGTCCAGTCATCCTTCCATCAGCTGAAGCTGAAGCGTAGTTGGTCATGCAGCAAGACAATGATCCAAAACACAAAAGCAAGTCCACATCAGAATGGCGAAAAAGAAGTAAAATTAAAGTTTTGGAGTGGCCTAGTCAAAGTCCAGACTCAAATCCGATAGAGATGCTGTGGCAGGACCTGAAACGAGCAGTTCATGCTCGAAAACCTACCAAATGTTACTGAATTAAAGCAGTTCTGCGAGGAAGAGTGGGTTAAAATTCCTCCACAGCGATGTGAAAGACTGATATTGAATTATAGGAAGTGTTTGGTTGCAGTCATTGCAGCTAAATGTGGCGTAACCAGTTATTAAGTGTAAGGGGGGCAATTACTTTTTCACACAGTGCCAATTGGTGTTGGTTAACTTTTTTTCGTTAAATAAGTGAAATAAAAAAAACAAACAAGTGTTATTTGTTCACTCAGGTTCCCTTTATCTAATATTACATTTTGTCTAAAGACCTGAAAACATCCAGTGTGACAAATATGCAATAATAGAGAAAATCAGGAAGGGGGCAAATACTTTTTCACACCACTGTACATCACACAGAATGCAACACAGTGCATGGACAAATGCCCACCCATACCCAAGGGCACAGCAACACAGGGACACAGTAGTGGGTCAACCCAAGCCACTGGCGTGTGGCTACAGCCAATGTGTACACACAGCCAGCACCCCTACATTGCACAGGTGTGCCAGCCACCCTGCGCAGGCACCATGAAGCTGTATGCCACCAGCATGCTGCCGGAGCACTACTGACAGACACTGGAGCACATCCCCTGCAACAGACACAAGCGACAGCATGGATGGTGGACAACAACAGTGGAGGCCACAGTGCCACCAGAGGCAGACGTGCACCATACTGGTGATGGCAGTCAACCTGGCATTGTGCCAGGTATAGTTGTTATCCAGCATGGACAGCCACCACTGACATGCCAGCAGACCGTGCATATCACAGACATGCAAGGGTGTCAGCTGCACAGGCCATGGATGGTCTGACAGGGGTGCCATGCACACATTGCAGGCCCTGTGGACCACTGCACACAGGCATCCAGTGCACAGAGTACAGCACACAAACCACAGACAGTGACTGATCCCCCCTGCCCACCCCATAGGTGGTTCACCTCTGCACACACACGCCCATGCGTGCTCCAACCCAGACGCCATGCACACCACTGCAGCTGAGCACCTGTAGCCCACAGCAAATCAGAGACCACCACAGTTGTTATAACAAAATGTATATATTGAAACAATGTAAAGTAAAACTATTTACAACTATGTACAAGAGTGGGGGAAGTGCCACATAACAGGTGGGAGCAGGTAAGGGGCAGGGGTTTACATTTGGGAGGGGGAGGAAGGGATGTGAGGGTGGGTCAAGGGGGGAAGGTGGTAGTCGGGGCATGGGGACTTCACTGGCCTCCCCGGTCCTCTTCTTCCTGGTGCCGATGAGAGAGCTCCGCCTCCTCCTCCTGACCCCGTGGCAGTGTATTCGGTGCAGGAGCTCTAATGTCTCCCTCCCAACCTTGCATCAGCTCTTGAATGTCCTGCTGGATCTGCAGGAGTCTCCAGCCACCTAGGACGAGGGAGCAGAGTCAATAGGTGTGACTGCCCATCCCCCTGCAGCCCACCCATTGTGCATGGCATACAGCCATGTGACACGCCCCTGTGATGGTGTGCGACCACCCACAGTGACTGTGTCCACAAGACCTGCCCACCCAGGCAGCCACAGCCATGTGGAGCACTGCACACACCCACCACCCATGTCCTGCACAGCACAACCATGGCCGTACAGTGACTTGGCTATGTGGTGTGAAGGCAGTGCCACAGCCATGTGCCCGGTGCATGCATGGACCACCACTGACACACTCCCAGACATGCAGCCACTGGACAGTGCTGACTGTAACAAGTTGCGTGCATGGCAGTGGTGTTAATGGATGGTGACCATGCCCCACTGCCCGCCAAGTTATACAGCATGCAATAGCAATTATGGATGTAAGGCACTCACCATCAGCAGGCTGGTCCACACTCCGCAGACCACCTTCATTCCTCCTGTCCCTCTCCTCCAACATGGGGCGCCTCCCCTCCCTGTTGCGCCACTGTTCTTCTGGCCCTAAGATGCAAACATGGAGAGAGGAACATCAGTACAATCTGGTAGCAATGTCCCCCCGCCCCCATGTGTGTGCAATCCACACAGCCAGACCCACCCACCCCACACCCCGATACCACCACCATGGTCAACACGGATGGCCCCCCCATGTGCCAGACACATGCAACTGTGATACCCATATGGACAATAAAAGTGTATGGATGTTGCACCTACCTGGCCATGGCATTGTGCCCCTCCTGGCATGTGCCTGCAGGCAGGCAAGCAGGTCTGGGTCCCTGCACCTGAGGTCCCCATAATGGTGGTGGCACTGCTCTGCTGTCTGCCTCATACCGGTGGCCTCCGCCAGGGCGTTGGCCACCTCCTGCTATACCACACTCCTGACCCTGTCCAGGGGTACCTCCCCAAACAAAGCCCTGACATGATGCTCAACTATGGCCACAAGGTTTGCGAGCTCAATCTGGCTCCACACCACAGCATGCCTCCGTGCCATCTCTGCTGCCTGGTTTAAGCAAAATGGCACTCTGCAGCATGGTCCT
Source organism: Neoceratodus forsteri (assembly GCA_016271365.2). Classification (NCBI taxonomy): domain Eukaryota; kingdom Metazoa; phylum Chordata; order Ceratodontiformes; family Ceratodontidae; genus Neoceratodus; species Neoceratodus forsteri. The sequence goes on along the minus strand of CM057458.1, from coordinate 979,549,209 downwards.
GCCACATGCAGATGCCGTGCGATACTGCACTGCCATTCCCTATCGCGCTGTCACTGAACAGTGCGATAGTGGTGCACCCATGCCGATGCATGGCGCCTAGGGGGCAAAGGTCGGGCACAGGGTCAAGGGTCTCTGGTGCATGGACAGCCACAGCATGACTGGAATCCAATGCGTGTAGTGCAATTGGTTGCCTGTGTGCCACCTCTTATAGTGGCCTACAGCGCTGTTGCCCCAGTGCCCCATGATGCCCCAGTGCCACAGCGCCATATAGGTGAACAGTGCTGTAGCACCACTGGCACAATGGTGACCATGCCCTGCATTGTCTCCTATGCACAGCATGTCAGCAGCGCAGCAGGCACCTGTGTCATCAACCCAGGCATGTGCAGTTAGGTGTGTACTGCGCATGTCACAAAACTGCGCCCTTGGCTCAGCACGTTCAACACAATTGCACAAAGTGCAACAGTGTGATATTCAGCCGGCATACGCAAATCATCTAATCAGCCATTCAATGGTTTAATCACTGCATTTACATCCACTTAAAGATGTGCCTCACCTCATTTGCATGGGTTGCACTATAAAAGTGTGACATTGGGCTGCACTGGCCATAGTCGGTTACTGCAGTCTATTGCGGTGAGTTGCATGCTGTTTGGGAGTGTGGAGTGTGGACTGTGGTGTTTGGGACATGCATGGGACTGCACAGTCACAGGTAACACCTGTCATTCTCACAGGATGAATCATGACTGAGCATGTGGTGTAGAAGAGGAACAGAGTCGTGGGAGGAAGAGGAGGCCAAATGTTACTACGGCAGAGGCAGATGCCCTGTTCGAGGCCTACCTCGACCAGGAGCCGCTTTTCAGCGGACACCAGGGAACACAACAGACCCGTGCTGCTGCATGGGAGGAGGTGGTGCATGCTGTAAACCTGCATGGCAGCCACCAGCGCTCTGTGCAGGAGTGCAAAAAGAAGATGGGAATGGACAGGCGGAGGATTAAAGAGAAGGTGGCTGCCATCAGGGCAGCATGGTCTGCGACCAGTGGGGGACAGCCGTAGGTGCTATGCCTGACCCCACAGGAAGAGTGGGTTGTTGGCAGCATGCAGCATTGTGCCGTTGAGGGTGTTCCAGATGGTGGATTCCAGATGGGTGGTAGCCCGTCACTGCATGGTAGGTCATGGTTTGTCTATTGGGGGCGGACAGGGTAGGTCACATGCAGTAGGGCTACTTTCTTTCCCTTTCAGCTCCTGAGCATCTGCATGGGTCAGCAGTGGTGGGCTTCTCCACTGAGGCCAGTCACATGGAGGAGGAGGAGGGCCCATCCACCTCCACAGGAATACGGGGGTCAGGGCAACAGTTGGCCCGCCTGGACATCCGGACTGATGTTGATGGAGCAGGTGTGGAGGAGACCCTGCCTGTGTCCCAGCGTGCCAGCGTCCATGGATGCCAGCATGCTGAGACTCGGGCTGGTGCTGGATCCATCACCAATGATGATGGAGCTAACGTCATGGGCAGTGACACGTGTGTGCCACAGGATGGCCACACAGCAGGTAACATCGCGGCCATGGCTGTGGGTGGTGCTGCCGTGGAGGCCTGAGTGTCATCACAGTCCCAGCCTGTGCCTGTCTGCACCAGTGGGGCAGCACTGGTGTGTGTTCAGGGCAGTGTGACTGTTGTGGCCACTGCGGTGGCACCATTGAGCCCTGGGGAGTGGCAGCCGGAGGGGCAGCATCAGCAGTCAGCCAATGGCCATGGGGGTACAGTGTCAGGGGGTGGTATCAGTGCACCGCCTGTGGACATGCCCAGGCCTGGCCCTGGTATGCAGTACCCACCTTCAAGTGGTGATGAGCATCAGGGCTGCGAACACCCTGAGGGAAACATGCCAATCAGGCAGATGACCTCTTGGATGAGCACACCCGCATACTGCAAGCATCAGTCAATCAGCAGATGTGGCTTGTGACAGCGGTGGATGCACTGAGTGCGGCTCTGTGCCAGGCAGAGGAGTGTCACAGCAGAGACACCACTCTGCTGCTGGCAGGGATGGACCAGTTGTGGAAGGATGTGACCGCTGCCATTGACAGGCAGACACAGGCATTCACAGCTGTCAAGGCCTCAATGAGAACACAGTTATTTGCTCATGTGTTGCAGACACCACGCAGTGTCATGTGCACCCCCCCATTCCCAGCATCATGCGACACCATTCTTGTCGACACTGGGTTCAGCTGTGGGCATCCCGAGCATGCCTGGCGCAGGCATGTTCAGTGTGCTGCAGACCCCTGCATGAGCACGGTCGCGTTCATGCAGTGGAACCCCTGGGGGACCGTCGGTTCCACCACATGAGGCCAGTGGTCAGCCTGTCACTGCTGGCAGGTCTTGGTGGGGCCGCCCACACATCCGTGGCAGCCGTGGCACTGTGGCGCATGACTGACCTGTCTCCCAGCATGGATGCTGTCTGATGCTGCCCTGTGTGCATTGTGTCATTCAGCGGGCAATGCACGGGTGGGTACTCGGCCCTGCATGCACACACACAGTCCATCTACACACCCTCCCGGCTGCTGTCCGCAGTTGCATGTGCATGATGATGCCTGTGTTGCACTGTACACCACTGTGCAATGGTGCCCAGTGTTTGACCCATGCACAATGACAGGCAGTGGACGTGGTGGTCTGTGGACATGTGTGGTTAGGGGTGGCGGTCTGGGTCGGCGTGCCTCCTACCCTTATTGCATGTCTGATGAGGTGTGTGTGTGTGTGTGTATGACTGCATGCCATGTTAGACCTCGCCCGTCCCTGGCGGTGTGTGCAGTTCCATGCCCGGCCACTTCCCTTGATGGCATGCACCCCTGGTGTGTGTCCATGCATGTTTGTGTGTTGTGCCTTTGCCACTGGTAGTTGCACATGGCTCCATGACTTACCTGGGTTGGCTGAAGTGCTCCTTTGAGATGGTGTCCCGGTGCAGCTGTGCCAGCCAGAGCAGTCAGGGGGTCCCATCACCCAAGAGGGGGCTGCCCATCACCATCATCACCGGTGTCCTCATTGTCCCCATCACTGTTCCCCTCTTTGACTTGTACGGCTATCCCACATTCGCTGGCCATGTTGTGCAGGATGCAACAGGCCAGGAATAGCCTGCAGGCCTTTGAGGAGCTGTACTGTAGGGCACCGCCCGGAGGTGTCCAGGCAACGGAAATGTGCCTTCAGCATCCCAAACACCCGCTCAATGACACTGCGTGTGGTGGCATGTGCCTCACTGTAGCGTTGCTGCGATGGGGTCGCGGGCCACCGGTATGGTGTGAGCAGCCAGGGAAGGAGTGGGTATCCGCTGTCACCTGTGTGTAGAGGGTGGAGGTTAGTTTGGTGATCAGCATCACCCTGCCTCGGGCCATGTAGGCCACTATCCATGTCACCTCTGACCATGCCCCTTCCAAGCTCTGTTTGTCCATGTGGTTTGCATACTCACCCACTAAGTGGCCAGTGGGGATGTCCCCACTCTTGAATCTGTGGCACAGTGCTGACTGGTGCCAGTTGAAGGCATCATGTGCTCCCCCAGGGTGCGTGGCACAGACATTGATTATGCGCCCCCTGGCATCGCATACCACCTAGAAGTTGATGCTAGCATAGCCCTTCCAATTGATATATGCAGCCCCCTCAGGGCCAGGTGGTGTGTGGATGGCCACATGGGTACAGTCTATTGCCCCTAGCATGCCAGGCATACGTGCTACCCTGTGGAACTCCTGTATGTTTGCTGTGCACTCCGCTGGAGTGCTGGGGAAATGGATGTACTCCGCAGCATGTGGCAGCAGTGTGCTGAGGAATTGGGTGAGGTGGCATGACGCGGCTGACTGGGTTATGCCTGTGGTGTCCCCTGTTGGTCTCTGAAAGGCACCCGTGGTGAGCAAGCACATGAAAGTTGTCACTTTAGTCCTCACTGACAGAGCATGGCTCCGTTGTGTGGGTGCCTGCATCACATCACTGCACAGCTCACAGAGCCACCTCAGAATTGCCCGATTCAGGTGGTACTGGCTCACGATATCAGTATCCCTGTATAGCTCGAAGCTGGTGTGGGCTCGGTACTGCCTGTTGGGGCCCTACCACCAATGGGCCCTTCCACGGCCATGCCCCCCTGCTGCCTGCCTTGTCACCCCCCTCATTACTGCCTCCATCTGGATGGTGGCACTGGCCATGTCCCTGGCTTGTGTTCACCCCCCCGGCAGCTGTTTCTGTGTTTCCCCCGCTGTCCTGGCTGCTACTTCCCCTACACCAGCAACACCTTCCTGTGGTGGCCTCCGTGCTGTGTGGCACTTCCCCCTTCTGCACTGGCTGTGGCTCCCCACACCTTTCCTGTGCCTCTGTGTTCAGGGTGCCCTTTCCCTGGCCTGCCCTGTGTGTCCCTCCTGCCCTGTTTGTGGGCTAGAGTTCAGCCTCATGTGCCTTCCCTGAAGCATTCTTGTGCCTCTCCCTTGTTCCTTTTTATTTTGGCTCATTTCCACTATTGCGCAACTTCTGCTTGCTCCCCTATTGTGTATGGTGCATGTTGTTGAATATCGCACTGCACCATTTATGCATGGTTCCTCCTCCTTCAGTTGCGCATATGTTCATTATCATTGCACTATTGCTCAGCGTTATTTGAGGGGCGCATCTGCCTCCCGCTGAATATCACAGAATGACGCATTTTTGGACTTGCGCTAGAGCAACCCTATTGCACATGGCGCAACCTTTTTGAATATCTGGGCCTATCAGTATAGACTGGTACAGCTAGCTATTAGAATTGCTTGAGTATTTTGTGAGACTTATTTTCTTTAAACCAGTCTGTGTTTATCTTAACCAATCTAGCCAATAGAATGTCTATTGTATTCTGTTTTTGTACTTTGCTTTAACAAATCTGTATATATCCTAACCATTCTGTATAAACTGCCAACTGTATGTTGTAATTGCTTGGAATATCTACTCTACGAGGATGTGTTGTTGTATACTCCAATGTTATTCTGTCTCATATGTAATTATTACCAGGTCCATCTTGTAAATGAGTTCTTCTCAATGATGTTTCACCTGGCTAAATAAAGATTGATTGATTGATTGATTGATTGAGTGATTGTAAGGACATTAACAAGGTGAAAGAGTCTAACATGTTTCAACATAAGAAAAATTGCAGGACAAGAGGACACAGCATGAGATTAGAGGGAGGCCGATTAAGGGGTGTTGTGAGGAAGTTCTTTTTCACATAAAGGGTGGTGGATGCATGGAATGGCCTACTTCAGGAAGTGGTGACTATGACTACAGTGCAGGGCTTTAAACCGGCATGGGACAGGAATAAGGGAGCGAACCGTGGTAGGTGTCGTAATCTCCGTGTATTTGAAATCCCTGAAGGGGAAGAGGGAACCGATACTCTGGCATTTTCTGACTACCTCCTGAGATTAGTATGGGACCTGGATCCTACTTTCAATTAGACATAGAGCGTGCCCACAGGGTGCTCGGCCCTAAACCAACTTGTCCTGAGGCCAGGTCCCGCTCCTATGTTATCCGACTACTGAGTTATCAAACTAAAGAAATATTGTTACAAAAAGCCTGACAGAAAGGTTGTATAATGCTCAGCCAGAACAAGACTGTTATTCAATAATGACTACGCACCCTTTATTCAGAGACAGAGGACAGTTTATAATCCTCTATTCCCTACCTTAAGACTGCAGAAGATACGATTTAGAACTCCTTACCCAGCCAAGCTTGTGGTGAGCCTTTCCTGGGGTCTGAAAACATGCCACAGCCACTGAGGCAGCTGAAGATCTTCTAACACAAATAATAATAACACAAAAAGTAGTAGACCTGGTAAAGGCATGCATAGATTTGAGCTCCTCAGTAGCATCAACCGAATGACAAGCAGATAATTTGTCTCTGTCTGAGATCTTGCAGGGGCTGAAGAACTACCATAATCCAACCCTGGGAACCTGAGGTAATGTTTCCACAATGTCTACGCTAACTTGGTAACCCTCTTTGATTCGGTTGATCAGGTGGGGGGGGGAGTGCAAAGGTTGAGGAAGGGGTGGCCGGGAGGGGGGAAAGTACCTAAAGTATACACCCTGACAATTGTTATTTCAAATAATACAATGTGGGCGGGGCAAGATCTTCCCCTTTCTCCTTCTCCTTAACAAATTTGGCTGTGGATTATCATAAGGGTTCCTTTATTTCCCTGGCTGGCGAGGTTTCAACCAGGCTTGGGGAAGAATGATTTAGAGGCTATTGGTTTCCCCTTGGACTGCACCTGTTTGAATACTTTCTCCTGCATTCTTTCCCTATGCCGAGCCATTTAAAGGCTCCACGGGATTGACCCGGGAGGAGATCTCAGGAGATGGCACACTTTGATGAGCGACAATAACCAAAAGGAATGATTCTCACTTTAGAATCAGGCCCAAACTCTGACTCCTATAAAGGAAAAATTTTACCTCACTGAAATGCCTTAAAGCAAACCGGAACGAACTTCATATATCCATTGCAATTTGCCAGGAGTGGGACTACCTAGAGAATACATCATACCTCGGTTGAATTTCGTACTCATTAAGTAAATATTAATTAAGCAATAAGGCATGACAGGGTGTGTGTTATCATGTAATAACGTCACTCCTGGGGTGGGTTGAAGCACTAGGCGAAGCCGAGTGCTTCCACCACCCCAGGAGTGACGTTATTACACAATCACACACATCACTGGAGTGCCTTATTTCTATTATACAATGGCTCATTGTCATACAAAATAAGAAAAAAATAAAAATAAAAAAAATGATTTTAAGGAATCCAAAAGCTCATCATCCAGAGCATCCAAAAGCAATACAGTGATGTTATTGTGTAATAACATCACTGTCTCAGGCACACATTGACCAATCAGAGTCCAGGAAATTTTCTTGCCATTGTATAATGGATATTATCAACTCAGATATCTGGTTTAATGGGGGGGACAGGTTGTCATAGCTAACTTAAACTACCTTATGGGGGCCTTAAGTGATTATTCTAACTTATAAAGATGGAACATGCTGGCCTCCCGATATCTTAGTAAAGAGTGGCAATCAGTTCCTTTAATTTAGGCAATATTTTAAATAGTCAGAAGGAATAGGCCTCCTTGACATGGAGTCCTAGTTTATTGATATATGCATTTTACTAAGGTGATGGGTGGTTTATTGGTGATCTTGGCCTCGCCACTGATTGGGGAGGGGGGTCGGGAATACTAAAAAGTTCTGTGTCTAGAAGCAAACCTGTCTGAGATATCTATCATTGGGAATAATAAGGAAATCAGTATTTACTTTAGATTAAGGTTCATAATTAAGTGAATAGACTACAAGTATGTTAGTTTTTCGACAAAGTTACAAGGATGGACGGAGATACCCACATAGGGATCAGATGTTTATCTCCATGTTGGACCATTTTAAGGGTGAGCAAACTATATTGCTCCCCACTTTGAGGGTCTTTTTTTTTGCTCTCAAGGATCATTTTCCAAATGAGTAATTCGACACCCCAATTTTCCTCTCCTACCTCATTGGAAACACAGGATGGGAAATATTTGAGAGTGCTTACAACAAGCACCTCCCTTGTGGGAGTCAATTTGTATATAGGTTATAATTGTAACCTAAGGGCATATGTAAGTGATTGTTCATATCACACAACTCCTGTGTATTTAACCTTTTTCTTTTTAAATAAGTATAGCTTTTTTAGAGTTGTTTTAGAAGTTAAGGTGGGAGGGGATAAGATAGGAATATGCAACTTAAAACTACAGTGCAAAGATTGGGAGGGGAGAGAATTCATAAGTTTTATAAGTTTAAGGTTTACAGTTGATAGAAAAGTGAAAAAAACACAACACACAATGCAGTTTAAAATTGCTTTATTGGATTTACAACTATTGAGATACGAGGGGAATGTCCCTCTTTTCTTTTTCCATCTTCTTTCGGGGTGGAAAGTGTTCAGGGCCCTTAATTACCCCAGCAAACCTGGAAACAAACAGAAAGTATAAACAAAGTTATAATATAAATGATGGCAACAAATCCAATGCAGATATATTCTCAAAATATAAATGGTCTTCATGACCCTATAAAAAGATATCGAGTCATGCAACATCTGAAAAACCAAAAAGCATGTCTTTACCTCCTTCAGGAAACAGGACCTAGAACACCAAAAATTGAAGTGGGGTAAACGATACACACTATATGCATCATCCTACCCCCATGGAAGAAAAAGAGGAGTAGCAATTCTGGTCCTTGTCGAAACACCCCTAGAAATAACTAACTCCTACACAGATAGGCAGGGTCAATATGTAATACTGCAGGGTCTTCTCTATGGTCAGCCAGTTACCATTGGTAATGCTTACTAACCCCCTCAAGCCAAATTAAAAGAAATGAGGACGTTCATCTCCCATCTTCTCACCTACCTGCAGGGACAACTTATCTTAGGGGGGGATTTTAATATGACCTTAGCCCCACAGTTAGACTGCTCCCATCCACATAAACATAGAACTAACAAAACTACTAAACAATTTAAGCATATCCTAGACCATCTGGAGATAGCGGATGTTTGGCGCCGTACATATCAATCCTCTCTGGGATATGGATATATATATATATATATATATATATATATATATATATATATATATATATACCATTCCCCAGATTTCATTCTTACTCTTGGCTGGATTGTTTTTTCACTACACGTGAACATTATTCTAAGATACAAGATATTTTTATTGGCCCGAAACTGATATCAGACCACCACCCCCTAATTTTAAAAATAGATGTAGGGAGAACCTTCAGAACATCCCTGTGGAGAATGAACCCCATACCCCTACAAGATAAAGAATTTCAAGACATGATCACAGCAAGAATTCCCCCATTTCTTACAGATAATGCCCCCTCTGCACCTACTGAAGCTATCCTCTGGGATACATTGAAAGCCACCATCAGAGGAGAAATAATAGCTTATACAGTTAAAAAAAACAAAGAAAGAGAGGCAAAATATCAACAACTTACAGAAGAATTGTTAAACTGTCAATTATTATATAGAGAAGCAGACTGAGAACTTCAAAAAAATATCAGGGACACCAAATGGACCTTACAAAACATTATGGATAGTAAAATTCAACAGAAATTAATATATCTGCGAAATTCCACTCATGAAGGTGGTCTCCAAGGTGCCAGAAAATTGGCCTATAAATTGAGGGCCAGGAAATCTGCCTCCACAATTTTAAAAATCAGATCCCACATTACTGGACAAATGGGTCATGCAGAGTTCCATATAAAACAAACTTTTTCAGAGTTTTTCTCAAATTTACATTCGGAGAAACCAGGGGTACCAATAGAGGATAGATCTCCCTTTCTCACACACCTCAAATTACCCTCACTAGATGAGGCACAGGCCAAGGGCTTAGACTTGCAGATCTCTCATATGGAGATATTGGATGCTATAAAAAACCTTAAACCTGCACGTTGTCTGAGTCTGGATGGGTTTATCTCTGAGTGGTATCGCAAATTCTCGACTACTTTCCTTCCATGTTTGCACACTCTATACCATGAGATAGTTAATGGAGATACACTACCTCCTCCATCATGGAACTATGCCACTCTGACCCCAGTCCTGAAACCAGAAAAAAATCCAACAAACCCTAATTCATATCACCCAATTTCCATATTAAATCAGGATTATAAGATATTCATTGCTATCTGGGCCAAACAAATAGAAAAATTGCATCCCCTCATTATTAATCCAGATCAATCAGGCTTTATCAAAGTATGAACATCATCGGATAATATTTGGAGAATATGGATTTTACAAGAATATGTTATTAAAAGAAATATTCCTGCTGCCTTTATCAGCCTTGATGCAGAAAAGGCATTCAACAGGGTTTTCTGGCCATTCCTCTGGGACACCCTAAGAGCTTTCCATTTTCCAGCCCCATTTATAACCTGCTTACAGAAGTTATACACCTCCCCTAGAGTGTATATTAGGGTTGATGGAGCCATTTCTACTCCCATACGGGTGAGTCAGGGTACTAGACAGGGTTGCCCTCTCTCCCCTGCTCTCATTGCACTTTACATGGAGCCATTGGCTCAGGCCCTGAGAGAGAGTAAAGAAATTGAGGGAATCCCAATAGCCCAACATGAATATAAACTTAGCATATTTTCTGATGATGTCATGCTATCCTTAATCTCCCCTGGAACCTCAGTTCATTCTACCTGGAAAGTTTTAAAGGAATTTGAGGGCCTAGCAGGATTTAAACTGAATGATTTAAAAACAGAAATATTGATATATAATTTCTCACCACCAATGGTCCTAAAATGAACATATCCCTTCAAATGGCTAGCAACAAAAATAAAATATTTGGGTATCCACCTACCTCTCAACCTGGAGGTATTAGAATTGCTGAATTATGAACCTTTAATACTTAACATCCAATATGACCTTATCAAATGGGCCCGTGTGATTTTCCCATTCCGTCAGAGGATAACTATAATAAAAATGAACATCTTACCACGTCTTTTATATCCCATACAGAACCTTCCTAGTGTTCCATCTTCTTTCTATCTCAAATCTTGGGATAAGATGATCTCCAACTTTATTTTGGGGTGGGGTCATCCCAGGATTAAGTTATCTATCTTGAAACTCTCCCTGGCTCAAGGGGGAGTAGCACTGCCAGACCTCATCCTTTATGCTAAAGCTACACTTCTGTGTACTATTCTTATGTGGTTAGCAGAAGATTGCCAAACACCTTGGAAAATCTTGGAATTTCAAATTAATGACCTATTTGATATACATAAGATACTTTTATCCTCTGAGACTTGATCTCTGCCCCCTAGTGCCTTTACTAAAATAACAGCACATACATACCGGATATGGAAAAAATTGAGACGAACAAAAACAATTAGCTCTACTTATGAAAATTGAAAAATTAGTTACAGAGGATGAGACATTCCTCCCAAACTCCATAGACCTCACCTTCAAATGATGGAGAAGACTTGGCCTATCACATTTCAATCAGTTTCTATCACCTCAAGGTATTAGTACCTTTAATGTAATAAAATCCCATTTCTCTCTACATCAATCAGACCAATTCTGCTATTTCCAGGTTCGTAACCATATTCTTAGAAACCCTTACATTCAACCTATCTTGCCAAACCCACCATTGGGACTATTAAAACTATTTGATGAAGCATTGCAGGGAGGTCTGGGGGGATCATCTAATTGGATCCATCTATCAGGTGTTGAGGGATAAATCAATCCTAAATACTAAATCCACCCTATCTGAGTGGAATAGGGACCTTGATCTTGAGGTATCCTAAGAGGCCTAATCTGAGACTACTATTTATGATATTAAAGTCACTTCATCCCCAACAAGGTGTGATTTTGCCTGGAAGTACCGAATGAGATTTTTTCCCTCCTCTGCAGTTCTAAGACATTATCTACCTGAGAGGTATGGCTGATGTTGGCTGTCTCCATGTTTCACTCTGTCATATCTTTTGGCTATGTCCATATATGATGCCATTTTGGAGTTCATTTCAAGATGAAATTTCTAGATGTTTAAAGGAAAATGTTGAACTCACAGGAGAACAGGTTTTGGTGTCTATCTACCCCGATCACTCTCAACCTTGCTGGAAAACGCTACTTCCAATTTTTTTATTGGCAGCTGAGAAAGCAGTAACAAGAAAATGGATGACGGATAAAATACCTACAATATCAGATTGGAGATTAATTATGAAACAGATATATTATGTGGAAGGTCTTAACTCCAAACTCCAGCATAAAGGACCTAACTACATGCAAAAATTGAGGAGATGGGCTATTTATCAAGCCTGTCTTGATCCTGACTTTTCCTCTTAAATGAAGGTGGGGATGGAGGGGGAGGATGGTGGAGGAGAGGGGTTATGAGGAAACAAGACTGACAGGAAATATAAAGAAGTAATTTTCACAGGTTTTACAGTAGGAATATTAAATGTGGGGGGTAAAGACATAACTGATATACAATTTGTTCAAAACCAATGTATTTGGGTCCTGGCTGGATAAACTTGTTGGATATTTCTTGAACATGGCAACCATTTTTATATAAAGTAAATCCCAAATGTACTGTATCGGCAACCAACATTTGTATTATTGTAATTACAACAAAGTGATGTACCATTCAAGATATCAAGTACCAAAAGTGTGTGTAATAAACTCAATAAAAATTTAATAAAAAAAGGATTAAGGGAGCAATACAGATGAGTATGAATAGATAAGCCATTGACAGAGTAAAGGCCTATGGCACATTCATAAGGTAGAAAAAATGAACAGACTAGATGGGCCTTGTGGTCCTTATCTGCTGTCAACTTCTATGTTTCTATGTTTCTCTGTCTTACTTGGGTTGGGACATGGCCAGTTTGAGGATATCCAGTTGTTAATTTTGACATGCATTTCTCCAGCACTGGGACTGCATCAGATCCATCAGGAACTCCAGACAGGCAGAGTTGAGTATCATCTGCACAGCAGTGAAAATCAACACCATACCATCTAATCACCTCACCCAATGGAAATATATACCCTGAAAATAACACAGGAGCAAGGATCAAGCCTCGAGGAACACCACAAGGGAGCATCAAGACCCGGGAAGGAAAATTTTCCAAGACCATCTATTGTGTTATCTCAAGAAGATAGGACACAGACTACCACAATATAGTATCAGTAAGTCACAAATAGTTCCTCAGGTGATCCAGAAGCACTCTGAGATCAACAGTGCCAAATGCAGCTGACAAATCTATGAGAATCAAGATGGTACCAAGTCCCTGATGCCTCACTATGAGGAGATCATTTGTGACTCTGATGAAAGCAGTCTCAGTGCTGTGACACACCTAAAGCCTGATGGGAGAGGTTCATAGATATTAAACTGCTCAAAGTATTTGACAAGTTGGTCAGTCACCACTTTCTCAATAATCTTCCCCAAAAAGGGAAGATTGGAGATGGGTCTGTGATTCCTCAGCACACCAGGGTCCAATGATGTCTTTTTAAGAAAATGGTCTCACCACTAACTATTAAGGGCAGATGGGAAGACACCCTCCCTCAAGGAAAACCCAAGAATCTGAGAAATGATCAGTCCCAGCACCTTCCAACACTGAAAAAGAAGCTAGGTGAGGGGCCTAAGACAAGTAGCACACACAGTATCCTTCTCTGAGGTACTGCCTGTCAATGGCATGAGTGAGGCGAGGGTACTTTGCACCATGCAGTTTATTGAATGGTTGAAAAAAATGGTGTGGAGCACAGGGGTCTGGCTTCATTGGAGACTGGGGTTCCACCTGGAGGGACACCAGCCTATACTGGCAGGATGGTCTGCATCTGTCCAGGAAGGGAAAAAGTCTTTTGAGCAATCGGTTTAAATGCTTCATTGGCAAGCTTTTAAACTAGTCAAGGGGGGAGGCACTGATAAGCTGCAGGAAAATCCCAGCCTTTCCCTACAAAACAGGGTACTAAATGAGAAAAAGACCGAGGTAGAAAGGTCAGTGGGGGATGCTGCAAAAGAAGGTAAAGCCATAAAAATGGAGAGCAATGAGTACCAGTGCCCGTAGTCTGAGTAACAAGCTTCCTGAATTAGTGGCCTTGATGGAGGAGGAACATCTGGATATCATGGCAGTCACAGAAACATGGTACACACAAAACCATGACTGGGACGTAAACATATCAGGATACACTATCTACAGGAGGGACAGGGAGGGTAAAAGAGGAGGAGGAGTAGCTCTTTACATAAGGGAAGGAATCAAAGCTACAGAACAAAAGGGAAAACAGGGAGGAGAAGAAGCACTGTGGGTAATTTTGGAGACCGGCAATGGCACCACAATCCGCACAGGGGTTGTATACAGACCCCCTTCTCAGGTGGAGGAAATGGACAAGGAAATGATAGAAAGTATACTTAGAATGGCAGAAAAAGGGGAGATATTGCTGATGGGTGATCTGAATATGCCAGATGTTAACTGGAGTGCAGTTGCAGCAGCCACTTCGAAGAGTGGGGTTATTCTAGATGCCCTACAGAGGGCATGCCTTAGACAACTAGTATTGGAGCCCACTCGAGAGGCAATCTCAGATCTGGTTCTCTCAAATGGAGATGAAGAGGATCACAGATGTAGAAGTGGGTAGCCATCTGGGAACTAGCGACCATTGAACAGTATGGTTCACAATAAACACAGCAATAGAGTCAAGCCATACAAAGGCAAAAGTACTGGACTTTAGGAGGGCTGACTTTGCCAAAATAGGTGAGTGCCTAAGGAATGCACTAGCAAATGGGCAGGAAGGAGGGGTGGAAGAACAATGGGGAATAATAAAAACTGCCATCACAGAGGGAACAAGCCTTTGTGTGAAGCAAATAAACAAAATGAAACGATGTAAGAAACCACTATGGTTCTCAAAGGAAGTGGCAGTGAAGGTTCAAGAGAAAAAGAAAGCATTCAGGAAGTACAAGGTATCACAGAAGGTGCAGGACAGAGAACTGTATCAGTTAAAGCAAAAGGAAGCTGGGAAGGCAGTCAGAACAGCAAAGGCCCAAATCAAGGAAAAGATAGCCAACTGAGTTAAGAAGGGGGATAAATCCTTTTATAGGTACACCAGGGAGTGAAGGAAGACCAAGGGAGGGATAGTGTGGCTTAATAAAGGGAGGGAGGGTGGGCAGAGGGTGACTGTGAAAAGGCAGAGATACTAACAAATATTTTGCTCAGTATTTACAAAGGAAGAGGAGAGTACCTAAAACAAACAGTAGAAACACTCTGGATACAGAAGTTGATACCAGCCCATTTACAGAAGAAAGGGTTCTGAAAGAACTCTTAAAACTGAAGGTGGACAAAGCAATGGGGCCTGACGGATTCATCCCAGAATTCTAAAAGAACTAAGGGTAGAACTAGTGACACCACTGACTACCCTCTTTAACAAATCATGTGAGGATGGGTGGTACCCGAGGACTGAAGGAGGGCAGATGTGATTCCCCTTCACAAAAGTGGGGCAAGGCAGAAGCAGGAAACTACAGACCTGTTAGTTTAACCTCAGTGGTGGGAAAATGATGGAATCACTTCTGAAGGAAAGAATTGTCGAGTATCTAGAGGCCAGAGGGGCACAGGACCCAAGGCAGCATGGATTCACAGCGGGAAGGTCATGCTAGACAAATCTGATAGATTTCTTTGACTGTGTGACCAAAGTAGTAGATCAGGGAGGGGCTGTGGACATGGCCTACCTAGACTTTAGCAAGGCATTCGACACAGTCCCACATAAAAGATTACCATACAAGTTAGCCAGCCTGGGTGTGGGTCCCAAGATGACAGCCTGGGTAAAGAATTGGCTGGAGAATAGGACACAGAGAGTAATAGTAAATGGAGTCCACTCTGAAGAAAGGGGGGTTGCTAGTGGGGTACCGCAGAGTTCAGTATTAGGACTGGTCCTCTTCAATGTCTTTATAAGCAACATTGCAGAGGGACTGGAAGGAAAAGTATGTCTCTTTGCAGATTACACAAAGATCTGCAACAAAGTTGATGCACAAGGTGGGGTGGAAAGGATGAGAAGGGACTTGGCAAGGTTAGAGGAATGGTCAAGTGTATGGCAGCTTAGATTCAATGCTTAGAAGTGCAAGGTAATGCACCTGGGAAACAAAAACCCAGGGGAAGAGTACACAATGGGGGGGTGAGATACTAACAACAACAAAAACGGAAAGGGACCTGGGGGTAGTCATATCAGATGACCTAAAGGTGGGCAAGCAATGTGAGAGGGCAGCAAGGAGGGCTGGGGGGATACTGGGATGCATAGGAAGAGGCATCACCAGTAGAAAACAGGAAGTTATTATCCCTCTGTACAGACAGCTGGTGAGACCCCATCTGGGTACTGCATGCAGTTCTGAAGACCCAATCTCCATAAAGACATAGACAGGATGTAAGCTGTCAGAGGAGGGCAACTAAAAATGGTGCAGGGTCTGCACGAAAGACATATGAAGAGAGACTTAAGACTTATATTTATAGCCTCGAGGAAAGGAGGGAGAGGGGGGACATGATAGAAACTTTCAAGTATCTCAAGGGAATCAAGAAGTCCAAGAGGGTAGCATCTTTCAAAAAAAGAGGTGTGCAAGAACAAGGGGGCACAATTTGAAGATAGAGGGGGGCGGCTCAGAGGTAATTTAAGGAAGCATTTTTTCACAGAGAGGGTTGTGGATGCATGGAACAGCCTTCCGGAGGAGGTTGTGGAGCCAAAAACAGTGGTTGAATTCAAGCATGCATGGGACAGTCTTAAGGCAATTCTAGGGGTTGGGGGTAGGAAGAAGTAGGCTGCTGGTTAACTAGGATCTGCAGCTTATCCACTAGATAAGGAAATGGGCAGACTGGGTGGGCCAAGCAGTCCTTATCTGCTGTCAAATTCTGTGTTTCTATGTTTCAATGTAGGTAGGTCCTGGATCCAGCAAACAGCAGGTGGGATGCAAACCAACCATAACCTTGAGAACTTTGTTCTCAGAAACCATCTGAAACTCACCCCAGGCAGGCAGATCAGCAAAGTCATCATGATGCTGATCATCATTGGCCCATACCAGGCCACTCGGGTGGATACCCAATCTAATGGATGACACATTATCAGCAAAGAAGTCCCCAAACTCACTGCATCTTTCAGCTCCCTATTTACTGCCCTAAAATTGACCTCCATGGCCCCCATTAGGCTAAATAACTCGTACCTCTGGATATTCAAAGCCAGAAAAAGTGATCTGCCCCTCTATATTATAAATGTATTTAGTAAAGCACACTCTGCATATTCTATTAGAAGCACTTCTCTCTTCCTTTTCAAAATTCCAAGATACTGCATCCAGTTTGCAAAAATGGTGTTTGGTTGCAATGTGCCCACACTTTGGAATAACTTAAAAGTGAGAGCTGATTTAAATGATGATGTTTTTTTAAAGCCCTAATTGAAATCATTGCATGGAGAACTGTAACTATTGACTTTAAACAGTATATTTTGGGTTGTAATTTCCATAGTGTGCATCACTGTCTATCAATGTCAAATGCTAGTTTTGATATTATTTGTATTGTAGATACTGTACATTTTGTGCATTATCATATCTGCTGAACAATTTGTCAGCTTTGCTGTAACTGCTTGTACACAGGACCTCATTGAAAATGAGCTGTGCTTATTGGAGTTTCTCCTGGAAAAACAAATAAATACAATATAAGAACTGGGAATTGTTTTTTCCCTAAAGGAACCCCAGTTACAATTCGCCATTACAACAGTGAACATGCACTGCATTTCCATTTCAGTGCACATGCCCTAGCAGCAGCTCTTCTTTCCCTCCACACCAGCCGCCAGTCCTTAGCACTTTTTAGCTTCTTATTTCTCTCCTACACTGGACCTGATCGGCCCTCATCCGGCCACTGTCCATGGCTGCCGCTCTTTCAGGCCCTCACCCCTGTAATCCCCACGGCTTACCCCCCACGGTGGGGCAGCGGGAACCACCACCTGCTGACAAGATCCAGTTTTGGGGCATTACCTCAGGAACAGAGTGCAACGAGAATAACCATCAAGCTGCAACAACCAGCCATCAGGGTCTTTTCTCATTTTCTCTTTCCCCTTCAGGAGACAGGCATGCAGTGATGCCTGTGGCAGGCTTGTGCACACATCTGCATGTGGACATGGCAAGCATCTACCCTGATCCCGCTCCAGTAGTGTTGCAGCAGTGTAGTGCCAAGCTCCAGCCTCCGCCAGGGGTCAGGTGTGCACTGACTGAGGTTACCCTCCTCCCCAGAGATGGAGAGATGTCTGTTGGATGTTCAGTCCATCTCCTCCCCACTGACCCCCGGTTATCCACACTCATTTCCAAATGCTGGTCACTGGCATGGCGCGAGGTGTGGCGTCCAGCACCTCAACCCCCAGCGCCACCAGGCCAGCTAGCAGTAAGTATATTTTAAAAAATAAATAAATAAATAAATAAATGGGCACTTCAGGCAACAAAAAGAATCATCTTTTTAAATAAATACTTTTGGAACACCTTTCCCTTCAGATGCTTTCCTTTCCAACTGCATGGAATTCGCTGAAACCCAACTGCACAGGGATTTTTTTTTACTTTTATATATTGTAGTTTCTGTGGCAAAAACAGATCCCCAGCAATTACATTAAATAAAACATGGTGGTGTGTTTAACTCAAGATTTAACACACACCCCTTGGTGTTGGATGTTTAAAGGGGCACTGTCAGCTTTGCAAGTCATTTGGCAAGTAACTCTAAATATTATGCCTCTTGGCACATAAGTGTGCAGCTGTTACCATTGAATGCCCCTGCGTAGCCCCCCAAAATTTTTTTCACCTGATTCCACAAATTTAAACTCTATTTTCTCTACAGTTGTCCCGAACTACAGTCTACCGTCATGGGAAGCATAGCCACTAGAGGAACACGCATGTGCTCGGGAGTGCAGTCCTGAAGTGTACTTTTTTTACATGCTAGTCAAAAAGCTAAGTTAACATTGCTCATTTGCCTGTAAAGAAGTGGCCCATGTATCTGATTAGCAAAACCAAGTGCCAGTATTTGCACAAAATGCATTTAAAAATGGCTTCTGAAATCGCACGCATGTGGAAGAGCTGTTGGAGTAGAAATCCTTCGCATACTCAAAAGCAGCACACTCTTGCACAAGTGTGGGATTTCAGCATCAGCTCTTCTGCATGCGGACAGCAACTAATTCTCTCCTTCATGCCTCCAGCGCCTACTCCCCCTCTCTAAAAAACTCTATTCCTTATGGGCAATATCTCCGTTTGCGGAGAAACTGCAGTGATGACATCTCTTATAAGGAGCAGACAGAAGAACTTACTAAGAGATTTTTAGAGAGGGGTTATAACTTAGACCTATTAATGAGAACTTATCAAAAAGTAAATAAAATACAACAGGCTACATTACTGAGAGAAAAGAATAGCCAGCTGGATGTGTCTCCACCCTGCACTTTTATTACCGAATACAATCATGCAGCAGGCAAGATAGGCAATGTTGTATATAGAAATTGGACTATTCTACTAAGTGATAATGAACTAGGGAGGGCCGTGGGGATAAAACCTTGAGTGACTTTTTGTAAAGCAAGAAGCCTTAAAGACAAGCTTGTGCATAGCCATGCAAAATATTCAAAAGACAGTAACAGAACATGGCTTCTTATAAGACCATCAGGTTTTTATAGTTGTAATAAATGTAATGTCTGCAAATTTTCAGTCCCTGCTAAAACATTTCAGCACCTTACAAAATCAGATGTTTTTGCTAAAATCGAACTGCTCATAACATGCAACACTCCATTCGTAGTATACACTTTATGGTGTTCATGTGGGCTCCTATATGTGGGGAAAACAATTTGTCCACTTAAACAAAGGATTCAAGAACACATTCACTCTATTGTGAATGTAAACATAAATAAACCGGTAGGAGCACACTTTATGAAACACCATTCTTCAAATGCTGCAAATTTAAAATTGATGGGGTTAGAATGGGTGCCTCCCCTGAAATTTGGAGGTGGTAGATCAAACATTTTGTTGCAGAAAGAATGTAGATGGATTTTTCAATTGCAAAGTGTAAAACCACAGGGACTAAACAATCAGTGGGATCTCAAACCGTATTTGAAGTAATAATAAGTAAGAAGTGCTCTATTGAGTTTATTTGTAAAGCTAGTAAAGCTTAATTTACTTCATTGCTTACAATGTAATATTTCGGGTCTTTTCCTTTTCTTCTTGTCCCCCCGCCAATATACACCCTCTGTTGCATACTTACTGGAATGCCTATGTTCGAGCTCTGTACTAATGTAGCACCACTTCCTTAGCTGACTTTTCTTCTACGTTTTTAATAATATATTGTTATTATAATAATGTTGCTAATGACTCCTTCTTTTCATTTTTCCTTTTTTTTCCAGAGTAAACATTTCATGGAACAGGGATCAAATATAAATGTGCTGCAATTTGCATACAAGAGTAGTAAATGCTTAAACAATTGCTAAATATAATTATTTTTCTTTTAGATTGATTAAGCTAATTGCCTTGCTTCTGTAACAAAGTATTTCATTTGGAATGTACTAAGTTCCCTTCTAACTATTAAATGCCTTTTACGCGGCTCGTAGTAGACAAATATGTCCTGAAATGAAAGTAATAATAATGAAGGGTTTCCATTGTATACTTAGCCAAATGGTAATGAATCATGTTCTTTTTGTATGTAGCTATTAGGATGATTGATGTTTTGATGATATGTGTATGAATGTAGATGATGTTTTGATGACGTGTATATAAATGTATACACCGGTGGAACTAATTTAAGAGTAATGTACATAAAAGGGTAGCTTTTCACTATATGCCACATCCCCTGAGGAAGACTCGAGTTTAGAGTCGAAGCGCCGGGGTTCATTTTTCTGTCTTTTTATTTGCTGTATTTGGGAATGGGGTCTGTAAATACTTGGGGGAGGGGCAGCATGGAAAAAGAAACAAGAACAATTATTAATACAAAATGTTTTGAATGAAACAAATTTTCTTCCCTACTTAGTAAAGAGCAATCTCATTTTGGATATACTAACAGGTCTGTGTTTGGCTTAGATGGTTTTAGCAACATTATTAATACTTCTAATGCATTATTTAATGCGTGCACAGAACAACATTTTCTTCCTACTACCTTTGATTGCCTGGTGGTTGAAAAAGATGTAAATAGAAACATAGAAGTTGACGGCAGATAACGACCGCAAGGCCCATCCAGTCTGCCCTTTTCTTTTTCTACCTTATAAATGTGCCATCGGCCTTTGCTCTGTCAGTGGCTTATCTATTCATAGTCATTTGTATTGCTCCCTTATGCCTAACCCATGCCTGTTTGAAGCCCTGCACTGTATTCATAGCCACCACTTTGTGGTAAGCCATTCCATGCATCCACCACCCTTTCTGTGAAAAAGAATTTCTCACATTCCCCTTAATCAGCCCTCTAATCTCATGCTGTGTCCTCTTGTCCTGCTATTTTTCTTATATTTAAACATGCTAGACTCTTTCACCTTGTTAATGCCCTTAAGGTGTTTGAATGCCTCGATCATACCACCTCTCTCCTCCTTTGCTCAAGGGTATACATATTGAGCTCTGTTAATCTGTCTCATATGTCTTCTGATGCAGTCCCTGCACCATTTTGGTTGCCCTTCTCTGGACTGCCTCAATTTGGATTAATGTCCTTGGAAGGTGTGGCCTCCAATACTGCATGCAGTACTCCAGATGAGGGCCTAACCAGTGTCTTGTAAAAGGGATTATTACCTTCCTTATGGACTTGTGAAACCCTACTAATAGGCCCTTAACACCACCTAGCTCACTTACTGCTTTAGAGGTCTGCTTGGATGATTTCAGGTCATCAGTGATGATGATGCCCAAGTCTCTTTCTTCCTTTGTGACTGCTAGTAACTCCCTCCCAGCCTATAGGTGGCTTCAGGTGTTTCTTCCCTATGTGCATGATTTTGCACTTCTTGCATTAAATCCCAGTTGCCACTCTTCTGACCATTTTGCTAGTTTATCCAGATCTCTTCTCATTCTGCCCACCCCATCTGGATCATCTACTCTGTTGCAGATCTTGGTGTCATCTGCAAACAGACAAGCCTTACCCTCTAGTCCATCTGCAAGGTCACTAATGAAGATGTTGAATAGGACTGGCCCCAGGACTGATCCCTGAGGTACCCCACTTGTGACTTGCATCTCTTCTGACTGTATACCATTTACCACCAATCTCTGTTTTCTGCCTGTCAACCAGTTTGCCACTCAGTTGACCAACTTCTGACCCACCCCGAGCCTACCCAGCTTATTTATAAATCTTCTATATGGAACAGTGTCAAAAGCTTTGCTGAAGTCAAGGTAGGCGACATCAACTGCTCCCCCTTGGTCCTCCACTCTGGTTACCCAGTCAAAGAAATCTATGAGATTAGTTTGACAGGACCTTCTTTTTGTAAACCCATGCTGTCTTGGATCCTGTGCCCCTATGGATTCCAGGTGTTGCACTATCCTTTCCTTAAGGAGTGCCTCCATAATCTTGCTCACTACTGAGGTAAGACTGACTGGTCTGTAGTTCCCCGCCTCCTCACTGCTACCACTCTTGTGGAGCGGGATCACATGAGCCCTTCTCCCATCTTCTGGGACCTCTCCTGTGCTCAGAGACTCACTAAACAGTTCTGCTAAGGGCTCTGCTAGTTCCACCTTTAGCTCCTTAAGTACCCTGGGATGTATGCCATCAGGTCCCATTGCCTTATCCACCCTGAGCTTAGCAAGCTCTTGTAGGACCCTTTTTCTTTGTGAAGGAGTAGTGCTCCCTCCCCCCCTGTCCATGATGCTGAGCTGTGGGCCCTGCCCTACCTTCTCTTCAGTAAATACTGGACAAAAGTATCTATTTAGGATAGATGCCTTTACAGGGTCCTCTCCTCACATGCTCCTTTTCTCCATTAAGCTTAGTAATACCTCTCTGACTTTCTCCTTTCACTAATGTATCTATAGAAAGTCTGTCACCTTCTTTACTGTTCGTGCTAGTGTTTCCTCAGTTTGGGACTTTGCCTGCCTTACTGCCTTCCCTGCTTCCCTTAGGGCAGTTTGGTATGCCTCCCTATCTTCATCCCACTGTGTTCCCTTATATTTCTGAAGGCCAGCCTTTGGCTCTGACCTTTCTGCTACTGTATTTGAGAACCAAAGCAGTTTCCTTCTTCTTTGCACTTCCTTTTCTGTCTAACACAATGGGATGTTGCTTCAAGTATTGCTTCCTAATGCTTGCCCACTTTGCCTGTACCCCTCACCTGTGTTTTTTTGCCAGGGCTAGCTTAACTCTGTTGGCCATCTTATCAAAGTCAGCTCCTCTGAAGTCCCATATTTTTGCCTTGGAATGGGATGATTTAGATGTAGTAGCCAAATTGAACCATACCATGTGATGGTCACTGGCCCCCAGGTGACCTTCTACCTGGAGATCTGTGATCCCTTCCCTGTTAGTCAGTACTAGATCTAGGATAGCCCTGTCTCTTGTGGGTTGCTGTACCAGTTGTTTGAGGCCCTCCCCCCTGCAGGGAATCCACTATGTGTCTAGTTCTGGCAGATGTTCCTGCTGGTATTGACCAATCTGTATCTGGCATGTTGAAGTCTCCCATTATCAGAACCTCCCCTTTAGCTGTCATGTTTTGTATATCTTCTAACAGTAATGTATCTATGTCCTCCCCCTGGTCTGGGGGCCTGTAGACAACCCCAGTTCTTATGGCTGTTCCATTTCCTATTTCCAGGGTGACCCACAGTTCTTCTGGCTCCTTATGTGTATTCTGAATTTCTGTAGCTTTGATATTTTCATTGACATACACGGGCCAGAAATGACTAATGATGTTAATGAATATGATAATGGCAATACCATTGATGAACCAATTATTTTGCATGATGGCTCACATGATGCAGATCACATGGTACCAGTAGTGAATTTGTCCAGTCATAGTTTGACAACGAGTGAAATCTCTGTGTTAACTAAGGGTCTTTCATTCTGCCCAACAGCAGATATAAATTTCTTTAATATGTGTGTGTTGATCTGCATAAACTGGGAAGAAATCTTACTTTTAAATGTATTCATGAAAATGAAGACAATAGTTTAGAAGGAAATGATAAGATATCCAAACTTCAGTTTAGGTCTGAATACTGTTCCCCTATGAATCCCATTGTTTCAACATTTGTAAAAAAATATGAACTTGATTTACAACAATTACAAAAAGAAAAAAATTGTAAATTCTGGGATAACTGTACAAAAGATGAACGGGACACTTTAAAAATGTTAAATACAAATAAGCTCCTGTCAGTTAAACCAGCTGATAAAGGGGGAGCAGTAGTTGTGCTCAACACCAGAGATTATATTGTGGAAGTCAATAGATTAATTAATGATAAATCATTTTATAAAACATTTCCACATGGGGCTGTTTATAAATTTAAGGATGAGTTAGATCTTGTACTTAATGAGGGCTTTTTGAAGGGATATATTTCTGATACAGAGTATAGAATATTAACAGTTAATTGCCCAGTGATACCAACAATATATGCATTACCTAAAATCCACAAAAGTTTGGTACAACCACCAGGGAGACCTATAATCTCAGGTAAAGGGTGGTTGGCAGAACCTGTTTCTATGCATCTTGATACTTTTCTACAGCCCATAGTAAGAAAATTAAGATCATTCCTTAGAGATTCTACACAGGTTGTTCAGATCGTCGAGGATTTGAGTATGGAGCCTGATTGGTTCTTTGCAGTTGTTGACGTTAATTTCCTCTATACTGTGATACCACACAAAAAGGGATTAGATACTCTGTCTTATTTCTTAGATAAAGAACGAGGAAGAATGTGTAAGGGTTCCTACATATTTTCTCATTCGACTGGCAGATTGTGTTCTAAAAATGAACATTTTTTTGTTTCAGGGACAATTGTTTCATCAGATACGAGGCACGGCAATGGGTACAGCGATGGCACCCAGTTATGCCAACCTGTTTGTTGGTAAATGGGAATTGGATCATCTGTACAGTGCCACCACAAATCCACACATTCATTGTCTGGATTTGTGGCGATGCTTTATAGATGATATTATTATCATATGGAAGGGTACACGTGATGAGTTTGTATTGTTTGTGAAATGGATGGAAAATATGAGTAGTTGTTTGAAATACCAGTCTGAACTTAATCAAGTTAGCATTAACTTCCTTGACCTAAAATTGTACAAGGATAGTGAGGGAGGAGTATGCACTACTTTGTGTCAAAAGGCCACTGATAGAAACAGTTTATTAAAATTTGAAAGCTGCCACCCTCACCACACTCGTCACATTATACCAAAAGGTCAATTGATTAGAACTTTGAGAAATTGCACAGAACGTCAAGAATATAATAAGAAGAAAAAGGAACAAGTACAAAGATTTGTGGAAAGGGGATATAGTCAACATAGTATATCATCTGCTATTAAACAAGTGGATGCAACTGATAGAAATCAAGTGCTGCAATACAAATCGAAGGAGACAAACAACATGAAAGGATTTGAATGCCATTTTGTCACGGACTTCTCTAGACAAGCAGATCAAATTAAGAATATTGTTGTAAAAAATTGGACCATATTGCAGTTGGAGCCTAGATTAAGGGAAATAGTCAACAAGGGACCAAAGGTAATTTTTAGAAAGTGCAAAAGCATTAGAGATCATGTAGTGTCCAATATGACAGAGAGTAATGATAAAGAAAAACAGGTTCTTTTAGCACCGAGACCAAAGGGCACATATGGATGTGGAAATTGTGTTTATTGTGGATATATACACAACAGTAAAAGTATATTACATCCTATCTCTGTAAAAATAATAGAAACTAATGACTTTATTACCTGTAATAGCACCGGGGTAGTTTATCTTCTGCTGTGTGAATGTGGAGCATATTATGTTGGCAGAACAATACGCAAATTTAAGATTAGAATTGGTGAGCATGTCAGAGCGGTTGATAAAGGTGACATGAATTATGCTATTGCAAAACATATGCAATTGAACTATCCACATAAACACAATTTCAAGTGTTTTGTCTTAGAACTAGTTACAATGGGTCCCCGAGGAGGGGATATTAACAAAAAAATAGGACAAAGGGAAAGCTTTTGGATTTTCTCTTTGGGAGCATGCACAGGTAAAGGGCTTAATGATAGTATAGATCTGTCAGCATTCCTACAAAAATATAAAAGCTGAATTAATCAACAGTCTATTAATTATTGTTTTTATGATTGCAGTCCCCATTGATTGTTTATTTAAAGTAACCATCCTGTTACCAAATACAATGAGTATTAAAATGCAAGTGCCTGGAAACCATTATTCTTTGTGCCCACAGCCATAATGGTAATTAATTTAGAGAGGCATTAGAACAATAAAATACCATAATATGATGTGTATAAATGCATTACCATAATATGGTTAGTATATGCTTCATTTGAGAAAGGGCCTGGATAATTAATGTTTTCAAGTTTGTTCTATAACATAAATAGTGTATTTATGTATAGGACCATATTACTTTTTGTGGAATATAAATACCACATTATAATATTATTTGTAAAGTTGACTGTGTGCTTGATAATATATCTATGTTATAAAATGAGATTTGTGGGACTGATCATGAAATAGTTAATGACGTGAATCTAGTTCCATTTGTTAAGGTGATTGGTTTATCTGTGTCACATGGTTATACTTGAAATTGTATTTAAATGGTATGATACTAAGGCACTATTTTATTCTGATGAAGCCTGGCAGAGTCTAGGTGAAACATTAATTTATTTGTTTTAGCCACCATTTGTATTCTTTTTGCACGTTTGATATATTAAACGCTATGAAAATTCCACAATAGCGTTTTCATGTGTTGCTTGAGCTGTGTGGGTGCTTATTTGTTTGCATGAATTGTTTTTTGAATAACAGCACCACACCATTCCTGGTGCTCCTATTCCTTCAGTTTCAAATACTTGGCATGTGTGCTTTAATAAATTAATATTTTTACTGCACCCTGCTCCTGTGTGCCGTATGTTCTTCTGCTTTGGAAGCTTATTTATTTACACTTAATACCCTGCACTCAGCTTTACATTTGTTTGCAGACTGTACAATTGCAAATATAATAAAATAATAATTAAACTGGAATAGCTTGCACCTAATTTATATTCCCATATTAAGCATTTCAGAACTTTAGCAAATGAAAATCTACTGCTGTAAGTAACTAATTAGGTACATTACGTTAATTAGAGCATGGTATAATTTGACAAGGCATGTTAGTTTCTTGAGGTTTAACAAAGTAGCCAACATATAAACAAAGGTTCAATATGTTTGAAAGCAGACAATATTTATGAACAAATGCAATTTAAAATAACATATGACAGAAGTATGCCAATCAGGATTACTTTGCTTGAAGATATTAAAGTTTTTAAAAATTATAGGTGAAATACAAAAGCTGAAGAATTATTTAGAGCTGCTGCCAAGAAGCATGAGAGCTAATGTGTGCATCATAACCTGGATTGTACAGTTAATGGTAAGATTAATCTTGATGAAATACAGTTATCCCTCTGTACAGTGAACACTTCTGGAGCCAACTGAGGTGTTCACTATAGTATAGCAATGTGTTAATATGCCCACTTAGGGACAGAGCCAGATTAATGCAACTTGGGGCCCTAGGCCCAGGAGAAATCTGAGGCCCCCTCACTGCACCAGTGCCCCTTTACTGTGACCACACTCCTTGGTCAATACATATCAGTTACTGAAAGTTTTGAAACAGATACTGTCCTAAAAAGTGGCATAAAACTAAATAACAACTAAAATGCTTCAAAATGAATTAAACTAATAATATCAGTATGAAAAAACATAGGTCCTAGTTTTGATCATTTAGAGAAAATAATTGTCTAATTGGCCTGGTATAAATATTGCCTTGGGTATGAAATGTCTTGATTTGCACTTCTGACCCCCCCCAACAGATGCATGTGCACTCGCAGTGTGGGTGTTACCATTTTGTCCTGTCAGGTAGTATGAACCAGGATTTGAGAGTTTTATCAGGTAGGGTATGGCCAATCTCTGAAAAAGCATAGGTCCTGGGTGGTGTAGGAGTTAAACTGGTGGTTTACTAAAGGAGTCATGATGAATTATGGAGATTATGTTGCAAAGTGAGTGACTGTTGGAAGAAATAATTTTAGGGATCAAAAATTTATGTTACTGATAATAAGCCAGGATCAAATAATGGCAAGATTTATTGATGGGATGATAGAAATATATTCAGTGGTTCACCCTCAAAACAGAACTACATCAGAACCAGAACTTCAAAATGAGTGGGGTGAGAGAATAAAAAAAAAAGAATACAATTTTCTAACAGTACAGCTGAAACGCGTTGTAGATTTCTTGATTTTAGGAGTGAGATTAAAGAATTCCTGATACAGTTGAGACAACTTTGAAAAAATTGTAACATTCAGGCATAGCTGTAGCTTATATTCTGTAGTTTATTACTAAGGGCATTTGCAAGAATACAGTATATTTGTCCTTTTTAGCTCTGGCTACCTGTCTACACCTGACATTTAATTATGCCATTAAAATGTGTTGCTGTGAAGATATTTGTGTTATCATAAATAGGGATTGTGATGCAACATGTAGAGAAGCAGCCAGAGTAGATATAATCCCCTAGTCTGACAGTTTCTATGTTCTGTAATGTATTCTCAAGGTTTTGCTCTGTAAATATTGAATCCTTCATGTATTAATTACATATTATTTACCCCATATGATTTATGTGCTAGTACTGTATGTATTTTACCTGTCTTTTATCTGTATATATTCCTGATATATGTTCTCAGGAGGACCTCCTTGTGAATGAACCTGCTCAATGGAGTTATTCCTGCAATAAACTTGAAATGTTAACTAGTCTACTGGATAGGAATCTTGTTGTCATGCAACTGTTTTCAGTCATAAAGAAAATTGAGAATTAATTAATTAAAATATATGAAGTAATAAAGAAAATGGGATGAAGCTGAATAAAAATGTATGATTATATTCCTTCTAACAGCCTCCTGAAACTTTTCTGTATCCATATGTTTACTGTTCTAGTTGCCTTACTTGTTTGTATTGTTCATTTGTTGGTGTATGACATGGAACCTACAAAAAATAGTCTTTGGACTCATAGGTACTTGTAATCTGAGACTTCAAATAAATAAATAAATCTTACTTTTTAAAAGTTTTCCTAATGCTCTCAGGGGCTCTTTAAAAATAAAGCATACATATTGAATTACACTGTTAATCTTTTATATTTAAGAGTAAAACTTGACAAGTGGAGATTCTAAGTGGGAGAGAGAGAAGACAAAGCAAAGGAAATGGGCATGTTCACACCTTATAGGTCAGCCTGGCCATGGACCCCTGAAGCAATCAGCTGCACTTAACACCTAGTCAGTTAGGTGAGAATCATGTCAGAGTTCAGTCCCTGCCTTGCTCAGGTCAACTAGCAATTGAGTTCTTTACAAAAAAATGCATCTCAGGTAGAAGAAAATTACATATAGTAGTAAATATATGTTGGAGATTGCTGTAGGCCCCCTAGCAGGCAGGCAGGCAGGGCCCCAAGGCACATGCCTGTGTTGCCTATGTCTTAATCTGGCCCTGCTTAAGGAACAATGGGAGCCATCAAAGGTATTCACTATAAGAGGGAGTTAGTTATAGAGGGATTCTTTATAGTGAGGAAGCACTGTGCCAAGTATTGAGAAACTAGATTATTCTAAAACACATGTTTCATAATGAGTTATCCACAGTTGGTGTAAAAAAATGTTTTTTTTTGTTAGTTGTTTAACCAGGACTAGCACACTAAGCTGAAAGTTTTTTTACAGGTGCGACCTGGGAGCACAGGGAAGTTAAGTGACTTGCTCAGGGTCACACAGTCTGCAAGTGGAAGCTGTGGGATTCAAACCCAGGTCTGGTCTGCTGGATGGCACCAAATCTGCAGCTCAGAGCCCTAAACCACTGTGGTATACTGCATCCCATATACTGTATAACACTAACTTTATATGTTATATTTAATTAATTTATTTATTTAAATTTTGGTAAGCCCAATGAGACCAGAGGTCCCTTTTTCAGGGGCGACCTGGGATAAATTACATGAGGCAATGGTTACATACGTTAGACAAGATACATTTTCATTCAAGATACATTTGTTAGGATTATTACATACAAGAGTGACAACAATTACAGTTGACAATACTGTTTGCACATTAGGCACTATACGTTGAAGTAGCAGGGGTCATAGTAGATACATTCATTGAAATAAGCATGGGACACTGTGATCGTGGTTGAGACCTGCATGGGAAGGGGGAAAGAGTGGGGGCTAACGATTGCAGCTGCAAAGGCTGAGTTCAAGGAGATACACTTTGAGGCCTGACTTGAAGCTTTGGAGAGAAGGCCTATTAACCAGGTTAGCAGGGAGAGTGTTCCATAAGTGAGGAGCAGCATACTTAAAGGAATGCTTGCCTGGGTCAGTGTGGACCCATGCAATGTCCAGGGGATGGCCAGCTGAAGATCTTATATCATAGCAGTGTATTCTTGGGTTGAGCAGGCCACACAAGTGGGGAGGAGGGCCAGTGGTGGTGAATTTGTAGGTCAGACAGATAGAGGAGTATGCTAATTTGTTCCATAGGGTGGGCCAGTGGAGGTCTGCAAGCACCTCACAGTGGTACCTCCTGGGGGGGTCATTGGTGGCAAAGCATACCACTCTATGGTAGAGCATAGTGAGTTTATGTAGCTCCCCTTCTTAAGGGACTGAAGGAGGGGGGCCCCATAGAGGAGGATAGGGAGTAGGGTACTATTGGCGATAGCTCACCAAGTCTCACCAGAAAAAGAGTGTCCCAGGCACTAGAAGAGTCTGGTCCTATGGTGGATGGTCTTAGTTAGGGAGTCAATGTGATGCTTATAGGACAGCTACTGGTCAAGGAAGATCCCCAGGTATTTGATCCTATTGAGGACCTCTACCTTCTTCCCCATGGCTGTTCCTAGGCTATATTAATGGGTTATGAAACATATGCTTAATTTGTATTAATAACAGATGTTTAAATACAGGTATTAGGTGGGAATAATTTAATATTATTTAATAAATTAATTAATAAACAAAATGAAAATAAGTTGCAAACCAAGGTTTCATTGATAACTTTAAAATCACAGTTATATGTGAGGCTTACATGACATTGTACGTTAATTAGGGTGAACGCCTTACTGAATTATGACAGTTATAAATAATTTCACATGATAATGAAGAAAATTAAGAGTAATCTTTCATCTATAGCTTCACAAAGAGAAGCCAAAACCTTGGTAGAAGCCAAAACCTTGGTAAACAGAGAATGCAACCAGCAAGCTGTGTTATATAAACAGATGACAGTGCCCTAATTTGCGATGCAGATGAGATTGATTTTAAAAAGATTAGCATGCATGCAAATTAAAAAACAGTTTATTGCAAAACACATTTCACTAATAATGCAAGAATCATCAGTCTCATGCTCAGTTAACAAGGAGACAATATTCCTCCAAGTACTGCAGGCATATTACTTTAGGTACTGTAAATTAGTGAACCATGATTGTTTTAGCTGATTGTTCTATGCAAATAGGGTTCAAGAAAGACAAAATTCTTACATTCTTCAAAACTCCAAACTTTGTCAAACATGAAGCATACTAACTCACAAGAAGAAACCAACACTGTGAATTAGTTATGCAATACTCCGATTTGATCATGCACAATTTATGAGCCACTCATTTGGAAGTACAGTATTTTGATTGAAGCCAGCGACAGTAGCATGGTACTGCTACATTTTGTGAGCTAGCAAGACAGCAAAGCAAGCAGGTTGCTGAACACCTGAGCACTGTGAAAAAGCAGCAATCCAATTAAACAAGGTGGGCCTTTTAAATTGTTCTCCTGTGTGGGACCTAATTATTTTATTATTTTAACAATGTAGACTAAAAAAATGCAAGTTTGTTCAAGGTGACAGGCAACTACTTTAAATATGTGTACCTTTAAATAACCTCCTGTTTCTTCTTTTGAAGAGTATATCAGCTCTTCAGGTATGCTTTGGTGATTTATGGACAAAACTGTGTTGAGGTGAGAGTGCTGACTCACTATGGCTCCATGTAACAGACAGCAGGGCAAAATCTACAAAATAGGAACAATCTGCAGACTGCCAAACCAGGGGGCAAACTGGGAGCTTGAAAGGGAAATCAAGACGGCAGTTGGTCTGGGAAGAACTATTACATAATCATGGGAGAGTTAAACCTCACAGACATAAACTAGGGACACTCCATCGGCAGTATGTGAAAAAGTCAGAAGTTTACAGAGGTAGCACAGGACTGCTTTCTTGCTCAGCAATTTTGGACCTGGTAATGTCCAGCCAGGGAATTATCAGGGATATTTTGAATGAGCACCCAACTGGACAGAACCACCACAACATTATTTAATTTAATATATGCTGAAATCTCAGCAACTAAAATCTAGCACTGTGATCCTTGACTTTAGGAAGACTGACTTTAGCAAAACGAGATAATTAATCAAATAGCAGATGAAAAACATACTCAAAACAGATGGGGTACAGAAAAGTGAGTAGCAATTAAGGGTTAATAATTGAAGCAATTCAAATTTGCATAAAATGTCTTAATAAGGCACAGAAGCAAAATAAACCACTTTGGATAGATGGGCAAGTAAGGGAAGCAATGCCTGAACAAAAGGAAAGTTTTAGGGGATATAAGGGGGAACAGAATGAGACCACAGGGCAGTATATTGAGCAATCTACTGCTGTTATCCATGACCTCTTATCAGCATTTGGTACTGTGGATCATGGTGTTTTGACTGGCTGCCAGGCAAAACACAGGGACTCACTGGAGCAACTCTGAAATGGACTGAGTCTCTCCAGCCCGGCAGGTAGTAGCAGGTTATTATGAAATATTTCTCACCTCATCCTGCTGCTATCTGCTGTGTGGTTCCCAAGAGGCTGAATCTGCCCCCATGGTATATGCAGTATACCTGTGCATTTGAAGTGTGTCATTAAATAGCACATGTAAGTTTTCATTGCTATGCAGATGATAGAGAACTATACCAGTCATTTGTACCTGATAGGTTTGATGCTGTTTCCATTTTGAGCCAATGCCTACAAGAAATTTCTGACTGGATAGCCTCCAGCTGGCTGGGTCTTAATCCAGGAAAAACAGAGTTGCTGCTGGTAGAACCTGGCCCTCTTTGGTTGTCAAGGACAGGTGTGCATGTGTCAATGTTGCCAGCTTTGAATGGCACCATTCTGCAAGCTGTAGATAGGGTAAAGAATCTAGGGGTCATTGTTGACTGCAAGCTGACACTGGAATACCTCATGTCAACAGTAATCAGCAGTGGGGTTTTTTTACAGATATGGCATATCTCACAGATTAAACTTTAGGGCTGCCACCTTTGGATGAGACAAAAAAAGGATTCTAAGCTACAGACCAAACTCTGCCCTATAGTTCCACCCCATTTCATGAGTGATATTTCACTGATTTTCCTCCAAAGTCATTTGTTTTGTCAGCAGACCGAAATGGAGATGTAAAAGACAATACAGCGTCAGTGGTTCAGTAGTAAAAGACTTGCATCTGTGGCTGGAAGATCAGATGGTTGTGGGTTCTAGACCACACTAGGCACTTGAGGTAATACCCATAACTGACACTGCAGTGCAGTATGGGGGATACACTAATGAGGTGCTGTCCTTTGGATGAGACATTAAACTGAGGTCCCTTATGCCCATCTAGGGTCACTGTCCAGCTGGAAGTAAAAGATCCCATGGTACATAATGAAGAATAGTATAACTCAAAAAACAGTAAACTCTATTGTCAGCATGAAGTCACAGGCTGGTCTGAATCCATAACCCAAGACATATTACCCCACCTGTCTAACAGTACACTAAGAGACCACTGCTTAGTCTCAGAAATATAAATCTGAATGATCTCATAATCTATCTTTTTAAATAAATAAAACTACAGTGTTTTTTGCTGTAGAGAAAATAAACATCTGTTGAGCCATAAATGCCATTTTAAACTTGCAAAAATTAAATTGAGTGTCCATATTCCATTTCAACCATGCTGAATAATACTTCCCAAAGATCAATATCCTATAATCAACTGATTTGAACAGTGTCTCACCCTATTGGGTTGCCACCCAATTCCAATAACCTAAAATATATGTACAGTGAAAAACAACAGATCGTTCATTGTTTCCTCCTGATTTGTACAGTCAAGTCGTAAACAACAAGTCGTAAACAGTTTCTTTCTTTGATCTGTTTATGTTTCTGGTTGGTTTTAATACTCAGTCAACTGTGATAGCAAAGCTAAGTGGTATCCCACAATTTGGGGGGGGGGGGGGCAATCTGGCATTTCTAACCTGCCTAAGTAAGCAGGACATCACATCCGCTGGACTTTTTTTTCAAAAACTACAGGTACTGAAAACTGAGTGTCTAATATATAGGTACCAAGCCTTCCTGGTAGTATCCCTAATTCACTGAAACTTAAGTTTTCATGTTCAGAGTTTAGTGAAACTTCATTAAGATAAACTGCTGTAAGACTAGAGGCTTTAACCACTTTAGGTCTTCCTGTTTCCCACAAATGCAGCCAGGGTTTGCAATTATGTCCCAACCAAGGTGTCCAGATTCTCATAGCTGGTAGTACTAGAGGCTTAATATTATTATGGAGGAAGATCCCGTAGAAAAACACAATAGCATGAATCATCCTCAGACTCCATTGTTTAATAGGCAAATAATCAGTGTTACATTTGATGGAGTTCAGTCTACTGCCCCAGAGTACCTGGAAACAATATTCGGCACTGATGTCTCTAAGACACTAGATGGAGGGAAAAACATGACTAATAAGGAAACAAACAAACAAAAAAGGGCAATAAGAAGGTTCTGATCACACGAACATATTTTTTCTTGCCCATCTGTCATTTATTCCACTGGGCCAGTTTTGCTTTGCCAATCTTCACTTCATCTTCCCTATTTAATTTTGCCATGTCCCCTTTCCCCATTTAATACCTAAAATGGTTAAAGGCTCCTCTGTCAAAGAGATCCCTGCAGCTACATTTGGTTGGATGGGGCGGTCCCCAGAACCTTGCACGTGCATTTCTACAGACTGAGAGGAGCACCAGAGAAAAGGTCAAATAACTGAATTTATCTGAGAGCACATTGCACAGATGCAGAATTGTGTAATAAAAGACAAACATCATCTGTGTTAGTTAACGTTTTATTGTGAATTACACCCTTATCATTTTTAGAGGCAATATTAAAGGATTCTGTTCAGTTCTGCATATGAGTGGATCCAAACATAGTACTGTATATACAAAATTGGGTTTGGGGACAACAGAGCAGGGGAGTTTCCCCAGTGCCATGGCCTATATTCCCCCGTCAATAAAACTGGTCCATGCACAGGACCCACCTGGAAACAAGCAATCATAGCTTAATGTGCCTTTTCAGGTCAAAATTTACAAATACAAATGACAAAATACATAAAGCATCAGTACAACAAAAATGTTAACAAACTATACCTGTTAAGTTTGCTTTTCTTGGTGTTTCCAATGTATTTATTTATTGAAATGGTTTTATCAGGTAAACATACAAAGACAAAAGATAAGGGAAATACTGTAAACATATACAGTACAATAATATAGAATAACTAAACAAACTGCTTCCTATAATATGTACTACATATTTCTTTTTATTTTCTTGCTTTAATTCCTTTTCAGGTCCACAATACTATTTCAAAGCCAGAAGAAGTGACCACACTTTTTTCTTGAGAAAAACTAACAAATACTAATTTAAAACATTGAAGACAGTAGTGCAATGAAAAATGTGTTTTCCCCCCAAAAAGCTATTTTTGGAAAATTTCATAAAAATATTAGCCCACCTGTTATGTTTTTTAGATACCTCCTATGCTGCGCACCATTTATTTTTTTATTTTCTCAGTCCTTACCCTTACCAGGTCTACAATGATATCTCTAAATGTGGTATCCTTCTTTTCATCTTGGGAATAAACTCAATTAAATAATTTACAAAATACTCAAATGCTGGTGGAATTGGAAAATGTAACAACCAAATAAAACTGGAAAATGTCTGGACTCTTATGGAAAAGGAAAAAAGTAAGGTCAAATGATTAGCCCAGTTTTGTTGCACTGCTGCATTAAACATGTTTACATTCTGGTAAAGATGGAAATGTTTATCAACAAATGAAAATGGAAGATAACTGAATCTTTAGGCCAGTTTACACAGCTGTATTTAAACCCCATCAACCCAAATGCTCAGGTTGTTCTGGTACAAAGTTGTCCATGTGGACACTTACCTGATTGCAGTAACTGTCTGCTAAACTTTCACTGAGCTGCTTCCAACTTGAGGAGATGTTTGGGAGCAAGTGGTGTAAGCAGGCATGTGGTCAGGTTGCACCACTCATTCCCATGCATAGAACATACTCCCAGCATCCTCCCCTGCCCTCTGGTGATGCCGCCATCAACAATCAAAAGTACATTTTGAATGAAAAAGAACTGGACAACCTGCCTGAGGTCAGTGTTTTGCATTGCTGAGTGAGAGGTATTAGGTGTTTAGTGCTGCAGCCCTTGTGGACTCGAACAAAAAACAAACAAAAAAGACAACTCAAAAAGGCATGAAAAATGTTTTATGTAGCACTGAAACTGGAGACTCTGTTGGGTCCTTGGTTTCTGTGCTTAGTAAAGTTCTTTCAATGTTTTTCTGAGTTAGAGGTTGATTTTTTCTTTTTTTTTTAAATAATATTTTATTAGTTTATATCATATAGACAATGAACAATACAAATTCTATCAGGAGGGCAGAGGTGGATCAACATGTACAATAAAACCATATACTATATAATTTAAGGGCTATGATAATATAATAAGCTGTGCCATCTATTCATTTCATAACAACAATAAGTATTTATCTATCTGGGAGAAGGCTTTTAAACCACAAAATCTTCTGATGACCATTCTTCTATATCTTTATTATATAGTTTCCATACTGGATTAAAATTTGAGAAAAACCCATAATTAAAGATGGATGAAATAAATAATGGTCTCCATTCATATTTAGGGAAAGGAAAGTGTTCATCATCCAATTTCCAGTTTTTTAATATTAATCTTTTGATTGCCATAATATTGGCTTGAGGCAAAAGCTTCTCCTTTCCTGTTAACCCCCTAATGTTAAACATTTCAAGAATAACAAATTTAGGATAATTCCAGTGGAAAACGTTGTATCCTATCTGATTTAGCACTTTAAAAGCCTATCCCCCACCAGGCCTTAATAAGATCACAGTTCCAGAACACATGTAACATGTCTGCTTTTTGGTTTTTACAATGCCAACAAGAGCATCTTTTAGTAATTTCATTTTGTATAACCTGTAAGGTGAAAAGCAAGCTCTTTTCAAGAATCAGTACAGTTGTAATTCAATTCATTATCCCATTTTTCAAAAGTTGTTCTGTAAATCTGGGAGTATGGTTTCTGGAGATTACTTGTTAACCAAGCAAACAGTTTATCAAAGTTGTTTCCTTTTATCCTTACTAAAGGTAATTCAAAAGCTTTATTATTAGGGGCCCATTCCTATCTGGAATAATCTTTACTATAGAGACTTATTAGTTGAAGTACACTTTAAAGTACACATTAAAGTACATACAATAGTTTAAACCGAATCAATATTTCTACCTAAATAAATCCCGTGTTAGAAACTGTCTTTTTGCAAGAAACAGTTCCAAGTATTTACCCCCTTCTCTTCCCATATTTTATTTTTCAGAGTGTTTCCTTTCAATTTATAATTCTGACTATTGCAGATTCTATTTCCTGGAGATAAGTGCAAAGCCCATTTAGTCTTTTGTGTATGTTTTATTACTCCTTCAGCTAAATGCCTAATTATAAGGCACTTAGATTTCTTCATATGCCTTGCTGTAAAAGCTATTTGGGCAATGTCAACTTGTTCTAAATAAAGCATCCAAATTATATTGTTTATAAAGAAATACAAAATCACACATACCCCCATAATGCAAAGCACCGTGGGCTGTATATGCAAATCACCACAGTATATTATGCTGGTTCAACTTTAAGCAGAAATGCATGGTACCAAAAGGTCTCTCACACAGTCTGCAAAGGGTGCTAACAGAAGACACATACTCGTGTTTTGTCCTACCAGGACTCATCAGTGTGCCTCGTCTGTGTGACACCCCAGTTCTTCTCCTCATAAACCCATTTTAAAACCATTTTCATTAAATAAGAAAGATGGCATTTTTCTATATCGGGTTATGCTAGTCCCCCTTAATCTAAAGGCAGACATAGCTTATAACAAGAGATTCTTGCTTGTTTATTGTTCCAAATGAACTTCCTGAATTGTCAATTTGTTTAAACCACACCTCTGGAACTGGTTTCATTATTAATTGTAGTCTCTATGCTAAGAAAGGTTGTGCCATCATTTTAATTTTCCCTCAAAGTACTAAGGGATTTTTTCCCCAACATTGAAGTTTGACCTTCAAGGAATCAAGCAGCTCTTTAAAATTAAGTTTGAAAAGGGTGTTAATATTATGTATAAAGACTCCTAAATATCTCATCCCTTGCTCTTTTATTGTAGCATTTATATACCGTTGCATTAGATTAGGGTGTTGAACATGAAAGAATTATTTAGGTTTTGTCTTCATTAATTCTATACCCAGCAACATTTGAAATCTTTTTTATAACAGTGGCCAATTTCTGTATACTCTCTTCTGGGACTTGTAAAGTTAACAAAACATTGTCTGCAAAAGCATTCAGTTTCATTTATTCTCTACCAATTTTAATACCTTTTATCAACATATTGGATCTAATTTCATTCAATAATGGTTCTATTCCTAAAACAAAAAAGGTGAGGGATAAAGGACAGCCTTGCCGAACTCTTCTGTGTAATTCTATAGGATCTGAAAGAATACCATTAACTCTAATTTGGGCCAAGGGTTTGGAATATAGCGTCTGAACAACTGATATGGAATCCGATGGGAAACTGAAGGCCTTAAGTGTGTTAAATAAGTAAGACCACTCCAACATGTCAAAGGTCTTAGTTGCATTTAATGCCATAAACATGGCTCGGATATCCGAATTCTGTAAATATTCAACCAAAAATTGAATTTTTAAGAGGTTTGATTGTAATGTTCTGGTAGGAATAAAACCAGTTTGGTTAGGGTGAATTAGTTTGTCCAAACATGGAAGTATTCTATTATTTATAATCTTGGCCAAAATTTTGTAATCAGTATTCAAGATTGCCATGGGTCTATAATTTTCCACTTTATTGCGTGGTTTACCCTATTTTAAAAGTAGGGAAATATAAGCTTGTGAAAAAGAAGGTAGAGTCCTTTTTAACTGAATAATCTGATTAAACAACAGTCTTAGATATGGGATAATAACATTATCTACTGCAAGGTAAAATTCCAAAGTGAAACCATTGACTCCTGGCACTTTAGACTTAGCCATTTGAGAAATAATGTGTTTAATCTCTGTTTCAGAGATATATTGACTTAAGGTTCCCCTTCCTTGCTCTCCAGTTTATCCCCTACATAATTTTTGAAATATGCTAGATCCTTCTTAATAGGTGCACAGTCTGGCGTATGTAATTTAGTATGAAATGTAACAAAATGATCTAACATTTGTGATTGCTCTGTTACAGAATGGCCCTCTTTTGTTAATATTGATGTACTTCCCCTGGTTCATTTTTCCATAGTATGTCATCTGTTTGCTAATGTCTTACCTATTAGTTCACTATTATTTTTCCAATTTTTATTTCACCAAGCCCAAGCACTTTTGACATTGAAGTATTCAGTAGATTCAATTAATCCCCTGAGATCCTTTAATTCCTCTATTTTTGTATTGTCACCTTCTTTAACTGCCTGTTCTAAAGATTGCAACTTAGTCTCCACTTCTTTTTGTTTTACCAATCTTTGTTTGTTTTTCCAGGATGCTTCTGATATAATTATTCCTTAGATCATTCCTTTTAAAGCATCCCAGCAGTCTGTTATGCTTCCCTCTGATATGTTATTATCAGTCATAAAATTTTGTATAGACTGTTGTACCTTTACCAAAAAGGTTTCATCATGTAAAAGATTATAGTTCAGATGCCACATTCCGCCACCTCATTTATTTTTAATGTCTAGGATCAAGTCATTGCTGACTGGACTGTGGTCAGAGATTAATCTAGTTTCAATTTTAGAGGTAATATTTAAACTCTCTATCAATAATTCCCTGGAGACAAATATATAGTGTAGCCTAGGATACATTTCAAATCTTGAAGAAAAATAAGTATAATCTTTAGCCTCCCCTTAGTGTCCCTCCAAATATACATCAGATTATTAAGATCCAGAAAGTTTTTCAACAATTTCAATTCATATTTTTCCCAGCTGGAGGCTTTTGATGTTTTATCCAGCTCTTCATTCAAGATACAATTCATATTACAATCCCGTATATAACAACCCCCTTCCCAGGTATACTGTACATAAGTTTATTTAACTCAGCCAGAAAGCCATTGTAGTCTTTGAATGGTGCAAATAATGACCCCAAAATAATAATTCTATGGTTTATTCTGGTTTGAGCCAAAACAATCCTTCCCTGTTTGTCCTTAACTGTGTCCAGAATTTTTCCTTTAAAGTTTTTATCAAAGAGGATAGTTACCCCTGCACTTTTGCTTGATGTACCAGAGGAAAAATATAACTGCCCTGAACATTTTATTCTCAGCGTTTCCCACTCCTTTTCATTATGAAATGTTTCTTGTAACATGGTTACACTAGATTTCATCTTTTTAATTCTTGCTAAAATTGTGGATCTTTTTGCCAGATAATTAATACCATTAACATTCCAGGTACAGCCTTTAATCAACCCCACCATACTGTGACAGGGTTGAATAGGGCCTTGTCTTAGTTGTTCTACAGAGAAAGTTTAAATGCAAGGATCTGTTCTATTCTCTACTTTTCTGTCCCTTGTCTGTCTGATTGCACAACCTAATTTTCTCATGAGACCTACGACTTGATCACCCCGATGATCTTGCAATTCTCTGCCTCTTGCTATCTCTCTACCCTGACTTGCTGTTCTATCTTTTCTCCCCCTTGCATATCCACTGGTATAAAAATATATGTGAATCATTATGTGGAACTGTAACTGATAATGGGATTCCTTTGCTTAGAAATGTATATAGTTTTACTGTTGAAATGTATATAATTATACTGTTGAAATGATTGCAAAAAGCTGTTTGGAACTCAAGGGGTTAACCTGAGAAGCTAGGTTGCAAACTCTCTGAGAAGCTGTAGGCAAGAGATCAGTTCTGGGTCACAATGTTCTTTTTGCTGCATTTATTGAAACTTACAAGAACACTGTGTGAGAAGCATGCTGTTTTCTTAACGAGCAGGGATTGCAAAGATTTATAAAAACAAAGCAGCAATTTTCTTGCAAGAGAGAGACAGAGAGAGACAGAGAGAGACTGAGATTGGAAATTGAGAAGAAACCCAGATGGAATTTCTCTGTTTATACTGCCTTTGTAAATAGTTATACTGAACAATTTTATTTTTTTATTTTACTTTTATTAGTAATAAACATAGAAGTTGATTGCAGATAAGAACCACAAGGCCCATCCAGTCTGCCCATTTTTCTACCTTATGAATGTGTCATAGACCTGTATTCTGTCAATGGCCTATCTATTCATACTCATCACTTGTTGTTATGAAAAATCACAAAAACCACAAACTTAGTATATTTGTCTGTATCATTCAGACCTCTACCCACCAGTTTTTTATGAAATCCTTATTGAACCCCCTCCCCAAGTATGCCTATGACAACTGTCAGACATATCCATCCCTAACACTTGGTAACAAAGACTGGATTGGCAGTCAGTCCCCGCCCCCCCATACAGTATATGGTAAATGCTTACTGAAGAAATCTTTACTACCTTATAAACCCTTTCTCAGCATACAGTCCCTATAAACCCAAGGTCCTAACCATTTTCATAGCCTGCAAACACTGTTGGAAGACATAGTTTCAAATCTGCCAGGGCCTCAGGTTGATAACTGTAAAACAAAATCTGATTATTTAACAAAACTTTCAGCTTTGCTGGAAAAATCACATAGGCCTTAACGCCTTCCACAATCTCTGCTGTAACCCCCCCCCCCCCAAATTTCTTCCTTTGTTTCCAAAGACTTTTAGAGAAATCATTTTTAAGACAGGTTGATTTTTATACAAAAACATTTTTTGACTATAAAAGGCCTGCATAATGAGATATTTTCCTTCAGAAGTCAATAATTTGACTATAGTCAGTCTTGTTTTCCCAATGCCTCTGCAGGTTCTCAACCAATGAGTTCTGTCTATGATCAGAATCTAGATGGTAGTAGATTATAAAAAATGTCAGTTCCAATATTTTTAAGTGACCGATCTTTT
The DNA here is from genome assembly GCA_016271365.2 of Neoceratodus forsteri. Taxonomy (NCBI): domain Eukaryota; kingdom Metazoa; phylum Chordata; order Ceratodontiformes; family Ceratodontidae; genus Neoceratodus; species Neoceratodus forsteri. The sequence goes on along the minus strand of CM057458.1, from coordinate 979,507,308 downwards.
TCCCATTCAGGATAAATTCCTAATAAAGGAATGTTTTTTCTTCTTATCTGTTCTCCTGGTCATCTAGTTTTTCATCTAGAACAGTCTGTTGTTTCTTTAAAGTTCTTACTTCCTGGCTCAATGATGTTACAATAAAGGAATAATGCATGACAGGGTGTATGTCGTGCTGGGATAATGCTACGCCTGGGAGGGTTGGGCATGAGGCCGCAGGCCGAGTGCATCCAATGCCCCAGGTGTGGCGTTATCCCAAATGACACACACCCTGGAGTGCATTATTGCTATTATACAATGGCTCGTTGTTATACAGAATAAAAAAAAATAATTTTAAAGATGTTAGTGTGTGGAAAAATATTTTTGGTTTTTAAGAGAAGATAAAACAATCAATCAAAAGCTCCATAAAACAATCAATCAAAAGCTCCATAAAACAATCAATCAAAAGCTCAATAAAACAATCAATCAAAAGCTCATCTACAGGTTCACAGTGAGGCTGAGACTAGCCCCGGTGGTGACGTGCTGGGATAACGCCATGGGTCCAACCCCAAACTGACCAATCACAGTCCAAGATTCTTTCTTGCCATTGTATAATGTCCTCTAAATCTGAATGTCTTTTTTTCCAGCTCCAAAATATGTTGGATTCCTATTTCCAATCTGTCTAACTTCAAAATATTGTCTGAAAGGGTTTTTATAGATTCTGGCAGATGCTGTAACTTTTCTATTGAAATTTGTATGGCTGGCATATTCTTTATCATCTGTAAGGCCCAATCTGGAGGAGTATTAGAAACAGATTCCAAAGATTCTGAAGATGAAGGTCCCATGTTTGCCTGGTGAACAGGTGTATTTGAGAACTGTGACTGGAGAGTTTCTTCATTACCCTCCTCAATATCAGTATTTAAAATCAATTCCTCAGAAGTTCCTGGTATTTTATCACTGTCCCTTTTAGTAGTAGTTCCTTCTGTTTCACCTGGGGATTTAACATTTTTAACATTTGAATGAGGAATTTTCCCTCTTTTTTCTTTTGTTTTTTTCCGGGTCTATTTTGGGAGCTATATTAATTGATTTAGATCCCACTGATCACAGCAATTTTTGAAAGGCAGCTCTAATTGTATTAATCTTTTATTTTTAACTTCAGCCCCTGTTTTAGATTCAGAGGATTGGAACTTCCTTTCTTTCAAGGAGTTGTGATTCTCCCTTGAAGCTCAAAAGAGTTTAGACAGTCTCTTCCCATTTATCTAATCCTTATATTGAGCATCTCCCATGTGCAAAGTCTGGCTTCTAATAAAAAATGTGTATAGGGAAGAAAAGTAGATTTTAAGCAAAGTTCACCAGGTAAATACTTCACAGGAGACACAGGTAGCCTCTTAGTCTTTCAGCTTCCTAATGTTAAAATGGCAGCCCTTTAATGATGTGGAGGGGTTTTTCAAAACCAAACCAGATTTACAAAGAGCAATTTACAATGCAGGGAATGTTATAACAGTCAACAAAAAGCTTATTTATCTGCTCTTTTTACAACAGAATTGCTTGATTGTAGAAAAGAGAAGAGTTTTACTTATCTTTTGGCTTATGTCAGAAAATGCCACAAGATCCTGATGACTTAATTTACTCAAAATTTTGCAGAGGGGATTCAAAAGCAGCCTTCAGACAGGTAGCCATTTACTCGTCGTAAAGGGATATTTCCAAGGTTTCTGTTTGTAACCACGGCACATGAAGCGAGAGAAGTTATGTTTAATAATTGTCTTTGTGGACCAACTCCAGCTTTGTGCCAGCCCAGACTGCTACTGCCGCAGTCCTCCTCCTGACCTAGGCAACCATGTTTCTCTTTCAAATCTATCTGCAAGTTTAGATGACTAAAGCCTTTGTAGCAGGAATTTCAAGTGAACGTACAGCCATGGCACATGTAGTGAGTGGTTTTTAAAAAGATTTCATCTGTCCATATGGACTGATTCTGGCATCATCCCCAGACCCCCATTCGGACTGCTACTGCTGTGCAGTCACAGAAGCCTTTAGATCATGCCAAAACACCACTGACACTGAACATTCAGCCCCGCTATAAAAAACAAAAGAAAATCAAACTGTCTGTGTTACTTCTTCAAACCAAGCTGACCATGCTCCACTTACTGAAAGTTTTTAAATCGCTCCCTCAATTTTCTTTTTTCAGCGTTATCATTGATCCAAAAACAGGTAGCATAGAAAGAATAAGGAAAGATGGAATGAGCATGGAGGAAGATGAAGGAAAGGTAAGCCTAATAAATGTGTACCTAAGTTCTGTGTTCTGGGTGGAGGCTACAGGACCAGTCCAAGACAGCAAACTCAGATTCAAGGGCAATGATGGCCACTAATTAGAGACATGATATAGTATATACACCTAAGGAGAGAGTTCTGAAGAGTCTACAGGACTGGAACATGAACAAGTCCCCAGGGCCAGGTCCACTGCACACAAGGATGCTGAAGGAGATGAGACAGGCCCTGGGAGCCCTCTTGACAGACCTATTTAATGAGTCACTGGCAACAGCCAAAGTGCCATTGGACTGGAGGGTGGTGAATGTTGCTGTCCTGTGCAAGGGTGGAGATAGTTAAAACCTGGTTAATTACAGGTGAGTGAGCTTAATGTCAATAATGGGCAAGCTACTGTAGTCATTGTAAATTAGCAGGCAGTTGACTTCCTAGAGGAAAACAGCTTCATGGAAAGGAATCAAAATGAGTTTACAAGAGGCAGGTTATGTTAAATGAACTTGACAGATTATTTTTTTCAGCTTGGTGGCAAAGATCGTGGCTAGGGGCTAGGAAGCCAACCCCTCATGAAACTCTTGTGAGAGAAGCACCGGAGCACTTGGGTAGTGTTGGACATCCATCTCCTAGTATTTTGCTGTACTTCAGTATATATGCACCTGCCCTTTGGACCTGGGGCCAGATTTTCAAAGCCCTGAGAATGCTACAATACCCTAGTGCATTAATCGATTTACTTGAAAAATAATTTGACTTCTGGTGGTGTGGACCACAGAAATCCATCTTTATGTTTTGCTTGTGAATGAAAGCTAAGTGAAGTAGGCTGCTGCAGGTCTCAGCGAAGAGGAGAAGGGTGTCAGTGGGTGATGTGATGGTCAGGTGTGTGTGGGCTTCTGCCATTACGTGTAGTAGAAACCATGAAGAAAAGAAAGGGAGGACAAAGGGATGCCAGAAGGAGGAAAGGAGCAGCACATTTTACTATACCAGCTCAACCAAGTGACAGGGACTGGTAGTCATAACAGCAGAGAAGGGGCTATGCCTGAGAGAAGGACTTCATTAGTCCCCAGAAGTCAACTGGTTCGATGAGCATTGTAAGCAGCAGCTTTCTGAATCAGTCCCAGTCATCCCATGCAACTGGTGATGAAACCCACTGGGCAAACCAGAAGAATACAGTTTTCCCACTGTTTTTCTTTTGAGTACTTTAAGGTCTCTTTCCCACAGGGACATCAGAGATCCATCCCAACCTGTAAATGTAAGTCATCCCCCCTGTTCTTCTTGTGTTAACAATGCAACACCAGTGGCACCAGTACCACCATAGCCACCTCTGCACCATGAACATGAATGATTGCCTGTCCATCTTGAGTCACTATATGATACCCCACGCCATTCCAGACTCAAGTCAGGCATCAGCCACAGTAGCAGCATGAAACCCAGTATGGCTGTGTGGTTGTTTTGTGGGGAAGGTACAGTAACAGTGAGTCTGAGTCTGACACTGATACTACTTTCATCGTGTCCCCTGAGGAAAAAGTAGAGGAGGAGGCAACAATGGCTGAGAAAATCTGGAGAATTACACAAGACCAAAGGATATGGGTAAGGGTAAAAAGAAGTCAAAGAGGAAGAGAAGCAGGGGGAGTGTAACCCCGCAATGGGTGCTTACCTGGAATGCCTTCTGGTCACCAGTCCTGCCAGTCCTGGTCCTCTGTGTGCTTCTGATGGCCACTGATGATGATAGCCTGGTGGGGGACTGTAGGAGCAGTAACAAAAAAAAAATAATGTAATTCACCAGCTTGGCAGTGCAGCAAAATACCATGCAACACTTTGTGAACACATTCAAGCTGCCTGCTCAAAATGTGCGAGCTGGCTGCAGCCAGCTCAAATGTTGTAAGTGATATGGTGCTCAATCTTAAAGCCACACTGGCAGCTCAGTTCTAGCTCCCCTTCATGTGTTTCACCCTCAGGGACACCAGTGGCATTAGGGATCTTGGAGACACGCTTGGGGGGGGTGCAAGAAATAAACACTTTGAGAAAGTGCTCTTAAGTGCAATTACTTTAAAGGGCATGCTGTGACTTTAACAGCAGCCAAGGATGCTATGAATGCATGGCCCTGCCTACCACCTAAGGAGATACTGCTGCGGTGCTAGTGACAGGCAGGGGGAGCTCCTGTTTTGCCCCACTCTGTAACCAAATAGTGCTGCCAAACCATGGAGGCAATTAAATTTAGAACAATACTGTTGGGCTGCAGAATGAACTAAAAGATAGGACTTTACATAAACTGTTTTATTAGTAGCCATATTTGCCACCTTTGACCTGCCTTACAGACAATCAGAGTTCTACAAGACTAGGAGGACTCAGCAATGGTGCCTAGGAAAGGGGACAGGACAATGCTTTTGGTACCTAAACAGAAGTCCAATCAGGCATCAAGTGGACTTAATGCACATTAATTCCCCAGACAGACAGCTATTTCGGCCAATGGAAAACTGCCATGTAAAAGCAACAGGAGTACTGGAGGGAAACAGGTAGACACTATGGTGAGCTGACCAGCTGCTAGCCCTTATTTGTAGATATTATTCTGTTGTATATATGTTTTTTATGCAATCATCTGTATATGTACATGCCAGTATCAGCAAAGGTGCATAGAGAAAATACTGGATTTTATTTTAAAAAAGGGGCTTGACCTTCTTCTGACCTGAGAGGCCAGCTGCTTGCAGGAAATCTGACAAGTTCTTGTCAAGCAGCTTGTGGATGCGTGATCAAAGGGGTATTTCCAATAGGAACTGACCAAGGGAAACAGAAGTGATAAAATCACCTGTATAATCATAAAACTTACAGGATCTGCCTTCTAACTAAATTAAGCCAGTTCAAAGCCCAGGATGTTTTAGCCAGGAAAAATCCTTCTAACAGGCCTGTGTGAGGTAATAGAAAAGGAAGCACATCCTTATAGCATACCTGTGTGAAATTCAATTTACAGGAGTTATGATTGCAAAACCTAGGTTAACTATGGGAATCTAATCCCTCAAAGATGATCAGGAAAATAAGACTTTTGGGGGAAGCACAAGAGTGACACCCAGTGACCTAAAATGGAAGGGCCAGCCTTTATCTGCAGACAGGTATATAACTAGCTCCAGCTCATGGCAGTTGAATGCATATTTTCATCTGGACACTCTGCTTGACACACTCCAGAAGCCAAACTGCTGAGACCCAATGTGGTTGCCAAGGACTGAAAGAAAGACTGCAATATTTTGCAAACCAGTGATTCTCTGGACTTTGAAATCTTCATACCCAAGGTAGACTTGGCTAACATGTTTTAATACGTTTCCTGTATATTTTGTCCCATTCTGTTTCTTATACTGTAACCTAAATTAGTATAGGTTCTCTTTTAGTTGTAACAGTATTTATTTAATTATGTCAGTAAAAACGTTTGCTTTTCTAAAGAAATTCTGCCAGCGTGAGAGTTCTTATATTGTATGTGTGACTACAGAAGGTTTATTAATAATTTGTTGCAACTGTTACTTGCTTAGAGGGGCCAACACAAATAACCAAATTGAAAAGGGGTCTGGAAGGGACATCTGGAAGAATAGGGAGAATACCAGAGTTTAGAAAGATTTTGAACCAGGCTATTGCATGTACTGTAGGCAGAAAGCCAAATCAAGTTTTTACGCTGCTACCTCGAAGAGAATGTGATACCTGGGTATTCCTCCTGTATGTAATAACCAAGGAAAGGGTTCATATTTGGCCACAAGACTTGAGACTGGTATTATGCCCTTATCCAGAGCTAGAGGGATGCCTGGGATCCTCGAGGCAGAGGAGCAGTCATGACCTTGGCGAGCATTCTAAAGGATGAGGAGGGTATCCCTGTCCACTCCCATCATGGATTGCACTTAAGGGTGGGTACTGTGAGCTCAGTGGGTCTGACCCCCAGAAGTGGGTCTGTGACAGAAACAAGTCATTTTTACAGAGGAAAGAGTCCTAAAGGGACTCATGAATATGAAAGTGGACAAAGCTGTGGGGTCAGATAGAGTACTGCCAAGATATTGAGAGAGCTCAGGGAGGTCCTGGCTGCACCTCTGACAGTCCTTTTTAATAACTCACTGGAGACAGGAGTGGTTCTGCAGGACTGGAGGAGGGTATATGTAGTTCTAGTCCCGCTTTATAAAAGCAGTAGCAGGGAGGAGGCTGGCAACTATAGGCCAGTCAGCCTGATATCGGTGGTGGGGAAGTTAAACAAGTCACTGCTAAAAGAAAGGATTGTGGAGTATCTTGAATCCAGTGGGTTACAAGACCCAAGGCAGCATGGATTCATGGGGGTGGGGGGAGGGGTTCAAGTCAGACAAATCTGATAGATTTTTCTGACTGGGTGACCAGGGAAATAGATCAGGGTGGGGCAGTGGACATGGCCTACTGAGATTTCAGTATGGCTTTCAACACCGTTCCACATAGGAGACTCACAAGGAAAGTCAGTAGCTTTGGGGGGGGGTTGTTGTAAAGGCATTGTTCCAAACTTGATGTGCTTTACAGGAATAAGAAAAGCATCCTGCTGCCTGCCCGCAAAGAGATCCTCTTGAAGATGATCTCCCTATTTTTGTCAAATTGTTTACAATGCTGCTCCTCCTAAGTTCGTCTTAGCTAAAGTGGACCCCCACTTTTACTCCTTTTGCCAGTTTGCCTCAAAAAATCCCTGCATACTCAACACTTTTCTTTGTATACCTCCCTCTCCCTTCCCTCCCTTGATGCCAGGTGCCTTGCCCACTGTATCTCATTTACCTCCTACAAATACATCCTTCAACAAAACCCAGACAGATATACATTATATTCATGCTAAACCTATAGCAAACCATCACTGAACCCACACATCTAAACCTCAAAATGGGCAACCACTCGCTAATGGACTGGGCTCTCACCAGCCACCCCCACTGGGTCATCAATGCAGGACTACTACCTGATTCCCTAAGTGATCACCATATTGTTTACCTAGTCCTGAAAATTCACAGCCCCAAATCTGCCCCAAAGTACCTAGTCCAACTGGGCTCCTACAAATCCCTAAACCTCACCCCTGTGCTTGATGACCTTGCACTTGCTAACTGGGAACCCCCCACTATATTCTGCTCCACAGATGATGCCTTCTTACACTTCCAAAGCACGTTCCTCAATGTCTGGGACACACATGCCCCTCTGTATTGTACTAGGGTATGTGGCAACCACCTGCTTTGGATCACCCAAGAACTTATAGCATGCCAAAATGCACAGAACAAAGCATGGAGAACCCATAAATCCTCACGCCTCCCCCACAATTTCACCATCTATCGGACTCTACTCAACAAGTGTACCAGAGCAACCCATCTAGCTAAAGTGGAATACTTCAGCTCCTCCCTCCACTCTAACTTAGATAGTCCATCCAAATGCTGGAAAGTCATTCATTCCCTCTTCTCCCCACCAGCCGCTTACCCCACCCTGCTCCTAATCGTGAATAACACCCTCCTCTCAGATCCACGTGCTGTTGCTACAGAATTCAACACATATTTCTCCTCCTGTGCCTCTGCTCTCCTCTCCTCCTTGCCCACTCCTGTGCCACACAGTCCTCCTGTCAGAATTAAGAACACACACTGGCTGCTCACCTTCTCCTTCAAAGATATCTCACCAGCTGACTCCATTGAAGCCCTAAGGGCAATCAACCTATCAAAAGGTAACTCCCCTGATGGCTTAGACAACAAACTCCTCCACCTCTGCCATAGCAACCCCCCTCGCCAACCTCCTAAACCTCTCCTTTTCCACTGCAGCTGTCCCCCAGATATGGAAGCATGCTGCCGTCATCCCCCTCCCTAAAGAGGGTGCCCCCACCTCCCCCTCTAATTACTACCTTACCTCTCTCCTCCCAGCTCTTACAAAATGACAAGAACACCTAGTGCTCAACCAACTCACCTCCTTTCTCTCTGAATCCAATTTCTTTATGCCGTTCCAGTCCGGATTCAGGAAGGGACATTCTACTGCCTCCTCCCTGATCAGGCTCATAGACACCATCCTCACTGGAATGGACAGAGGCCTGATCACCTTGGCTACCTTCATTGACCTTGCCAAAGCATTCAACACTGTCTCCCACCCCTGCTGTTATTGTGTCTCTCGGAAGCTGGCCTCTCTGACACAGCCACCAACTGGTTCAATGCCTACCTCTCAGGCAGAACACAATCAGTTAGAATTGCAGACACCACTTCCTCCCCCCTCCCCATGTATACCAGAGTCCCCCAAGGGTCAGTACTTGGTCCCATTCTGTTCTCCATCTTTCTCAATAACCTTCCTCTAGTGTGCTCAACTATGTCTATTCATATGTACGCAGACGATAGTGTTCTATTTGCATCTGGCTCCTCCCTGGATGATGTAACAACCAACTTCCAAACTGACTTCAACAAAGTTCAGGTTTGGTTCAGCTCTCACCAGCTCTCCCTCAACACTAAAAAAACAGTCACCATAACCTTCGGCACTTGGCAACATCTGTCGAGGCTCTCCTCCTTCCACATCCTTGATGGGACAATACTAGAGGAAGCCACTTCATTCTGGTACCTAGGGGTATGGCTCGACCATCATCTTTCCTTCTCTGACCACATCAGTGCAATCATGAAAAAACTGTGCCCCAAACTCAGTGCCCTCTACAGGAACCACTAAAGCCTCCTCCTAACTGTCAGGCATGAACTAGTGCAGAAGATGATCCTTCTCTCCTTCGATTACTGCGACATAGTCTACAGTGCTGCTCCCAAATCTACCTTATCCAGACTGGACCCCCTTTTCCATGCCTTCTGTCACTTTGCTCTCAATGTCACCCCCCTGCACCCATCACTGTGATCTCTACCATTCCCTTGCATTCCCATCCCTTGAAAACTGCTGCCTGCAGCGCTGCGCTAAATTTGTCTCAAAATTCTGGCTCAACGTCCTCCCATCCTATCTCTCTTCATTACTTTCCCCAGCTTCCACCCCTACTCATGCCTGTAGATCCCTCGACTACCATGAACTACTAATCCCAAGGTGGAGGACCACTATCAGGCAAGCAGCCTTCTCACATCGCTTCCTTAAACTCTGGAATGAGCTCCCTCCTCAAATTTGCCACTCCTCCTCCTCCTCTACCCACTGCCTATCTACGGTCCTGGCAAATTATCTCACTGTAAATTGCTTCTGCACTTGATACTTACAAGTGCCTCCCCTCCCCGGTCCGACCCCTCCCCGACTGCCTGACCAGCGGCACCTAGCATACACTATGGAAGCTGGCTTATCTAAACCAAATACGGCACTTCTTGGCTTGTGTTTTCTTGTCCTGTCCTAAATTGCACTTAATACTCTGTCTTTTCACCTCAGCATTATCTAATTCTATGTTCTACAAGCTAAACTGTAAGCAGTGTATTCTATGTGCTACAAGCCAACTACATCCAATGTTACTGTCAATAACTATACTGTAAACTATGTTTTCCTTGTGCTACTAGTTGAACTGTAACAAATGTCATATTCCTGTTTACCTCTGTAACTTGCATAACTATAACCTCACCCTACTGTATACCTTGCTAAATGTAATTATCTTGATAACCTACATGTTATCTCCTCTGTACCCCCTCTCCCCAGGTCGTACCGGGAGATGAGCATCTTCTTGCTCAGTGTGCCTTTCCTGGTGAAACAATTTCAGTAAATATATTTTGATTTGACTCCCTTCCCTCTTACATTGCTTCTCTCCTCTCTTCCCACCTGCTACCTCTTACTCCCTTTGTGACTCTTGCTCTCACTCTCTCTTGCCCTCTCCCCCATGAAATTATCTGTAGGTCAAGCTGCCTTCTGTTTTCACTTCCTTAAACTCTGGGTCTCTTTCCACCCTTCTTTTCACTCTGCTACTTGGCTTGCCTTCATGCTTTGAAATCCCACCTCTGTGATTTCACTATTCACTGCTGTAGTTTCTCCTGGCACTGGGTCTTGGACTTTTGCTTGCTGCCCTCCACCCTGCTCAGTCACTAGTACTGCCCCTTCTCCGCCGGTTTTCAGCCACTATCTCCACCTCTCTTATTATTACATTGTTGCTCACTGCATAGTGCTTTTATTGCTCTTCTTCTGCAATTATTGCATTGCACAGCTCCTGCTCAGAAACATTGCCTGTAACTGCTCATTTTATTATAATTATTTCCATTTTTGTTGAACATTGTACCTTGTATTTTGCACTGCTCTCCCCTCTTCTCTCTCCTCCTGGACGCATCTGGAAACAAGCTGGTATCAGCTCAGCATGTCTTTCCTGGTAAAGCTTTTTACATAAATAAATAAAAAAATATAAACTGAATACATCTGTTATGCTGAATGATTTGTACATTCTAGGTACATGGAGAAGCTTTTGGGATAGAGACCTTAGTTGGAAGGTTTGAGCAGGTTTAATTAGTAAATGGCAGAGGCAGGCAGGAGGATAAACCCCATTCACATTTCTATACCAGGGGAGGCCTATTTCAGATTCCTGCCTTTCTATACAGAGAGGATACCTAGGCTGCTGTATACACAAATATGGGTCTAATTTTCATGCATAATATAATCTTTACATGTTATATGCTACCGTGATTTTGGGTAATATGCCATCTTATAGATTTCACTCATATTTTAGACCAGGAAAAGAGATTGTCATTTAATAGCATGGTTTTTGTTTAAGTGTTATTTAGAAAGGAAAGTTAGTGCACATCCAGTTCTAGTTAAATACTGTTTTAATATTTTGCTGAATTTAATGAAGGTTTTGGCTTTGGCATAAATTTGCATAGAGGCTGTTGTTTGTGTATGCACTAGGGAAGTTGGGGGGTGTCACTGAGGAACATACTGAAGTAGAACCCCAATATAGATCCCTGCAGAACACGAAGCTTATGTTGACTTTGGGGGTGGAGGTTGCTCCATCGGCCATAACTACCTGTTACCTGTCAGATAAGTAGATGATGAACCATCTGGGATACAACATAGGGATAGGTCATTCAGCTAGACAATGAGCATTCTCACACATGATCCTGAGGATGAGTAGCAGGATATGGCATTTGATTTTCCATGCATTGCTATGAGTAACTGGTGAAGAACTGGATGAGCTGCACCCTCTAAAATAAGAAGGTAAGTCAAAAGGACACTAAAATTATGAAGTCTAAATATGACAAGGCAGGTGCCAGGGTCACATCCAAATAAAAACAGTGGTGCCATATTTCTAAAGCTGTAAAACATGCCCAGGTAACTGAACATACATAACCTTGAAAGGCCAGCCTTGGGGTAACTAGAAACGTAAGTTCCTCATAGTAGAAATGAGCTCAATAACATACAGTGGTACCAGCCAGGATGCAGATTCCTGCATGACTTACCTTATTACCAGTTGCAACTCTGCTGCAAAATTATGCAGTATTGCATTGCATCCTGGTGAGCTCCACTTTAACTGTTAATCACCAAGAAATCTAGAGACAGGTGAACAAACAGTTAACGCAAAAATGATAAGCATGGTCTAGATTTTGTCACTTTCCTCTAAAGAGACTGCAGCACATTTAACAGTGAGTAACTGATGTTCAGTAAAATGGAGCAAAGAGAGACTTGGTTGTTAAGAAGAAAACAGCTGTGCATTGTTGGCATATGCCATGCTGATGAATTAAACGCCAATCGGCAGCATGTAGATCAAAAAACAGGATCATTCCAACTAAGGAGCCCTGTGGCATACTAAAACCCAAACACAGATATGCATATTCAGCATGGATAGTCCTATTCATGATCCAGTATGTTTATCAGATACAGTATGTAGCTGGCTGAACTGCTGTTACTGTCAGTTTGTAGCTGGCCAAACTGCTGTTACTATCAGTTTGTAGCTAGCTGAACTGCTGTTACTATCTGTTTGTAGCTGGCTGAACTGCTGTTACTATCAGTTTAAGTGCACATGTAATGTCTGAGATGTTTTGCCTTTTTTGTAATGTTTGCAGTCTGTATGCTAATAATGTATTGTACAGTAATACCTGTCAGGATCAAGTGCTCTTATGATAGTTTCTGCTCTGATATCTTGCAGAATACTACAGGAACTCAATGTAATCCAATGTCAAGCCTCTCACCCATTCTCCTATATTGTAGAATGTCAGCTTGTTTACACATGGAATAGGGTGATAGGTCTGACGACCCCATGGCACACCCCAATGCCCGTTGGTGTGAACGGTGGGGTTGTAGGTGGACAATTCTATCATCGAATTTCCAACTTTGTCGCTGTGCTATCAACCCTAACTGATGCATTAATGGAGTTTTTTGCAATGAATTTCCCTTCTTTTTGAGATAGTAAAATAGTATTATTATTTTACTGTTGGATCGTAGGGTCCTTTGGACCATGTGCTCCAATCCAGCAAAGTTATGCACATATGTAGAATAAATTCAACGGACACACATAACTCAGGCATTTGTAAGAATTTATTCACCCAATTTTCAACATGGCCTTTTGGGGACTCCACTTCATGAAAAATGGCACTATCATTTTGTTCATTTGTCCTGAAACTTGAGTTCGCACAGCGACCGCACCATTCTGCACTACAGATGCGAAAACATGTTTTGGGCAGGATGTTACAAATGACAGCTGTTTTATGTTCATGAGGATGTGTGAAAACTGTAATGTTGAAAATCTGGAAGTAAAAAATTAAAAATTGGCGAAGTTACAGGCATGCATAGAAACTGCACAACGCAAGCTCGTAACACAGCCATTTTTTGGAATTTTGTATCCACATTTTCAACATGGGCTTTTTGGGACCTTCTCTCATGAACACTGGCACTGTGATTACATTAATCCATCCCAAAAGCTGATTTTGCACAGCGACTGCGCCATTACGCACCATAGGTGTGAAAACACATTTCAGGCCGGATGTAAGAAATGACAGCTATATTATTCATGTGGAGGTGTAAAAAATGGCAATGTAGGAAATCTGGACTGAAAATATTAACAACTGGCAAAGTTATGAGCGTGTGTAGAAACTGCGCAATGTACCCTTGTAATACGGTCATTTTTTGGAATTTTTGCACCAAATTTTCAACATTGGCTTCTTGGAACCGCACTTCATGAACACTGGCACTGTCATTTTGTTAATTGGTCCTGAAAGGTGATTCCAGGCAGCGACAGCAAAATTACCTTTAGGTTCTGATTAGTGGGATGACAGTGACAAGTTCCATGAGGTAGGGTCCCAAGAACCCCATGTTGAAAATTTGGGGTCAAAATTCCTAAAAATGGCAGGGATATCGAACTAAGTTGAAAACCCTATTGACTGCCATTATGTGGATCTTACCTTGATTCTTCAGTTTGCAGTTCACCTTTGAAGCGAGCAGATGTGTCCTGGTTCAGAGAAGATGACAGAGCCCATCCTCCATAAGTAATTATGGGGTAAGGAGAAGGGGTGAGGGAGGTGGGTGCGCAGAAGGAGGTGGGGATGGGAGGGGATGGGGAGATGATGAGGGACCGTTTTCTTCTTTTCAGGCATATAAAAAAAAAGATATTTGGGGGCTGTTTTCTTTTTTAACAGTTTTAAATAACAAAATTACATTTCAGGACACTGGGAGTGGGCTATCCAGTGTTCCTGAATACTGGATGGGGGGCATGAATGCCAACATGATGTCGGCAAATAAAAAATAACAGCAGGCTGGTGCGGCGGAACCGGCAGCAGAGAGTGGAGTATGGTACATGGCACAGAGGGATGGAGTGGGAGGGCTTTTGCTTCAATGGGGATGGGGCCACAGTCAATAACGGGTGGAGGGTTGGACACTGCACAGAGGGAGGTGGCGGGAGGGCTTTTCATTGAGGGACAGAGATACTGGCAGCAGAGGATGGAGGGTGGAACGGCACACAGAGGGAGGGAGTGGTAGGGCTGTGAAAAAAAGATAAGAGGAAAAAAATTATGCCTCGGCCCCTTTGGAGGCAGTTAATGGATAAAAATATCCCTTATTTAGGTAAACACCAACAGGCATTTATCTAAACTGGGCCAAGGAAGGCGATCCTGCATTTAGTTTGTAAAAATAATGGCAAGGAAAGGTTTTGACCTCATATCATGTCATTGGATCTCATGTTGCAAATTTGTGAAGGTTTCGAAAAGGAAGTTTCGCAAATTTGTGACACTTCGAACGGCCAAAATGCAAAATCATATTTATAGCCATTATAGAAACATAGAAACATAGAAGATGATGACAGATAAGGACCGCAAGGCCCATCCAGTCTGCCCATTTCTTTTTCTACCTTATGAATGTGCCATCGGCCTTTGCTGGGTCAATGGCCTATCTATTCATACTCATCTATATTGCTCCCTTATGCCTATCCCATACCTGTTAGAAGCCCTACACTGCATTCATATCCACCACTTCCTGAGGTAGGCCATTCCATGCATCCACAACCCCTTCTGTGAAAAAGAACTTCCTCACATTACCCCTTAATTGACCTCCCTCTAATCTCATGCCGTGTCCTCTTGTCCTGATATTTTTCTTATATTGAAACATGTTAGACTCTTTCACCTTGTTAATGCCCTTAAGGTGTTTGAATGTTTTGATCATATCACCTCTCTCCCTCCTTTGCTCTAGGGTATACATATTGAGCTCCATTAATCTGTCCTCATATGTTTTCTGATGCAGTTCCTGCACCATTTTGGTAGCTCTTCTCTGGACTGCCTCAATTTGATTAATGTCCTTGTGAAGGTGTGGCCTCCAGTACTGCACACAGTACTCCAGATGGGGCCTAACCAGTGTTTTATAAAGAGGGATTATTACCTCCTCTTCCGACCTGTGATACCCCTACTAATACACCCCAACATCCCCCCAGCCTTACCTACTGCTTCAGTGGTCTGCTTGGATGATTTTAGGTCATCAGTGATGATGATGCCCAAGTCTCTTCTTCCTCGTGACTACCAGCAACTCCTCCTAGCCTATAGGTGGCTTCAGGGTTTCTCTTCCCTATGTGCATGATCTTGCACTTCTTTGTGTTAAACCCCAGTTGCCACTCTTCCAACCATTTTGCTAGTTTATCCAGATCTCTTCTCATTCTGCCCATCCCATCTGGGTCATCTACTCTGTTGCAGATCTTGGTGTCATCTGCAAACAGACAAACCTTACCCTCCAGTCCATCTGCAATGTCACTGATGAAGATATTGAAGAAGACTGGCCCAGAACTGATCCCTGAGGTACCCCACTTGTGACTTGCATCTCTTCTGACTGTATACCATTTACCACCACTCTCTGTTTTCTGCCCGTCAATCAGTTTGCCACCCAGTTCATCAACTTCTGACCCACCCCGAGCCTACCCAGCTTATTAATTAATCTTCTATGTGGAACAGTATCAAAAGCTTTGCTGAAGTCAAGGTAGGTGACATCAACTGCTTCCCCTTGGTCCACCACTCTGGTTACCCAGTCAAAGAAATCTATGAGATTAATTTGACAGGACCTTCCTTTTGTAAACCCATGCTGTCTTGGATCCTGTGCTCCTATGGATTCCAGGTGTTGCACTATCTTTTCCTTAAGGAGTGCCTCCATAATCTTGCCCACTACTGATGTAAGACTGAATGGTCTGTAGTTCCCTGCCTCCTTCCTGCTACAACTCTTGTGGAGCAGGATCACATGAGCCCTTCTCCAGTCTTCTGGGACCTCTCCTGTGCTCAGAGACTCACTAAACAGTTCTGATAATGGCTCTGCTAGTTCCACCCTTTGCTTCTTTTGTACCCTGGGATGTATGCCATCAGGTCCCATTGCCTTGTCCACCCTGAGCTTATCGAGCTCTTGTAGGACCCTTTCTTTTGTGAAGGGACTGGTGCACACCTCCCTCCCCCGTGTCCATGGTGCTGAGCTGTGGGCCCTGCCCTACCTTCTCTTCAGTAAATACTGAGCAGAAGTATCTATTTAGGATAGATGCTTTTACATGGTCCTCCTCCTCACATGCCCCTTTATCCCCTTTGATCTTAGCAATACCTTCTGGACTTTCTCCTTCACTAATGTATCTATAGAAAGTCTTGTCACATTCTTTTACTGTTTGTGCTAGTGTTTCCTTGGTTTTGGCCTTTTCCTGCCTTACTGCCTTCCCTGCTTCCTGTAGGGAAGTTTGGTATGCCTCCCTACCTTCGTCCTGCTGTGTTCCCTTATATTTCATGAAGGCCAGCCTTTTGGCTCTGACCTTTTCTGCTACTGTTTTTGAGAACCAAAGTGGTTTCCTTTTTCTTTTGCACTTTCTTCTCTCTAACACTGTGGGATGTTGCTTCAAGTATTGCATCCTTAATGCTTGCCCACTTTGCCTGTACTCCCTCACCTGTATTTCTTTTTGCCAGGGCTAGCTTAACTCTGTAAGCCATCTAATCAAAGTCAGCTCCTCTGAAGTCCCATATTTTTGCCTTGAAATGGGATGATTTAGTTCTAGTGGCCAAATTGAACCATACCATGTGATGGTCACTGGCCCCTGGGTGACCTTCTACCTGGAGATTTGTGATCCTTTCCCTGTTAGTCAGTACTAGATCTAGGATAGTCCTGTCTCTTGTGGGTTGTTGAACCAGTTGTTTGAGGCCCTCCCCCTGCAGGGAATCCACCATGTGTCTAGTTCTGGCAGATGTTCCTGCTGGTATTGATCAATCTGTATCTGGCATGTTGAAGTCTCCCATTATCAGAACCTCCCTTTAGCTGTCATGTTTTGTATATCTTCTAACAGTAATGTGTCTATGTCCTCCCTGCACACAACCCCTGCTCGTATGGCTGTCCCATTTCCTGTTTCCAGGGTGACCCACAGTTCTTCTGGCTCCTTATGTGTATTCTGAATTTTTGTAGCTTTGATATTTTCATTGACATAAAGGCCCACTCCACCCCCCCTTTTTGCACCTTGGTCTCTTCTGAACAGTACATAGTCAGGCACTGAAGTCTCCCAAGTATGGTTACTGGTAAACCATGTCTCGCTAATGGCTACTATGTCCAGTTTAGCCTCTGTTATTATTGTCTGCAGGTCTGGGATCTTGTTTCCCAGTCTGCAAGCATTTGTGTACTTGATTTTCCATTGGCCAGATTTTGGTGTGTTAGTTGTTGGGCGAGGTCTGGCGTTTCCCCTATGTGTCATATGGGGAGCTGGACCTTTTTCCTTACCTGGTGATGCAAATGAACTACAAACATGCTGAACTCCTATTTGACCACTGGCTGGGGGGGGGAGGGGTGTTCTTTCCATTCAACGTATGGGGTGCTGCACCCCTCTCCCCATTTGCTAGTTTAAATATTCTGCAAAGACATCAAATGTCTTCCCCAATGCACTGACTCTCTCCTTAGTAAGATGCAGTCCATCAAATTTAAAGAACTTTCTCTCCCAAAACTGTTGCCAGTTCCCTACAAATTTGTGTCCTTTTTCCTGGCACCAGCCCTTGAGCCACATGTTTAGCTCTCCTATCTTCCCTTCTCTGACCTTCTGTCCATTTGCCCCCCTCTTCTAGACTGGCAGGATCTCAGAGAAGGAGATGCCAGATGAAATGGATGATAGTTTGTCACCCAGCCTAGTCAGGTGTTCCTTGGTCTCCACAACTAACTGGCTGGAGAGATCGTTAGTCCCTATGTGTACCAGGATGTCAATGTTTTCTCCTGCTTCCTGAATAATTTTAGCAATGCAGTCAGTGTCTCTCCACACTGATGTACCTGGGAGACATCTGGCCATTACTCCTGGCTGGAGATAGGTATCAACTCCCCGAATCATGGAGTCTCCTTCTATGATCAGAAGTTTTTTGTATTTTCTTTTTGCTTTTTTTATTTTGGTTCCTGTTTAGGGTGAGTTTTGTTGTGCTAGCTCCTGTGCTGCAGTGTCCTCTGCCTCTTTGTTTGATTTTGGAGATAGAGGCAGATACCTGTTTGTAGTTTTTATATGGTTTGTGGAGGTGATATGTTGGAGAGCATTATGTTTAAAATCTGATGGCAGGATCATGTTTCTCGGTCCCCAAATAGGTAAACACAAATGTTGGTGTTTACCTAGGGCCAGTAAGTTTTAAATTACAGCCCTTTTTCTCTGCCGCTAACAGAGAAGAAGATGGCAGTGGCATGACAGGAAAAGGGCCATATGCAACAGGGAAATGTACTGGCGGCAACTTTCGAGAGACACATATATTTTTTCCCATTGACTATAATGGGAAACTTGTTTTCTGAATAACTTTTGAATGGTTTAATATTGTTTCACCAAATCTTCGAAAGGCACATCAGTGATCCAGACTGCATCTTCCCTGATAAATTTCAGACAAAATGGACAAATTGTTCCTGCTGTAGTCATGAGCAAAGAAGCACGCCAAAACCCTGTTTTTTTTTCATCCAACCATAACGAACTTGCCAGATCCAAAGATCTATGATACCGGACTTCGTATGCAAAATTTCAGGCAAATCCATTTTACAGTGCCAAAGTTATTAAAGTGCAAAATTTGGGGTTTAACATATACACCTTTACACCTATGTAAAACAAAAATAAATAAAAATCATCTGGCAAAGTTTTTGCAAATGGTTGTATACAATCCCTATACGGCCCATGTCCCCAACATGTCTTTGCTCAGCGTTTCGGGTCTAATAAAAGGTTGTGTATAAACTTTGAAATAATTTAAGTTTATTTATGTAATTATACAGCCAAAGTGATTAAACATTTAAAGATGTTTTTATTTGTGATTTATTTAAAAGGTTTAGAGAAAGTATTCCTTGTTTTAATTTTGTATTCTCTGGTGTCTAGTGGCATCCCACACCCTTTCATTGTATGAAAAACCTGAAATAAAGAAAACAGTCCCTCGCTGTCTTTTTTTTCAAACCTATAAAAAAAAAATGGTCCCTCACTGATCAGCCCCCCCACCTCCCACTCTCAGCACTCACTACCCACACCCTCCAGTACACGCCCACACACCCTCACTCACCTGAACAGGTCCCAGGTTTGAGATCCAGTCTCTGATTGAAGACATGTCTTGCTGCTGGAACCGGTGACTGCAATATGAGAAACTAAGGTAAATGCAGTTCAATGTATTTCAATGGGGGTTTCAACGTTTATGCATAACTTAACCACGTTTTGAGATTTTGACCCCAAATTTTCAACATTGCCTTTTGAGGACCTCACCTCATGAACAATAGGACTGTTGTTATGCAAATTCTACCCAAAAGGTGATTTTGCAGTTGCTTCATGAATTCACCTTTCAGAAATGATTTGACATTTTTTTCTGCACTTGTTCATATGGTGGGGGTCATAAGAAGGTTATGTTGAAAATCTGGGGTCTAAATATGAAAAAATGCCAAAGTTATGACCATTCATTGCTATTTTGCTATGCATACTCATAACTTTGGAAATTTTAAATATTTTGACCCCAGATTTTCAAGATAGCCTTCTTTTTACCCCACCTCATGTATGTCACAGCTGTCATTTTTGAAATCCTGGTCAAAATGTGTTTTCACACCTGTGGCATGGAATGACGTTGCAGTTATGCAGAAATGTGTTTTGGCAGGGATTTGAAAATTTTCTGTACCGAGTACATGAGGTGGGGTAATAAGATGGCTATGCTGACAACTTGGTGCCCTTCCACAGCTACATACATATACGCATCTAGTGAGAGATGGGGCTGTGCTTCCACAGTAAAAAAAAGAATACCATTATACTGTCTCAAAAAGTAAGGAAAGAAGTTGCAAAAAACTTTGGAATCCCTAATGCCAAATTTCTCAGCTTTTGTTGCATTGACCCTAGCTGGAGCATTAACAAAGTTTTTTGCTATATATATATATATATATATATATATATATGTGTGTATGTATTTTTAAAAACATTTTTGGTAACTGGGTAAGGCCCACTAGGCACAAGTCCCTGTTTTTAGGGGCAACTGGGGAGTACTTGGAAGGTTAACTGACTTTTTCAGAGTTGCACAGTACGCATGTGGAGGTTGTGGGAATCAAAACCAGGTCTGTTGAATGTGTCAAGTTCATTCACAGCTCATCACTCTAACCTCTAGACTATACTGCCAGCATACAAAATTGTGTTAATACAGAGATTAGGGTTCCAAAAACAAGATGCAGAGATTAGGGTTCCCATGTCTCGGTGAATTGGTTGTATGGTGTTCCTCAGGGTTGTCAACCCTAGTGCTACACCCCTCCTCCAGCCCCTAGCCTCTTGCAAGAGCACAAGGTACAGGTCTAAGCCTATGCCTCAAAGACATATACTGTTTACAGGTAGAGAAGTATGGCTCATCACCTGTGGTAAACGGAATCTGTCATAACTGCGTGATGCAAGAGATCATGTGGAACTTTATTGGGGGGGCATTAGGATTGACAGCCCAAAGGAACACCACTCCACTAATTAACCAAGATTCCTGAAACTCCAAACCCTAATATTTTAATTTCTCTACTTTGTGTGCTTTGACTTTTTAGTAACCCTAATCTCTGCATTAACATAATTTTTTGCAATTAATTTCCATTCTTTTGTGACAGTGGAATCATATGCAGATGCACAGGGCCTTCAGGGCTGTGTGCCTCTGTGCAGTTAAAGATGCAGATACACAGGGTTCTCAAAGCACTGTGCCAAGGAAGCATCTGTCTGTGCATCCTGCACAAAGGAAAGGGTCCATCTGGCTATGAAACTGCTGGACCCTCTGGGCCCTTCCATGTGGTTTCAGATGCAGATATGCAGGGCCCTACAGGTCCTGTGCCAAGCAAAGAATCTGTCTGACAGCAGTAGTGCATAGCCCTATGAGTTGTGACATTTCGTGTGGCTAGACACAGAGAATTGTGGGCCTTTTTGGGGCTGTGGAAGTGCAGGGACTTTGGGTGACTACAGATGCAGAAGTGCAGTACCAAGAGTCCTTCTGGATATGGAAGTACAGGGCCCTTGGGGCCCTGTGCTTCCTTGCAGCCATGGATGCAGAGATACAGGGTCCACTGGGCCTCTATGCCAGGAGAAGATGTCTCATTTATTTGTTACTTGTTTATATTACTGCACTATCCTCCCTAGCCTGGGGTGGGATAGTGCAGTATTGACTACATGGGCACAAGTAACTATAGTGAAGAGATGTCTGTTTTGTATAGGAACCAGTGGGCCTAGTACCACTGCATCCATAGTTGTGAGTTGGAAGTGCAGGGTCCCAAGACCCTGCACTTTGACAGCCAGAAGGACTCTTGGTACTGCACTTTCACATCTGTAGTCAGCCAAGATCCCTGCACTTCCACAGCCCCCCAGACATCCCCATAAATTCTTTGTGCCTAGCCACATGAAACATGGCAGCACCATCCCCCCAGCATTTGTCCATCCAGCTGGCTCACAGAGCTTTTCCCCTACACTACCCACTGGGCCAAAGGCCTACCTTGCACACATCATTTCTTCATAACTTTTTTTTTACATTTTGACCCCACATCATGAACATGGTTGCTAGAATGTGTTAAATTCCTCCTGAAAGGTGGTTTCATAGAGCAACTGCAAAATTACCTTTCATCCTGTATTTGGAAATTCCTACCATCTTTGTTCGTGAGTTAAAGTTATAAAAACAGTATACTCAAACTATAAGATTAAAATATTGTAAAACAGGCAAGTTATGAGTAAAAGTATGTGAAAAACATGTTTTTTTCATGTGCTCCAAAAATGGAATTCTTGGGTCTCACATGTAAGTGAATGCCAAAATTCCATTTTTAGTGTGTGCAAAAACCTTTTGGGTCACACATCAATGTGCAACCCAAGAATTAGCAGCTTGTGACACAAGAATGAGGCATCTTGGTAATCTGACTGCCAAAGAACCTAATAAAGTCCAAAATAGGTATCACTGGCCCATTTTCTGAAACACAAACACCAGAATTGAACCTAATGGGTCCTGTTTAGCAAGATGCATGTGTTGTTCTTTAAAAAACTAATTTGTAAGTATGTTCACATTTTTTTCCCAGAAAAAAAAACAAGGTGGCAGCTGTTGTGATCAGCAACTTTTTTGTGACCCAAAAATACAATTATTTGTTACCTAAACATGCTCACGAAAGAAGAATTTTTGAGTCATATCAAAGAGGTATTGCAAAAACCCTACTGAGCATGCCCAGAAGCCAAAATTCAAAACCTTATAACTCTGGAACTGATCCTTTCACAACACCTTAATATTTTATAACAAAATTTCACTCCATCTTGGCTGTGAGAGATAAAAAACAGTCAATTTCCAGATCTTGAAAGCTGGCTAAGCATCTGTCACAAAACCTCCTACATCTAGAAAACATGCCACCTGAGCCATGCTTGCCAAATTTCATGCACACTCATTGAATGCTGCCAAAGTTATTAGGGTGCAAAAATTGGGGATTGTCATAAGATGGACACTCAACCAATGCTTAGAAGTCACATTTTTAAAATCTCAGAACTCAAGAACCAATATTTTTTCTTGAAATTTTTGTTAGACCTCCTTGGGCCAAGCTGCTTCTACCCTGAAGATGTCAAAATAGAATTCCTAACCATTTTTGCTCTTGATGCAAGCTGGAAAAAAAAGGCCAAAACAAAGTGTTTTTTTTTCTTATTTTTACATTCATTGCATCTCAGAATCTGAACAACCGGTCAATACAAAGCTTGCCAAATCACAACAACTTGACACCCTTACCAAGAATGCAAAACTCCATGCAATTTTTGTCAAATGGCGCCAATGTTATTAAAACTCATACTAACAACAGTAAAGTTTTTTCTCACAAAAGGAAAACACATGTTCTCCCAAAAGTAAAATGGTTTGGAACAGTAATATTCTTCTTCTGTATCAGAGGGCTAACTTAGAAATCCTACTGAGCATGTTCAGAAACTAAATATCAAAACCTTATAATTCTGGAACTGATAAATATTTTATATGAAGCATTCAAAATGCACATCCTTGACACAAGCCCCTTCCATCCAGAAAGTTTAGGAACAAAATTCCATACCATCTTGGCTGTAAGAGCAAAAAAAAAAAAAATACATAAATAAAAAAACAACAAAAAGGAAAAAAACGGTGCTTTTTATTTATTTTTGACATTTCTAGATATCAGAATCTGGTTAATCACTTGTCACAAAACTTCCCACATTTTAAGAGCTTTCCACTTGGACCATGCATGCCAAATTTCACATAAATCTGTTGAATGCCACCAAAGTTATTATGGTGAACAGATTGGGATTTAATATTAAAATGCTGACTCAATCCATGCTCTGAAGCCACATTTCTAAAATAGTTCTTTACAAAGTCATTGAAAGGCACCTCCTTGGGTGGAGCCACTTCTACCCTGAAAATGTTGGAACAAAATTTCAAACTATTTTTGTTGTGTACGCAAGCAAAAAAAGGCAAAATGAAGGTATTTTTTCCTTATTTTTACTCTCCCTGGGTCTTGAAATCCACACAGGCTGTGGTCACAAAATTTGACAAGTCTTAATAAACTGGCACCCTGATCATGCCTGCAAAATGTCATACAATTTCATCAAACAGCACCAAAGTTATTAAGGCTCAAACTCATGAGAGTAACATCTTTTCTCACGGAACTAAAACACATTTTCTCACAAAAGTAAATCAGCTCACAAAAGTAAAATTCTTGTTTTGTACCAGGGTTATCTCAGAAACCCTACGGAGAATGCTCAGTAGCCAAATTTCTAAACCTTATAACTCTGGAAATAATTAATATTTTTTATTTATACCTTAGAAAGGCACACCCTCTGCACAAGTCCCTTCAGTTCTGAAAGTTTCTGAGCATGATTCCATACCATATTAGCTATAGTTGACAGCAAGCAAATGCCACAAAGGCTGATATGTATATGTTTTTGACATTTCTGGATCTTGGAAACCAGTTAAGTGCCCATCACAAAACTTTGCATGTCTCAGGAACTTTTCATGCAAACCACGCATGCAAACTTCCATGCAATTTCATCAAATGCCACCATAGTTATTAAGGTGAAAAGATTGGTATTTAACATTGAACACTGCACAACCCTAATATACATGCACTACTGCACATGTATAATCTGTCTGTCTGTCTGTCTGTCTACCTACCTATCTATCTATCTTGTGTAGTGATGTTATCTTAGTACAACAGCAGTGTATCAAGATCCAGTACATACATGAGTACAGCAGCTTGAGAAGGAATCATTCCCCCCTTGTCAATCTCTTAATCTCCTTCAAATTATACCATCCCCTTTTCATTACCCACTCCTCAGCCCCATTCTCAGACAGTAAATTGTGGGATGGTTAAAATAAAATTCAAACCTTCTCCTGCTCCAGTCATCAGCCTAAACATGTCTATTTTCAGTGTGTCTGCTGTTTAAAAGCTGAGCGAGCACCACTAACTAAACAGTGGCTTAGCTTTCATTTCTGTGATCACTGGCTTCAGTTTTCTTCTTAAGTTGTATATTTTACATAAATTCTTTGTTCAACAGTACCTGAAGTGGGTGAGGAACAGCTTGTCACTTGAGACTACTGGTGCAGCAGATACTTCTGGTACCATGCAGGAATGACAAGGGGAATGTTGGCATTGTCTTGCACTCAGTAGTGCTGATCATAAAAAAATGATGGTGTTATTCTCCCAGTACAAACATGTATTCAGGGAAATGTACCAAGAGAAACAGTGAAGTGCCATGACTTTGTGTATGTGTGTGTGTGTTCCGGGGGAAAAAGAGTGAGTGGAGCTGGGGTGGAGGTGAGATAGAGCCACAGTGACACAGATAACAGCTCCTCCTAGTGAAGAAACAATGAAAGGAACTCCTTTAAAAAAATACTTCCACACTGAAAAAATTACATTGAAAAAAAATGTTTAAAACTGTATTTATTTTATTTTAAAATAAATTATGTCTGTAAATAAGTCATTATGTAATAGCAATAATGCACTCCAGGGGTGCGTGTCATGTGGGATAATGTCATTTTTTTGGTGCTGAAAACACTCAGTCTGCAGCCTTGTGCTTCAACCACCTGATGTGGGACTTTATCACTGCACAACATACACCCCTGTCATGCATTATTGCTTATGTAACTAATGGACATCCAATGAACCACCTTGTTACAACCTTATTAACACATTTAACAAACACCTTAACAACACATGTGGCAGCCACCTTATTAACAAATGCAACAACCACCCTAAAAAGCTTCAATCTTTTCACAACTGCAGCCCCTAAAAAGCAAGAGATGGCAAAAAAACTCTACTTACAAAGACTGCTCTAGTCTAAAATCCTATCACTCAACCAGTACCTCCCTACTGTCTCACTCATCAAACACTCATGTCCTCAGGTGCTTCATCTCTCTCTCTCTCTGTCTCTCTCACTCATACACTGACACAGGCCCTCCATGCTGCAGCCTCCACACTGCTGCAGACTCCCATGATGCTCCTGACCACAAAAACCATGCCTCTTATGACTGCTGCTCTGGACCTCTCTCTCCCTACCACAAAATACATCCCACTTTGATTCCGGACTCCTGCTCACACACTGCATGCTGCTCCACATTGCTTGCCACACCACTTTCCATCTTGAAAATAATAAAGGTTGAATCGCCACAACTGTGACTCTTTTTATAGACCCATACACAAGAGAAAAACTAGAGGGGTAAAACAGTAAAAGCCCCTAAAATACTACTACACTATGGAAAAAACACCACTACACCATGGAGAAATACAACCTAAGCATACCACTGCAATACAAAAACACCCTGCACAATGGAAAAACACAAAATGATACCAGAAAACCCCAAATGTCCACAAATGCTTTACAAATGATCAGCCAAATGTTATATATAAAATATCTGACTGCAAATTCCAATATACTGATAGAATATTACCATTATGGGGACTAGTAAGATCAAAAAGGCACTCACTCACCCTTTGGGCTTGTGGCTCTATGATTTCAGTAGCCCCTCAATGGTAATATTTCCTTGTATATGGCACATTGTCATTAGGTATTCTCTGTATATGTATACAGTATATAGTGACAGAATGTCTGTTCTGTTTTTTTATTGATTGCGAGGGCAGTTTGCATGAAAACAGGATCCTTGTTCCCTAGTGTTCATCTACATCTACTGGGTATACTCTGCTGAAATCATAATCTTTTGTTTGTGTCACAGTTTGTTGCTGGGGAAGTAATTATGATGTCACAAATAAAGGATTGTGGCTACAGCAAAGGATTAAGTAGCAGCAGCAGATTAACTCTAGGAGACAATGATCATCTTCTCGTAAATAAACCTAGTGATACAGCAAATCTATAAAACTATCTAAATGTTACATTTTTCAAAGTTTTCTCAAAGGTGACAAACTCATTGTAAGATAATGGATGTCTTTATTTATTTATTGAAAGATATTGGAATTACAATCCTTTGAGTCATAGACTCCTTTGCAAAGGCTCCACGCCAATAAAAACATACACTAAGTATCACAAACTTAAACACTGGGTACAACTGTTAGACATTTGGCAACAGTACAAACTTAAAGCATGTGGCACGGTGCTAAACTTAAAACACTGATAGAGGATTTAAACATTTGGTGCTGCGTAATGCAGGGTTACAACAACTGGGATCTTAAGGTGGCTTACTTCGTTGACACTGTTTTTCAATACAGCAGAGTATTTTTTGTTAAACTATAATCAATACTTATTCAATAACTGGTTATTTTACAAATTGTATGTTTATACGTTCTACTTAGTGTGGTGCCAAAGGGGCTGCTTAAAATGTTGTCACTGGCTTAAGACTGGAACTGGGTCGAATAACAGAACACACTAAATCATGTTCAGACTTGAGACACTGTCTGCTTCATATGCTGCCATTCCATTTTGAAAACAGTTGCCAACTGTAAGACAAATAACTTGGATACATCCCTTCTCTTGTAACAGCACAGCAGCACTGTCTGCAAACTGGGCCATATGGTTATATTGACTTCCCATTCTTGTCATCCTCATCTTTTAAGAGACATCATTCATCATAACATTTTAGAATTTGAAGCTGTACTGACCCCTGGGCCAACTGCTCCATTGACAAGTCTTTCGGTCTCTCCCTATTTTTCTTTTTAAGGAATCAAAAAGACAGGAATCTGTTCCAACCATTTGCTTTTCTGTGACCTGCAGCCCCCCCTCCATCCCCATGTCCCATACAATTAGCAGAGGAGAAATGCAACATTTTCTATGGTAGGACCCATCTGAATAACATTGTCTTTTCCACTTTTTTTCTCATAAGAGTAAACTGATCTAATGTTCTCAACTGCTACACTTTTCTCAGACAACAATAATCTTTATCTGCAACATTCAGGCACGCTTCTTACGGTGCATTATATTTAAATAAATAAATAATAAATGGGAAACAGACTGCAAACAGTTCATAAACTGAAGTAACCACAAGCTTCCAGGTAGAAATGAAACTTCAGCACCTTTCTGAAAACCTCAGCAGCAGCTTCAAGGCATCTCTCAAATGATAGGGCAGGTGCTGTACACAGAGAATACTGGATGGGAAACTATGTACAACCAGTGTGTTCTGCCACAGAGGGATTCTGATTCCCTCTGACCTTGAGAGCAAAGCTCGAGAGGTCTGTGGGAATCAGAACCCAGAGGTGGCAGAACACACTGGGTGTGCATAAAGTTGCTCATCCTGTATTTTTGTAGTGTATAGTATTATGTGAAATGTGTGCATTGTGTTTTTTTCTCTTTCAGAATGAAACTGACCTGTGCAGTCTCTACAGGTTCTAGAATGCTGTTCTACCACAGAAGGGTACAATCACATTCCATGACCTTTGAACTGTGGTAGAACAGCATTTTGAAAATGATGGATGTCTGTGTAGAATAATGCTCTACTACACACAATATAAATATCCTTCTTTATCATACTCCTTTTTTGCAGTACTACTACACATTACTGACATTTCAATGTCCACCTTAGCCAGCCAATTATTTTTACAGTCCTGGGTCACATCATCACTCATTTTGTTTTAAAATATTTTGATTTTGGCAGCTCCTGACATCCAGGAAGATTTTCTTATTCCCCAGTCACCATGTGTGGCTGGTGATTGAATGTCACAGATGTCACATGCTTCCTCCTACCTTCATGAGTGACAAAGGATAGAAACCTACAGTGGTGTTGGGTGGCAGGATTCATCAT
Source organism: Neoceratodus forsteri (assembly GCA_016271365.2). Lineage (NCBI taxonomy): Eukaryota > Metazoa > Chordata > Ceratodontiformes > Ceratodontidae > Neoceratodus > Neoceratodus forsteri. Next base: position 979,479,061 of record CM057458.1, on the reverse strand, counting down.
TTCACCATGTCTGCTAAGCACTTTTCTTCTGTAGTTCTCTTCCCATCATGGTATCCATCCATGAATGCACTTCTCCACAGCTTAGGATGGTACAACAAGTAGCTACTTCCACAGCAGACATCAATGCCTTTTTATAAATGGCCTGGGGGGTGGGGGCTTCAAGGCCAATAGCATCAATTTAAATGAGTAATTTCTGCAACAAAACACATGCTCCACTTGCTCAAGGAATGTACTATGGTGCATTCTGGTGGTTAGAGCACAGAACTGTGAAAAAGGAGATTCCAACATCCCAGGTTCAGTCCCCACCAGCATCACTAACTAATGCTGCCTGAAGCAAGCCATTTATCCTCATCTTGACTGAGTTATTGTGGGTAAACAAAATATGGTAATGCAAATGATAATTAAAGATGAGGGGAAGCCTTTGCTGGAAGAGGGTGTGCAGATCTCTTTAACTTTCCTATAAGGTGGTCAAGTCAGAGGACAGGGTGGTCATGAGCGAGGTGCAGCAGGGGTCAGTCCAGGGACCAGTCCTGTTCAATAGGTTTATCAGTGACATAGGGGAGGGCATCCAGAATAAGATGCATCTCTTTGTGGATGATACAAAACTATGTAGCAGAGTAGACAACAAGGAGGGGATGAGGGAGTTAAAAAGGATTTTAGAGAGGCTGATGAGCTGATCCAGAATGCAGCAGCTGAAATTCAATGCTAAAAACAGCAAAGAGATGCACATAGGGAAGAGAACCCCACATACAGAGTACTGTATGTGTGTTGGGGAGGGTAGGTTGGCCATAACAACTGAAGAAAAGGACCTGGGTGTCATCATTATTGACTGCCTCAAAAGAATCCAGTCAGTGCAATAAAACATACAGCAAGGCAACAGGGATGCTGATATTCCTTGAGAGGGGATTTGACATTAGGAGGAAGGTGGTGATGTTGCCCTTGTATAGGTAATTGGTGAGGCCTTACCTGGAGTACTGTGCCCAGTTCTGTAATCCATACCTGAAAAAGGACAGGGATAAGCTAGAGTCTGTGCATAGAAGGGTTGCCAAGATCATTCAGGGCAAACAGGGCAGATCCCATGAGGAATGGCTGGAGGCCCTTAACATTTGTTCACTGGAGGCCAGGTGGGAAAGGGGCAACATGACAGAGATATACAAATTTCTAAGGGGAATTATATGACTGAACTACAAAGACCTAGTCAACAGGAACAGTAGGGTGGTCATGAGAGAACTCAAATGGAGGCTAGTCAGTGGAAACTTCAGGAGAGACGTGAATAAATTCTACTTCACCAAGTCAGTGGAGGAGTCGTGGAGCAGATTACCAGCAGAAGTGGTGGGGTCAAGAACTATAAATAGGTTCAGGCATGGCTGGAACAGGTTTAAGGGGCAGATAACTCTAGGAGGAGGAGCTAAGGAGGTGGGGAGAACTAGGAGCAGACAGGGAGGGTTTGGTGTAGAAAATCCCTTTGAAACATTAGGTCAGGGAGTAGGTAGGAAACTCTTTATGGGCAGCCTGAATAGACCCTTGGTCTTATTTCTGCTGGCAAGGCCTATGTTTCTATGCTTCTATGTGGTCTTTCATGCCTCAAACATAGCATTGGAGTTAGAGCAGATATAGACGTATGTAGGGCACCAACAGTGAAAACCATCACACAAACTCTAATTTGCATACTGCAGCTGAAGAAGATTCTCCCCATCTCAACAGTCCACTTTGCATGTAGTGCATGCTTGTGCTGTACCAAGCAATTTTGACAAATAATAAGTAAGGAGACCTGGGGTAATCATCTCAGACAGATAGAGGGGGAGTCTCCATGGGCCACCGATGGACCACTCACTTGCTCCCCACTTTCAGCATTCCATATCCCAGTCCTGGCCCCTGACTTACTAGTTACAGCTGCTTCACTTTGAACTGCACCTTTCTGCAGCCTCATAAAGCCATGTGATACAATACTGAACCTGCATATTCAGACACTCAAGACATCAATACATGCTCTAAGGCATCTATCTGTTTGGAACTCATGCAAATACCCTCCTTTCCCTGGAAGTCTGCTGTTGAAAGAGGGGGTGAGGGTGAGGGGACGGGGGAGCTGAATTGATTACTGCAGAGAGGAACCTATAGTTGCATGAGCCCAGTGGTCATTCTTACCTATTATCTCTCGATATCATTTGTATTAATAGTAATTGGTTTACCGCAAGAATCTGTTATATTGCCTTCTATGTTTTGACTGATGTTATGCCAGTTATATTGTATGGACATGGGTTTCAATGACCTTACTGATTTGTAGATGTAACAAACAATAGCTTGAGCATTGACTGCTGTCATGCATACTCTTTTGTGCAGCGTGTCTAGATTGCTGTTACATTTAGTGTGTTTAAGTCAGCTGTGATGAGGCTTGCATGGTGACATGGACAGCAGAACATAGTACCAGTTGAGACATTCCCTTTTCAACTTACCCTCAAAGGATTTGCAAACCCATGATGCTTTACACTGGTTTTAGGCTTGTGTGTGGCTGGGAGAAATTTACAAAAAAACAAATCAAATGAAAATCATGTCTTCTTGTAACATTTATGCATCCTGCAGACTGCTCTTCTTGAAAACTTCTCATCTGTTATGCTGCTTCTCAGGAATCCTACATATGACTGTATTAGGGGCCTCATTCATTGGTCTATAGTGGACTGGCTACTTTAGTGAAGGAATGATTACATTATGCTGTATTGCCATGGTCCTCTGCAACACTGGTAGTGATCATACAAGCTGACTGCTGACTGTGGCCTTTGTTAAGTTGTTGATGATCAAACAAACTGGCACTCACTATGGTCCTTCAGTCCAGGAGATGGAGTAGAGGGAAAGAATTAAAGAGCTGAGACAAACTATGGTCCTACAGCTCAGGAGATGGAGTAAAGGGAAGAATAAAAGAGCTGAGGAGATTGACTAAAATGTGATGGTAACATAAGAAATATTGTTTTGGCACCTCCTGTACCATTGGCACTTTGATGAAATACTAGTGGTGCATGATCTGTAGAATAGTACAGAATTTACATTTATGTAAGACGTTTCCTGTTCAACATACTCTCTGCAAGGATTTCCATACCCATGATGCTTTATACTGGGTTTTAGGCTTTAGAGTGCATGCTTGACACTTGGGGCGATTTACAAAAACAAAGCAAATTGGAAATTACCTATCTTCTTGTATAATTTATGCATTCTACATAGTGTTCTTATTCCAAGCTACATCTCTGGTATGCAACATTTGATTTAATGAGTGCCTCATTAAGTGGTCTCTAGTGGACCAGCTGCTTTATTGAAAAAGTGCATTGTGCTGCTTTGCCATGATCCTCGATTGGACACGCAGTGCTTACACAAGCAAATTGGTTTCTATGGCTCTCTGTTGAGCTGTTGTTGATCAAACAAGTTGACAGTCACTATTTTGTATGATATAGCCTAGCTGAGAAACTACAGTTCAATTTCTTTGGGATCCTGCTTCTACTTGGGTCACTTGACATCTCTCAGTGCCACTGGTACTTTGATTTTCTGTGGTGTAGTGGTTGACATCAGAGGATGTGTTTTACTTCAGAGGGTTGGATCTTGCATCACACCAGGCAGTAAGAACAAGATATTTCAAGTTGTTTGTTGTACTGCGGGCGGGGGGCAAAAGGAAGTTAGTATCTGTTATTTGGTGTTGACAACTGTCATGAGTGTGCACAATTGATAGCAAGCAATATATTATGGCACTGTCTTCTATCCAGATAAATGGTTCTAGTGAGTAATGTAGTAATACCTTTAATGAAAAGGTGCATTTTGAAATGTCTAAAGAAACAAGACATGCATATAGCACTGCTATAGGAGACACATCATAAAATGCATGATATACTGCATCTCAGATGGGAATGGGTAGATCAGTGTTATGGAGTGGGGATCAACTCAAGGCATGTGGGGGTAGCAATCCTCATAAAAAGAGGGGTAGGGTAGCTGTCACTGCTGTAACTAAAATCAGGGACTCCAGAGATAGATAGATTTGTTTATAATCTACAATTATATCAGGCATTTAGACTATTGCTCTACCACACTCAGTTTTCTCATAGTCATTGCTGTGAGTCAAGGATCCAAAGTCCCTTCTGTCAGCACAGCACAATCTTACTATGCAACCATATTGCACTACTAAGTGTGTATGGTCTACAAAAAAGAAGATACAGATAGCGTCACACAGGTGATGGTTAAACTGGCCCAGTTTCAACAAACAAAACTGATAATTGGATCAGACTGGAACGTAGTGTCATACCATTCCCAAGATGGATCTCAAACTGAGAAAATATTGTTTAGAGGGGTGAAGGCAAAACAAAGTGGTGAGGGAACTACAGGATATACTGGACTTAATTGACCTCTGGAGGGTTTTGAATCTTACTTAAAAATATTTCACATTCTTCTCCCCATGCCAACAGTCGTCATCCATCAATTGATTTCTTCCATATATGTGAGGACATGCTGCAAACAATGGTGTGGAAATTTAAGCCAGGGTAATATTGTATTACACCTCTGATAAAACTTGGTTACATACCTCATCCTGTACTAGAGGGAGATAAAAGATGACACCTGAATGTGTAGTTTCTTAAAGATGGAGAGACTGTAGCCACCTGCCTAATTTCATAACAGATTTCTCTGAACAAAATGAGAGGCCCTGTGACCTCTAATCAAGTTGTATGCAATGCTTTTAAGTGCATTATTCAGAGAGAGCTGAACACCTTATCATCCAACAGAACTAACTCACATAAGGTCTATATTGCTCAGTTTCTGAATGACAAAGAAGCACTTGAAAGGGACAAACATAATAACCCATTTGAGTACATGGTTCTCAAGCAAAATAGATTTAGGCGTGTTGTACACTTGTGGGGGAGAAGCAGAACACACTACAGCCAAGATCCATTTACGGTATGTGGAACATGGGGGAAAGGTAGGGAACATGCTGGTCAGCATGCATGAAACAATATGGCTTGCCATGTCAGTACACAGTTTGTGATCTCCCCACAGGAAGGACCATGTAACCCTCCCAAGAGACACAGTGGGAGTTTTGCAGATTTTTATGCTCAATAAAATGTTTATTAGATAATGTATACCATAGGAAAAAAGACCTTCTTTATTGTACATAAAAATAGGAATAACAACGTATGAGGCAATGTGAGCAATGTCAGGCCCCGACCAGTTTAACATAGTGATGTATGCTTGTCCATCTTCATAGTGCTGATTTTGTGCTCTGATGTTAAAGGCACTGTAGCTAAAACAAAGGGGAAGCATTATTAGAAAATGGGTCTGCAAAATCTAGCAACCTGATTGGCTCAGACAGCCAACCACCCAATATGGTATCAGGCAACAGAGACGGGGAAATAATGAGTCCCAGTCTCACAATATATTATTGTGCTTGAATGGATTCTTCAAAATCTCAGTAGCCTACTAGCTGCCATATTTTCTATCGTTTAGCGACAGCAAGCTACTGAGTGACCTCCACCTTCACACAACCCTAAGCTTGCAGTTGTAAATAATAAAAAAAGAACTTAAAAAGTTAACATAGAACTGTTTGATAGCATCATCAATCCTGATCTCCCCTCAGCCTCTTAGCTCATCCCGGCTAACTGCACTCGCTACCTCTGCCATCCCTCGTCTGATTGCACTGAAGCTGGCATGTCCTTGATGACCACTCTGCCGTCCCTCTCCCAATCATGTTTCAAAAAAACCTGCTAGTTGGAAAATGCTCTCTGCCACACCAGACATGTTTTTTTTTTTTTTAAGAACAGTTGCACTGTCATGGAATTTCACACTAGCCACTCGAGCCGTTGGGTCCAAATGCAAGTCTATGCCTACTGAATAAATCAGCTTCACCTGAATATGGCACCATAACCCCTTGTCCCCAGTGGTTTTTATTTTATCTAGCAGTCACTAAACTGCTCTGGAGCTCACCAAGCTGATTAATGGCACTCCTGAAGCTTGAAGGGGGAGGGATGGAAACCAGCAGGAAGTGCCTTAGGGAACTTATTAACACAGGAGCACCCTTTACTGGCAGTTCAGCCAGTGGAAGGCCTACTTTACAGACAACCCTTTTAATCTTTCTCTTGCTCTTTTTTTTACATTTTTTTTTAACATTTGTAACATTTTACTTAATATACACTACAAATACCCATTTTCTAAGCACATTAATACCCTCCAGTGTGGTCAGTACGGGCTATACCAGACCTTCCAAGAGCTATAAGGCCCTACGCCCATGGCATTGGGCCTCATTATGCCCCTGGGTGGTCTGGTATAGCCCGATACTGCCCACCCTGGTTGGTATTATTGCTTACATAATGGTTGGGCCAAAAAGTGCAAACATTACAAATAGTGAAAACAAATGCATGCATACTATACATAACAGTTAACAAAAAGCTTCCAAACATAAAGTCATGCCAATGCAGCTTGAAACCTATATTAAAATAACAAAATATCACAAACTAAAAGCAGTGCATTGAACGATAGTCCTTGCATATAAACTATTTATTATCCAAAGTTGACTGTGAATGCCCCTTTTAAGTTGAAATACTTCTCTACCCCCTCTCTGCCCATGGTCATCCCTCCCCCGCCCTCTCTGCCCTCCCCATTTTCTCGCTTCCTGACCCATCCCTGTCTCCTCTTTTTTCTTTTTGTTCACCATCTCCTCATTTACTTTTGTTCACCTCCCTCCCACCCCTGGTAAATCACCCCCCCCATAGGCTTCATGGTCTATGCCTTGTCAGTTCTCACCCTGATAACATGGGCCTCCCTGCTGTCTATTCTTATTAGCACTTCAGATAATAGAACTGATGCTTTACCATGTTCTGGCAACCTAGATAAGTGTTTTCATAGCTTACCTAATTTTAGTTCTGATGCACACCGTGTTTCCTGATACATCCTATATCGCTAACTGCCTTATTTTCTTAACTGGACCAAATGACCTTGTTCTGGTTATACTACTGTGAGATATTCTCACCCCAAAGCAACTGTCTATATTTGCAAAAGTTCATAACCTTACCAACTGAACCTGTTCTAGCATTTTCTGCTCCATATTTTGTACTCCTCTTTTGATATTTGTACTGGTTGTAACACTGCCCTATTGTAAACTGAACATTTGATGATTGTGTATATGTCACCTCTGTATTTTGAATTTGTACATACGGTATGTGATTGCTGCCACATGGAACCTCTGTAAAAGAGCCTTTGGCTCACAGGTACTTTCCTAGATAAATAAATAAAAATAAATGAATAAATATCAACAAGGCACTATACTAACCAGCCATTTGGACCACTAAATAAATAAATATGATCGACATTCTAGAAGTGGCCGTCATAGATAATGATAAATGACACAAAATTTACACACAAATGTAGCTTCCTAGTTGGACACTTAGAAACTGAACAGCTAAACTGTCCATTAATCAGTTAGGATCAGTATTGTAGAGACTGCTATTATGAAGATTAATCAGTGGCAACATATTTTCATACAAATGGAGCTTTTTGATTTGGCATTTGTAAACGGACCAGCTATCCTATGTGTTACTCTGATTTAATATAAACAAACCAACATATTCTGGCGATCTTTCAAAAACTTCTGACATAAAAGGCGCTTACACTGAAATTGCTGAATATAATTGCACTGAAGTATCCTTATCTGCCAACAGAAAATGTTTTCATAATGCCTGCAAAAAACTAGGAATGCCATAAGATGTCTGGCAGTTCCTAACTTAAACTGCATGCTAGTTGCACAACACCAATATATTTGAAAATGAAAGATACTATCTGTCAAACACAAACCACAACAAAATAAAAAAGGGAAGTGGAAAAGGACAATTTGATTACCCACAATCCTGAAAAACTGTCAGAGGGGGTTTGTATTCCCCGCTGAACTCATAAAACAAATAAGTAAATGAAATTGTTCAGTCCTATTGTAAACAAGCATTTGTCAATGCCAAATATGTTTGCTTGCATGCTGTTACAAATTAGAACAACAGTATCCTGAGGCTATAGGTAGACCTTTCTTGCTTCCAGTAGCCATTGTCTCTTGTACTTTGGGTTTAGCTGGACTAAGGCACAGAGCTGAAAAAATAGTGAACAGAACAAACAACGTCTTTATAAGTTCACAGTTTCTCCACATCTCATTGGTTTTTGACATTTTCACCCCAAATTTTCAATATAGTCTTTTTATGACCCAATTTTTATGATCAAGACAGGTGGATTTTCTAAAATCCTGTCTGAAAGGACATTTCATGGAACTACTGCAAAAACATGCAATAATAACAGTTTTTTTAATGCCAGTGAGAATAGGTGGGGTGAGAGGTTGGATAGAGTGCTGCAAGTGTGTGTGTAGGGGGCAGAGGATGGAATTAAAATAAAACATAAGGTTGGGAATAAGGGTGCTACAAGTTTGGGGGAAGGTGAATTAAAAACATGACAAATTGGGGCGGAGATGAGAATAAGGATGCTACGAGGGTGGGAGAAGAGGGAATTTGAAATACAAATTTATGTAGGGGGAGGTGGGAGATGAAGGTGCCACTAGGGGAAATTTAAAATATGGCTTTAGGTGAGTGGATAATTTTATTCTGAGGGCAGTGGGTCTTATAAAAAAATGAAAGAATTACATGTACTGTAGCTGTTACTTTGTGTGTAGACTGAGTATTATACTGCCAGCAAATGTAAAGTATACAGATGCAATACCTTTTCAAAGACATGAGGCCTGATTCTCAAAAGGTTAGGTTGTCTGGCGTAACTTGACTTGCACCAAAAATAATGGTGCAAGTAGCAAGTTATGCCAGAGTTGTGATATTTGGTGCCTATAGCAGCTCATGCATATGTCAGCAGGCTGCTTATACCCAAAATGGACTTACGCCACCAGATATGCCCTAAACTCTCTGTGACATGGTGCTAGGGGATTTACAGCAGCTGTTGAGCCCTATTCTGGAAAGGTAGCAACAAAGTCCCCAATGGCGCTATTCTAGAAGACCCCTGGTGGACTTCCATCAAGAAACAGTTACACCAGCAAATAGCTGGTGTAACTTGTGTCCACCGGGGGGGGTGCCAACTGCCCCAAACCACCAGTATGTGCCATCCCCCAAGCTACAATCTGCCCCACATGACAGCCCCACAGGTCCAGGGAACTCCCCATGAGTGTAATAGCCCCCCACCTGGTTCCCCATCAATGTGCACAGAGATGCCCCACAGGGCTATGGGACCCCCAGCCTCCAATCCCCAAATACTGAAAATAGATGCCCAACAGGGCTAGCACCCCCCTTCATGTCCATTTCTCCATGTATAGTACTGGCCCTGCAGGGCTAGCACCCCAACACCACAAACCCTGGACTTGCAATATGCACAGTAAAGTAATTACATAGCCTCCAATCTCCCTGGTAATCTAGTGCCTCCCCACCTTGCCCACTGTGCCAGTTTTCCATCCACACCCCTCTCTCATTCCATACAGCTAGTGACTGGGTACAGCCTACTTTCTGAACTGAAATATTCATTGAGCGTGTACTATTTACAGTAGTACGCTGGCCACACAGGGCTCAGCCAGTGGCTGGCCGTGGTGGTGAGAGGTGGGCTGTGCCAGTCCCTTGCTGGCTATGAGTCAGGGAGGGAGTGTGGGGTGGACTGGCATGGTGGGTGGGGGTGGGGAGCCACTAGACTACCAGGGATATAGGATTGGGTCAGGTGGGGGTTCACAACTTGTAGGGGTTCTGGGAGCAGGCAAGCCCTGTGGGGCATATGTGCAGGAACAGGTTTGGGGCTATTGGATTAGTACTGGGGGTTGGGATAGTATCAGGCCCATTGGGGCTATGGAGATCGTGACATGGAGGGGAACTTGCACCCTACACATCCAGGCTGTGGCTTGCGACATACCCTGCAAGTACACCCTTTGTTGGGCATACCTGTGGGAATGTCACAAGTCACAGGACTTAGCCACAGGGACCCTGCCCCTTCTAGAATCAGACACAGAGTCCTTGTTGCAACTGGGTTTGGCACAAGTTGCCTTTGGCAGTGACTTGCGCCATTCTTCTAGAATTCCCCCCAAAGTAGTTATATCAGTGATGTAAGTGAACAGAGTGGTGTATGCCTTCTCAGCTGTCATAAGGGGCAGGGAAGATGAATGATAGTATAGTACAACAATGATTGGTGAGAAGGTGGTTTTGTTTTCTACAATTGTTGTTTTTTCTGGCAGTTTTATATCCATGTCTGTTGTCTGGGGGAAACAACTGGGAGGAGCTTGAGATTGGTAGCAGCAGTGGGTGGGTTTTTCTCTGTGGTCTTAGGGGACGTGATCAGGAAGGGGTTGGGTTCTGTGGCTGCTGGTGTTATTGAAATCTAAGTTGAGGGGGGATGGTCACTTGTGTTGGCTGTATAGTCTCAGTCTGGACTTTTGTTTCTGCTCCTAGTCTGGTTGCCATTCTTCTGGTAATCACATCTGTGCTTGCTTTTGCAGGATCCATACCTTTATTCTATGATTCCCTGGTACCAGGTCTAGTACCCATGCACAAAACTTGTGGCTTAGAGTATGCACAGCATAAATCCAACTTTGTCTGATACCAACCGTCATTGATGCATGGGTCAGGAAGCATAGGCAAACCAGGAGAAGTTACAAAATTCACAAGTAGCATTTTATTAATATCAATAACAATAAAATAATAAAATTGCACAAGATAGCTCTTGATATAGGCAGTTCAAACAAACAGAAGTCCTTTTTCTGAGGGTCTCTTTAAAGTCTCAGTCTCTCTCTATCTCTAAACAAAACATTGCTCTCTTTTTAGAAGATGTTTTTCCCTGGTTATTAAATTCTGCATCCCGTTCTTGTAAATTACATCACTTGTGTTCCACCAAATATATTCAGACTTTGTCACTTTCTTTCCTATGACCAGCTTGAAGAGTATATTAGTCTTCTTAACAGGTATAACCAATTAAGACACCCTGTCCCTGAGATGGTTTCCTGCTGATAATTCTACAAACAAGCTTGTGGAGGTCAAAATACACCTCAAGGTTAACCCCCTGTGTTCCAGCTAAACCCAAATAGCAGTCTGTAATCATGTCAACACTATAACTGTATACATTTGCAAACCAAGGGATCTCAGTTTGTGAGGAGGTGGTGGAGGCAAAGTCAATGGGAGCCTTCAAAAGAGCCTGGGACAAACATTAAGGAATGTGAGGTGGCTTCGTCAGAGAAAAGGCAAGGAAATGTATTGGGGGAGAGAGGGATCAGGGTCCCAGATGTAAACTTAAGGTGAGAATCAATCCATATTATTTCAAGCAGACACAATGGACCAAGAAGTCTCCTTCTGCTGGCTATTTTCTTATGTTCTTAAGTTTAGTTTCACATATATTTTTTAACCGCAGAGTAGAAAGAGAAGAAAGAAAGAATATAAACATCAAGTGAAGGAGGAGGAGGAGAGAAAACAGAGTAAATTGTGGGACTGTCAGACTGGCCAGTTCCTAGATTTCAAAAGGAAAATTTTTGCAATCAGACAGGCAAGAGATAGACAAGTGACAGAAATGGTGAGGACAAAACAGATCATTGCTTTTAACTGTCTGCATAACAAACAGGACAGATCTTATCCAACCTTATCACAGTCTAGGAAAGTGATCAGGAGGAGCTTGGGACTAGTGACTCACTTTTGAGTGACTCAATCTGAGCACCTGTAAGGTTAGCTCCACTGCACCACTGCATTCTGCTTTACTGTGGAGAAGCAAAGATAGCAGGGCAGCTAGAAATGCTTTTTTTTCCTCTCTTAATAAAAAGTATGTTACCATTGCCTTGTACTGAGACTTATATTGACTATTAGTAAAACAAGAGAACAATATAGCTGCCTTTCCAGACCAGCTTGTGTGGTTGTTTTTTAGTACCTTTCTTTCCTGCCGTTGCTTTTTTCCTGCAGGCCTGGAGTGCTAATATTGGTTACGGGAGCCCACTTTAGGGAGAAAAGTGCAGGAGGACCCGTGAGGGTCTAAACACTGGAAAGAAGAGAGAGAAGGGTGTACTTTGATTGGAGCAGCTGATGAGTGAGATGGAGAAGTAGAGAAAGTGAATTTATGAAATAAGATATCAGCCGCATTTACAGAGGATCCAAAGGAGAATAAGAGAGCAAGAGGAAAAGGAGAGTTGATATTAGTCACTTTGAATTGTTGCATGGTTGAACTTATTTCTTTTTGTAACTTCATTTAATTTTTGAGCTTGCGCTCCTTTCTCCACTTTCATAGTTGGTTGCCCCCCCATGTAGCCTTTATACCGTTACTTGTTATGGTAATCTATTTTATACGTTATACATACAGTCCATACTGAAATCAAAATATAATTACTGTGAGCTATATGAAATGTGTATATTCGAACTGTGTATGTAAAGTAAGATATTAATGGCAGATAGCTGTTCATAAACACCCTCTAGATGTGTTTTGGCTGGAAATAAGGGTTTCCTGACTTTTTTCAGAAGAGGTTGTTTATATATATTTTTTATTTGGGTTCTTTTTTTTCTCTTCTGTGTTTACATTTCACATCAGAGTGATGTTAGGAGGTCACGTGGGAACCACTCTAAAAATTGTAGGAGTGACTCCCAGTTCTCAGAGTACCTTCAACCATCAATACTTGCACTACAGCTTGCTGGTGTTTGGCGTTTGGTCTTTTTTAGTAGCCGATAGCAACTGTTTGGAAACTGCCTGTGAAACTACGGTACTGTTGTGGCCTTTCTTGTAGCATGTGTATTTTACCTGCCTGACTCTCTTTGGTGATTGTTGATAAGGAAGTTTATTTTATTTATTTAGCTTTTGTTGACCGGGTAAGTGTACTAGACAAATCCTGCCTATTTTCAGGCACGACCCGGGGAAGGGGGATACAGATGAATGCCAACTGACTTTGAACCAGATTAAGCTGTTGGTGGTATTTATAGTGAATGAGGGAAATTTGGCCAGGACACCGGGGAAATTCCCCTACTCTTTTCGATAAGTGCCCTGGGATCTTTAACATCCACCTGAGCTTCCACCAATCCAGGCAGATGGGACCTCGGTTTAACATCTCATCCGAAAGATGGCACCTCAGAAGTGCAGCACCCCTCTCATGCTGCACTACAGTGTCAGTACTGGGATATTAACCCAAGTGCCAGATGTGGGAACTGAACCCACAGCCCTCTGATCTCCCTGCCTCAGAGGTGAGTGTGCTACCCACTGAGCCACTGACACTGTGAAGTAGGAGAAGTGGACCTATTTCAGGATCTGGGAGAGACTTAGACTTTAATCACTGTACAAATTAAAAGACCAAAAGTAAGATACTAACTTTACAAGGTTTCTAGAAGATTTTAGCATTTTCTTGACTTTGGGGTGATGGAAATTGTGGAACATAGTACATCAGGACAGGAAACTACTTATGGCAACAGACAGGGCATTAGTTGAATTAATTTTTATGTTTTATTTTGTTAAAGTGTATCAAGTAGATCACCGGGAAGGTCTTAATTAGATATTGGTCTAGATATTCAAAGGGGTTGCACCTGGCACAACTCAGTTGCACCAGTGCAACCCCAAAATTGCACCCCAGGGCAATATTTAAAAGAGGGAATTGCACAGCACAATTCCCGATGTGCCAGGGTGCAACGATAATGTATGCAGTGCAGCTCCAGGGGGTGTGCCCATGCATATGTAACACATCCCAATATTCAGCTCGGGATGTGCAGCACATATGCCTGCACAACCCTGAGATGCACTGCACACTGAGGCACAAAGTTGAGCCACAAAAAAGAGGCTAAAATGGTGGCCACTCCCCCAGGACACTGTGCATAAGCACCCAACACATTCCTGTTGGTCTAGTGGTATCTCCCCCCTTCCCATAGCCTGATTGCTGAGAAACAACTGTATTTTAATGCCCTGGTAGTCTAGTGGTCCCCCACCCATCTCGATGCACTGATCCCCATAAAAATTAATTATTTGACATTCCCTGGCAGTCTAGTGGTCCCCCCACCCCTTCCATAGCACCAATCAGTGAGATATAACTGTAGTGTAATGCCCTGGTAGTCTAGTGGTACCCCTTCCCTCACGTTGCTCTGAGTGCGGAAAACAAAATATTTACTAATTCCCTGGTAGTCTAGTGGAACCCCCACTGCTCCCATAGCTGTGACCACCCATAAAACCATTGGCAATACATCCCTGGTGGTCCAGTGGCACCCTCACCCACACAGGACCTCCTGCCCACCCAGCTCCACTCCTCATCATTGGCGTGTAGCAGCAAACCTACCCGCATACCTCTGCAGCTGCCCACCAACTGACAGTTTACAGTAACAGCAGCAAGCCCATTGGTCCACACTGTGGACCAATGGGCTTACAGTGCATACTGTAGAACCCATTCACAAATTTGTGAATGAAGTAATTCATTCACATATTTGTGAATGAGTATTACAGTAAGCACTGCAAGTCCATTGCTCCTCAATGTGGACCAATGGGCTTGCAGCTGTTATTGTAAACTGTCAGTCAGCAGGCAGCCACAGAGGTATGTGGGGCGTTGCTGTTACCTGCTGATGACGGGGGAACTGGGTGGGCAGGGGGTCCTGTGTGTGTGGGAGGCAACACTGGACCACCAGGGATGTATTGCTAATGGTTTTATGGGTGATTGCAGCTACGGGAGGGGTGGCGGTTCTGTTAGACTACCAGGGAATTAGTAAATATTTTGTTTTCAGCACTCAGAGCATTAGGAGGGAGAGGGGTACCACTAGACCCGCTCTGACAGCACCACATGCTGTGCTGGGTGCCATACGCATTTTGCTGGTCAAGCCCTGCAAAGCTCCTGCAAATGGGGCCATAATGGCATGTAAATGGCCCCAGTTGCACTTTGTATACATTATGGCCCCATTTGCATACTGCCATCTGAAAATCAAGAGTTTGCATTCAACGTAACTCTGGTGCACTAGTGTAGTTCCCATTCCTGGTATTCAGCCCTATCTGGGGGGATGCGCCAGCGTATTGTATTTGTGCAGTGCACATTACCTAATATATTCAAAGGAGGTAAACCATGACTCATCTCTTTTGAATATATCCCTGGGTTGTACCAGCACAATTCAGTTGTGCTGAGCAACCACTTGTGCCATTGCCGGGTGCAATTCTGAATATCAGGGCCATTAACTGCAATTCTGTAGGTTTCTTTAATAACCAGAAGCTTTTTATAATAGACTTTTTATAACCATATTTTACATTCTTTTCTTTTATAAAGTGTTGGAAATTCAAGAAAGGTAACTAGAAGATAGCATAACATTCGCAGATTTTAGAACTGCTCCACACAAAATCACTTAAAGGAGTCAATGAAGTGAAAATGCAAAGCTAAAGCATTGAAAAGTTTGAACAAGATGATTATAAGTTCATAAAGATTCCAAACTACTTTTGAAGTGGTGAAAGCTACTGGAAAGGTGCATAAGCCTGGACTTTTTTAGCTGTTTTCAGATTTTGTTACATGTTTTAACTTCTATTGGAAATATATTTATTGTCTTGTAATTATTGGTCAAGTGGGGCCCTTTTAGGCTTCCTTATTTAATTATTGGCAGCAAATTCTTATTTGCTGAATTTAACTTGCATCACATGGATTATGTTTGGGCAGTATCATTCTAAAGGAGTATTACTAGTGATGGATAAAATTAATGTAGTGTAATGCCCTGGTAGTCTAGTGGTACCCCCTCCCTCCTGATGCTCTGAGCGCTGATGATGCCTCAGGGGAAGCAATGAGACAAAGAAATGAAAAATTAATTAAACCAGACCCCAGATCTAAAAAGGGAAGTAGAAATTTAAAAAAATGCTGGATTTCTAAATCCAGCAAATAAGGATATATCCCTGCCAAGGACATCATCACCAAGTAAGGGTAGGGAGAGGGACAAAGATGACAGCTTGCCTGAGAATGATCTACAAATGAAGATCAAGGCTCTGGAGATACAAATTGATAATGTAAAGGACTCTTTAATAAAAATAAAAGCTGGTAACCATAAAGAGTTGGAAATGGCAGATTTTAAGGATAAACAAAGGAATTTATCCCAATTGCAAGGGGATTATCTTGCTGATTTTGATAATTTTATTACCCCCTTTATAAACAGGGATAAGTCTCTTAATGTTGAGCAATTTAATAAAGAAACAACAGAAGTAGATGTTCATGCTGAGATGTCATCACCTTTTCAGGCAAATGAGAATGCTTCTCCCACAAATGTTAGTGATAGATAAATAGTTTAATTAACAAACAACTGGGGGAAATTACAACTGTACTAGTGTGTACTAACCTATCATTCTGGGCAATAATGAAGGAATTAGACCATCAGAAAAAACTATTAGATGATTTTAAGTCTGTGGTTCTCACCTTTATTAAGAAGGAAGAAACAGACAAAATTAAAGTTAAAAGTATTAAGTCCATTACACAGCAGACTGCTGACAAAGAACACAAGGAAATGCAGGAAATAACTGCAAAAATGAAAAAAAAAAATTTACCTTTTAGAGAGCCATCAGGCAAAAAGGCTAACCAGAAAAATAAAAGCATCCAGTAAAAAATTAAAAGGTATACAAACTATGGCTCAAAAAATGGACACATTGATGATCAGGCCCCAGTGCTAAATGTAAAGCAAAAGCCCTCAGAAGAAATACTATACACTGTCTACTTCAAGGGAATTCCTAAATCTAGAAAAGAGACTCATTTTCTACTTAAAATCACAGTGTATAACATCTTAAAAAGTTATCTTAAAACTAGAGTTTCATTGGAGGATCTGGTCTCAACCTATAGGTATAGAGCTTTACCTGACAAGGAGTTTGTATGTTTGGTGGTATGGAATAGTTTTATTAGACAAGAGATTCTAAAAAGTCAAAAATGAAGTTAGAAAATTGGGCATCCAATTAGATGTATCTATGAGGAACTTTTGCCAACATTTTTCAGGGCACCAAACCAGAAAATAATCACTCCCCAGAAGTGAAAACTAAATGTCAACAAACAATAATGAAATATCTCCAAAAGCAGTTAAATATCTCCAAAAGCCAACAGTTACTGAATATGAAATGGAAGACTCTCCTGAATTAGACAAGTTTATCAGGGGAGGAGACAATGAGGAAGAAGAATTAGCAACAGTGTAATCCTATATGATTCTGATAGTGTCTTTTTAAATGGAGAATCTTATATTTCAAATTGTAATTGCAATTATATTTGTAATTTGTCTACTAACAATTGTTATGAGATTCTATCACATACATCAAATAGTCATTATTCAAGTAATTCAACTGTTGAGTTGGCAGACTGAAGTGATGAGGACATCATTAGTAAATAAAGAATCTTGAATAAATATACTGTATTGGAATATTGCAGGTCTAACAAAGAAATCAGATGATGATACATGATTAGATACTCTTAAATCATAAGACCTGATTCTTTTACAAGAAACTTAGCAAGATTCTAAATCGTGCTTTGAGATACAGGGTTATAGTCAATATACACTTACTGGGGAAAGTAGTAACTTGAAAGGACAGAACAAGGGTGGTCTGATGATTTGGGTAGATTCAAGGAATAAGTGGGTCCTGGTAAAATCCTACATATCCCAACATTCTTGGATTGCCTTAGAACTTTTTATTTCCCCTAAATAATCTTTGTTATTGGTAAATATATATTTAGCTCCTAGTCTTAAGGGTAGAAGAGTCTGCAGCTAAGTTAAGTGATCTCTCACAATTTTTGGATAACCTATTATGCAATGATGTCCTAAGACATATTATGCTAATAGGTGACTGGAATGCCCATGTTGGTAATTTAAACGAGATGGGCTATATTTTAAATTTGGATGGACATGTAATTTATCAGGATTTACCTATTAGACATTCTAGAGATCTGACAAATGATAAAAAAGGCTCCATCTTCATGGATTTCATTATTGGTCAAAATTTGTATATAGTTAATGGTAGAATGGACAAGGATAACACAGGTGATTATACCTTTCCAACTAAATTTGGTGACTCTGTTCTGGATATTGCCCTGGTGGATGTAGCCTTCTTCCAGCAAATTAAAAGTTTTGAAATCCTACAGGCTAGTACATTCAATCACCTCCCATTGTCTATTATGATCAATTTAAACTCAGACATTAAAGAATGTAGAAATAGCTGCAAGGAGGCTACATTAGATAACCATATGAAATTTCTGAACAAGCGGGTCAAATGGGAATCCCTTATGCCAAATAAGATGGAGACTTTACTAAGTAGTGCAGAGGTTCTATCTAAAAAGTATCAGTTTTTGAATGCCAGTTAAGAGATGGCTATGACTTGTTATGAAAATGTAATAAATTTCATGAAAAATGAACTACAGTCAGGTTCTGGTTTTAAAAAAAGCTCTAACAAACATGGTACCATGGTATGATTCTCGATGTTGGTTCTATAAAAAATTATTAAATAAAATTACCCACCTACAAAGGAAAAATGTGGAGCTAAATTATAATAAAGCTCTTATATCTTTAAGGAAAGAGTATCATCTTCTTACAAAGAAGAAAAAATCTGCCTATGATACTGTTTTAGGGTCTAGATTGCAGGATGCGATCAAATAAAAGAATAATCAAGAATTTTGGAGATTAATTTTTTTAGCAGATAAAAAGTTTAAATTAAATACAGAAGGTGTCATTCCAGCTAGTGTATGGATCTTGTATTTAAAAAATGTATGTATGATTAATATTGGATCTGAAGGTAGTAACAATACAGTGCCTTGTAACAGGGTTAACAAGACAAGTAGTACACTATTTCAACTTTCTAAGGTGCAAGTGGAACATGCTATTCTAGCACAAAAGAAGAACAAAGCCCCTGGAATAGACAGCATCCTGGCTGAATTATAACAACACAGTGTAGGTTGATGGAGTGATATTTTGCATAAATTATTCATCCATGTTATAGACACAGAGGAGATTCCTTGTTCTTGGAAAGTAGCAGAAATAGTGCCTCTTTTAAAAAAGGTAATAGAGCACTGCCTAAGAATTATAGGCCAATTTCTTTACAAAAAAATATCTACTTAGATATTTACCAGCATATTGCTTCAGGAACTAAACCTTTGGGTAATGGAACACAAAATCCTAGCAAATAGACAATTTGGCTTTAGGGTAAATCACTTTATGGTGGATTGCATCTTCTTATTAGACCATTTAATTAGGAGAGCTAGTGTAAAAAAAAAATCCACTTTATCTTGTCTTTTTAGATCTGACCTCAGCATTCGGCAAAGTAAATAGAAAGATACTCTGGGATTTGCTTGCTGCTAGAGGTATTGATGGTAAACGTCTTACTCTCTGTATACAGATACAACAATTCAGATCAGATATTCCAAAGATCGAAGATTAACAGATCCCATTGCAGCTAGTTTAGGTGTCAAACAAGGTTGCTTATTAGCTCCTTTATTATTTAATATTTATATGGATAAATTGGTATATAGCCTTGATAAAATGGAAACTGATGCCCTGAAATTGGGAAATATTAAATTAAACATCATTTTATATGCAGATGATGTAGTATTGGTGTCTAGTTTAGCTGTAGGCCAACAAAGGACACTCAGTTGTATATCCAAGTCCCTTAGTGATCTACAATTAGCTATTAATATAGAAAAAACAAAGATTATGGTAATTAATAAACTGTCGAAATTACATTTTTGCTGGAGGATACAAAAAAATTAAGTAGAGGAAGCTGGCTAATATCCTTATTTAGGGGTTGTTTTACATAAGAAAAAAATCTGGAAATCACATGGGGAAGAATGTAAAAAAAGAGGTAAACAATTAGTCTTGGCTATAAACAAATTCTCTAAACATTTTATAAATAACTCAGCCTCAGCTTTGTTAAACATATATAAAATGAAGGTAAATTCAACTCTTCTTTATGGTTCTGAAGTTTGGAGAAAAAATAGAAATATAGAACTATCAGAACCTATACAGAACCTTTACTTCAGACTTATTCTTAATCTTCCACATTTCATCCCAGCAGAATTCTTAAGAGTAGAAACTGGTGATCTCTCTTTGTCATCTAGTTCCTTAATTAGGCAATACAGATATTTCTTGAAGATTTGTAAATTAAATTACAGTAATTCTGTTCTTTATCAATGTTGGCAGGACTGTCTTGATACTGGGATACAATATAAAACCCATTTTGAATCCTGGACTTGTATGAATTAATTATAAATTATTATTCAAAAATAGGATTGCCAACTATTATGAACACAGATTAAAATGGAAACTTAGATTTACTAAACAAAGTGGTCATGGAGAGAATCCAGGATATAGCAAAACAAAAAGATATGGAAAAGTTAACTTTAACTCAAAATGTTTTTATCTATAAGCTCCTAAAAGCAGTTCATTTAAAAGAAGCTTATATATTGCCAGCCCGGTGGCACCAAGGGTTGAGGCACTGGATGCCACACCTCACACCACGCCAGCAACCCGGGGTCGGGAGCAACCTTGTGTGTCAGAGGGTCGGCCGGGGGGAAGAGGATTGAGTGTCCCAGGGACTGCTCTCCTCCTCCTCCAAGGAGGGTGGGGTGGGGTGGGATTACCATGGCTGTGCTGGCTCCTGGTGGTGACTGGGGGTCAGTGCAGACAGGTGGTTTGTTGGTTCGGCATGGATGGCATCAGATGTGCAGTGTGCGGAAGCGTGCACGGCAGCATCAGTGATGCCTTGCATGCCCGTGCCATGGGGTGGGGAACCAAGCATTAGAAAAAAATCCTCTGGTGTGCTTGATGAAGTCTGGTCTGTCGGCGTTGCACCACTCTGACTCGAGAAAGCTCCTCCCCGATCTGGACCCTTGGCTTTCCGTGGTGGTGGGGTACATACCCACCATGAAGCAGCCGGTGAGAGGAATGGAGAATGGGGTCAAGCCAAGGTACTGGGAGTGGTGCAGGGCTGCGAGTACAGACAGATGGGGGGGAAACCATAGGTAACACCCCCCAGCTAAGAAGGGAATAAACAAAGTAACAAAAAAAAAGAAGCTTATATAAATATATGTGAAGATACAATGCATTGTAAGATTATTTCAAATCTAAGATTTGATGTAAACTTGGGTTCTTTAACTGGCTTCACAAACTGGAATATGTTTAAATCTAATATTGTCTGTAAGGGTGGATGCCCAGGGATCTGGAATACAAGTCATATTTTATTTGAATGTTGTCATCTGACTGAATTAAGGGAGCTATGGCTTGGTAAATATTTATCAGACATACAAAAGATTTGAACTTAGAAAAGCTCAAGTTTTTGCTTAATACAAATAATACTACTTTACTTTATTGTATTGCTGCCTATAGATATCTAAATCTATGCTAATTAATTGACATATAATATAGTTTGCCTGTGTGAAGTTTTTAATATAATTTATTGGGGTGTGATGCTTTTGTAATACACATTGTTAAATAAAGTTTGACTTTCACTTTGATTGGTGATAGCAGTAGGATTGGTTTGTCTCTGTGGTCCAGGGGAAGCAATCTGGTGGAGGAGGGGATTGGTTGCATCAGCAGGCAGGTTTGTCTCTGTGGTCCCTGGGAAATGTTTGGGAGAGGGTTGGGATTGGCACAGCAGTGGGAAGGTTTATCTCTATGTTTGTGGTCTAGGGGATGTGATTGGGAGGGGTTTAGGCTTGGTGGCAGCAGTTTGTGGGTTTGTTTCTGTGGTCTGGGGAAGTGATCAGGAGAGGGTTGGGATCTGTGGAAGCTGGTGTTATTGAAAAGCTGGGTTTAGAGAGAAGGCATGTTCACTCGCTGATGACTCATGAAAAGATACAGCTGCACTGTGATAGGTGTGGTTACATCATTTTGTATGTGACACTTTTCCACCCATCTGTCTGTGAAACAGTGTCAGCAGCAGCCTTGTCAGGACTGGGTGTTGAATCAGACACCTCCTACAGACTCATCTACATTGGCCATGTACAGCACACACTTCACCAACCCTTACACTTCTGAGTGGCCCCAATGTTTTTGCTTTGTGCATGCAGGGAAGCAAATATAAAAAGTGGGCAGTTCAAAGTCATGGTTCAGTTCTGACCACTCTCTAGCACCTGTGCAAAAAATCCAAAAACATTCTCTCCTCAAAACTGAATTGTTGAAGTCTTTCCTTGTGGTCTTCAGTACCATTTTTTTCTAAACTCACAAAAGTGTCGCATGAGAGTCCACAATTCCTGTTTTGTTAGAGGAGCTCAGAGAGTATGGAGAGAGCTCAAGGTACAAAATAAATTATGATAAATCTGACACAATAAAAATCAGTGGGAGCTGTACACCGACTTTCTTGGAGCACTTTTTTTTTTAAATGGGCCCAGAGGAATGTAGCTTTCTATTCAAGAGTCAATGTGACGCCTACATTGCAAACATTATTTGTTGGTAAGTAAGGGAGACTCCTTGGAGAGGTCCAGGGGAACATAACCTACTGGCAGATGTACAGCCTGATCACCATGGCACATGCAGTCTTCCTGTCAGCATTCTATCCTCCAGCACCACTGAATGACTGGAATGATGCATTCTGATTTAGAACCAGCATTCTTAAACTTTTGGTAGCAGAACTATTTCTTATTAAAATGTCTCCCTCTAAATGAGGAAAACATTAAAAAAGTATACTTTTAACACTTTTCTTTTGGAATTTTTTTTATAATAGCAATAAGGCACTCTCAGAAGTTAGATTAACAGTCAGTTAATCATCCCATAGGGGCAATGTGGCATGTGCCACATTACACCCCTAGGGGTGATTAACAGATTGCTAATCTAACCCCATATCAGGCATTATTGTTTAATTACTGCCCATGCTCGCAGCTCAAATTTTACTTTCTTTTTTTTTATTTTGGTGCAGTGACACACTGCAGGCTGTGCAGTAATGACTTAAATTACCACACTTCACAGGTGGTTGCAGGCACTCAGCTGCAGCTCCTGCCTCACAACCCACTGGGGACATGCAGTAATTCAGCATTACTGCACTCCCAGTCGTATGTTACTTAATTTTATTTCTTTTACCGTATTTCATTTCAGGTGCTAAAACAGATGAAGGCATGACATGCAACGTTTCAGACAATATTTTGTATACAATGTATGTAGGGGGGGAAGAAGAATTTGCTTAACTAGAAGGAAAGACACACTAAGCCAAAGCTTGTGTCCAGATGTGACCTGGGAGCATGAAGAAGTTAAATGACCTGCTCAGGGTCACACAGTATGCAAGTAGGGGCAGTGGGATTCAAACCCAAATCTCCAGGTTTGCAGCTCAGTGCCCTAAACCACAGTGCTATACTGCCTCCTATGCAGGGATGTATATAGAGATTACACTACTTAAATGAATGCTTTATTTTCCCAAGATTGTGACACATATGCAAGACAAAGGATGTTATTCACCCAATCGGGAAAAAAATAACAATGTTTCTTTTTCACTTGCCGACATCACAATCAACTTCATTGATAACACATTCTGCCTCTCCCACAATGAATGTGCCCTCACTTGGGACACAGAACACAGACAAGACTGCCATTGTATACATAGAACATAAATGGACTGTGATCAAATATGCCATTGATTCCCATTTGTGAGGTAGCAGGACTTTCAGAACTCATGGATGAGTCCAGCCCCCTCACTCATGAGAATAAATGCCATATTTGAACACAGGCCATTGTATTTCCACTATTTATAACATCTATATGACTCAGGGCTATGAATCGGAATTACTTAATTTAGAATACTCACTGGTGCTGCCACCCTCCACTGTTTCTCTTCTTGGGGCCACCTTCATGCATGGCACATGTACAACCAAGCAGCTCCACCATTTTAGGCTCCTGGTGCTGAAGGTCATCCCACTTATTGTATGTTTCAGTTGCTTTACACTCCTTGGGATGCTTCCCTGCCACCCATCCATGACTGCCTTTATCTGACCCCACATTTCCTCCCTTTGCTTAAATGGCAGTCTTTGAGGGCCAAAAAGTGATGTTGTATGGTTGATCACCTCCTTAACCAGGAGGTCACATCCTTGCTGTGAAAGAGGAAGGGGCAAGCTTGTGGCAGGAGCTGCTGGCATGCTGCTCCTCCATTTCCACAGCCTTCCATTGCTGCTG
Source organism: Neoceratodus forsteri (assembly GCA_016271365.2). Taxonomy (NCBI): domain Eukaryota; kingdom Metazoa; phylum Chordata; order Ceratodontiformes; family Ceratodontidae; genus Neoceratodus; species Neoceratodus forsteri. The sequence continues at coordinate 979,455,011 of CM057458.1, read as the reverse complement.
TCCAGCCTGCTGGTGCTCCACCTGCTGCTGCACTTGCTACGGCTCCTCCTGCTGTTGCTCTACCTGCTGCTGCACTTGCTCCAGCTGCTCCTGCTGTTGCTGCCGACCAGCAAGTTGCTCCTGCTCCTCTGCCAAGCCTCTTCCTGCAGATGACATTTTACAAATAACCTGCACAAGCTAGCTAAGCCAACACAGTGACAGCACAGTACTACTGACTGACCAAACTTGTAAACTGCAAAACTGAGAATCTCTCACTCTCAATTGCAGTTTCCAAATGGTGAGTTCCACGTGTAGTAAACTAAAACATTTTTAATCATCATTAATAGACAATTCAGTTTATATAGTGCCGTTGTTTGCAAACGGCAGAATTAATTACATGCGATACGACTGATAAGGGTGACTTCTTATCACATCGCACGTAAACAGCAGAAAACATAACCACAGGTCATTAATTCCCACATTTACATAGATCTGCAGAATGCTACTGTAAAATTACTTGCAGAAAGACATTCCCAGGTAACACCATTCCATGGTTTGTAAATTAAAAAATTGGACTTTGAAATCTGTTCCGCAGAAATATATTCTGCAAGTAGTTACATCATTAAATATGCCATACATAAAGAATACACAGTTCAACGGTGAGATTTTGTGAACCGTGAGAAAATCTTTCAGAAGTGAAATTCCCACGTTTGAAATAAAATTTCACACAGGCCTACCTGACACTAACTGCCATCAAGGAATGCAGTGCATAATGTGGGGTTGGACCTCACTTCACTAGATTATTTCTTTTTTGGGGGGCAGTGGTAATAGCAGGGCAAGGCAGGCACATTTTCAGGGTGTGCCAATTGCTTATAAGAGATGGAGACCAGAGTGCACAACAGGTCAGGTGACAATGGGAGGAGGAGGATACAGGGGTTAAGAACCCAGAACAGGGCTGAGATTAACGGTGGGAACATGGGCAGCATATTACAGCTTTCCTGATGTGGCGTGGGTTCATGTGAAAGATCCTGATATGGTTCTTTCACCTTGCCACTTTCACAAAACATTTTGCTGAACTAACAGAGTTATGCTGGAGGGGATATGGAGAAGTTAGCTCCCACTTTTATATTTTCTGGGCCTGCCCATGGGTACAAGTATTTTGGCAATTAGTGCATAATGAACTCTACAGAAAATGTAGTCACTCCCTATCCCTTACAGTTTTCAGCATTTGGTAATGGGGACCCCAGTTCCAGGCACTGGTAACTGTAAGTGATGATGAGTACTGTTCACAATGCTCTGCCTGGCTGCCTTGAAGGGCATCACATCTCTGGAGTTATGGGTGAGGTGAGTAAATGAGTTACAGCAGATGGAGCAAATTACGGAATCTCTCTGGCTCATGCTGAGATGTGGGGATCTTGGGAAGCATATAGGCTGGGTGGGCTGAGTTGCTGAGTTATTCAAAAGCATGACTCATTATTACTAGAGAAACTGTGCAACCACATTCAAAATTTGTGGCTACCTCCCCCTCCCCAGGTTTACAAAAATATCCCCCTGATTATAAGAGAATTTACCCATGACTGGGATCATACTAGTTCTACATTACCAACCAGGCTGTAAATAACTGTGTCCTAAACACTACATAGGACAGAGAATGGTACAAGAAAATTGTTATGACCTAGCTCTTCAATTTCTCCTTTCTGGTTAACTAGGGCTATACTGATTTATTTTTAAAACAAGTTTGTTTCAATAAGAAAATGTATAGTAATATTTTTATATCTTCCAAGAATCAATCTTCATGGGGAGTCAGTCTGCCAGTTCAGCAGTTGTGGTTCTGCTTGCAACGCTGATGACGCAGGTTCAGGATTAAGCCCAGAGCATCAGAGGCCCAGCTGGGGGTGGTTGGATGAGCATCCCATAGACAGCTCTCCACTTCTGGGGGGAGGGTTGGTGGCATCCAGCATTTAAGTGACACCCAGCGAAGGCTGGGTATAAACCAAGCCAGGACTACAAGTGCAGGGTTAAGATAGTGGTGGACATTGCATACCCATGTGTTGATGTCACTGCACATCCGTGCCTCCAGGGAACCAAGACAAGGAAAATCCCTGTGTGGCAGTGCAGAGTGAAGCCCACTGCTACACAACAAATGACACCATGGTTCAGTCTCAGAGAGGCAATACAGGTGGATCTCAACTCTCCTTAGGAGCCCCACCATAGTGGTGAAGCTATGGGCCTCCATCATGGGTAGCCTCTGTAAGATGCCAGTGTGAGATAAGGAGATTTCAGAGTCAGGGGATGTCCCCATTTGCAGCACAGAGCAGAATCTTCACCATTGGTTCCCACTAATGGGTCTGGGCTGGAGGCACTAGGACCCCATGGGAGGGAAGCTTAAGCCAGGGGCCCGACAATGGCTACTTGGATTGTGCCTGCGCCCCCCCAACATGGTGCCACATGCTAACCAATAACTATTGCTGACTCCCTCATCAACTTCAGTTCTATTCTTCCTACGATCGAGAGCAGACTGTGGGAGCACTCCACAGTTTGCCTCATTGCCACTGATGTACTTATCACTGTGTCACCGTGATTTTCTTTCCTCTTTATGGTGTCATCTTCATTTATTTCTTTTACTGCACAATGCTAAAAAGAAAATCTGAAGGGACAGTGTCAAAGAAGAAAGTTCAACAGCTGCCCATCATACATTAGTTTTCTCTGTGGGAACAAGATGGCTTTGAGAGACTGGCATCAGATTTGTGTGGCCTGCTTTGGACCAGAGCACTACATGGATGCTTGTGACACCTGCTTCTCCATGGGCCACCGTACCTTGGAAAACCATATACTGAAGTGGGGTTGTCCAGTCTTCACCTTTGCAGACAGGCAGGCATCGTACGAGTGCATCCATGGTAAGGTCTCTGGGACTTTGCCCATGACCTCTTCCCAGGACCTCTGGTTCCATCCATTGGTCTCTTCCTAGGAACTGTGGTTCCACTGAAGTACATAGTTCTCCTTGATCTCATTGTACTGAGGCATCAGAAACTTTGGTGGCAAGGTCTGGTGGACAGCTACTCCTTCCTCATGGCTAGCTAAGAACCCTCCACAGACTGTCTACCCTGACCAACAGATGTCCCCAGTGGTTGGGCTAAAGCTATATGCTTAGTCTACAGGGGTGAGCACCCTGACATCTTCTTTTGCTGTCATTTGGCTGTCACCATTCATGGTGACAACATGGGGAGGTAACCTTAAGGATGACAATGACTCCCCCTGGCATAGTTCTTGGTGTCAAGGGAGCCACCAATGCTGTTGTTTTTTCCAGTGCTGGTTCTGAGACTGTCCCTGACCGTGGTGATGCCAGTGACACAGAGGAAAGGGATACTCCGGAGCAACACTGGGCATTTTTTTTTTACATTTAGTGTATTAGGTTAAATTAGGTTGCACAAGCGATAATATAATAGCATAACTCAAAAGGGTACAATTCATATTTCAGTATCCAAAAACATTAAACAAGATAATGATTATCTGCTTGGTAAATACCCAACAACTGATGTAGAGTAAACCCTGAAAACAGAATTCATCCCATTTTTGACATGTATTTAAGACAAAAAAAATAGTAAAAGGAAAAGATATACGCCATTTGAAATGGGAACTACAATGCAATATAAATAAGGGAAGCATGTGAATATTATAAAGGATCCAGGCATTCAGCCTGTATCACAAAATGTTTAAATCAACACTATTAGGAAGGTGCAGGAATCTAGACTTTCTTTGAAATAATATATGAACCCTTTTGCTGTCTCCTCAGATGCTTTCATATCAGCAGTTGACCCTCTAGGGCTCACAAATAGTGTGCTTCCACATAGCACAAGACCATACTTACCCTGCACCAACACCACCTGGCATGCAACATAAGGGTTCTATTCCTCTTCCTCTTATTCCCCAAGTAGATCACAGTATTAGTGAGGGTGCTGCAAAAACTTTAGTAAACCTCTCATGGTGTAACATATACCCTGCAACTTTGCTTGATTCTGCAGGAACCATAAAATAAAATTAAATCAGAAATATTCATAAATTGGGAAAGACAAGATGGTGGAGCAAGTGACTGCTGTTTTGGAGGCTCCGTCCTGAGACATGGCTAAATAATCATGAATTGTTTATAAAACTAGCTCCATACATTCTTTTAATTTGGGTTGAGACTGCAGTTTTATATGTTATGGCTGGAAAATGTAAGGGTCCTCTTACCTTCAGTTCTTCTCAGGAGTTTATTTCATCCAATATTCAACTGCTTGACAAGTCGTTTTCATCTGCAACCAGTCCAACTGTGATCGAAAAGCCTCTCTCCAGCTCAGACTCCATCTGACTGGCATACAAACAGAAAATCCCATTGCAGGACTCGCAGCTTACAAGTCTCTCAACTGAACTCGGTGGCTGGTCTACTCAGCATTACTGATAATACAGATAGTACTGTTCCAGGAAGCAGCATTGAATTTTTGGAACCCATGATGGAACAAACAGTCCTGTCATCTTTGTACTCCTCTGCTAACCCTGGTGTCTCGCTGCAATATGATAAGGCACAGAAAAACCACTCCACTAATTCTTTGGGACAGTCTACTACAGAGATACATAGATATATAGAATTTGTCAGCAGATAAGGACCACTTGGTCCACCCAGTCTGCCCAATTACCCCTACCTACAGTATCCCCACAGACCCTATTTGATTTCCTGTTCCTTCACCCATCCCTCATTTCTTTCCCCTAAAATTCCCTTGTGTCTGTCCCAAGCTTTCTTGAATCATCCAATGTTTTTGCCCCAACTGCCTCAGCTGGTAACACGTTCCAAGGATCCACCACTTTTTCTGTGAATAACTTTCTTATATCTCTTCTGAATTTACCCCCCTCCAGCTTCATATCATGCCCCCTTGTTCTTGAACACAGTTTCCTTCTGAAAAATACTCTCAACCTGTACTTTATTTAACCCCTTCATATGTTTAAATATTTCTATCATATCCCCCTCTTTTCTTTCCTCTAGTGTGCACATATTGAGTTCCCTCAGTTTCTCCTCATAGGTTTTCTGTTGAAGATTTCGTACCATTTTAGTTGCCCTCCTCTGGACCGCCTCCACTCTGTCTATATCCTTTCATAGATGTGGTCTCCAGAACTGTACACAGTACTCCAGATGAGGTCTCACCAGTGGCCTATACAGCGGTAACACAACCTCCCTACTTTTGCTGGTCATACCTCTCCCTATGCAACCCAGCATCTCACTAGTTTTCCCAACTGCCTTGTCACACTGCCTAGCTACCGTTAGGTCATTTGGTATAATTACAGCTAGGTCTGTCTCCTGCTTGACTGTTGTCAATATCATTCCTCTCATTTTGTATTCAGCCTGTGAGTTCCTATATCCCAAGTGCATTATTCTGTACTTTTCTACATTGAACCGAAGCTGACACACCCTGGACACCTCCTCGAGTTTTCCTAGGTCCCTGCTCATCCCCCCCTCCATAATGTCCACCCTGCTACAGATTTTGGTGTCATCTGAAAAGAGGCAGACCTTCCCCTCCAGCTCATCTGCAACATTGCCTATAAATAGATTAAAGTGGACCAGTCGCACCACTGATCCCTGTGGCACCCCACTGGTCATCCTCCCTGTCTCAGGGTGAAATCTGTTTACCACCACCCTCTGTCTCCTGTCCCTTAACCAATTTCTTACCCAAGTTAACATGTTTGGTCCCACTCTTAAGCTCCACAGCTTGTTTAATAGTCTCCTATGTTGGATGATGTCAAATGCCTCACTGAAATCTAGGTATGCTACATCCACTGTATCATCCTGATCTAGTACCTTTGTCACCCAATGGAAGAAATGAATCAGATTCATTTGACATGACCTCCCTCCTGTGAACCCATGCTGTCTCTGAGTTTGTAACCCATTTGTTTTAAGATAATCCACTAACCTCCTCTTTAGCCCTCAGTACTCTGGGCCAAGCACAGCCCCTGATAAGGGCTCCCTGAAGATCAGCACTCTGCAGACAAGCAACTTCCAGTTGCGGCCAACTGCCTGCCTGACTACCCCTGGAGCCTGAAGGACTCTGTGTCAAGCACAGCTCCTGATAAGGGCTCCCTGAAGATCCACACTCTGCAGACAAGCAACCTCCCGCTGTGGCCAGTTGCCCATCCAATTACCCCTGGAGCCTGAAGGTATGCAAGTAACAGCCATGCTGCTCACCTTTTGAATTTTACGCCTTCCTCCTGATTCATCCCTACTGCTCACTGTGATGTGGACAGCCAGTTCTGAGTGTTGTATCATTTTGTTTTAAGTATAAAAATGTATTACTGGTTGTCTCTGCTGAAAAATCTGGTGCTGTTAGAATGACCTCACTCTCCCCCCCCCCCAAGGTTTCAGCTGAAAGATGAAAGCCATGAGAAAATGCTGAAAACAGCATGTGAGATCACACACACAGGTTTTAGAGACAATGTGTTACATGGAAGGCCTTAATCAAGGACCTCCTGTTTTTTCTGAGTTAATTAAAGCTGTAGTTGCTAAGATGGAAGATCATATCCATTTTATGATGTTGGAGGGAAAACCCAGCTTATGACACAGGAGTGCAAAAATCATAAAGATGCTTTCATGTCCTGGAAGGAGGAAGCTTATTATGAGATCAACAAAGTGTCATTTGAAGGACATGAATTATGCTGAAGTTGCAGAATGTAATACTTTGAAAAGACATCCTGTTTTTGTATAAGATATATATTTTTTTATATATAATCTGACAGAGGAGGATCTAGATGGCCTCACACAAAAGGGGCTGGCAAATACAGTTTGTTTAAGGATTATTCTGTTTTACTTCAGACATACTTTTATCTAGACTGTGACCAAGAAAACATCCTTGAGCACTTTTTAACTTTTATGTAAAAAGAGAGTCAAATCTAAGTACTGTAAGTAAGAATTGCACTGTTTAAATCTTGTTCTTTTAAAAGATTTTTATGTCTTGTGATGTAACAGTTCTGTATTGTATGTTTTACATATTTTTATCTATTGTAGTAAAATTATTTTTAGAGCATACTTGGTCTGTCTTTGAATTTCTTTTAGTTGTAAGAAAAGTATATATGGTTATAGCAGACAATAGACATAAGCTTGAATGGTGATTCCAAACTGGAAAGAGAAGCATTTTAAATCTGAGGTCTTTATTAAAGTTTTTAAGGGTTCATCTCTGTATACCTGGTTAGGTGCCCATAGGCAAAGATATCTGGCCCCCTGAAGACAGAAATATCTGAGCCTGTACATTGGGTAAGCAGGCAAGAGGTTAACAGTTTGAATCCCTCCAAGACTTGAGACCAAAGGTTGATCCGAACTCACAAAACAGACAAGAGGGTTACCTTGTTCTGTTAAACTGTTCACAAGACTGTGCTCAGAGGTTGGCACTTTGGGAGTAGAGGGCCTGACCTGCTGAGTGGGTTTGTGACACTCTCTAGTGCTTACTGCGCTTGCAGTAACTCACCATATACAGCCCCTCTACAGCTTCCTTTTTTTCTGGGCAGTATAGAACTTAGTTTTAGTAATTTATATCCCTGCTTTACATGAACTGCTTGAACAGCTTCTATTTTATTGTTACACTATTGGTTGATTGTTGTTAATGGGGAAATATTAATTGTACTTTGCTGTTAAATTATGCAGCCTATTTATTACTTTAGTTCATTCTGCTATTAATTAATCCTGTGTCCAGTGTTATTAGTGCTTATACCTGGGCCCAGTATTCTGCCAAGTCCATTTCTCCTTTTTTATCTGCTCCATCCTATAGCCCATCTCTTTCCCTCTCTTTCCTCATCCCACCCCCAAATCTACTCCCATTCAAGGTACTGCACAGCTGCTGCTTTGAATTTAAAACTTCTTTCTGTAACTTGGAGCCTGCTAAATTTCTCTCTGTCTCCATTTGAATATTCCCTACAGCCTTCTCCTGCAATCCTCCTCCCTCTAAAAGGTTCCACTCCTAAATTGTTTTCCCTTTCATCCTCAAGGCTCTGGGTCAAGCATAGCCCCTGATAAGGGCCCCCTGAAGATCTGCACTCTGTGGACAAGCAACCTCCAGCTGCGGCCAGCCGCCCGCCTGACTACCCCTGGAGCCTGAAGGTATGCAAATAACAGCCACATTGCTCACCTTTTGAATTTTATGCCTTCCTTCTGATTCATCCCCACTCTTCTCCAGTGTTTACTGCGTTTGCAGTAACTCACCATATACAGCTCCTCTACAGCTTTATTTTTTCCTGTGCAGTACAGAACTTAGCTTTAGTAATTTGTATCCCTGCTTTACATGAACTGCTTGAACTGCTTCTATTTTACTGTTTCCCTCTTGTGCAGTTCTCCCCACCCACCCTAGGTGGGCATGTACATTTTTAGTCAACCCAGGTCATATGAGTGGATGTTGGCTAGGTGCGTTTTCCTTCTCACTTTTTTTTCTTTGAAGTATTGATTTTCCCATTTGCTCATTATAGCATTGGGCCACTAGGGGCAACATAAGCCTCACTGTCCCATTGTAGTCTGCTTACTTAGTGCAGATTACATATCTATCCTTTCACTCTTGTCACCCTTTAATGCAGACACTAACCATGCTAGCTGTTACAATGTTATTAATACTAACCGATGCACTTCCAAGCCCCCTTCCCGCTATGCCTTAGAGCATGTACCAATAATGAGCCATCCACTCTGGCATCCCACAGGTGCCACCAAGGTCTCACACACTGACAATGCCCCCCACTTCCAATTTGCTCAGCATCACATGTGGGAAACAGCCACCGAGGAAGACATCAAACTGCCACTACTCCATGCTGTTGGCAACAGTCACGCTATCCTCCCCTACCAAGGCACCCTAATTCTGTACAATTCAGGAAAAAAGTGCTATTCTACACCAATAGTATCTTATCAAAAAAGCTGGTCCTAATTCTCCTGCTACTCTGTGGGAAAATCCACCCTAACCCAGGGCCAGCACCCGCTGGGGAAGAAGCAATGGGAAACAGGGGCATATTAAGACTGCATCTTGGAACATATGCAGTCTCCTATCTATGTTCACTGTCTTCCAGGCTTGGGTCATCCAGCATAGGCCTGATGTCATCTGTCTCACGGAAACCTGGCTGTTCCCCAAAATAATGAACTTATCCATCATGCTAGAAGATTACACCATCTACAAGCAAGACAGACCCAGCAAAAGGGGAGGGGGGGTGTCTTGTTTCTATAAAGAGTCCACTCCAAGGCACAGTGCTCCCCTTGTCAGCAAGAACCACTGACTTTGAGCTGCTGGCTGCAAAACTTTTACTTGGTGCTGCCAAACGCAAGTCTATTACAATTGCCACAGTCTACCTGCCACCAGAAAAAGCAAAATCGGGCTTGGATAAAGTAATTGACATCACTAAGACCCTGAAGCAGAACAATGAATTACTAATGGTGGGTGACTTCAACATAAACTGTCTCTTCCTTGAATCCACCCCGCAACAAGACCTGGTTGCCATTGTATACCTCTCCCAACTGGTTAGAAAGCCAACAAGAATCAACTACAAAACTGGTACCAGCTCCCTCATAGATTGGGTCCTGTCTAATTCCCCCTCAGAGCTGTCCAGTGTCACAGTACTCCCTTATACCCTGAGTGACCACTTGCCTATTCTCTGCAATCAGTCCAACAAAGGGGCTTAGGCTGCCCCTGCTGTCATCAGTGGCAGAGTAATCCGTAGAGGCCTCCAAAACTCCTTCAAAAGTTACCTCACCCAGAGTCGACTGGTCACCCCTTGATAATATCAAGGACATTGATCTAGCCCTAGATTTCTTCATCTCCAGATTTAATGCCACTTGCAATATCTTTGCACCAATAAGGAAGTGGAAAGTGAGGGGTGCACTAAATGGATGGGTCACCAGTGCCTTGATTAAGCGAATGAAAAGGATGATTGGTGAAAGTGCAGCTAGACAAAAAGAAGAAAACTAAAACCATAGGTACAGTACCGTGTGCTTTGCTTTACATTACTTGTTTAGAAGTTATGCTAGGTGGGCTTTTGGCACCATGAAGGAGGAGAGTTGCACAGCTGGTGGGTGGTCGAGTGATATGACTGATGAGCCGGAACGGACTTTCACTTTGCCAGTGCAGGTTAGAAATTTTCTTCAAAACACTGTAAGAGGTATGGATTTCTGCATGTGCAGCATTCTTGTGAGCCTAACTAGGACCGGTTGCGAAGTTATGGCTGGATAAGAGCACAGGTAAATGTGACTCTTATCCGATCAAAATGCTGGAAGTTTACTACCCGATTTTATAAGATTATTGAATGTTTTAGCAACAACATTCTCTAGGCAATAACTGGTAATTTTTTTCGGAAAATTGCTTTCTCCCACATTTTGAAATGGTCTAATTTTTATATTTGTATGTATTTACATACAGTTGTGTGTATTTGCATATTATTTTTGCTTGGAAAATTGATAAAATACAATTATAAACATTGCAAAAAAAAAAAAGAAACATTCCTAAATCAAAAAATCGAAGTGTCCAGCAAATTCTATTCAGAGACATATTTAAACAGAGTCCAACATTAACAATTTTTTATTCCATGGGAGTGGTTCCAGCCATAGTATCTGATGTTGCGATCCTAGCAATAACAGTCAATAGAAGACCCTTCTGAGCTTCCTGAAATTAAAGAGTGAAGTGAGGAGTTATCTTCTGATTAAGTATTTGAAGCAAACTTAGATTTTGATTTTAGGAAATCCCGAAGCTGGTCTATGTCAAAGAACACATGGGTGTTCCACTGATACTGAACATGACATTTAGCTGGCTCATTAATAGAAAAAGCCCAAATGATTTTCAAAACTTCACATTTTAAGGCACCCTTCCCCTTCATTTTCTTTGGTGTGATGCTAAGCAAACATCTGGAAACATTTTAAATGTTACATTTTTTACTGAATATTTCCATTTAACCTAGCAATTTTGATTAATAAGTCTCTGTCCATCTCAAAAGCTAAGACACAAAACTGTTTGTATCCTCCAGGTATTTACTTCTAAATCAGTTTGAACAACTTCCTGCTTGTTCTTCAGTTCACTTTGCTTTCCTCGAATTCTGCAGGCTTTGACAACATAAGGCAAATTATCTTTAAGCAGAGCTAGGGCATTAACAAAATTATATTTTACTGAGAGATACAAAACTGGGCACTAACACACATGCCAGCAGTGAGATGAATGTTTGTCAAAGGAGTCCGCCAATGGCAAAACTGTGTTTCTCTACACTGTAGATTTGCTCCTGGTATGTTGCTTTTCACAATGTATTAAAATAGACCTCTTTTGCACAACAGTTTTTCCACTGGTGGACTTCTTTACTGGATTTAGTGGATTATAAGAGACAATAGTAGGCAAGAAGTCCATCTGGAATGTCTCCCCACACTAGTGGGACAGTTATATCCCTGATTCATTACTTTCTATTTGACAATAAATACACATCAAGGCACTTTTTGAATGCATCAATGGTATTTTGCCCTACTATTTCCTGAGGTAATCTAGTCCAGTCTTTGATAGCACAAACTGTAAAGTAATTATCCATTTTGTTGGTTCTAGCCCTAGGTACTATGATCTGTTTATTAGGAGTATGAAATGTTGTATTCTGTTATGTGGATGAAACCCAAAACAAGACGACAAATGTGGGGAATTCAGAATCCTATACATGAGGAGAATATCTCCATGTTGCCTTCTTTCTTGGAGCAAGAAAAGATTGGTTGCTCTTAGTCTTTCAGAATCCAATTTGTATTTTAAGTGAGTAATTGGTTTGGTAAACCTTTTTTGTACTCTTCTAATAATACAATACCACCCTTTAAATACGGGCTCCAAAACTGGGAACCATAGTCCAAGTAAGGTCTAACATAGGACTTGTACAAAAGTACCAGACATTGTTCAGATCTACAAACAAATGAGTGGGCAATCCTATTGTTCATTAAATAAGTATTTTTTGCAACCATTCGACAATGGTCAGGAGGGGATAGTTTATTATTAATTAGAATTGGAGGCAGTATAGCACAGTGGTTTAAGGCTCTGAGCTACAAACCTGGAGACCTGGGTTTGAATCCCACAGCCCCCACTTGCATACTGTGAGCAAGTCAATTAATTTCCTTGTGCTCCTAGGTCGCACCTGTAAACAAGCTTCAGCTTAGTGTTTCTCTCCTGGTAAAAAAATAAAATAAAAAAGAATCCCAAGGTCTTCTTCTGATTCAGAGATATATGAATAATGAGGATTGTTGTTCCCAAAGTGCATGACCATACACTTCTTTACATTAAAAGACATTCCATTTTTGGGCTGGCCTGGTGGTGCTGAGGGGTGAGGTGCTGGATGCCACATCTTGTGCCACACTGGCAACCTGAGTTTGGAAACAAGCTCGGGAGCTGGGGATCAGCAGGGAAGGGAGAGAATCGAGCATCTGATGGACTGCTCTCCTCTCCTTGGGGAGGGATCCAGGGTGCCTCTGGCACAGTAGAGCCCCCCAGTGGAGACTGGAGGTACTACTAGTGCAGAACAGCTAAGAGGAAGGAGCGCAGCTGATGTCTATGGGCAGCCACACTGACATCACTGCAGGGTCTTGCTCCTGGGGGAAAACAACCCAGAGAAAATCCCTTGTTGTGCCGGTAGGTGATGGTGTGGTTCAGTGGTGGGGCCCCATGCCCAATGTCAGGTCTTCCAGCCTGGTGCTCCTGATCCTCTGCTGCCCCTCTGGTCACTCCCTTAGATTGTAGATGGAGCATCTGAGGAGTTGGCTGTCCTACCCCAGGGGGCTCAGAGCCGGGGGATTGAGTGGCTGTTTGTGGTAGGAAGAGGGGGCCTGGATCAGTGAGCACCAGAGTTGGGGGCCTCAGGTGGGCAGCATTGCTACCGTTGAGCAACTGCCCCCAAGAGAGTCCAACATGATGCGTGAATAAAGAAAGTCTAAAAAAAAAAATAAAAAAGACATTCCATTTTTAACTGCCCAGTGCTCAATCGTCAATAAATCATTTACAATATGCTTAAGAAAGGTATCCACTTCTCCCCCTAGTCTGGTATCATTGGCAAATGAACATTTGTCTCATTGATGGGGCATGTGTGAGTGTGTGGTTTTGTATCTGTCAGTTTGATTTCCGTTAACAGTAGCACCACCACTCCTGCTGAGTGGCCCTGTTTGTTTTCTCTCAAAAATATATTTTAGTAATTCTACACAGTTAGGAAACTGCCTCTCAGTAATATCTGGAATTCCTACAAAGCAAATGTTTTTATATTTAAAATAATTTTCTACTGATTCATTTTCTTCTTAGAAACACACACAGCCTCTGATATTTAAAGAAGCAACTGCATCGTCTGTAAGGAATTTAGCAGAAAACATTTCCATTTTACATGTATTTTCTTTTACAAATCCTTTAATTAGTAGCAGTAGTAGTAAAATCTTTATTTATACAGGAGTTTGAATTTATACACCATTAAGGCTATAAATACCCTGTTTACAAGGTGTTCCTGTTCAGATGTTACATTTTGCTTTCAAGTTGCTCATAGAAACAATACAAGTACAGACATATTTAACATGGATTACAAATATAAACAAAGTAACCATAAAGAGGTTAAAAAGCAAATTACTACAGTGCTCATGAGTTCCTATGAGATGCAGCTTACCTACTACATTCACATCTAAGACACAATTATTGTTTCATTGCAGTTCTAAAAGCATGAGGGGATATTTCTGTCTTACAGAGTTGTGGAGGTATCTCATTCCATACACATGCAGCCTTATGATGAAAAGACATTTTCCATAGTTGTTATTTATTTTGGGAATGATCAATGCTCCTGCACCCTTATTTCTTAGATGGAAATTATGGTTTGGTTTAGCTAATTCATCCAGTAGACAAAGAGGTTTATTAGTTTTTATTTATTTATTTATTTATTTTTATTTTAGTCTTTGGTAACCGGGTAAGGCCCACTAGGCACAAGTGCCTGTTTTCAGGAGTGACCTGGGAGCACTGGGCGGTTAAGTGACTTGCTTAGAGTCACATAGTATGCAAGTGGAGGTTGTGAGAATCAAATTCAGGTCTGGTCTGCTGGATGTATCAAGCTTGTTCACACCTCGTTCCTCTAACCTCTAGGCTAGGATTTTAAAATCCTAGGTACTAAAGCTGCCCAGATCCTTTTTCTTCTTCTTTCCAAGGGCATCCAATCTAACCTTTGATTCCTCAAACAATGATGGGTATAGTAGTCATACTGAAGAGCAAATATATTCAGTCTATTGTAACTTATATCTAATCTATGTAATTGACTCTTGTTTGCATGGACATATATATGGCTCCCATAGTCTATAATAGGTAGGATTAGTTGGTTGGCCATGGACTGCCATACACTCTTAGTTACACAGGTAGATACTTGTCTTAGGGCTCCAATTCTGGCATTTATTTTTCTTGTTAGGTCTTCAATATATGGATCGATGGGCAAATGTTGATCAATATTTACTCCTATGTATTTGTAAGTAGAAGGTTGTGTTAATGTTAGACCATCTAAAGTTTTTATTTCCAGTTTAGTGACTTTCCTCTCATTTCTAGCTGAAGCAGGACTAAAGAACATTGTTTGTGTTTTCTTTGTGTTTGTTATTAATTTTGTGGCGATAAACCATTTCTGCATTATGGAAAAGTCCAACTGCAGATTATGTTCTACCTCCTCAACATTTTTCCACTCAGACACTAATACTGTATCATCAGCATATAGTCTTGTGCTGGTGTGATTCACATGATTTGTTAGTTTGTTAAAATAGATGAGAAATAATGAAGGGCCTAATATAGACCCATGAGGAACACCATGTGCCACTGGGGATACCTTTGATAGTTTCCCACTCACTGTAACCAACTGGGAGCGATCTATAAGATAAGATTGGAACTGTTTACAGGGCTCTTCTGCTAGTTCTATTTTTTCCAGTCTATCTATGAGAATCTTATGATCTACAAGATCAAAAGCTTTAGATAAGTCCATGAACACTGTGCTCATGGCTCCTGCTTCCCCAAGTGGGCGCCAATTACATCAAGCTCTGTTTGTTGATTAGTGATACTTCAAGTTTGCCAGTTCAGGTCAGGAGTCTCCTCATCTGCATACAATATTTGTATTAACACAAACTTCATGTAGACGTTGTAATGCCACTCTAGTTTCAGGTATCATCTGGACTTTTGCTGGAAACAGCACAGGAATCGCAGTGGAGGGGTTGAATGGCTCCTTAACTGTGGCACTCAGACTGGCATTGTTGAGAGATGCTGTGGCCTTCTTCTGACCCCCTGTTTACTTGGGCCAAGGCTCCCACAAGACATAAACCTGTCCATAGAGCCTGACTCATTAGACAATGAGCATTATTTTCTTTTTGCTAGTAGCTGCTCTTGCTTTCTTTCCTTTTTAGTTTTCTTTTGAGGCAGTGAAACAGCTTCTGGCTCCATTAAGCACAGTTTTTCCAGGCTCCTGTCTGCAGCACAAAAAACATGAAGCCCCCCTCGCAGTGTCATCTTGCCCTCTCCAACAGGCATTGTGATGGTAACAGTCATAGCATAGATCCTGGGCCCAGATCTGAGTGAGGTGCCAATGACAATGTCACCATGGAGTTTGTCCCCAATTCCAGTGTCACACATGACACCAAGGAGGGAGACATCAATGGATGTGATGTCAGGGTCACTACTGAGCAAAGTTTTGAGGATGGTGTCAACCACAGTGACAAGAGTAGGCCTGTCTCCAAGGATGTCATGAGACCTGAACACAGCACCAGAAGCAGTGCTGAACTGGAGTCAGGCAATGACCTGGAGGTGGGCTTCTTCCTGGAGCTGCAGGAAGACATCATCACTGATGAGGACCAGGGTTGCCCCAAGGCACCTGTATGCCTCTGGTCTTCTCACCTGGGGAGTTCCCTCATGAATTAATCAGGTCACTCCTCAGATGTAGAAGGACAGCCTTTGGGTGACTCTGCTAGGCTCTTCTCTCTGATGAGACACCCTATGCAGTTCCTCAGCTCAGGCCAAGGCCTCAGAGACCTGCAGTCTCAACTCCTGATTGAGTGGCCTTGCCACTTCCTTGAAAGGATGCCCTCAATAATAGGCCCTGTGAGGCCACTAACATTGGAACAGCACCAGGCATGGATTGGTGCCTTAGAGAGCAAGCATAGGGAGTCTGATAGGGCCCAATATAGGTCCTTCTTCCCTGTACCAACCCTACCTGGAATCGGTGACTCATTTGCATCGAAGTCCTCCTCAGAGAACAACGAATCATCAGTCCACCTTCCTTCTGTTGCTGAGCACACCCTGTATCAGTGCTTCATGGTGGAGATGCTCTAAGTGCCTGACCCTGAGGCCTATACAAGCCACGATCTAGCAGCCCTGCCATCAGGAGTCCTTGGGATTCCCAATGTTGACACTGTGTTCATTTCTCCTTGGCTTAGAGCTATGGAGGAGGCATTCAGGGCCATGTCAAGGCATCCTCTTTCCACTCAAGCCATACCCAGGGACCTCCTTACATGGTATCCAACATCCACAGGGTCTGCAGGAGAGGTACCCTACCTTGGAGCTTCAGTTACTGCAAACCTAATAGGGGTCACACAGCCTCAAGCGTGACCAACCTCCACATACAGATTCTGCCCACATGAGTGCTCTAGGAAGGAAAGTATTCATTTCAATGTATGCCCTTATGTGCACTTCTGTTCATTAGGTACATACAGTGACCTATAACCATCACCTATAGTCGCAGCTGCATTGTGTGCTAGCTGCAATGCCACAGAGTGAGACAGTCAGCCATGCCATGTACCTTTCCATCCAGGGTCTGGAGGTAGCATGGTACCAGTCAAGGGCATCTTATGATGCCAGCAAGATGTCCTCCTGATGATCTGTAACAGCTTTGCCTTTCTAGACTGACATCTTTGGCCTGGCATAAGGTGCTTTCTTCACATTTCTAAGGGTCTCATTTTGTCTCCCCTGGGGTCAGGCGGTAACTGTTGGGGAAGCCTCCTGCTCCTGTACCACAGGACCCACCCCACCTGGCGCTGACCAAACTCAGGTCTCACCTGACCTGTAAGGAACCCTTGACCTCAGGTGTTCTCCCCCACCCTGAGGTCTGAGGGTATCATATAACCTCAGGATGAGCCAGCTCCTCCCTAACAAAGGGAAGCTTTTGAATAAAGCTGAGTTTCAAAAAAAAAAAAAAGACTGAAGCTGTGTTTATCATTACTCTTCAGTGGAATGCAGAGTAAAGCTGTAGCATATTCACTGTTCTTATCTCAAATAGCCCTAAAATGTTCCTCCTGTCTTAACATAGAACTTACAAATGGTCTTCTTACTGCTATAGTAAGAGCCCAGCCACACAAGATAGCCATAAAAAGCACCTCTTTTGTGTCACATGCGATCAAAGATTTGATCACAATGAGATTCCCAGTTTTTGGATTTGGCACTTCTTTTGTTTTGAGAACCACATCACATGAGATACAATGTCCACACATAAATGAGCCACATGGCAGCAAAGAAGGAAGCTCCTTCTCTGTACATGATTTCTGTTCACTGTGAACTCAAGTGTCTCTCAGATTTGAGCCTCTTCTGTAAACAAACCTTAGTTTAGTCTGAACCACCTCCTGCAAATTCTGATCTGTCAAACATTTCTGAATGTTTGTTAATACTCTCAATCACATTTCTAGAGAAAGGACTGAACGTTCTGACCAAATTAATGCTATTTGTCTCTGAATCTGCTTGTTATTGGTATTATACAGCATATTCTATTTGTTCATCTCTGAAGAATCTTGTTATGCCTTGTCAGTCATGTAATCTTTAAATTCCCACTGTGTGATCCTCCTGGAAATATCCTGACACTGGCCATCAAAATTGACAGAGGAGCCACAGTTCCTCCTGGTGTTTATATACTGTATTGTTCTCTTGTGAAGTTTTCTATGGTGTGGTGGGGGTGACAACTGAATAGGTAGCTGGAGGCCAACAATATAGCCTTTTTATCAGTTGTCTTCCTAAACAGATTACTCATAACACTACTGTGCTGGTTTCTGGTGATACGCAGATTCAAAAATTCAGTCTTATAAAGGTCACAAGTAATGTTGCTTTTCAGATGACCATTATTGCTGTGCAAATACCCAGCAAAGTCCTTCAGCTGTTTTTCATCTCCATGCCACATCTTAACCACATCATCTTTATGAAAAACAGTTGTACTTTAACACACAGTTCTGCCAGATTTAATTTTTGGAACTGTGTATATACAGAAATCAGGACAATAATGTCCTGACTAGTGCGTATTGATTAATTTATTTGTAATTAATTAAATTTGTTTACCAGTTAGGTTCACTGGTGCCAAAGTTCCTCTTATAGGTGTGACCCAGATGTCAATGCAATAATGTTAATATAAGTGGTTACAATGCTGAACAAACTGTACACAGTGTAACCCCTTCCAATCTTGTGACCATATCTTACAGGCTCTGAGGTCCCAGCTGCCACAACCCACCAAATCAGATTCTTCCTCTACACTTTCTGGTCCCCAAGGACTGAACTGCTGCTGTTGGTGGACCAGCAGGGCAGCACTCAGCAAGGAGTCCATGGTGGGAGTTGAGCCATGGCTCCCACTGTGTTCACAGATGTATCATGCATGTGATCCATATTACTGGCCTCATGACTGGATGTCAGGTCTGAGACTGGGTCTGATGAGTGCATAGTAGGGCACGCAGCAATCCCCACTCCAGGACTGGCAGAGGGGTTGTGGAAAGAAATCACTGGTGCCAAAGTGCCAGACATGAAATGCATACATGCACAAAAAGAGGGAGAGGGAGAGAGAGAGAGAGAGAGAGAGAGAGAGAGAGAGAGATAGAAAGGTTCTGCTGCTGGCACTCCTCTCTGCAACCCTGAATCTACCACTGGCACAGTGCCTGCAACCTCAAGCCTGGTCCTGGCCCCAGAACAGACAGTAGGGCCAGGACACAAAAAATAGCTCATCGGGAAAACTGCGAGCACATGTAAACAAACATGGACATGATCAAACATCTAGTCAGCTCATACACTGCAAGGACTGCTGGGAAGGGATCAGAGGTACACTGAAGGATATGTCCACAGGTGTAGGCCAATCAGAGGCTCAGATTTCTAGCAAGTCTAGAAGCAAGCCCAGCTCAGCAGGGACAAGTTTCCAACCCATGTTTTATCCGAGAATTGTCTGACCAATGAGGCACTGAGTTCTAAAAAGTACAAAAGGGACTGAAACTAAGGCTGTGGTCCAGTTTTGGCTGAAGGTGAAAGGGTACATCAAGGGACAGAAAAGTGCTGGATACTTGTGAAATAATTTCAACTCAAAGGGATAGAGAGCTGATAAATCCACTTGCCCTATGGCCTCATGGTTTATGAGCTTATTACCCCCTAAAAGAAATTATAGGTGAGGCAAGCAGTCCTTTTCTACCACCAAATTCTGTTTCTGTTTCTATTTCCTTGTACACTACCCTTTTCTTGTATTTATTCTAGATACAACTGTACCTCTTTCATGCATAGCCATTTATTATTTCAGAATATGTTTCATAATACAATTACCTGTATTAACGAGGCAGTGGTCATTTGTCTTTATTTATTTCATTTTAGACATTTCATGTACCCTATACTGGATCAAGAAAAAATAAGCACACTGTGACAAACTGCCTGTTGGGACGTACTAGCTTACAAAACAATTTGGGGGTCTGATTCACTTCTTCTGCCACCATCTGATTATATCAGCAAACTACCTCTGTTCTGTTTAGGCACTAGGAAGGTCAAACACAGAAAATATGGTAGCACACACATCAGATAGCGGACTAAAAACAGAGAATTTTCATCTTGTCAGCAAAAATAGTACTTTTACCTTTTCAATAAGGAGGCACAGCCATTAATTGTATAAAAAAAATAGATTATTTACTGCTAGATGCTACAGATATTTACAAACAGCATATATTTACACCTGCCAAAAAGATTGACACATTTACAGGAAAGGAAACAAATAATGCAGTTACACAGACAGATGACTGTTAGAATAATCTCAAAATCTAGTTTCACACTAGAATCTATAATCACCTGCCAGCTAACTTGAAGTAACATTCCCCTAGACTGTCCTTCCTTCACACAGATAAGCTAGCTATTGGGCAGGGCTCACACCGAAGGCCCTTTTACACACAGTGGTCTGTATCGGAATGACTGGTACAGACTCACTCTAACATTACCTGATTCTGCGTGTACAGTCAATCCATGCCGCAACATAGTGAGCGCTCGCTTAAAATGGGTTCCCTGTTTTTCTTGGCTCGCGGCCTTCTGTGGTGTTGTAACCTGGCATGTAATCATGCCATGTCTGTCATTATGGCACACTACTCTATTTTTACCACAGATATCGCATTTGTTGTTTCTGTGACAGTATGCAGTGAGAGGGAGATGGCAACGAAACATGAACTGCGTGTAAACGGGAATGAGGAACGCTACACTTGCAGCAGAATGACTGCGTGGCAGAACAAAATTTAAAAGTAAGCGCTGTGTAAAAGTGGCTCAAGAGTCAGATTCTGGTCCTCTTCAAAGGTTATTGGAAGTCAAAAAGTGCTTTTACACAGGTTTTTAAAATGAAATGAGCATTACCTGTGGCGCCATTGTGCTCTGTTGTGTTTTTTAGGATCCCTTTACACTCCGCGAGTTCTCCAGCAGCTCCCACCTCCATTTGTGTTTTGGCACCCCCAAAGAGCTTGCTGCTCTATTGCTGTTTGTGCACCACTTTGGAATGGCTGTTTTACACAGCCCGACGAAACGGAACACAACGATGCAAACTGCGAAAAGCAGAGATTGCGGTTTGGACAAACGTTCGCCTATGGAAGGAAACAGATGCACTTTACACACAAGGGATGTAACAGAATACTGTTTCTGTAACAGTTATTCTGTTACATAAACCTGTGTGTAAAAGTGCCTAAAGAGACAGAGTTGGGGGTCCAACTCTTCAATTTATGTGTTCAGGGCTGTGGGTGGGACCTCTCCCTGGAGTGACATTCCTTTCAATATTTCCTACCCATGAGAGTGAGAGTGTGTGTGTGTGTGTGTGTGTGTGTGTGTGTGTGTGTGTGTGTGTGTGTAGATTACATCACCCACTTAGCACTTCCTCATTATCTCTAAAGTTTTATGATGCCCTTCTGGACTCATTGTCTGACTGTGGGAATGCATCCCATAAAACCTTCCTCATATATTATGTTACTGCCTCCTGCCAGTACAGGATGCCTTTGTGGGAAACTTTGCACTATCCCAGCTGGTAGATTACATTCTACCAGTACAGCATGCTTTTGTGGGAAACTTTGCACTCCCCCAGCTGACAGTTGTTTATCATGAGCGATGCTGGGATGTGTGTTTCCTGGAATCCATTTTGTAATTCCAAACAAGGGAAACTTATACGACAATAAGAATAAACAGAAAAATGATTACACTAACAGACAAAAAGATGAAGTTAACCCTGATCACGTTCCTGTCACACACATCTAATATTTCTTCGATTGCTAGTACTTTATTCTTGCTTTACTCTTTTTTTAACTAGTCCACTAGCTTTTCAGGTTGCTCTGCCCCCTGCACAGAATGGATGGGAGGTAAAATATGGGGGATTAGGAGGATTAGTATATAAGCCACTTAGTACCTAATTTACCTGCTACTGAGGCAATGCTAAATGGGATGCAACAGAGTCATTGTTAGGCTGGATGGTATTCGTAAACATGGGTTTCTGGATTAAACAGACAAATTACAACATATTTATTTGGTTTCGTTTATGATAAACTAAATTATCCAATGGATAAAACAAACACTCAGACTTTCATTGGCTAACAGATGTAGGGGTGTCCCTGCATATACCCACAGTGAAAAAAGTGCCAGCCAACAGCTTTTTTGCTTGCCTTTATAGTACTCCCTCTCATCTGCCCACAGTTTGCCCACACATAATATGGCTGTCCTAGCATCAATTCCTCACCACAGTGTTTTAAAAATGGGCTCTGATTCAGCCAAAGCAACCACTGCTACACATCTCTCCCAGTCTCAGGTTTCTAGCACACCTGCCATTACACTCTTAGTCTCTGAGCTTCTGCCACTCAACAAGAATTGGCTGACCAACTACTTTCTAAACTCTGAGCAGTCTCTCCTCCTACAATTCCCAAACCATTTATTAATCTCCTCTCCTGTGGTCCCTATTACTGCAGCACCACCATATGGCAAAGTAAAGAAATAATTTTCTAAATGTACACCTCTGCTAAAATATTATTAAAAGTTTTACTTATTTTTTTATGTACACAAAAAATCCTTGGATAATACTAATAATGCACTCCAGGATGTGACTCACAATGCAACTGACCCATGGCAATATTCCATGATACAGCACACCCTGCTGTGTATTATTCACTAATTATAAAATAGGTTGGGAAATCCAGTAGTGTGATTTATTTATTTTGATCACATGACCATAGTAAAGCCTACAATGACTCATTGTCTGGAATCTTGCATTGTTTTTATATTCCATTCAGTAAGGATACTTTTGTTCATGTTTTTTCCTTTTTTTTTAATCTGTAAAAGTGGGATTAATTTTATGATAGCAGCAAGGCACTCCAGGATGTGGGTCATTGTGAGATTTACCCACTTCTTGGGTGGCTTAAGGCACTTGACTTTGCCTTCTGCCAAACCATCCAGGATGTAGATAAATCCTACAACAACCCACACCCTGTTGTGTTTCATTGTTTAATTGCACATTTATATGTTTTGAATTTGAAGCTCACAATCTAGTTCTTCTTCAGAAATATCCTTCAGAAAATATTTTATATACTGTATATATATTTTTTTTAACTTTGTTTATCTTCCTGACACCCAGGGCATCCTTCAGGAGTGCCCACATGGATCTTCACCCTACTTCCAACCTGAACCCCCACATTCCCCTGGCCTCTCTTCCCCCAAATGACTGCAGGATGATCCGAACCCTGGTACCATCTCCGGGGCTGATTCCGCTCCCCCTCAGTGGCTACCTTCTAAGTATGAGGGGCCTATCTGCAAGTCATTGGGTCCTCCAGAGAGAGAGATCCTGGGCGCTTTTGGGATGTGAGAGGGTCCACTGGGGCCACCGTCATCTCCCGACATGCAGGAGGTATTTTCTTTGCTTTTTCTGTCCCTCCCCCTGCGGAGCCCGGCCAGCAAGGCTATGGAATGCCATGGCTCTGCCCCCAGGCATTACATCACACAGCTACACTGGCGACCCTCCAGCCACCGCCAGAGGTCGCTCCTAGAGTGAGCACATTCCCACCCCACCCCCAGGAAGAGACAGCAGTCGGCAGACACTCAATCTCTATCCCCCCTTCCTGACCCCCAGTGGCCTCAGTTCACTCCCGAACCCGGGTCGCCAGTGTGGCGTGAGGTGTGGCGTCCAGTGCCTCAACACTCAGCACCACCGGGCCAGCTGAAAATATTTTATATTAAATACATTAGTAAGATTCTGGAGGAAATAGTCTTATTTTTGACATGATGCCCCTTATTTTGGTCATTTGTTCATGATTTCTTTATGCCTTGTCATATATTTGTGGGCAAAGGAGTTGGAAAGTATGAACATGTCATTAATATTTTATTTCCACTGCAGTTATGCCATTAACATGTTACTTAATCTCCAGGTGTGCTATTGAGGATACTCTCTGTATTAGTCTGTTGTGCATTAGATTAACAGTTTTTCAATCCAATCCAAAACCTCAGTACCACTTAGATCAAGTAGACTTTTCAGTTACTTTCTCTCAGAGTTGAACTGGTGATCATGCTGGATTTCTTGACCTGCTTCTAATGCATGCTGGGAAACAGAAGTATGGTAGAGTATTATGTGAACTTGAGCCACAATGACTGCTAATGTAACAACCTGAGGTTGCATATATGTATGCCTGCTAATGCAGCAAGATGAGTGAGAATATGTGTAGTATTTATGTTGGGTTTCATAATTACTTTGATAAAGTATCTGGTGGGCCTCACTTTCCTATCTTGGCCAATTCTTACATTGTCACACATTTGGAGCCCATAGGCACCAGAAACCTTTGGCCTGGAATGGAGGAGAAGAAGAAAGGGTCCACTACACACCAATAACTGTTATCATGGAACCAGCATGTAACTAGTGAGAGGGATGAGGCACAACTAAACATCAGGGACTTTTGTTTTGCAATTCAAAGTTTTTTACAAGTTTTTCAATACAAGGAACAGATCCATATGAAGGAAGATGGCACATAAGACAATTATGTAATAATGTCATGGACCTGTCCCCCCACCCCACAACCCCCATCCTCCCACCACCCCCCTCCCTCCCAATCTTTCCTCCCCTCCCTCCCGGCACAGCCAGATAAAGCTTGAACACCCAGATTGAGGTAACAGCATCTAGACATGTCACTTATAAGGAATATAAAGTATATAAGGAGTCCCAGATTCTTCTGTAACTTTTCAGTCAATTACAGTGGCAACATCAGGGGATTTTGACAAAGATCCAGAAATAGCGAGAGAGAGCAAAATTTCCTTTATTTGAGTTTTGTGTACTACTCCCCAAGTGCAGTTAGAAACAAAATCAATGAGTTAATTTTTTCAGTTGGTATTGGGAAATACAGTATATGGAATCTGATCAAATGTAATGTAATGTTCAAGGGTTTGAAAGAGTATGGGGTTTTAAATATGGTCAACCCAGTCATTTTCTTTCCTAGCATATTTCTGATTTTGAATAAAAGTACAGTCCTTAATAAACTGAGAATGCTATGGGTACCTTGGGTGTATAATTGGCTGAAGCCATTGCTCCCTTTATAGGAAAATGGGAATTTTGTTAAAGTTATTATTCTGAGGAGGTTTTTCTTTCTAATCATATGCTAAACGGTGTAAAATAAATAGAAAAAAACAGAAAAAAGATATACTGAGTTGATGAGAAAAGGCAGCAGGAAACTATTATATAACAACTGGCCTTAAAACCTTTTCAATGGAGATGGCCAGTTATTATTTGTCATAATAACCAGCGATTATTACAACATTCATGTGCTCACTGAGCAGCAGCGGCTGTCTTAAGACACTCGAGTGCTACATTCAGAGAGTCAGAATTCTGTCACAGAAAAGGGTGTGAGTTTAAGTGCAGTACTTTCAGTGACTATTTCAGCAGCACATTATTTAAAACATTTGCCTTAGAGGCTGAAACAGCTCTGCTTCATCAGAGTTGCTGTAGAACTTGAAAGCTGCCTTTGTAAAAAATGGACCTCATGGCGCTCCCAACATTGTCATAGCAACCCAATTACAAGTTACAAACATGTACGTGACATGCCACATTTTTAACTTCACAGTTATTAATTTTACTTATCAGAGTTGAACTGTCATCAGTTTTGCTCACTAATGGGGAGGGAGGCAGACATTTTTGGGGTGGGAGACAAACAACAATCACAGATTGAGAAAAAAACTGTTGTACAGAAATTAAATAAAATAAAACATGGGATGTTGTGCTTACTCAAATTTAATAAACACCCTCTATGTGTGACACTTCAACAAAGCCCTAAAACTGCACTCTCAGGTGTATATTAAGTAAGTAATAAGCCACGACAGGGTGTGCATTAAAGGATTTTAAAGCACTCCCCGGGGGTAAAGTAAGGCATGAGGCTGAAATCAGTATCTCTATATGCCCCTGGAAGTGCATTAAAATCCTTAATGCACACCCAGGAGTGAGCTTATCACACTTATAAAATGGGCCACCATCATAAAAGAATTAGTTTGATGTACTCTGATAGGGATTAAAACGTATTTACTATTTTCAAAAGAATGTACAAGACATTACCTCTAAAACATCTAAAAACTGAAAAAAATAGTCCCTATTAATGCATAAAATAGGATAGGTCAGCAATAGGTTAACTAGTACAGTACTTTGCAGTAAAAGTATTTATTAGTAGAGTTGGTTGAAAATAAATACTTTCTCTGTCACATGTAAATTTTATCATTTAAATGCACTGTAACATCTGTAAATTTGTAAGACCTAAGCAGTGTTTAAAACTTAATTTTCATTACACTGTAGTTACCATATTTCATCGATTTGTAACTGCATCTTTAAATGCAATATTTTATTTTGGTAAAGGCAATAATTCGAGGGTGGTGTCTAAATGAGGGTGACCATAACTGCAAACAGCTGTTCTGGGTAAGTTTATTACTTAGCTTTGAAATTCAGAGCAAGAACATACTGCCGATATGCCGAATGCCTTTGAGAAAAGTGGAGGAGTCAACCAACCCATTGTGTGCAGCCAAGCAGAACTGCTCCTTTTTGTTTAAATGTGAAAAAAAGCTGCTCCATTATTGAAAGTAAAAGCTTCATACTAGGTAGTTAAAAATATGGTCTGTTTTTATTCCTTCCAGCCAAAAGCAGTGTGCTCCTGAAAGGAGAATGAAAAGAAGTTGTTTAAACAACTACGGGGTGTAGAAAGAATAAACTGTCCCCGTAGTTGTCTGTTGTATGGGAACCTGACCATACACTCCTGTACTACACGCTGCTTTTTGAGGTACAGAATTGTGCCCTGGAGTAGAAGATGAGGGGGGCTGTACAGTACACTGCATTGTGTGGCATAGAAAAGCTGCTCTGAAGAGTAAAATGTTAATCCTGCAGCGAGGCAGGATGTTGACACGGAGTGGTAATATTTATTACTTTTATACTTTACCACAGCTCCATGCCTTCAGTGTTTCCCTCTGGTGCCTCTTAAAAAACAAAAAGAAAAGATTCTGTTGGGTCTAAAGAATGAGAGAGAGAGAGGGGGATGTAGTTAGTAACTGAAGAGGAGCACGTTAGTTGCCAGATCAGTTGTTTGAGCGACTGAGTGAAATTGAGAGAATATTCTATTAAAAGTTAAATTTAAACAAAACTCTGACTCTGAATCGTACTTTGGGGCGGAGGGTCTAATTGTAATTAATTTGGTTGTTAATTTCGGCTTAAAAACAGGGGCGGCTTTAATTACAAAGTTTATTTTTAACTTGGGCTACAATTCGAGGGTGGCTAGAAAATGAGGGCGGCTTCAAAATGATGAAATACGGTATATAGTCTCTTTGAAGGCAACCTCTTTATTTTTGTGTTTTACTTGTGTGCTGTGGTCTAGTACATAAAAGGAAAACTGCTATAGGATTGAGGTGAAAGGTTAGTAAGAAAAAAAAAAACTTTAAACCTGCCGGTTGCCTTTTTTTTGGGTGGGCAAGGAGGGTGGATTTCACCTGAAAACTCCCATATAAGATTCAAATGTAGGTGCTTTTATTAACATTAGTAATATATTTGGGCACGTTGGGTCTGCCTCTGCCTATTTAACTGTGTTTTCCCACCTTTTCTTTTTGTTTATAAAGTATTACTGTATTGCCTACTTTCTTCATTTTGATTTTTGTTTTCTGTTTTTCCCCACATTCAAGACATAGAATGTTCATCATGGAAGGTTTACTGTGGAATATAGTGATTCAAATTCTGCTCTGTTCCACTTGTAGAATGTTACTTTCCTGACATTCTGTATACACAGACAAGAGAGGCCTGTTATAGAGCCAGAGACTCAATTATATCACTGTCAGGGCAAGCATGAGAGATTTCACTGATGAGCAGGTAAAGACAGAAGGGGGATTTTTCACCGTTAGTAAACAAACAGTTGTAATGAAAACTATAAACAATACTTAATGTTTCCAGTTTGTTTACGTGTGTGTAAGGAGAGTGTGATGATCAGGGAAACAACATTTAATTAATTTGTTTTATTTTTTATTTAAGGTAGTTTTATTTTTAGGGCCCAGTTGAAGGTTTTTACAGTGTAAAGGTAGCAGCCATGTTTGTGATGGAAGACCAGTTCTGGTTGCAGGGGGACTGATGGAAGATAGTTCTGGCTGTAGGAGGACTGATTTGTTCATTGATGTGGTTTAGGACCAGGATGACTGTGCATATAAAGAGATTTAATGTACAGTCAGCTGATGTCTCTTGGCCAATGAGATTTCTAGATTTTTTCTTGCCATTTTATAAATTCTCATAATGCACAACACCCCATGTATTATTGTATATATAACTATATTATAATGCAAATTTATATATAATAACTACTGTATATCATTATGCAAGCTTATGATTGTAGTATTTTCCCACAGGAAGGCCTGCATAGTACGGTTAATAAGTTTGCAGATGTCACCAAGATTGGGGATAGAGTCAATAATATTGTTGAAACCAATAGAATTCAGACTGACTTAGATACTACTTCCACATGGGCCATGAAATAGGATACAATGTTCAATGTCACTAAGTGAGTAGTTATGCATATGTATAGCATAAATATCAAATCAATATACAGACTTGGTGGTGTTGAACTGAAATATGTTGCAGAGGAGAGAGAGATCTGGGTGTGACAATTCAAAGTAATCTATCTTTTAGGCCTCACTGTTCATCACTGTTGTCAAGAGCACAGAAGATCTTGGGATGTATGAAACATAATTTTGTTAGCAGGAGCAGTTCAGTTATATTGCCATTGTACAGGTCACTTGAATGCCCATACCTAGATTACTGTTCCCAGATCTGGTCCCCCTATCATAAAGCAGATATTAATACAGTTGAAGAAGTGCAGAGGCGCTTTACCAGAATCATCACTGGCTGTGAATTCTTGCCTTACAACACTAGATTAGCAAGGTTAGGTCTACACAGCTCACAGCAAAGACATTTAAGGGGGGACTTGATTCTTCTTTATAATGACTTTAACATCGCAAATTTTTTACGTGAACTTGGCTACATTTCTAAAAAAATTGGGATATAATATCAGGTCCCATAACAAGCAGTTGTGGCAGAAACCATTTAGGACTACCAAAAGAGGTTCATTCTATACAAATAGAGTGGTAAAGTATTGGAATGGTTTACCACAATCACTCATTGATTCACCAACATTGTACAGTTTTAAAAAATAATGATGTAGAAATTGATAATTGGTAAATGGATAATAAAGTCATAAGTGACGGACCACTCATAGTGGGGGGTTGGACTAGAAGTGCCTATGGTGCACTTCCACACTTAGCTACCTCAGTACCTTACATTTTTTGAAAGGTAAACAACTACCATGTAACATGGGGATATGATTTTATTGTACTTTCATTGCAGGCAAAATGTGAAATGTAATTTAAAACAAAAAAAAAAAAGAAAAAATTGAGACATGGTTGCAACCAATTGAGGAAAAGGTGCATCTACTTTTTGTGCAATGACTCTATATCAGGTCCCTTTTTTCTGAGCACCTAGTTTATGCTGAATTGGTGAATGGGCAAACTATGAAAACCTTTGTGAGATTTCCTTACTGGCACCCTGGGGTTCATTTTGAATATTATAAAATATTATATTTGACAAGTCAGAGTCCAGTTTTCCTTGCAAAATAAATTTGTTACTGTTATGGGATTACTGAAATGAGTTAAAGTGGTAGTTAGATAGTACTATGATAAGGAGGCTTTTGCCTTATCTGCTTTATGTGTTTGGAATTTATGGTGAGATTAACTGTGTAAAATCTTGGCTTAAAGGTAATATATGATTTTGACATAGTTAACTTCCTTCCCATTTTCCTTTCCATGCCAGTTGTGTGTTCTGATATACTTTGACCAATTTTTGATAAACAATCTAGCTTTGTGGTGCAGCTACTGCTCTTTCACTTCGTATTTATAAGACATTCCATAACATCAGTTACATCATTCCATGATATTAAAGAAGACTCCTGTTTATTTATGAATAAAAAATTTCAGACATACTTGTCATACATTACATCAATTACTATAAGTATGTCAATAAGAGATCAGTAATTTTCTTCTGTTGAGACACATATCTAGATTCTGAGGCTGTAATACAAACTTATAAAGTCTGCAAGCAAGTCTCCATTTATATACAAATCAGGCACTTATAATGCAATCCCTCCCATTCTTTGGTGTCACCAGAGTAGCAATTCAGAAAAAAGCACAAGGTTTTCAATGCGTCCGCTCCGTATTTTAAGTTAGCAATGGCTTAAAAAAGTCCTGTCACATCACTCATACAGCGTGTAGTACTAGTAGCCTTTACTTTTGCATAGCAAATAATGCATCTAAAATGATTTTATTCTCAAAAAAATTATGTTTTTTTGTGCTGTTCATCTCTTACTGTAAGACAGTTGTAACATGTTGTGGGGAGGAGTCAACTGAATGCTTCCTTTGCACAGATGACATGAATCCTCCTTTCAGCAGCTGGTAAAATGGAGATCCTGACAACTTTGTTTAAAAAAATGTATTTTTAACATTTCAGAGATCCTTAAACCACAATTGCTGACTGGAAATATCAAGAGAAGGAATAAATATGACATGGGAGCAGTGAGGTAAGTAAATACACGACACTGCAGATGCAAGACTTCTCCTTTAATCTGAATGGCCTGCAGTGGTGTTACTGATGTCATCGAATGCTCAGTTAGCATGACAAGAGAGATCAGCAACTAGCTAGGAGAGAGGAATTCAGAGTAGTTACAAAGCAAAAAAATTAGATTATTAATTTAACAAAAAGGTCAAAACATAGCAGAATGTTGAATAGGCACTAAAAGGAAAACAGTACACGAGGCATCTAGAGGTGTATAAACCTGTTTCCTATCACCATTAATGGCATCAGAGTTTGTTTTTCCTTGTCTTTCATAAAAAAAGTGTTGGGATCTTTTAAAATAAATAATCTGTTTTACAGCTGTAGTTCTGTACTTTGGATGAAATGGTAATATTCAGGAATTACTGCCTGTATGTGTCAGTATATCTATGATATAGCACCCTATTTTTTTTTTCCTATTTCTTTATCCCCCCAGGGGCCACCAGTCTGCCTTACCTTTCTGCGTCTGGCATCTCCCCAGGTCTATCCGGCCGCCATCTCCTCCTCGGGCTACCTCCTCCAACGTCCACATTCGGGCCTCACGGCTACCCCCACGGCTTGCCCCCCATGGCGGGGTGGTGGAGAGCACTCCCTCCAGAGCTCAACCCACCCCAATCAGGATCTGGTACTGCTACGCACCCTTGGTGCTGAGACAGCCCCCCGCTATGGGAGACGGCCATCATGCCACCATGACTAGTGCCCCAGTTTTTCCACTTTTCTTTCCCCCTGAGCCAGCAGGCATGCACTGATGCCAATGGCCATGAGTGTGCACATGTCCGCCCACGTTCTGGCCAGGTATCAGCCCCCCGACCCTACACATGTGCTCCCAGCAGCAGTAGTACCCCCAGTCTCCACCGGGATGCCCCTGGATCCCCCCCAGGGAGAAGAGAGCTGTCCTATGGATGCTCGATCCTACTCCCTCCCTGCCGACCCCCAGCACCCGGGCTCGTTCCCGAACCCGGGTTGCTGGTGTGATGCGAGGTGTGGCGTCCAGTGCCTCAACCCTCAGCACCACCGGGCCAATATAGCACCCTATTAATAAGAAATAATCAGCTCTTATTATAAGTGCCATGGGATCTTTAACTTCCACTTGGACAGCCATCACAGACAGGCAAAAGTGGCCCTGCTGAACATCTCATCTGAAGAATGTCACCTCAACAGTGTGGCACGTGCTGCACTAGTATAAGTATTGCATATTATCCCAAGTTCCTACTGCAGAACTAGAAACCATAACTTCCTGAACCTCTAGGACCAGAGGTGAGTGTGCAACCAACCGAGCCACTGAACAAGCAGTCTATTTGCAAGGAACCACTGCCATATATTGTAAAAATTGATCTGGAGGCTAATAAAACAGCCATAGTTGTTATGTCACAGGAGAAAAAGACCATAGTGTCCACAGACACGTGAATGCCACAATTACTAACAGGCAAGATATTGACATTTACAAATACAAAGAAGAGGAGCGGACCTAGGAGAGATTCCTAGGGAATTCCCATCATGACAGTGAATAAACTGGAAGATGAGCCAGCAGCACTAACCATAGTCAAACAGATAGAACTATAGCCAATACAAAGGTAGGCAACAGATGCCCGTGGTCTCCAGCTTGAGTAGGAATTGACAAAAGTCAATAGCATCAAATTCCTTTGCTGAGTTGACAAATAGTATTCTCGTGATGGCAATTGTTGGTGTCATATAGATTGTAATTTTGTGAGGTGGAATGTAGATGTGGTGGTACTGTACCCGGTGTGGCAACTAGACTGACAGTGAGTGAAGAAATTGTTTCTGGAGTAGAAGCTAGATGATTTTGGCTGACTAATCACGTAAAAACTATAGATAATATGGGCAGGAGTGAGATGAGAGGCACATAAACGTACCTGAGATGTCACCACTTATGTGAAAGGGCTTTCATTTAGTTAGGACCATGCCTGATAACAGGGAGTGGTTAAAAGATTTGGATTATTTATCTGGTGATTGCTGGAGCACTCATTTTGAAGAATCTTGATTCTGAAACATCCAGTCCACAGCCCTTACTAGTGTTTAGGGCTAGTAGCTCCCTTTAGATTTCTGATACCAAAACTGGGGTGACAACAAAGGGGATCTTGGAGTCTAGGGCTTGAAAGCACTGACTCTGTGATGGGTGGGTCATAAATTGGAAGTCAGAGACTCTGGGCAGTCATCAATGTGGGAGCTAAGGGCTTCAGCAATGTCTGTAATCTGTAATTACTGTAGGTAGGCTATCACCTTTAGCTCAGTGATCTGTATATTTAAGTTGGACGTGTAATGGGATTTACAGGGTCATGGGTTATCTTCTGAAACTTCCTGGGGTGTCAAGGGGCTTGCCAAAATGTGTTTCAGAAATAGATTGCCTTCGCTTTTCTGCTTACACTGGTGCAAAGGTTACCTAGAATATCACAGAGTAGTCATTCAGTAGACTTATTGAAAGCTAAGTGTTTGGCCTAGTTAGTGACTTTGGCAGAACATCTTGCTGAGTGTTAGAGACCCAGTGGACATGGAATACACACCCCATCACATATTACTGGTGCAAGAGTGATAGATGGTGCAGAAAAGCCACTTGGAGGTGTCCAGAGCCTGAGAAGTATCCCCTGTAGAGTAGAGGGAACTCTAGTCAGAGCTATATAAGTCTAACATGAATGCTTTTTGTTTAATTTTCCAGAAAGATCAGATATTTAGTAGCTTTGGATGGGCTTTGAAGGATTTTACTACCTGCTTTACACTAAAGGTTATGCAGTGATCACTAAAAATACCACGGTATGTGCTAGATGCAATAATGGCAAGAAGAAAGGGCTCACTCTACGATGGTGCTGTTTGTTAGTTTTGGATTGTACTGCGTAGGTCCATGGTTATCTGGGTGAGCTTGAAGGCTTTGATCTTGACTGGATGGCATTTGCTCTTGGCCTTTACTAGTTAGTGTTCTCCTATGATAATGTGCTTGCCCTTTAAAGGGCAGGTTTTGAAAAATATGTTTTCTAGCATTCCCATCACAGCCAGTAACTCAGACTTTTGTTGAGATTTCAAACAAGGAAGAAAAAAGACACCTGACAGAATCATTTAAAGAAACATTATATCAGCACCCATAACCCATTTTCCAATCCATCACTCAAGTAATGATATGCCATTACTCTGAAAAACAGTGCACATCGGTCCACTCCTAAAATCTGGCAATGCAAGTATTCTCAATGATTACAAACCCATATCCATTCTCCCAGTATTGGCTAAGCTCCTAGAAAAACTTATCAATGCCCAAGTAAGAGATTTCTTAGAGCAATTTGACATCATAACTCCCCTTCAGTCAGGTCTCTGGCCTAAACCACTGTCTCAGCCCTGGCCAAAGTTACAAATAACTGAATACAGGCTATTGACCAAAAACATACCACTGGAGCTATTTTTCTTGACCTCAGTAAGGCATTTGACACCATGGATCATAACATTGTGATCCAAAACCTGTCTAAAATAGGAATGGCACAGCTCCTTTGCAATGGTTCTCAAACTACCTAACTGGCTGGGCACAACAGATAAAATCAGAAGGTCTCTATTCAACATGTACCCCTCTTCTTAGGGGTGTTCCCCAAGGCTCTGTACTAGGACCACTACTCTTTACGTCATATATTAATGATTTAGGTGAAACCATCACTGATGCCAGATTACACTTTTATATGGATGACACTGCATTGTATATCTCTAGACCCAACATTAAAACCATCTGCTCTGATATTTAATTGGTATTTAATGAATTATAACCTAAACTCTTCCACTCCAAGTTGCTGTTAAATGCTTCCAAAAGAAAGGTCATGTTTTTGTCTCACACAGTGCAGCTTCTCACTGTGCATTTGCTACTGCCATAACTACTTTGTTAGGAGACACCCTTGAAGTAGTAGAGAAATAGAAACATGTCATGTTGTGCTTCTTGATCAGCTCTGTAAGTTTTGTGGTCTCACCGGCATGGTCATCAAATGGTTTGAATCCTATCTCGTGGACAAAGTGCAGCGGGTAGTGATGGGGAATTTCTCCTCCTCCCCAATGCATCTGTTGTATGGAGTACCTCAGGGCTAGATCTTGTTGCTGATATTGTTTGTAGTGTACATGCTGCCCCTGAGTGAGATCATTCAACAATACAGTGTGGTGTTTCACTGCTAAGCAGATGACACCCAACTGTATATGTCTTTTGCACCCAGATCATCGGGAGTGGTTGACGTGCTTAACAGCTGTCTGGCTAAAATCAATGACTGGATGGCTCCCAGTTGGCTGAGACTCAACCCGGCTAAGGCTGAGGTGCTGGTGATGGAGTCTGCTCATGGGCATGATGGGTTGCCACCAGGGGCTAACTCTGGACTTGTTCTGGGATCTGCTCCATTGGTGGCTTCTCTGAGGGTGTGAAATCTGGGCATGATCCTTGATTGCAGATTGACATTTTAAGATCAGGTGTCAGCTGTAGTCAGCAGTGTTTTTTACCACTTCAGAACATTGCCTGGATTAAGCCCCTCATTCTGTCTGAGGACCTGCCGACTCTAGTGAATGCTTTTGTGACATCTAGACTCAACTACTGTAATGCTCTGTACTACGGGGTCACAGGAGGGACCCTCTGCAGGCTGCAGCTAGTGCAGAATGCAGCGGCCCAGTTGCTAACAGGCCTCTCGTGGTCCAGTCATCTGACTCTGGTCCTACGTGCTCTGCACTGGCTGCCTGTCAGGTGGAGGGTCCTTTTCAAGGTGGGTCTTCTCACCTTTAAGGCCCTATACAGGCCGGGTTCTGGTTACCTGTCTGAGCTCCTGACATCAGTGTCCTGTGCTCTCTCCCTCCACTCCTCCTTGAAGGGTCTCCTGGACATTCCCAAGGTTAGGCTCAAGACCTCAGGAAATCATGTTTTCAGTGTCTCTGGGCTGACCCTGTGGAACTTGCTTCAATCTGCTGTCTGGCAAGCTCTCTCAATTGAGGTGTATAAGGGGAGGCTAAAGGCCCATCTCTTCAGCCTGGCCTTTGACTGCTGGCACCATCTTTAGCTGTGACCAGTCCCCTGAAGACTGACTTTTGGAAACTTCTATCTTGCTGAATTTTAATCTTGTTATGGTTTCTATGAGGTTTTATAATGTTAATTTACCGCTGCATGCCCTTATTTATGTTTGTCGCCCAGAGCCTCCAGGATTGGGCGCCTTATAAATGAGGTTGCCTTGCCTTGCCTGAGTTTGGATTGATAATAAGTTAGCTTTCACCACCCATATAGAAGCACTGTGCAAAAAACTGTGGGTCAGACTGGGTTTCTACAGTACATTACAAATAAGTGTTGCTTCCTGCATGACATTCTCAAATGTTTGGTCGAGGCTACCTTCCTACTGATTATTGACTATTCTGATCTAATTTACTGTCA
This sequence comes from Neoceratodus forsteri, assembly GCA_016271365.2. Lineage (NCBI taxonomy): Eukaryota > Metazoa > Chordata > Ceratodontiformes > Ceratodontidae > Neoceratodus > Neoceratodus forsteri. Next base: position 979,419,292 of record CM057458.1, on the reverse strand, counting down.
CTGTTCAGCCACTAGCCTTACTAAATTAGATGTACTCTACCATAGAACGCTCAGGTTTATAACTAAGTTAGGGCCCAGGACTCACCACTGTGCTTTGTATGCCACAGTTGGCTGGCCCTCACTAACTACCAGGAGACTGCTGAATCTGTATACTTGGGCATACTTTTAAATGATTTCCCAGGATATAGCATTGAATTATTAGATATATCTCACAGCAGCTACTCTCTCAGAAAAAAATATTTACATACTCCTGGACATTCCAAAATATGCTATGCAGATAGGAAAATCCACGGTTAATTGTCTCATCCCCATTTCATGGAACTTGTTGCAAGCCTTTCTAAAACTCTTTTCATTGGTCAGATCCAACACCTTCAAGGTGTTTATCAAAACATTATATACTGAGACCTACTCTTGTGGCTAGATTAAACCTCATTACCAGTACATTCACTTGACTGATATTCAATTGTATGGTGCAGTCCCTCACTGGGATCTCTAAAAGCTGTGGAACTCAACAAACTTATTACTATTTTGAATACTCTACTATAGCCTGTATCCTTCACAACTGTTAGAGATATGAATTCAATGAGCTTGCCTTCTTTGTGAACACTGTTATGTCTTGTATACATTCACACCCTGTATCATTGCCTTAAATTCTGTATGCTGTCCTACCCAGGACCTCCTTGGAAATGAATGTGCTTAAGACAGCCTTTTCCCAGTGAAATAAAAAAATACAAATCATCAATACAAGTACCTTAAAACAACCTAAAATTTAACTTCTTTCTTCATATTTAAAATTGTCTAATTTAAAATTGTTTTACTACCTGTTCAGTTTATAAATGCAATAGCACACACCAGGGTGCTACATTTGTTGAGCTATAGATTCTTCTCCAATGTTCACCTAGGAGCACTTGACCTACAGTCTCGTACCTTAGCCCACACCAGCTAAAGGCCTACAGGGGCTCCAACCAGGATGCAATGTAGTACCTTGCAGTATTATTGCAAAATACTGCAGTATGCTGCAGAGAACAGTGTAATTCAATGACAATTAAGCACTTTTGCCATGCAGTATTTTGTGCCATGCCATTTACTGCAAAGTACTGCATTGCATCCTGGCTGGCTCTTAAGCAATAAGGCACTTGCAGGAGTTATGTTAATAGTGTGTTAATCACCCTCTCTAGGGTGTAATGTGGCACAAGACATAGCCAAGTGCCACATACCCCTAAAGGGTGATTAATTGACCATTGACATAACTCTTTGGAGTGCCTTATTGCTGTTATAATAAAGGTTTTTTTTAAATAATGTTAAACCTTGTTCAGCATATGATTAGGCTCTACATGTATGTTAGTAAAACGATTTACATAAGACTGATAGAATACTTACAACCAATAAGAAAGCTCTAGTTCTCAGACCCTTTTTATCATAGTGGCACAGTAGTGCCACTATAGTTAGGGTTGAGCAGGGTTTTTTATGTTAAACCTCAAACTTTTCACTTTAATATCTTCAGAACTGTTCCACAGATTTGCATAAAATCTTGCATGCACAGTCTCAGGGGTAGATTGCTTGACATACTAAGTTTCATTTCAGTCAGATGTGCAGATTCCAAGATATGGATCATGAAAATAGTTTAAAAAAATGACTGTTTTTGTTGTTTTTGTGTCATCACCAAGCACACAGATGGTTTGGAATATTGGTCTGAAATTTTCAGGGTAGAAAGGGCTTTCCCCACATATGTGCCTTTCACTGGTTTGGTGAAAAAAAGTTTAATCCATTCCAAAGTTAATACACTTAAAATGTCAGTTCCGAGCATGCTCAGTACAGTCTTTACAGTACTGCTTGGAAGGAAAAAAGAATTTGGTCCTTATGAGAAAGGATGCTTTTTCATATGGGGCTTATCCTATTTTGTGAGGAAAAAATCCTTTTTTATATGGCCGCCATCATGTTTCCACCCCCCCCCAAAAAAAATTCAAAACCCATAGAAATGACATCCTGAAGGGACACCAAGACATTCATCTTGCTCATCAGGACCCTGTTAGGTGGATTTTGTGCATATTTTTTGGAAAAATGATCCCGAGATTGCTTTTTTTTTTTTTTTACATATTAAAATCCCTTATTGTGATACTTCCCTTTTTTCATATGCCCATATGAAACAAAATTAGGCCATATGAAAAAGGACCCCTTCAGAGAGACAGCAAGAAATGTATCTTGTTCACTGGAGCTCTGTTAGCTGGAGGACATCAAGAGAGAAACAATTCAGTCTTTTCCTTAAAGGGATTTTATATGCCTGAGGAATAAAGTTTGTTCTGGCAGTCTTTGTTGGTGTCATTATTTACCAGCTCGCAGTGATGTTTTGTGTTTTACATTAGAATATGAATCAGTGTAATTAGTACAGCTGTTCTGCCCTTGGCTGTGCTTGCTGTCGTAGCACAAGCCGTTGCTGTTGGTAGAACAAGCTGATAGGAACACCAAAAAAAACAAAAAAATGGAACACTTAGTGAATTGTTGTACACAGGTGAATCAGACACTCTGTATAAACTGTTAGACCACATAACTGCCTCAAAATTATCCTCGGTACAACCATCAATTAATAGAATACCTACTTACTAAACTACTGACAGGTTAGTCAATAAAGGATTTACAATGAGAACCTTGTTTAATACAGGCACTGTATATGTCTTGCATACAATTGTGTTTGACGGAATTATGACTCTGGCTGCCAGCGAAGTTCAATCTGTGGTGACAGCAGTGAGGAAAATACTGCTGTTCTCTTGTAGAGATTGTGATTTCCTCACAGCTGTCTGATGACAACTGCACTCCTTAAAAAAAATACAAAATAAAATCCATCAGTCAAAATGTTAGTTTGATGAATAAATAAACTTATTTTCCTTAAAACAAAACAATGTAATTCATATCCCTACATCACATTACAGGAAACTTGAACCTGATCTTCATAATTCTGCACAGAATTAACTGAGGACTGAAACAATGGGGTTGAGGAGGCTCTGTCTACCAGGACCCCCCTTCCCCTTCCCCTTCCACGGAGCTCCCGATCACAATTTTCGGCATTCTCCCCAGACCCTGCACTGCAGAAGCGCAGTCTGGGAAACCAGAAAAACAGACCCTAGGAACAGCAGCCAATCCCTGTCATTCTCAGCCATCTTAGTGTGCGCATGCTCCAGCGGTCCTCCACGCTAGTGGTCCAGAGTGCTGAGGGCAGGAGAGACAAGGGTGTCATACTGTAGGTGTCAGCGGTGGGGTTGGCCTTCAGCTAGCCATGCTGCCTGCAGCATCACCCAAGATTTCAGAGCCGGAATTAATAGATATACTGCACCATCATGGACTACAGCACTACATTAGCAAACAGCTAACTAAAAACTGTAAGTAGACTCGATGGGTATCATATAGCTAACCTTGGCTAATCATTTTCATAGAGTTAACAGTCCCATAACTGCTCAAAGACAATCGAGTAATGTTCCTGAGTTTGGTATTGGTCTCATGATGGTGGCATAGATTACTGCCCAGGTGACTGCTCTGTTATTATATTGTTCCAAGATGTGTAGCATCACCCATTGATCCTCCAAAGTGCTAGTGTTCCCACCTCTGACCATAATTCACCCCTAATCTACCATGAAGCTACTTTGGGTACTGAAGATATTAACCCCTAGGCAAATACATATTGTTACTGCAAAGGAAGGAATACTCCTTGGGTACCAGTCAGTGTTTAACTTGTCTGATTACTGCTTAGAATTGAGCTAGCTCCTTTGCATTGGTCTCTCTGCTCTTTACAAATTGTAGAACTAAGAGAGGAATATGATAATGCTATAGAACATCTACTTGCCTCACACTGTAGCAGAGCACTACCCGAAACCAGGAAATTTTACTTGTTAAATGCTGTAACTGCACAACTTAAGCATGGCACAGGGACCAATACTTGCTGCCCTATATATTCTGATAGTGTTAAGCTCTGACCATATCCTACATAAAATATGGCAGGAATTTTGACCCAGTGGTGACCCTCTGCGACATCAGAGTTTGTCAGACCTACCCTCTGATATATTTGAGTACTCCATCATTTATTTGCAAGGTCTTAAGCAACATGAGAACCTGTACCATATAATGGCATATTGTGTAGCCCACAAACACTGGACCCCCTCCAAATGCCTCGGTCTCTAGTTAAGATCATTATGTGTATAAAGCTGTTGTTTGAAGGTGATGTAGAGACAAATCCTGGCCCCCCATATCAATACTCATATTGTAACCTCTTACTGATCTGAATGGGATACTGTAAAAGGTCTAAAAATAATGCCTATAAATATCAATAATTTAAGGCCTAAAATGCATGAGCTGGAGGCCTGAGTGAGCCTTTATTCCCCAGATCTAATTGCTATTGGTGAAACCTGGCTCAAACCCCATATTCAAGACCATGAGGTTAAGCTAAATGGCTGTAAGTCTTTTAGACAGGACAGGCTAAAAAAAAAAAAAAAAAGGGGTGCTGTACTAATCTATGTAAAATCAGCCCTTAATGTTTGACTTGTAATGACACCTGTCCTCAGCCACTCTGACTGTGAAGTGGTTTTCATAAGACTTCTACTGGGTGGGATTAAGCTGCTGATCACTGTGTCTGTGTAAAACCCTCCTAAGACTGCCACTGAATGCTAAAAGGCCCTAATAGCTATACTACCTACTCTCCCCAGGGTGAAAAAGTTATCCTGGGGGATTTCAACATAGATTGGGGACCCCACACCAATAGTGACCTTAAATCCTCCCTATTAGAGGCAGAATTGAACCAAATAACACAAGAACTGACCAGACTAAACATGAAAACCAATAACCACACCACATTGGACTGGATCTTAGTCACCAATCCAAGCAGAACCAAATTGTCTGGCACCTTTGCAGACTCATTGTCCACTCCCTTATGTACTGTTTATGGAAAAATTACTTTCCTACCCTGCCCCCTAGAATATTCTGAACCCGTGACTACTCTAAATTTGGGCAGCGCTCCTCTCTCAAAACCCTGGATGAAGTCAACTGTCTGCAAATTAAGCTAGCTCCAAACCTTGATGCAGCCCTAGAATACTTCATTAATAATTTCCTGTCAGCAGCCAACAAGCATGCTCCACTAAAGCAACTCAGGATCAAAGGACTAGAAGCCAGGTGGATCTCCCGGGACCTAAGGAAACTCATGAGGGAAAGAGATAGAGCATGAGGTAAATTCAAATCTTCAGGTCAGACTATAGACTGGCAGAGATTCAGGGAACTTAGAAATAAATGCAAAACTGAGTTAAGAAGGGCTAGAAAACAGCACAGACATTCAGAAAAAGAACCTCTCGGACCCAAAAAGATTCTGGGCACAATTCAATGCTCTCATTAAGGGCCATAACAAACAAGACAGAAGGGACATAGTAGCAAATGGGGTGCATCACCTGAACCCTACAAACGCCTCCAATGAAATAAACAAGCTCTTCACAGATCTTGATAAATTCAAGTAGCACCACTCTGAGCGACCTCAACCACCCCAAGTTACTAGCAAAGGTATCCATGACATCCTGGACTTTTATTTCAAACTAATCTCCATAAAAGAAGTTCTACAATTACTCAAGGGGATCAAAACACATGGAACAGCTGGGTATGATAAACTTGAACCGAAGCTACTAAATATGACAGCCTCAGTCATTGCCACCCCAGTCACATGGCTATTCAACCGATCCCTCTTTGAAGGGAAAGTTCCTGTGCTTTGGAAAGTGGTCCTGGTCTCACCCATTCACAAAGGTGGGTCACGGGATCAGGTGGAAAACTATTGCCCAATATCCCTCCTGTCCATACTAAGGAGAGGGTTGTATACAACCAGGTGGTGGGCTACATTGAGTGACACAGATTATTGACTACCCAACAGCATGGTTTTAGAAAAAGCCACGGAACAAATACTGTCCTAATAAATCTCACCACGGATATTCTCACTGCTTTGGACAAAGGCATGTGCACTGGTGCAGTCTTCATTGACCTCACCAAGGCATTCAACCTAATAGACCATCAGTTGCTCCTTGCAAAATTGAAACAGGTAGGCCTAGACAACCTGTCTGTAAAATGGTTCACCAACTATCTCGAGGGATGGTCCCAACAAGTCAGATGGCAGAGTGCCACTTTGGATAATTGTAAGATACTAGAAGGAGTCCCCCAGGGATCAATCCTTGGGCCTCTGCTCTTTTCCTTATTTATAAATGATATGCCTACATACTGCGGTGAGGCTAAGCTCACCTTGTATGCAGATTATCCGGTACTGTACTGGTCCACTGATGACACTGACGCCTTGAGTGAACTACTATCAAAGGATCTACTGTTGCTTGAAGGATGGCTGAATAATAACAAGCTGATCATTAATGGTAGAAAAGCTAAGGCTAAATTATTTGGTCCAAAAAATCTGGGACCTGATAGGTCTAAAGGATTGGCACTCTCCCTATCTACTGGAGCAAGGGTAGAGGTAGTTGAGGTCATAAAGTACCTGGGAAACACCATTGACCAGACCCTCACCTTCAAGGCACATATTGACAGGCTCATTAGGTGTATGAACCAGAAGCTCAGACTTCTATACTGCCTAAGTCCCTATCTAACACATGACACCCGGTGCAAGGTTGTGGAAGGCACCCTTTTACCCATCCTATTTTATGGTTCACCAGTACTGTTCTCTATAAAAAAATATTGAGATTCAGAAGCTCAGAACCCTTTACCATAGAATCTGTAGATGCGCAGCAGGTGCCCCCCTCCAGAGAACACCATTGTCTGGTCCTCCAAGCGCTAAACTGGCCCACCCTGGAAGGCAGACTAAATACCCCTTTCTCTGCTTGGTATACAAGCTCAGGCTGCCCAGTGCCCCCTCACATTTAGCCAAGGTGCTGTTAATGAAAATGAACAGTAGAACACTTAGGTCCTCTAGCAGAAAGCTCCTCATGATATCTAAAGTGAAATCTGCCCAAGAGTCTTGTGTTTTTTCAGCTTTCATCCCCCCCCCCCTTTGGAATGCACTCCCAACAAATCTGCAGGAGTGCAACTCACTCAGGGTATTTAAAAGGGGGATTAAGGTCCACCTGCTAGAGCTTAACCAATGCACCTGTAATCAGTGATGTCTTAACTGTGTACTTCTGGATCCATTTAACTGTATCCATTAAGTTGCTGTAAACATAAATGTACTTAATGTGTTATTAACAAGAGCTGTAAACTGTTGAGCCTTGTAATTCAATGTACCTTAGTATGCAACTGTAAACTACTGTCTCTTATCTGTAAAAGTTTTACTGTGTATATGTTGTACTATTTGTAATTAATTCCGGGTCACCCCTGAAAATGGGACCGTTACCAGGCTCAGTGGGCCTATTCAGTTAACAAAATTAAACTAAAAAAAAAACTGCCACCATTTTAGTCAGTTTCAGGAATACACACAGTAAAGTGTGACATTAATTCATAAAGTGTGCTGTAAGCAAAGTAAAAATAATAATAAGGCTTTGCACATTCCCAGTCCTGTTTTGAATTGCTTTCTTGTAACTTCAAGTGACAAGATTGACACCAGATCACCGTAGTGACACCTGCCGACAGTGGGACTCGATCTTTGCTCTGTGAATTCATAACATTACTGCTGGTCTAAGGTTGATAATATGGTTAGGTATCAGTTTATGAATACATTTAAATGACACATTTTAGTTGTAATTGAAAATATTGATTTTGCACATTTTCTCACTGAAATACCTCTTATATTCCAGTTCTCACTAACTAAAGTTTACTCATGTATATGCTCATCCTTAACATCCCCCCCCCCCATCAATGTGAGAATGCAGTATTACTGTGAATGGGCAAACATCATTCGTCTTAATTAATGTGTCTCCTTCTACACAGTTTATCATACTACGTTTTGTTGCATTTTGAATTACATGCAAGTGACACCTATTCATAACTGTGAGCATACAGCCATGCATTTTAGGAGGGCTGGCACAAAAGCTCTTTTTTTATGAACAGTTTTGAACAGATAACGTTATGAAATGTTAAGTCTCTTTAGAATGTTGCTTTTTAACATGGCAAATGCAACACTGATTACTTAAAAAAAGAGAAAGAATGGTAAATGGAGAGCATAATTGCATCCTCATGAAAACTGCAGTCTCTGGGTTAACTCAGTAGTAATGTTATGAATTCACAGAGCAAAGATCTAGTCCTGCTGTTGGCAAGTGTCACTACGATGATCTGGAGTGGATCTTCTCACTTGAAGTTACAAGAAAGCAGTTCAAAACAGGACTGAGAATGTGGAAAGCTTTATTATTACAGTTTTTTTATTTAGTTTACAGCACACTTTATAAATTAATTTCACACTTTACTATGTGTATTCCTAAAACTGTCAAAAATGGTGACTGATGAAGGTCAGGTTCAGGTTTTCTGTAACACGGTGTAGGAATAAGAATTGCATTGTTGTCTTTTAAGGAAAAGAAGTTCACTTATTCATCAAACTAACATTTTGACTGATGGATTTTATTTATGTTTTTTGAAGGAGGGCAATTGTCATCAGACAGCATGAGTAAACAGAGTTCTGTACAAGAGAACAGCAGTATTTTCGTCACTGCTGTCACTACAGATAGAGCCTTGCTGGCAGCTGGAGTTATATTGTGTCTAACAAAATTGTGTGCAAGACACGTATAGCACCTGTATCAGAAAAGGTTCACATTATAAATTGGACTACTAACCTTTCTTTACTGAGTAACCTCAGATGTTTATTAAGTAGGTATTTTGTTAACTGATGGTTATACTGAGGATAATTTTGAGACAGTTGCAGGATCTAAAAATGTTTGCAGACTATCTGATTCAGCTGTGTATGTCAATTCACTAGGACCCTGATATTCAGAATTGTACCTGGCAATGGTGCATGTGGTGGGGCAGTGCAGCTGAGTTGCACTGGTGCAACCCAGGGATAAAGTCAAAAGAGACGAGCCATGGCGCTTCTCCACTGAATATATCAGGTAATGCGCACTGCACAAATACAATGCTCTGGTGCATCCCCCCAGACAGGGCTGAATATCAGGAATGGGAACTGTGTCAGAGCAACAGAGCTACACTGTGCGCAAATTCCTGATATTCAGTCAGCAGTATGCAAATGGAATACATGCAAGGTGCAAATGGGTCCATTTGTATGTCATTATGGTCCCATTTGCATGTGTTGTGCAGGGCTGGCCAGCAAAATGCACCTGGCACCCTGCACAACATGCAGTGCTGTCAGAGGAGGACTAGTGGTACCCCCCTCCCCATCCCATACCCTCGTTCACCCAACAGGAAAGTCTGTCAAATCCCTGGTAGTCTAGTGGTACCCCAACCCCTCCCATTACTCTGATCACCAAAAGTACTATAATAATAATTCCCTGGTAGTCTAATGGTACCCCCTCCCCATCCCAGAACACAGATCACCTGTAAAATTGATGGAAATAACTCCTTGGTGGTCCAGTGGCACCGCCCCAACCCACACAGGACCCCTAGCTCTCCCAGCTCCCCCTGTCATTGGCGGGCAGCAGCAAACCCACCCACATACCTTTGTGGCTGCATGCCAAATGACAGCTTACAGTATCAGCTGCAAGCCCATTGGTCCACAGTGTGGACCAATGGGCTTGCAATGCATATTAATAGCTATTGACAACTATGTGAATGAATGACTTCATTCATATTTAGAATGATTATTGAAACACAGAAACATAGAAATTTGATGGCAGATAAGGACCCTGGCCCACCCAGTCTGCCCATTTCCTCATTTGACGGATAAGCTGCAGATTCTAGTTAATCACCAGCTTACTTCCTCATGCCCCCACTAGAATTGCCTTGCTATCCCATGCATTCTTGAATTCTCCCACTGTTCCTGACTCCACAACCTCCTCAGAAAGACTGTTCCATGCATCCACAACTCTCTCTGTGAAAAAATACTTTCTAACATTACCTCTAAGCTCTCCCCCCTCTATCTTCAAATTGTGCCCCTTGTTCTTGCACATCTCTTCTTCTGAAAGATACTACCCTCTTGTATCTTGTTAATTCCCTTGAGATACTTGAAAGTTTCTATCATGTCCCCCCCCCCCTTTCTTCAAGGGTATACAGCTGCTTTAGTCTCTCCTCGTATGTCTTCTGGTGCAGACCTTGCACCATTTTGGTGCCCTCCTCTGAACAGCCTCCACTCTGTCTATGTCTTTATGGAGATGGGGTCTCCAGAACTGCACACAGTACTCCAGATGGGGGCTCACTAACTGTCTGCAGAGAGGGATAACAACTTCCTGTTTTCTACTGTTGATGCCTCTCCCTATGCATTCCAGCATCCCCCCAGCCCTCCTTACTGCCTTCTCACATTGCTTGCCAAACTTTAGGTCATCTGATATAATTACTCCTAGGTCTCTTTCAATTTTTGTTTTTGTTATTAACTCACCCCCCATTGTGCACTCTTCCCCTGGGTTTTTGTTTCCCAGATGCATTACCTTGCACTTCTTTGCATTGAATCTGAGTTGCTACGTATTTGACCATTCCTCCAGCCTTGCCAAGTCCCTTTTCATTATTTCCACCCCACCTTGTGTATAAACCCTTTTGCAGATCTTTGTGTCATCTGCAAAGAGGCATACCTTTCCTTCCAGGTGCTCTCCAATGTCACTTATAAAGATATTAAAGAGGACCGGTCCCAGTACTGAACCCTGCGGCACCCCGCTAGTTACCCTCCTTTCTTCACTGTGGACTCCGTTTACTATTACCTTTTGTGTCCTGTTGTCCAGACAGTTTTTTATCCAGGCTACCACCTTGGGACCCACTCCAAGGCTGGCTAACTTGTATATTAATCTTTTGTGTGAGACTGTGTCAAATGCCTTGCTAAAATCTAGGTAGACCATATTCATAGCCCCTCCCTGGTCTACTACTTTGGTCACCCAGTCAAAGAAATCTATTAGGTTCATCTGACATGACCTTCCTGCTGTGAAACCATGCTGCCTTGGGTCCTGTGCCCACTGGCCTCTAGATACTCAACAATTATTTCCTTCAGAAGTGATTCCATCATTTTCCCTACCACTGAAATCAAATTAACTGGTCTGTAGTTTCCTGCCTCTGCCCTGCTCCCAGTTTTGTGAAGTGGAATCACATTTGCCCTCCTCCAGTCCTCAGGTACCACTCCATCCTCCAATGATTTGTGAAAGAGAGTAGTCAGTGGTGTTCCTAGTTCTACCCTTAGTTCTTTTAGTATTCTTGGGTGAATCCCATCAGGCCCCATTGCTTTGTCCACCCTCAGTTTCAAGAGTTCTTTCAAAACCCTTTCTTCTGTGAATGGACTGGTATCGACCCCCCATTCAGAGTTTCCCCCTTGTTTGGTTTAGGCACCTCCCCTTCCTCATCTGTTGTGAATACTGAGCAGAAATATTCATCCAGCATCCCTGCTTTTTCACTGTCACCCTCTGCCCACATTCCCTCCCCTTTATTAAGTCTCTGTATCCCTCCCTTGGTCTTTCTTCGCTCCCTAATGTACCTTTAAAAAGTTTTATCCCCCTTCTTAACAGAGTTGGCTATCTTTTCCTCAGTTTGTGCCTTTGCTATTCTGACTGCCTTCCCTGCCTCCTTCTGCTTTATCTGATAAAGTTCTCTGTCCTGCTCCTTCTGTGTTTCTTTATATTTCCTGAATGCTATCCTTTTCTCCTTAACCGTCCCTGCCACCTCTTTTGAGAACCATAGCGTTTTATTTTCCTTCATTTTGTTTTATTGATTTGCTTCACACAAAGGCTTGTTGCCTCTGTGATGGCTTTTTTAATTATTCCCCATTGTTCCTCCATCCTTTTCTCTTGCCCATTTGCTAGTGCTTTTCTAAGGCACTCTCTCATTTTCCCAAAGTCAGCCTTCCTAAAGTCCAATATTCTTGTTTTTGTATGGCTTGACTCTATGGCTGTGTTCATTGTGAACCACACTGTTTGGTGGTCACTTGTTCCCAGATGGCTACCCACTTCTAAATCTGAGATCCTTAATCCTTCCCCATTTGATAGTACCAGGTCTAAGATTGCTCCTCCAGTGGGTTCCAACACTAGCTGTCTGAGGCATGCCCCTGTGGGCATCAAGAATGACCCTGCTCTTGGATGTGCCTGCAGCAAAGGTACTCCAGTTAACATCTGGCATATTCAGGTCCCCCATCAACAATATCTCCCCTTTTTCTGCCATTTTAAGGATGCCTTCTATCATTTCCTTGTCCATTTCCTCCCCCTGAGATGGGGGCCTGTACACAACACCCATGCGGATTGTGGTGCCATTTCCTGTCTCCAGGGTGACCCATAGTGATTCATCAACTTCCTGTTTACTCTTTAGTTCTGTTGCTTTAATCTCTTTCCTTATATAGAGAGCTACTCCTCCTCCTCTTTTACCCACGCTGTCCCTCCTGTAGACTGTGTATCGTGGTATGTTGACTTCCCACTCATGGTTCTCTGTGTAACATGTTTCAGTGACTGCCACAATATCCAGGCATCCCTCTTCCATCAAGGCCACTAGTTCAGGGAGCTTGTTGCACAGACTACGGGCATTGGTACTCATCACCGTCCATTTATTTTTTATGGCCTTACTCCTTTTAGCCCCATCCCTGTCCTTAACACCTTTTTCTGCATTTATCCCTGTCCTGCTCCCTACTGACTTCTCTGCCTTGGTGTTTACCTCTCTAACTACTGCAGTTTGTGGGGGGAGGCTGGGATTTCCCTGCTCCTTTTCAGTGCCTCCCCCCTTGGCTAGTTTAAATACTTGCCAATGAAGCATTTAAACCTGTCACCTAGGATCCTGCATCCCCCCTGGACTGATGCAGACCATCTCAGTATGCACTGCAAGCCCATTGGTCCACAGTGTGGACCAATGGGCTTGCAGCAATACTACAAGCTGTCATTCGGTGGCAGTCGAGATATGCGGTGAGTTTGCTGCTGCCCGCTGATGATTGGGGGAGCAGGGTGGCTGGGGGTACCACTGGACCACCAGAGAGTTATTTCCATCGAATTTACAGGTGATTAGTGTTTCGGGATGGGGGTGCCACCAGACTAGCAGGGAATTATTATTATATTACTTTCAGCAATCAGCACACGGGAAGGGTGGGGGGTACCACTAGACTACCAGGGACTTATACATAGATTTATGTCAGGTGATCAGGGTTATGGGCACGGTGGGGGGTACCACTAGAACACCAGGGTAATTAGCACAAGGATTGTACCATGATCATGGTTACAGGGAGGGAGGAGGGTACCACTAGACTACCAGGGATATAATATTCTTTTATTCTGGTGAATGAGGTTATGGGCAGGGACGGGGAGTACCACTGGACCACCAGGAACATTATAGGGCTTGTGTACAGTGTTCAGGGGGGAAGTAACCCATTGCTGGCAGCTGCTGTGATGCGCCCTGCATTATGGCAGCTCACCTGTGGGTGCCTACTATTTGAGCCTTATTTTTCAGGCTCAACTTTTGCCCCGGTATGCGGCACATCTCAGGGTTGTGCCAGCTTATGTGCTGTGCATCCCGGGCTGAATATCAGGATGTGCTGCATATGCATGGGCATGCCCCCTGGAGATGTGCCGCATATATTATCTTTGCACTCCGGCACATCTGGAATTGTGCTGCACAATTCCCTCTTTTGAATATTGCCCCAGGGGGCATTTCTGGGGTCGTGCTGGTGCAACTCAGTTGCACCAGGTGCAACCCCCTTGAATATCTAGCACTAGGTGTTTAATTTTTGTGTGTGTTCCCCTCTGCGATCAGCTGTTCTGATGACAGCAATGGCTCCTTCTATGACAGCAGGTGCAGCAAAGGGCAGACCAGCTGATTGCCCTGTGTCAACATGGATGCGCACATCCTCCAGCTCTGTGATGTAATGCAAAATCCAAAGCATTGCTGCTAGCTAGTAAATAATGACACCAACACAGATTGCCAGAACAAACTTTATTCCTCAGGCATGTAAAATCCCTATAAGAAAAAATCCACTCTAAGTGAATAACTACTCTTTAAATAAGATTGATTCTTCCCTGAATCCCTACCATTTTTATGACTGCCTGGATGTTCCCCATAACTCAGTTTAGGAAGCTACCAAAGTAATTTCAAATTCATAAAAAAATGTTGTCTTGTTATAAACTAACCAAATATTGCTGTCTCCTGAAAAGCAAATATTCTCAACACAAATCAATTTAAAGTGAAAAAGTTCTTGTGGAACTGTTTCAGATTTTGACCAATATTTATCAAACCTTTTTTATGCCCACAGACCTTGGTATAATATTCAGAAGGTGAGCTCAGCATGTGGAACTTTATCAAATACTTTGCTGAGGTCCAGGAAAACAACATCCACTGACCTTCCTTGGTCAAGTGCCTCACCTACCTTGCCAAAAACATCCATTATTTTTTATTAGACATGACTGGCTCTGCCTCAAACTCATGCTGCATTACGTCCCATATACAGTTCTCATCCGTGAATCTGTTGATTATGTATCGCAAGTTTTTTTCATAGAGCTTTCCCACCACTGAAGTCAAGCTCATTGGTCTATAATTAGCTTTATCACTCTTTTTCCATTTTTAAAAAATTGGTGTAACATTCTCTTTTCCATTCTAATGGATATACCATGGTATCCTTAAACTCAGTATCCTGAGTCTCGGGATACCGAGCCCACTAGCCCAAAATCCATGCTCCTTAATCAATCAGATGCCTGAAAATATGATTTCAGGCATCTGATTGAAAAAGAGAAAATGCAATTCGGGAGGCTTCAAACCCCCCCCCCCCATAACTAAAATAAATAACTCTGAGGGGGAGCAGACCTCGGAGTTACAAAAAATCAGTTATGGGGAAATAAACTTTTAAAATTTTATAGGATGCAGTACGGTACAGAACACACACTTCCCAGTGCATGCTGGTGAACTGCCAGTGGTTTAGTCCTCAACACCACTGGGGCACCTCAGCCAGCATCCCGATTCCTCCAGTATTTGAATCAGATCAACAGGGGTAAGGTAGCAAGCCAGTGCATCTGCTACCTTACCCCTGTAAACTTCCATCAGGTTTCCTACTGCTGGGATGCTCATTATCTTGATACTGAACCTGTTGGGCAATATTGCCTGGACAGGTCAGTGTTGGGATAGGGAGTCTCAGCAAACCATAAGGGTACTATTCTAATGGGGCATGCCCCTTTTCCAAAGACATGTTAATATTTTCAGCATCCCCAATTCTTTCAATGCTGTGGAGTTCAGACCATCGGCACAGGGTCATAATGTTACAAGACATTATGCCGCATGGCAAAAATCACGCTGCCAATACAGCTTGATTTCTGCCATGAGGCATGTCTGTTTCTGTGGGGCCGCAACTCTAATATGGTGGATGCCGGTGGCTTCACCCCTGAACCCCTCCTAAGGATTCTCAACTCCAGGGGGCGAGGTTACCTCAGGGAGTGCACAATGTCGGAAAAAAAATAAAATGTCTGGGATCGGGAATCAAACCTGGTCCCAGACACATCGCCTGGGTTCTTGCTGCTGTGGCTCAGTCCAGTGAGCCATAGAAACTGCTCAGTGGAACCCACTCCCAGAAGAGGTCTTATCCTCTGCCTGGGATTGTGTGAATGGTGGAATACAGCGTACAGCAGTATACGCGTATTCCACCATTCGCTGTCATGGACAGTGCTGTTTCAGGTTAGCTATAATGTCGTACACTATTAAGTGTACATACGACATTATGACCTGGTATGCAGACCATCAGGACCTTGAGCTTTAGTCTCATTTATGTTCTGCAGCAGGCTTAAAATGTTGTTTTTCTCTATTCTACATCTATTACCAGCTTCAGGAATGTCAACTTTGGATAACTCTGTATCCTGAAATATGGATCAAAAAAATGTATTTAGGATGCCTGCTATATCTCTTTCTCCCTCAAATGCCATACCACTTTCTACTAGTGGTCCTACTGTTCCATCCCAACCTCTTTTTTGTATTGTTTTTTGAGGTTTTTGCAGTATCTATTTCTTTCCTCCTTTTGGCATCTCTAATCTCTTTTTAGCCATGCTCCTATACTGTTTCCACAGCTTCTGATCATTTGCTAGTTTTACCCTTTTAAACAGTTTCCATCTCTTATTTATTTGTGCTGCCAGTCTTCTCATTATCCATACTGGTATTCACCCCTTCCTATTGTATTTTGCTACAACAGGCACAAACCTCTTCTCTAGTGATTTTATTTTGTTAACAAAGACCTTCCAGATACCATCAACATCCTTCCCTTTCATCTCTTTCCTCCATTCCCAGTTTTTGTTAGTCCATTTTCATAGCCTCATAGTTGGCCATATTGTAGCATTTCCTTTTTAGTTATCCTGTATTTCTTATCTTCTCCCTTTTTTATTGAAATAAACCATAGAATGGTCACTGTCACTCAGTGGTTCACAGACATTACAATTATACAGATCATCTCCAAGATCACTTAGGTCCACATCTAATGCATTATTTCCTCTTGTTGGTTGTTGTACATATTGTTCCAGATTCATGTGTAACAAGCTGTTAGTCAAACGTTTACTTTGGCTACAACTGCCTTCTGCTGACCTCCAATCTACACCTGGGATGTTTAAGTCCCCCATTAGAACAATATTATTCCTTCTCAAAAGTTCGCCAACCATGTCATTTAATATTTTGTCTGAACTAGCTTTTTGGTTTGGTAGCCTATAGTTTACACCCAAATATAGAGCATATAACTTGAACTGTTTTTCCCTACCTTTAGCCAGATAGATTCTGTATCATCCTGCTCAAGTTAATTAATTTCTCCTGTCCATAAGAGCTTGGCTATGTATACTGCTACGTCACCACCTTTCTGTCCCCTTCTAAATAAATTGTACCCATCTATATCTTTGGTCCAGGTGTCCTCCTCTGACCACCATATTTCTGTTAGTAAGTAAGTAAGTAAAAATTTATTTTTTAAGCGCTTTTCAAAGTCAAAGCGCTGTACAGTAATTAAATACATAAGACATACATGTAACATAACAAACAACAATAAAATACAGTTCCAATTTCATGTCAGTGCAATAACTACTCCCCATAAGCCTTTTGGAATAAATATGTTTTTAAATCTGATTTAAAGCTTTCGACGGTCAGGCAGCTTCATATCCGATGAGGTCGAGAATTCCACAGGGTCGGGGCAGCATAAGAAAACGCTCGTGCCCCAGATGTTTTTAAACAAACCCTGGGAACCTCTAGCAATCCCTAGTCGGTGGATCTGAGTGAGTGGGAGGGACGGTAGGGAACAAGCAGATCTTGCAGATATTGCAGTCCCTGTTCGTGTAGGGCTTTATAGGTCAGTAAACTGACCTTAAAGGTGATCCGCCACTGAACCGGCAGCCAGTGCAGTTTGCGAAGCACAGGCGTAATATGATTCCTAATTTTTGTCCCCATCAAAAGCCTGGCTGCAGCGTTCTGCACCAGCTGCAAGCGGCGGATATCAACCCCTGGCAACCCTAGGTACAGGGCATTGCAGTAATCAAGGCAAGAAGTAACAAAGGCGTGGACTAATGTCGGGAGGTCAGCCAGAGGAACAAGGTGTTTCACCTGAGCAATATTCCTCAGATGGTTAAAAAGAGGATTTGATGGCAGATGACACCAGAAATTTTAGCGTCAAACTATCGTCAATGATAACACCCAGGTTACGCACCCGGTCTGAGGTCGAGAGCTGGGCTCCATCGATCCATATGCCGAAGGAAGACCAGCCTACAGCCCGCCTCTCGATGACCTGGGTCCACCACCAACACCTCAGTCTTATCCGGTTTAACTTAGCCAGCTGGCACTCATCCAATCACTGATCTCAGATAGACAGTTGTTAAGTCTAGAGACCGCATCTACTTGCCGGGACTAAAGGACAAATATAGCTGGGGTGTCATCTGCATAGCAGTGAAAACCCAGGCCATAATGCCTAATAATGTCTCCTAATGGCAGCATATAGACAGCGAACAACATGGGTGCCAAAATGGAACCCTGCGGGACCCCACAAGGCAGGGAGACGGCATCAGAGGAATAAGTTCCAGTGATGACCCTATGTCTCCGCCCTGTGAGAAAAGATTGAAACCATTTTAGGACCGTACCAGACAGTCCACAATGGAGCCGCAGGTGTTCCAAAACACACCATGGTCCACAGTGTCGAAGGCCATGGAGAGATCAAGAAGGACTAGAATAGTACAAGCCTTTTGATCCCTCGCTATCAGGAGATCATTTAGAACCCGGACAAGAGCAGTCTCAGTACTATGTCTTTTCCTGAATCCTGATTGAAGAGTATCATAGACATTATGATTTGTAAGATGGTCATCCAGTTGCAGTGCAACTACCTTTTCAATAACCTTACCCAAGAATGGGAGGTTAGAGATAGGTCTAAGTTAGCTGGGCAGTCCGGATTCAGTGAAAGGTTTTTTTAGGAGTAATTGAACGACCGCCTCTTTAGGGGTTCAGGAAAGATCCCTGCTTCAAGGACTTCCAGATGATTTCAGCAATGATCGGGCAGATAATATCTCACAACCTAATAAAAGTGGCGTGGGGCCGGATCAAACTACAGCTAGTTGGACGTACAGTCTGGACAATCCTCATAATGTCCATGAATTCCAGCCTACCAAAGTCAGACCAGGTGACACAGGTGTTTGCTTCCCTCTCGATCACTGCAAGCCCTTATAGACTGAACACAGCTGAGATCAGCCTAATGCCGGCAATCTTATCAGCAAAAATAGAACAAGCTCATCACACTTTATTTGTGAAAAATCTCTTCTGGACTGTAGACAGAGTGGATTGCACAATCTGTCAACAGTCCGAAAGAGTTGAGCCGGTCGATTTCTTGCAGCAGCAATCTCCCTGGACAGGAATTCTGACTTCTTACGGGATATTGCTGATTGATAGATAACATAATGATCCATCAATCTAAGTTTGTCGGCATCCAGGCAGGATTTCCGCCATGCTCTCTCTAGCCTTCGCCCCACTCTCCTCAGCTCCTTCAAACACTCATCAAACCAGGGAGTCTTTGGGCGCTGAGTGAGTGGTCGAACCCGAACAGGAGCAATTCGATCCAGGGCCCTGGTCACTGCCTTGTTATAGGCAACAACCATGTCCCCTGGATCCATGCTCTCATCCGAAATACCCGATAGGTCCAGTACCGCCATTAGGCCTTCTGGATTTACTCCCCTTAAAGGGGATTACATCCAGTTTTTCCCTGTGCAGTATAACTTCTAGCTCACCAAACTTATTTCTAAGGCTTCTTGCATTTATCAACATACATTCCCATTCTTTATCTCTTATTCCTTTCTTTTTAACTGAACGTTTCTTCCTTTGCCCTTTGTCAGTTGTTCCATGGTTACAGTACTTAATAATGCTCCTCCCCCATTCCCCTCACTAATCAGTTTAAACTCTTGTCCAAATACTTGTTTAGACAGTTTTCTGACAATCAGGGACACTGGTTTACAGGGATTGAGAAAGGTCATATTCCATTTCGCACATTGTAAAACACGATATTGTCACTGGTGTCTGCTAAGTCAAAATAAGGTTTTACCGGTGTTTGGTTTTGTGTACTTTATTTAAACAATTTTTAACTCTGCTAACATGCATTTTAGCAGTTTTGACCTCCACTACTACACATCCTTCCATCCTTGTACCAATTTAAAGTTATTTTAGGTACAAGATGTGATGGCAGCAGCAACACTAGAGCCACCACCCCTAATGTGTGATGGAAGCAGTACTACAGCCCCCATACCTCTGGTGTGATGGCAGAAGCAACAGCACCACAACCTCCCTCCTTCAGGTGTGACAGAAGCAGCAGTACTATGTTCACCATTCCTCATGTGTGACGCTAG
The DNA here is from genome assembly GCA_016271365.2 of Neoceratodus forsteri. NCBI lineage: Eukaryota > Metazoa > Chordata > Ceratodontiformes > Ceratodontidae > Neoceratodus > Neoceratodus forsteri. The sequence goes on along the minus strand of CM057458.1, from coordinate 979,399,466 downwards.
TATCAGCATTATGGCCCCCATCCCTGAGGTGGGACGGCAGCAGTACTACATTCCCCATCCACCAGTGGTGATGGCAGAAGCACTACAGCCATCACACCTTCGGTGTGATGGCAGTAGCAGCAATGCAGTCCACATCCCTCTGGGGTGATGGCAGTAGTGACAGCACTATGATCCCCTTTCTTCAACACCCACACCCCACATGCACAAGTTACAAATTACTTGGTCTCTTTGCTTGTTAGAACTCAGAAGTGAATTAATCTGAACTATCACTGCAAAGGTGGACTAACTCCCCCCCATCTATAATTTAACTGCCTGAATTGGATTTCTGCCTGTGACACTGCTGACCAGGATTAGGGAACAGACTTTGGTGTTGGAGGGCCAGCTGGTGGGTGAAGGCTTGAGTGCCCAACAACCACTCGCCTTCTCCTGGGAGGGAGGGTGGGTTCATGGCTCAGCATTTGCTGGCCCGTGATGGAGGCCAGAGGCAAGACAACATGTCAGCCCTCACTGCAGGAGGGAGCATGGTGGATGTTGGCTTGTGCCTTGACATCATGTTGCTTGTCATGCACCAAAGAAAATGGGAAAATATCCGCTGACCAACTGAAGGATGGCTGTTGGTCCCTCCATAAGTCAGAAGCCCCAGACATGTGTCTGGTCTGACCCCTGACATGCCCAGGATACACAGGAAGCTCTTTGGGGCAATTCTCTTCCACTAGTAGTCTCCCACAGGGGTAGCAGCCCACTCAATGAGGGGTTACTTTGGGTTACCTGGTAGCACAGCAGTAAGGGTCAGTGGATGGTGATTGGGACTCAGCAGGTGGTAGAGGGCCTTGGAAGGCCTGAAGGAGTGGATGGTCAGTTGGTAAGAGGAGCAAAAAAAAACTGCTTGAATTTGCTTCTTTGAAATAAAGTGTCTTCACCTAAAAAATCCACAAGTGATTAGTGGAGGACCTTCAAGTGGTTTCATGCATCTCCAAGACATGTGGATGCTTCTCTTTTATTTACTTGGTGTCCATGAAAAGGGTGTCTCCCAGTTTTTCATGTCTTTCTTCAGATGTGAATTGAACACTACTCTGCCCACCAGCATCATACAGCCCCTGGGGTCTTACCTTCTGCATGTCTTTGACTGTGCTTTCAAAATCCACTGGCCAAACATAAGTACTCTTAAATACTTGACATTTGCTTTTTGTTGAAGCAGTCAATCAGATAACTTTTTGTTGTCACAGAGACTGAAATAGTAAGTGGAAGAAAGGGTGTAAATGATCCAATTCACCTAAATGGGGTGCTAACTGTGAAGTCTTTTCATAAGTAGTAAGGCAGTTTCTTCTTCTTGAACCTTCTTTCATTCAGACTAGTTTTCATTCAAACAACTGAGGATTTTGGATGGCCCTACTGATTATAAACTTGAATAAGTTAGTGGGTAACAGTGATCCTGCATTTAGCAATCTACAACCTAGATACTTATATGCAAAGAATACAGTAAAAACTTGACTAAAATCTAAAAAACAAGCTTATAAATCACATAAAATGTTCTGAACATTTATCTTTACCTATACAAAATCATTGCAGCCCAAGTAAAACTCAGGTAAATTACATGGTACCCTGACTACTATTCTCTGATGTAGTAAACATATATTGGTATTTCTTTTTATATTCTTTGTAAAGCAGGTAAGGTCCACTAGGTAGAACTGTCTGTTTTAAGGAGTGACCTAAAAGCACTGGGGAGGTTAAGTGACTTGCTTTGAGTCACACAGTATGCAAGTAGAGCTTGTGGGACTCAATCCGAAGCCTGCCGGATGTACCCAGTTCAATCACCATTTGTTACTCTAACCACTAGGCTTGGGTGGTTAAACCGAATGGCTGATTACAACAAAGCAGTGCAGGTCAATTCCTTATTGACTCTATATGCAGCAAAGCAGAAAGAATGCAAAGCACAGCAGCATTCATTATAAGATGCTGAAATCTGAGTCAGCCCACTGGTGCTATGGTTGCACTATTGCTTGCCTTGCAATGCCAGCAACCCAGGGTCAGAAGCAAACTCGGGTTGCTGGAGGTCTGGCCAGGGGATCCTCCTCCAGGGAGGGTGGGCTGCAGGTCCTACTTCTTTACCACCACCTATGTGACCACGAGTGGTGGTGGTGCAAAGGTGTTGCAGAGTGATCAGGAGGAAAGGACACTAGCCAGGATCTGGAGCAGTGGCATGTCTCTGTGATCTACCTACTTTGATCTCTAGTGCTGGTGCCCTCAGGGACAGAGACTAGAAAACTAGGAACAATCACTCCACATTGGCCACTGGCAGAAGAGACCCAGGTGCCCTAGACTTCTTAACCAGGCTCCATGAGGGACCCACTGAGCTGCCCAATACACACTAAGTGAGTGTGGAGGGGTGACCTGGGGTCCCCTCCCTTTCCACCTGGGGGGATACAATCCAGGCAGGATAGGGGCAGGCCCACAGGAGCTCCTGAGCATTGCCTGGGGATGAAGCTAGGGGATACCAAGCCTAGGGATCTCTGAAAAGTGGAGACTAATGCTGTGAGAAGGGGACATAGAAAGAGAAAATAAAAAAAAAATTTAAAAAGATACTGAAATCTTATAGATTCTGTGCAGTGACATGCAATTTCCATGAGGCATTGGTACAAGAATTCAAAATCCGCAAACCAAGCAGGATTCCATGATTGTTACTGGTGTTACCGGTAAAAATGAAAAACCAGGGTCCCTGCTGACAATCTGGTGCTGTACCTATTCAGATACAGTCTGTCTCTTCTGTACAGTTCTCTTTTATTGTAGAACTTATACCAGTTATTTGCAAAAGTGAATCCATCCTTGTTAGGCCAAGTTCTCAGCCAACTATTCATTTTCCTAATTGCTCTTGACCTTCTGGCACCTGCTATAGGAACAGGCAGAATTTCTGAGATTATGACTCTGCTCCCTTTTGCCTTTATCCTGTTGCCTATGTTCACAGAGTCTTGTTTGATATAATCATCAAGTCTACACCCTGTCCCATTTACACCTACATGCAGTACCACTGTGTGACTTATCCCAGCTCCTTTCAGTAAGCCATCTAAGTTGTCTTTTTCATCTGCAACTTTTGCTCCTGCTAGGCAGCTCACTGTGATCTTGTCCTTTCTCCCTTTGCTGATGATTGTATCTATGTATCTTAATATAGAGTCTTCTAGAACCGCAATTTCTATATTAGGTTTCCCCTGGTAACCACTTGTTCTGAAAACTCTAATTGCCTTTGTGTTGCTGCTAGTGGCTAACATCTGATAACTAATTCAATTGAAATATGTGCCTCTGCTCTCCTTCCCCTGGGTCCACTCCTCCCTGTTGTTGTTCAGGATTGTAACCCATCTGTTTCCTCCTCACTGTCAGTAGCATTCGGATGTATTTTCCTTTTTTCACCCAAGCCTTCCCCATTACTGTCTTTGCTGCTAACTTCTATGGACTCGTTCTCACTTCATGTTCCTATGGTCAGTTCTCTAAACATGTGTTCATAAATATTTTCAAACTCTGAATACTTTTGGTTCTGGCAGTTATTCATCCTAATCCCTTGGTTTCTTCCTTCAATGCCCTTCTATGGTTGCACTCATTTCGTTCACTATCCACACCCCACATAAACATCCTGCACTTAATACATTCTGCAAGAACATTAGTTGCAACATTGGTTTTAATAACTACTTCCACATACATTTTATACCTGTCTTTTTAAATCCTAATGCTTTGGGGTAGTTTTTACCTGTGACATCCAAATTTTCTGGTGCCTATTTCAGCTGTTATGGTTGACTATGGTTGACACAGCAGATACTTGCCTCTGCTGTGTCTGCTTCCACTCCAACTCACTGATGAACAGAGGGATACCACTGCTTTTACTCTGTAACCCGGAAGTGGAGTTCTGGGGATACACTCTGCCATTTACCTCAAATTGCAAACCAAGATCTTTTTTAATTACTTGCACTACCCAAGTCTCCTCTGTACCCTGCTCTTGCCAGGTATTTTATACTAGGTCTATTGCACCTAAAGTGGTGCTGTTGCCTAATCCTGTGATTCATGGTGTAGATAATCTCTAGGACTTCAGTTTTGTCCCCATTAATTTTGTATCCTGCCAGTTGCTCCATGGTTTGTAAACACTGGATAAGAGCTGGTAGGGATTTTTCAGGGGAGGTTATGTAGAGAAGGAGATCATTAGCATAATGTGCCACTTTATGATGATGTCCCTTGATTTCTAGTCCTCTAAGGTCTTCTGTTTGCCACAAGTACAGTGCCAGGGGATCTGCAAAGGGATCAAATGAGTGGGGAGATGAAGCACAGCCCCAGCAGGTGCCTCTCAGTAAGGGAAAGCTGTATGAAAGAGATCCTTTGGGCTTTAAAGTAGTACTAGGAGCTGTAGCTCTAGGGGCTGCATAGAGGCCTGTAACAAGGTGCAGAAACTGGGGGGGGGGGGAACTGAACAGGGCTAGAGTTTGTTGTAGGAAAAGCCACAAAACCCTATCAAAAGCTTTCTGTGCGTTAAGACTCAAGATGATAGTGGGAGAGGGACTATTATCTGCTTATGCCAAGTATGGGTTCCACTATAACCTTATAACCCCCAACCCCCGTATCCATCAGGGCCCAGACTTTTTCCATTCTGAGCAATTTAATCCCTGTAATAAATTCCTGTGAGGAAATCAGCTGTATTAGTGAATTTTGTTAGTCCTCTGTTATTTTCAGTAGGAGAATATTCACCAGAAGGTCTAGTATTCGACTGTCTGGAAGTCCTCCCCTTGGGTATAGAGGATATCACAGTATTTCTGAAGTATTTTAGGTGTCTGTCATTCTGTTAGTTGAATGGTTGGTTATCAGTCAGTTCCAGCATCTTGATGATGGAAGATGTTCTGCATTTCTGATGTAGTCTATGTGCCAGTATTTTGGCTGGTGGGGCTCCACCCTCATAATATGTTTGACGCAGCCAGAGGAATGCCTGCTCCATCTGGTATGTTAATATGTCCTGTATTTTATTCTAAGTCATTTTGATCTGCGTCAGTAAAGAAGTATCACCCTGCATGTGGGCCATCTGAAGGAACTTTAGCTCCTGCTGCAAACAGTGTCATTAGGCGTCTGTCAGTATTTTCCTCCAAAGGGCATACACAGTTATATCCCATCTAAGTACTGTCTTAATCATATCTCACAGGGTGGCTGAGGTAATGTCTGGCTGTTCATTCTCTTCAGTTATTTGGGGAATTTGGTCTTCTAGCATGGCTCTAATCTCTGGGTCGCATAGGAGAGAAGAAACCATTTCTGACTACCAAGGTGTCAGCAATAGTCAGGAATGGTTCTTACCATTTTTGTAATATCGTATGGAGCAAACCACATCTTGTGCCTGCTGATCTGGAGATGATAGTCTATGACTCTGTCACTTCCAGACTTGATTATTGCAAATCTCTTTACTTAGGGTTGTCCAGACATTTGATGTGATACATGCAGTTGGTCCAGAATGCTGCAGCATGATTGGTGATGGGAACTTCTCGAAAGGACCACATCATGTTGGTGCTGCGTGGTCTGCATTGACTACCTGTGGGGTGGCACATTACCTTCAAGATAGGTTTGTTAACATTCAAGGCCCTACATAGTCTGGGCCCAAGCTATATGAAAAACTTCATGATACCCTACACACCCTCCCATTCTCTCTGATACATTGATATAGGCTTGTGCTATGCTTCCTGTTTTTGCTTGAAGTAATCAGGGGACAAGGCCTTTGGGGTTGCTGCTCCTTTAGTTTGGAACATCTTATCAGACACAGTTAGATCTGTCCACATGGTGGGAGTCTTCAAGCACAAAGTGAAGGCTTATTTATCTGAACAGGTCTACGCTGATTCATTTATTAATATTGTTATTGCTTATTTATATTTATATATTTTTACTGAAATTATTCATAATGCTTTATTGTTGTGAGATACCCTGAACCTTTGGAGAGGGTGCCAAATAAATAAAATTGCCTTGTCATTAAAGTTCCACTAAGTGTGTCTGGGTTCAGTGGGGTGGTGAGAGTAATAGATATTGGGACATGGTCAGACAGGAGTATAGGATCTATATAAGTGTCAGTTACCCATTCCACGTTTTCTGAGGAAATTGAAAAATAGTCAAGGAGAGCACCCATGATGAGAATGGGAAAAGAAAGTATAAAATTTATCCCGATTCTGTTGGAATTGCCAGGTGTCAGTCATCCCCAAATCCTTTAAGAGGTGACACAGATGTCTCGGTCCTGCTGTGGATGCGGTCAGTGTGAAATTCCTAGTATCTTTTGGAGAGATTTAAAGAGAAAGTTAAAGTCTCCTCCCATTAGCAGTGTTCCTGTTTGGTGGTTCAGTATTGAGTCCATGAGCTTCTATATCTTCAAGGCATCACTATCTGGCAGTATGTAGAGGCCGCAAACTGTAAGAGGTTTTCCATGTAGAGTGCATGGCTAAAGCCAACCTGACCTCCCTATCAATCTAGGATTAGGTGAGGGTGAAAGGTGAGTTCCAAGGGATAAGAATTACAGCTCTGCTGGCCTGCTGGTGCAGTGGCATGGTGTCTGCCTGTGACACAGGCGTCCCAGGTCTGGGAATGGACCCGAGAAGTCAGAGGGTCAGCTGGGGAAGGGGTTGAGTGTCCTAGGGATGGCTGTCCTTCTCTGGTAGGAGGGGTTGTGTCTCCGGCACAAGTCAGACCCCTAGCGGAGGCTGGGGGTCTCACAATGACCAGTGCCTGTCACAAACACACTCAGCCGGTCAGTCCTCTACTCCCAAAGTGCCAACCTCCGAGTGCAGTCTTGTGAACAGGAAACAGAAACAAGGTAGCCCTCCTGTCTGTTTTTTGGGTTCAAATCAACCTTTGGTCTCAGTTCTGGAGGGATTCAAACTGTGAACCTTTTGTTAGTGTACCTAATGTACAGACTCAGATAATTATGCTCTTCGGGGGGCCAGATATCTTTTGCCTATGGGCACCTAACCAGGTATACAAAATGAACCCTTAAAAACTCTAATAAAGACCTCAGATAACTCTTACCTTTTCCCAGTTTGGTAAAACCATATAAGCTCATGCACAGTGTTGTCACACTCTTAACCATCCACGCATCACAGGCAAAAACAGAAGGACTTGGAAGACACAAATAGTCTATTTAAAAATGAGATATTTGCTTAAAATTAGATAAGAATGTAAAATGTAAAACACAGAATCATATATCACAAAACATACAAATCACTTAAACAAAACAGGTTTAAAAGTGCAGGCTAAAACTCTTACCACAGTACTCTTAGAATTGTCTCTTTTAAGGTATATTCATATAATAGTGCCCAATGCTGCTTTTTCAGAGTCCAAACATTTGTGTTTAAATGGAAAACAGAATACTGTTTAAAAACTGGCTTTGCCAACCTCTTTGCGTGAGGTCACCTAGCTCCTCCCTGTCAGAATATAAAAAAATATATATCTACAGGATGTCTTTTTCAGAAGGTAAATTAAAATTCTGTGACCTCAGCTCAACTCATTTTTTTCAAATGACTTTCTTTGATCTATGAGCAGCTTCCCCTTTCCAGGACATCAAAGGACTGGTTATGTCTCTCTGCCAGATATCACGGAGGTGCAACATGCTTTTGTATCACCATGTGAATTTTACTGTGTTTCCTCTGAATGTTATAAAAAGTTATGATCTAGCTTGGCAGTTGGCAAGCTGTAATTAGTCACATAAAAAGGAAATCCTAAATTTTAAGTCTCTTCTAGCCTGTAATTATCTCTTGGCCTTCCAGGTAACACCGATTAGCTAAAACCTGGTGTGTGTGTGTGTGTGTGTGTCATCCCACAGACTGTCAGCATCTCTCATGAGAGACATTCAATAACACATTTTTATACTACAAAAATCATAGATTAATCAGAACCAGCTGTCCAAGTGTCACAATTCCTCCCCACCTAGACTGAATTTGGGGGCGCTATCCCCTGCATGGGATGAGCTTCCCAAATCAGTTCACTCCTCATACACACGAGACAGCCCATCGGAATTCTGATTTTTGGCTCCAGCCCTATGTAGAATTGTCATATCTTACCCTTGCAAAGCAAGTCTCCATCTTAGCAAACTACCATTGTTTTCCCCATCTGCATCAGCCAAACCAGGGGGTTGTGGTCAGTCTGCACCACAAAATGATGCCCATATAAGTATGGCTTTAACTTCTTTAGAGCCCAAACTATGGCAAGACATTCTTTTTCCACAGTAGAGTATGCTTGCTCCCTGGGAAGTAACTTCCTACTCAGATACACTACTGGGTGATCTTTCCCTTGGCTGGATGTCTGACTCAGTACTATCCCAATACCCATGTCTGAGGCATCAGTCTGAACTATAGAGGGTTTGCTATAGTCAGGACTTGCCAAAACAGGAGCACTGCACAGTGCCTCCTTTAGTTTGGAAAAGGCTTCCTCACAGGCTGGGCCCCACATAATTTTCTTGGGCATCCTTTTGTTTGTCAGATCAGATAGGGGAGCAGCCAGGGCACTGTAATTGGGTACAGATTTCCTGTAGTACCCTTCTGTCCCTAGAAAACTCCTGATCTGCTTCTGTGTTTCTGGTCTAGGCCATGCCTGGATTACCACTATTTTTATTTAGTTAGGACAGAGCTGTCCTTGGCCTACCACATGCCTGAGGTATACCACTTCTCCGATGGCCAACTGACATGTCTCGGCTTTGACAGTGAGCCCGGCCCTCTTTATCCTGCTCAGCAATTCCCTAAGGTGGGATAGGTGTTCCTTCCAGCTGGCACTAAAGATGGCAATGTCATCCAGGTGCACCACAGTGTACTCCTCAGCACCATTTAACACCTGGTGCACCAACCTTTGGAAAGGGGCCAGGGTGTTCTTTATTCTGAAAGGCATTACTTTAAATTCAAATAAGCTTATCAGAGTGATGAAGGACAACCTTTTCCTAACTCTGTCTGTCAGCTCTACCTGCCAATACCCCTTTGTCAGGTCAACAGTCATAAGGTAGGTCACCCCCCAACTTGTCCAGGAGTTCATCCGTCCGGGGCATCGGATGGGCGTCTGACTTGTCTGACTTTGTGACTGCATTCAGTCCATGATAGTCCACACAGAAATGAGTACAGCCACCTGGCTTAGAGACAAGGACTACGGGGTAAGGCCCAGAGGCTGTGGGATCTCTGGATTACCCCTAAATCCAGCATCTCCTCCACTTCCCTCCTAATGTCCTTTTGAACAGCCTCTGACACCTGATATGCTGCCCACTGTATGGGCGTCTGTGTCCCTGTCTCTACATCGTGAGTCGCTAAGGGGGTTAGTCCAGGCTAGGCACTAAACAAGGGGGCAAAGTCTGCTAAAACCTCCCTTACTTCCTGGATCTTGTCTGGGGTCAGTTGGGGAGACAGTTTTACTGCCTCCACAGAGGACTCACAATTACTTTCCTCCAGCAAGTCCAGAAGGGGGGGTCTCCTTCATCTGTCCCCTCCCCAGGACTACACACTGCAAACACCATGTCAGCCCTATTTGCATATAGCTTCATCATGTTGACATGGTACATCCTTTCTGTCTGTCTTCAGTCAGGTAACTCTATAATGTAGTTCATGTCATTTACCTTCCTAACCACTTTGTATGGACCTGCCACTCAGCCTGCAGCTTGTCTTTTATTTTGAAGTAAAGATATATATTTTGTCTTCAATCAATATAATTATTGTTAGTCACTAGTTTATCCATTGAGGTCAATATTTTCCCACGGTTTCCTTCACCTCTGGTTAGTATTTGCGTAATGGTAGTCTTAAATTATTTACATGTCAGTGCTGAGCTGCTAGCCCACCAAATGCATTCACTTACTTTATTTACTGAAATTCTGCTCTTTGAGAGTGGTTCTGGGGACAGCAACACTGAGAGCAGAGAGTATGAACATGAGTTAAACATACAGAATTAATTGCAGTACTGCACAACTTGAGTGTCTGGGTAATACAGTAATTGATGTTGCTCAGATAGGTATAGGTACAAACATTTTATGATGCAATAATCAGATTAGTGGGGAGAGAATAGATCAGAAGTTAAAAGAAAGACAAGTGAGTGAATATGGCAACTTTGGGCTTGGATTGTTTCAGTATTCAGATACCTTATAACAGGTTACAATATATACACATACTTTATAGAGTGATTGATAGCATTCGGGTACCTGTGGTCTCAATTTTAATGTCTGCTTTAAGTTATTGACTAGTTTCAGGGTTACTGAGATGTGTATGTTGGCATTTAATTGTTCCAACATTATGTGGCATTATGTCACAAGAATCATAGGGGTTGCAGTCTAAGGCGTGCAAGGCTCCCTCACCTAACAAATTTTTTATACTCAACTCCCAAAGAACCCCTGTGTTAGAGATTCATCAGGATTGCAAAAAATCATAAGGGTAACTCAGCTGCAATCACACAGGAGTGTGGTGTGCATATTTTATGGAACACATACAAACAAGGGTGAGAAAGAATAAGTGCCTCAGCTGGGACTTGAACCCAGGGTGGCCTGGGTTCAAGTCCCAGCTGAGGCACTTATTCTTTCTCCTCCTTGTTTGTATATCTCAGCTGCAGCCATCTCAGACACCCCTATTCCAATCTCTGTTGTGCAGCTCAATGGGTAAATGGGAATGCCTATCTGTTTATGGTTTATATTTCTAGTATTTTTAAAATTATGAACTGTAAATGCATTGATTGTTGGAAGGGGTGGAGGGTCCTGTTAATGGCTAAATGAAGAATATCCAAAGTTGGAACTAATCGGTTTTGGAAGGGCAACCACTGAAAAACATGGAGTTTTCAAATGTTTGCCTTGCTTGCAAAGGTTTTACTAAGCTCAGATGAGTCTAAGGCATCCCGAAGTGTCCCTATGCATTGCAAATGCTCTGCAATGGTGTCTATACCCTTTCTGAGTCTGGAGCCAAGTAGCTGAGTAACCAATTACATTTTATAGTGCATGACTGAGAAGGTGTGCCACCACCCTCATACACATAATTAGATTAGGAACAAAACCTCTTGGTGCTGTGACAGAGACGACACATGGAAAACATACTAACAAAACCTGAGACTCCAGGTATTTACTGTTTTTGTTGTTGTTTAAGGAATTGATAACTTGGAAAGGCACATTAAGCCAAGTTTTGTTTCCAGGTGAAACCCGGGTGAAGGGGGTGCAGAGAGGAACTGTAAAAGCAGGCAAACTAAAATCAATACAGTGTTTAAATAATGGTTACAGTACTGCAGTACACTCAGGTAACAGATTTCAGCCATAATGTTGGGTACCGTGTTATGAGACGGCATCTAAACAATATCAGATGGTGCACTAAAACACTTTGTTGTGAAGATATGTGAATTGAAGGCTACCCTCAAAACAATGAGGGTTCTTAAGAAAGCTTTATGGCTGCTTGAGCACCTCCTGCACCTATGGAGTTGGCACCTGTGGTTTGGAGCTACACTGTGCGGTATTCTATTTGCCATTTTTTATGTGTCAGTAAGTGCCCACCATCCCTCCCAACTCCATCTCAAATCAAGAGAGAAGGCCATTAAAATATGAGGCTGAGTGATACAAGTGTGCTCTGAAGGAAAACTGAACTGTACAACAAATTTCTTACACAGTTTTATGAGTCAAATCCTAACATTTCTATCAAAAAAAAGCCAAATGTTGGAGGGGCAGAAGATTTTTGTCTCAAAAACAGGAAGAGTTGAGAGGTATGCCACTCCCTGTCCTCTACTGATTTTAAAGTGATGTACTCACAGAAAAGCTAGGGTGTAATGCAAAGCAACTGACATCAGTAGACTCCCCCAACACAAAAACTACTTTAAAATTTATTATGTCAGAGTGATTGGTTGCTGAAGGCTTAGGAGTTAATTTACAATTCTAGTGGCAAAGCACTGACCTTCAAAGGATTCATTTGTATCAGGTACTGGGCTGCCTAAAACGGATATTATGTAACGCACTGCCTAGTTCACATTAGATATGCTGCATGAGACATCAAACTGCATTTGCCCAAACAGCCCTTATACAGCATTTACTGGACTGTATCTGTACTGCGAATGATACCCATCAAGGGCAGTACTACCTCCAAATAAATATGCACATTTATTTCCCCTATCCCATACCACACAGCCACTACACTATATTTCTGTTCGGCATCGTGTGTGCACTATTTCTAATGATTAAAAAAGTACAAATCCTCTTCAGTTGTATTTTGTAACTCTTAACCTGCCCCAGCTTAGAATAGTTCTATGCAATCCATCGTGATCATGCATTTTCGTGTCCCCCAACATTCCTAATGCTAGCTCCCCCCCCCCCGTTTGTATACAACTGTGGTGGTGTGGCTCAGCTTTACTACTGCTTTCATGACTCAGTTTCACCACGCTAGGTCACACATCCCCACCAGGTCAAGTCCAATATACAGGAGTTCAGAAATATAAAAAAAAAAAAAGGACATCCACTCCCCCATTCCCATAATAAGACAGCTATAACCATGCCCACACATCTCATTCAAAAACTGATATAACATTTTGTGGAGATACAAATAGGCAAAATCCCGAAGACAAGATCATACTTAACCTTGGGCATCGTAGGTGCAGGAGCATACAGCTGATTTCTATTTACATGACTAACACATGTTTAACGTATACTTCTTGTTTTTATTCTTATTAAAGCTTTACAATTTTATTGTAAGCTTATTTATGAAGTAGTATTATGTGTCATCATTGTTTGTATGTTACCTCTCCCTGTTTCTGCATGAATACATATTTTTGAGAAGACCACTTTGGCCTTTGTATTTTGCTGCCATGGATCTGAAAGAGAACCCCTGGACAGAAACCCAAAACAAAGGAAATATAAATGTTTTCAGTTACAAAGGAGGACTAGAATAAATGGTGGCTCTACAGTATCTCTTGGTAAGCTGGGCACCAATGGTATTTCTGGGGCATTTTTTAAATAACAAGTCCCGTTTACCTAGGTTCAGGTATTTGCTTTTTGAAAATACCCCATACACCCTTACCAAATGGTTGAACCTCAGTGGTAGGACTACTTATTACACCTGTCTGCTCGTGAAGAAAATCTCACTGGAGCTGACCTCCCCCCATGCTCTCGGCAGGTCCTCATGCATACTCCCAACAACTGCAGCACCCGGACTGCCTCCAGGCACGCTTATCTGACCCCTTTCTGTTGGACCACGCAAGCCCAATGGTCCTTCAGGTTTCATGCTCCTAACTGGTGAAATTAACTCTTTGTTGACATCCTAGATGAACCTAAACTGGGCCCATTCACACAGTAACCTAGACAGCACCTCATTGCTATTGGCAGCTGTGATTGCCACACTTAGGCCCTTTTTGGCCTCACATGTTGCCTTCTCCCTGCATCCTCACCATCCTGACCTCCCTCCATCCATTGTCCCACACATTCTCTCCCCCCTCTCCATTTCCCTGTTCCTGCTATCTCTCCCCCTCTCCATTTCCCTGTTTCTGCTACCTGTCCCTTCTCTCCCTTCTCCTTCCTGACTCTCCTTCCCTTCCCATCTCCCTTCCTGTACTCCCTCCTCTCCTTGCACTTCCACTCCAAACACTGCTTGCAGACCCCTGCGTGCCCTTTCTTCCATACACTGTCTTACTCCCACCCGTCTCTCCTCCCATCACCCACTACACTCCCTCTCAACCCTCTGTCCTCTGTCTCATTTCCCAATTCTCTGCTTAACAAGGTCAAATCCTGACAACATCCTTCTGTTCTCTCTTCCCTCTGCAATCCTATGACAATGTCAGATTCCTGACAGCATCCATCTCTGCCCTTCCCCCTGTTTACCTCTTTAAGTCCCAAAATCTACTGTACTTCTTACTGAAACTTGAATGTAAAAGTTTAACCAGGTTGTAACTCTCACTGTAATCTGAATTAACTCTTTACCTGTCTGTAACTTTTATGAATGACTGTACCCAACTCCATGTATCATGTATTCCACTTGTCTTGCACTTAGTTCTCTGTTGTGTTGTCTTTATTCTGACATGGAACCTCTGTAAGAGAGTCTTTGACTCAAAGGTACTGTAATCCAAGACTTGAATAAATAAATAAAATAAATAAATGTATCCTGCAACTAGTTGTGTTGACTCAAATAAAACAAAATATCAGCTATCATGACCTGAAAATGTTTCTTCATTACCCCAAAACACAATTAGTCACAACCTGAAAATAGCTTGCAAAAGGAACATTTTTGGTTCATATCAGAGGGTCATCCTGAAAACACTACTGAGCATGCTCAGAAGCCACATTTGAAAACCTTAACCCTCTGGAGCTGAATAATATTTTTTCACAAAAACTCCAAAAGGCACACCCTTGGCATAAGCCCCTTTAGCCTTGAAAGTTTTGAAACAAAATTCTGAACCATGTGAACTGTAGATTAGAGCAAGAAAATGGAAAGAAAAGTGTTATTTTTAAATGCTTTTAACATTTCTGGATCTTGGAATCCAGATAAGCACCCACCACGAAACTTCCCAGGTCTCGAGAACTTACTAACTGGACTGTACATGCCAAAAGTTTGAACAATTTCATTGAACAGCATCAAAGTTATTGAGGTGCAAAGACTAGGGTAACACTATGCACATCACTCAACCCTATCTATTATACTGGTGTGGTAGTGCCAGTATAGTTAGGATTGAGTAGGGGGCTTAATGTTAAACAATTTTTGCACCTTAATATCTTTGGTGATGTTAAAAAAAATTGCCCCAGATTTGGCATGCAATGTTTCAGAGGCAAGATCTCAAGATGTGGGAAGCTCAGTGACAGCAGCTTGTTCAGTTTCTGAGATCCAGAATGTCATTTTTAAAAGAAAATCTAACTTTTTTCCTACACTTATTACACTTTTTTTCTCTCACCCACAGCCTAGACAGTACAGAATTTTTTTTTCTGAAAGTAGATGTGGCCTGTGCCCAAGTGGTGCCTTTTAAAGGTTTCATGAAAAATATTAATTGGTTCCTGTATTATAAGGATTTTATGTTTTTTTTTTCTAAGAATGATCAGTGGGGTTTTAGGACAACCCTCTGATATGAAATATTAATTTACACTTTGCAAGCATTTATCTTTTGCAAAATCAGTGCATTTCAGGTCGTGAGAAAAAAAAATTCAGGAAGTGATGACCACCATCTTTTTTCAGTCGGTAGTTTTTCTCCCCTCTGGTCTGCCCAATGGCACTTCCCAGACCCATGACCAACTTCTGACAGACTTACCAGTTATCCAGTACTTGCTCAAAACTTTAATAGGTAGATGCCACTCCCCATGTCAGTCATCTGATAGCCTGTGGGGTGTGCTGGCTGTGGCAGCCCAGCATCTTTTTCCTCCATTTTTCCCCTCTAGTTTGCAGCATTGGGACATGTGCACCAAGCACATCATGCTACAGCCCTGTGCCTTGTGCATTCCTGCTGCACTTCTTCCCAGCCTCCACCAGGTGTCAGTCTCTGCAGTGGGACCTGGTGTCCCCCCTCCCTGAGAAAGGAGAGCTGCTGTCAGGTGTTTAATCCTCCCTAACCAAGCCAGCCCATCGAGTGACCCTTGTCTATTCCCTAACATGGGTCACTAGCATAAGAAATCAGAAGTACTACCACTCCTCCACTGGCCTGGTGATGGTCGCCATCTTGTTTGTGTTTTAAACCTAAAAGCACGAAAAACATATACAATAATGTATTTTGAAAAGACAAACAGCTGAACCTAGATCAACGGGACCCATTTAACTTTATACCACCCTCTCCCCTCCAGATTGCCCACTGCCTAATACATAGGTGGCAACACCAAGATGCCCACCCCAGTGCCCTTGAACAGTAAATGCTGACAGTGGGGGTGCCCAATCCCCAGTGTCAGATCCAGTCCCTGTAAAAAAAAAAAGTCCCTTGTTATTTTCTTCAAAATTTATTTTCAGTTGCAAAGACAAAAATGGTCCCTTGTTGATCTGCCCTCCCCCACATCCCCTTCCACCCCACCCTGACACCCCACTCAGCACACACTCAACCCCCCCACACCTTCACTCACCTAATGATGGTACCACAGTGCCATGTCATGGATCCATTCTCTGATCAGGAAGATGCCCTCCTCCTGGACCCTCGACTGTGGTATGAGAAAATAAGTTAAGTGCAGTAAATGCAGTTCAATGCTTTTTGAACTTTTGATCATAACTTTGTCATTTTTAAGTACTTGTACACAACATTTTCAACATGGCCTTTTTAGGACTTCACCTCATGAACAAGGCAGGTGACATTTTTCAAATCTGTCCAAGAAGGTGATTTTACACTTGCTCTGCCCAAGTTATGAGTGAACATTGAAATATTTCAACGTTCACTCATAGTTTTGCTCATTTTCAATATTTCCCACCAAACTTTCAACATGGCCTTTTTGTGAACCCACCTCATGAACAAGGCAAAGGATCTTATTTCAATCCATGCTGAAAGGTGATTTCCAAGTCACTCCACAAAATCACCTTTCAGTTGAGATTTGAACATTTTTACCTACCAGGTTCATGTCATGTTGTAATAAGAAGACTATATTCAAAATTTGGGGGCAACATAGTAAAAAACAACAAAGTTATGAATGTGCATTGATATTTTTCAATGCTCACTCATAAATTTGGTAATTTTCTATATTTTCACTCCTAACTTCTGACATTGCAATTTTTTTCACACCATCTCATAAATGTGACAGGTGTCATTTTTTTAAAAACCTGGACAAATGAGTTTCCATATTTATTGTGTTAAATGATATTTCACCCAGTTTTCTATATAATATGTCATGCTTATAAGGAGGGGAGTCATAAAACAACTATGTTGAAAATTTGGGGTCAAAATTTAAGACAAATATTAAGAAAAGTGTGCAGTGCCAGCCTTTGGCCCACTGGTAGTGCTTTTTTATGCTATTATATAGATAAAACATATTTGTTATTAATTTCTGGTACTATTTTTAAATAACAGCATTAATTCAGAGTTTGTGTGGAATTTTTATAGATAATATAATCTACCTGAGTAACCTACTTACTAAAACAGAGAATGAACTGGAGAGGTGTATGGTGAGGAATATGATCTTGCTTAAAGTATAAAAAATATGTGTTTTAAACAGAGGAACATTACATAAGATACTTAATATCTTTTATTTTGATTAATACAGTGTTTCTCATTGATGAAGGACAAGTGTCCAAAACATTTGAGGGAATAACACAGACACTGCATCTTTGAATAATCTGCCTTTGTGAAAATAAGAAATAAAATGAGTTTTGATTACACTGGGTAAGACAGCTCTATTACTATCAATTTGTCTATTGAATCTGTGTGCCATGATTGGTAGAGAGCTACTCTCTTAAAATTATATTTTTTGTTTACCAAGGTTAGCTGAACTGGATACTACATTATTGTATTCTGCTGGTATTGGGAGGATGTTTCATTCTGGGGGCCAAGAGAGTGGATGTTACAAATTTTTGAAGATGTTTAGATTTATTCCACACCATGGAACTTTGGCTGGTACTATCTGAAGGACTAGAAAACAGAGACTTATTGGTTTATATCATTAAGGAACTACATGTCTTCTCTATCTCCTGGGACAACTGACCACTAATGAACATGATTAACTTTGATGAATTGGATAAACTTACGGACAATAGATCACATCCATTATACATTACTGATGCTGAGGAACACAGAATCCTACATAATTTTAAAATGAATAGAGAGTCTGGAGGCTCCACGCTGGTTAGATCTATTATGAATCAATACGAATACATGAAGCAGAATCAGGCAAAACTAGAGTGGCACGCTCTAACCATAGCCCAATATCTAAAACAGAAAAGAATCCCTAGGGGTTTAAGGATATTTATAGGAGCCAACTTGGGATATAATGACCAGGAATTAGATACCAAATGGGATGGGGGTCAGGAATAGGTGCTCTAGAGATTTCATGCTACTTAAGTAGAATCAATTACTAAGGAACTAGCCTGCATGAAGCCTAACATTTATTTATTTATTAAATTTTGATAACTGGGTAAGCCCGCTGGGCCCTGAAGGTCCCTTTTTCAGGGCCAAATTTATTTAGATAAAATGATTGTGCATCTTAATGAATTTGAAGAGCAACTAAGCGAGACTTGATTGATTATAAAGATAATAAGGTTTACACATATAAGAAATCAAATATGTATGAGGCATCCAGAAATACAATCTAGATTCTGAACCCTCTGGGGAATTATCAGGTAGTGAAACAGATACTAGTGATGTGGTTGTGTACAAGGGAGGGGGCCAGGGGTGTTTTTTTGGGGGGAGGGGGAGGCCAGAGGAGGAAACCATATTACAACAGAGGCTGGAAAGGCTACCAGTACACCAATACCAGCAGAGAAAAATACAGGTGAGATGAGGCAGAAGCAGGACCCACAGAATACACAGAAATAGAAAGAAATCTATAAACAGAAGAAACATAAAAGAAAAGAGAAAGCAAGGAGCACAAACAGAGAAAAAGTCCCTGTAGTCACAAACCAACAAAACCAATTAATTTACAACATCTCAAATAGAACCTTGATGGATTTGGACTATGAGGGGTTATCTAAGGGGATGTTCTTCTGCCCACATAGTCCACTCAATGACTTTGATCTCAAGCTAGATTTGAACAGGTTATTTAGAAAAATTAAACTGAGATATTATTTTGATACACAGACTGAACAGAGTATAAGGGACCGTAGAGTACAAGCAAAGAAAAGGAACTTAGCAGAAGGTTAAATTTAAAATCTATGTATGTACCTCAAGGAGTGTCACATATTATAGAAACATGTATTTCCTTTTTTAATAGGGATATAGAAAAACTGATTAATCAGGAAAAAAAACATAGAGACATAGAAGTTGATGGCAGATAAGGACTGCAAGGCCCATCCAGTCAGCCCAAAATGGAGAGAAGAATGATGTTTAATCTAACTGCAGTTCAATTTGAGGCACTAATAAACCTTGAGAATGACCCCAATATTAAAATTAAAAGTGTTGATAAGGAAGGGGAAGTTGTCATCATGAATTACAAGCAATATAGAGAAATCTGTCTAGGGTTACTTAGGGATCAGAAGAATTATTTGAAACTACAAAAGGATCTGAATGAACAGGTTAAAGACGTAGTTAAGACATTACTTAAAATTGCAAATACGAACAAATGGTTTACAGAGTGGAAACAGAATGCCTTAGTCAGAAGTACCCCCTCAATTGCTATTTTTTGCATTTTACCTAAGAGACACAAAGATCATAACAACCCTCCAGGGAGACCTATAGTCTCGGGGATTAATTATGTGCTAGAACCACTATCGACTTATATTGGCTATCATATTAGACCCCTGGTAGAACAGACCAGGACTTACGCTAAAGATTCATCTGACATAATTTCATTAGTTGAGAATGGAAATGATTCAGATTTGGACATAGAAGAGTGTATTTTATTGACCTGGGATCTAAAGGATCTATACACTCTATTCCCCATCAGGAGGGGTGTCAAGCATTAATCAGGATCCTGGATGAACAAAGAATGAATGAAACACCACCAAATAGCCTTCTAGTTAAAAATGGCAGAACTGGTCCTTAGTCAGAATTTTTTTAAATTTGAGAGAGAATTTTTTTGCAAATACGGGGCACAGAGATGGAGGTCAAGTATGGTCCCATCTTATGTGAATTTATACATGAATGAATCTGAGAATAAATACATATTCTGTGCAGACAACATGTATTTAAATCACATCAGAGTATTCCGATGCTTTATAGATGATATATTTTGTATTTGGACATGAAGCAAGGAGGCATGAACAAACTTTAATACTTATTTAAATACAAGGATGCAAAATCTTATCTTTACTATGACTGCTGACAGGACAGAAGTTCCCTATTTATAGCTACTGATATACTGTATAAATTGAACAACAAACTGGCAACCAAAATTTATAAGAAACCAACGGACAGGAATTCTGTGCTATGGGCAGATAGTTTCCATCCAAGGCATTTGATTCTGTCCATCCCATACGGTGAACTAGTGAGGGCAAAACACAACTGTAGTGATCCTGGAGAATATGAGAGGGCACAAGCAGAGATGTGTACAAGATTTAAGGAGAGGGGGTATGATGAATGCACCCTGATTATGGCCACTGAGAAAATACAGGAGAAACCTAGAGAAAGGTTGCTAACTAAGGGTGAGGGTCAACCTGAAGTAAGGTTTGACAAAGAAGTAGAAAAGAAGACAGTGTTTGCAACTACATTTAATGATAGTTTCATGCAAATTAAACAAATGATATACAAATATTGGAATGTACTTAGAGCTACAGCTATGGGGGCTCAGACGTTCGCAAACCCACTGATGGTAGTGGCTAAGAGAAGCAGGACACTAGCAAATATTTTGTCAAAAACAATACACAATATTCCAGAAACACAACCACAACACTTTATGGCTTCCCTAGATATCAAAGGAATTTCTCCATGAGGTCACTGTATCCACTGCCACAACACATTTCAAATTAAGAATTAAGAAACACAGTCAAAGATGAGGACATTAATATTAAACAGTTTATTAACTGTTCGACTGAGGGGGGTATTTATGTTTTGAAATGCCCTTTGTGATAGAATTTGCATAGGGAAAACAGAGAGAGCATTAAAAATTAGGATAGGAGAACATAAGTCAGACATTAGAAGGGCTGATTTAACCTCACCGGTATTGAGGCATTTTCTAGAAGCAAGACACCAGTTACCCCATTTGAGATTTTTTGGCATAGTGAAAGTGGAGCCCAACCCATGGGGAGGGGATTACAGGACATATATACATACTAGAGAGGCTTTTTTTTGTAGATAGATTTGAAGCCACAAATCCTCGGTTTGGTTTAAATGATTCAATTGATTGGCAACCAATAATTTAGTTTGTTATCCCCTACAGAGAGTAGTTAGTAATAAATAAAAATGTTTGGGAGGGAGAATACTTTATGTTGTTGCCATCCTCTTTTTTTGGATTTGATGGAATTTATTGGTGGCATCAGTTGTATGTAGGGTAAGGTGAATATAAGAAGTCAGATTATCCCTTGCACTGGTATCTCTATCGAGATGAGTGTGACCCCTGTGACCTCCTGTTGTAAGGAAAATATGGTAGTGTTGGTTCTTTCTGTTGATGGAGTGCGAAGAACAGAATGCATAACTGAGTATAGGGATCACATTTAATAGCAGAACTGGACTCCAAAAAGAAATGTTTTTCATAGTAATTGCCCTTTTGGGATATCTGTGACTCCTATGACCTTTGGTCAGAGTGGAGGAATATTGTTAGTCTTGTCTAAATACTAATTCTAGGGAAATATTTATGACCCCAATGACCTCTTTTGGAAATGAAATAATATGGTTGCTAGTTATTTTTAAGGGTGATTATAGAAGTAAGAAGCTTGCAAATGAATATAGGAATTAGGCTTGATATTAAAACAGACAGAAAAAAAATGATCCCCTGTCCTGTTTTTCCCACTGGGATGCCCATGACTCCTATAACCTCCTGCTGGAGCGGAGAAATCACATTAGCATTCCTCTTTTTAGACTGATGATAAAAACAGAAAGAAGGGATTAAACATGAAGATTAGGATTTACTTCTAAAACATAAGTAAAAAAAGTTTAGTGCCGGCCCAGCAGTTGGATTTCCGCTCATGACGCCAGCGACCCGGGTTTGGGAACAGACCTGAGAGCTGGAGGGCCAGCCGGGGAAGAAGGATTGAGGTGCCTTCAGGCTGCTCTCCTTCTTTGGGGGGAGGGTTGGGGATAATGTCAGGTGCACGATGACTCCTAGTGGAGGCTGGAAGGCATCGTTACTGCAGGCATATAGCAGCCGGAGAGGGGCGGGACAGACACAGGATGTCATTGCACATCTCCGCCCCTCAGGGGACAAAAAACAAGAAAAAGACAGCTGGTGCCTGCCTCTATGAAGCCTGCCCCTGCCCTAATCAGCTTTCAAGGCCAGCTCCACGATTCTAGTCCCATGTTCGCGGCACTGATGCCCTAAGGTGTCACGACCCCACCCCGAGGGTCAAGCCGGGAGTGTCTGGAGTCTGGCTACATGAAAGTGGGGCACTAAGGGTCCATGACCAGGCTGATCCTTGACGGAGCAGGGGCAACAAAAAATACAGAATAAAAAAAAGTTTAAACAGTAGCAAAATAATTACAAGGTATTTTAACTACACTATCCTTTGGAGATGCTCGGCATTACAACTTGGTTGTCTGTTGCTAGGCATTGCTACACACAGGTCAGGCACACAGGGTATGAGCGGACAGGTCATGTGATCAGAAACACCTACCTATGTGCCCAATTCTCCATGAGGAAAGACCCAATTTAACAAGTGCGTAGTATGCTCCAGAACACCTCCATGTTTCAGAGAGAGCAAAGGCGAGGCACGAACCCTTGTACAGTGAAAGTTTAAACAACAAAAAGTAGGTTTTTCTTTCATGAAATGCATTTATTAAAATGCTGCAAATACTAATGAATTACTTTGTACATGGGAGCAACATGAGACTTATTAGAGCCAATATTTTCTTTGTTTTTTTAAACAGAACATAACAGGAAGCAAATACTTTAAAAGGGACAGGTATGTTTCCCTGAGTTACTGTGGAGTCTGGGGGATACTTTTTTTTTTATAATCGGGATATGCATTTTTGAAATTAGTATTAATGAAATGGAATGGATAGTTATTGATTATAGTATGTAGCAATATCAGAAGTTTAGCAGAAACACTACACAAAAGCAGAAATTTTATACACATTTATTTTTCATGTTTCCAGCACTTGGGGACAATTCTATAACTTTAAGGTATGTATACTGACTCAGAATGGGCTGGGGAGAAAGAAAGAGTGTGCAGAGTAATGAAATTCGATTTATTTCAAAGAATGTTAGAACTCAAGAGGTTTTGTTGATACATGCATTGAGAATTCAATATTTAATTTGATGAATTTAAGCATTTAGTGTGAAGCAAGGGAGAAATAAGGAAAATTTGGGTATGTATAACTATGATAACATACAACCTGTATGGCCATTTTGTGTTTTCTTTTACAGATTTATGTACCTTGATATCAATAACTGATATTGCGTAAGAGGAAACTGATTTAAGTAGGGGGTGTGTAGTATTGTATAAGAACACGAGTTTGTATTGATCCATGTTCTTTCATTTGAATATAAAAAATGAAAGTAAGGGTTATGATGTTCTTTGTCCTAGACACTGGGAATTTGTTTTTTATGCTATTATATAGATACAATATATTTGTTATTAATTTCTAGTACTATTTTTAAATATTGGCATTTATTCAGAGGTTTTTTTTGGCATTTTTACAGATAATATAATCTAGCTGAGTAACCTAGTTGCTAAAAAAGAGAATGAACCGGAGAGGTGTATGGTGAGGAATATGTTTAATGTATAAAAACTATGTGTTTTTAACAGAGGAAAACTATATAACTATATAAGATAATTAATATATTTTATTTTGATAAATACAGTGTTTCTCACTGATGAAGGACAAGTGTTTGAAATGTTTGAGGGAATAACACAGACACTGTATCTTTGAATTATCTACCTTTCGGCTCTATTACTGCCAATTGGTCTATTGAATCTGTGTGCCATGATTGGTAGAGAGCTACTCTCTTAAAAGTATATTTTTGTTTACCGAGGTTGGCTGAACTGGATACTACATTATATTTGTGGTGTGAAATATTTCACCCAGTATTCTATACATAATATGTCATGTTTATAAGGAGGGGAGTCATAAAACAATTATGTTGAAAATTTTGTGTCAAAATTTAAAAGACAAATATTAAGAAAAGTATGCAGTGCCAGCCTTTGACCCACTGGATAGTGCTTTATGATCCAGTTTCGATGAGCATAGTTTGGGGGCAAGCTCAGTGAGCCAGTCAGATTGGCTGAGGTTGGGGTGATGGCACTGTCATAAGGCATCACCCCCAGCTTGGGAAGGGAAGACACAGGGTTGCCCACAGAGGCATAAGTATCATATAGTGAAGAGAACTATTCTCTTAGCATAGGGCCCTGCATCTCTACACCCATGGTTGCCAGAGGGCACTGTGGTTTGGCTAACACTTTGTCCTGTGTGTCTGCATCTATAGCCACATGGAAGTGCTTTGGACAGAGGGTCCTGCACTTCTGTAGCCCAGCAAACAGCTCCACACATTCTTGACAACCATTGCCACATGGAATTACAGGGCTCAGAGAGCCCTGCACTTCTACATGCAGATGAACTCTTCCCTTGGCATGGAGATCACATGATGCCTGCCTGAATAGATGCATTTTCCTGAGCTCCCACACTCCCATCCATTAAAATACAAATTTCACTAACCTAAGCATTGGTTGCTGATAGAATCGCAATACTGAATCACTCAGCAGTGACAGCAGCATTCTTATCCTGGAATGGATGCTGAAATGAAGATTTCTCCACCACGGCATACTCTGCCGACAACACCATCGTGGGATAAATCAGCCAAGTGGGCCAAAGCGCAGCCAGTTAGTACACCTACCCACGTGAGCCCCCAGGCTGCCCTCACAGAAGAAAAATTTCTCGAGGGCTTGAATCCACTTAAAGAAATGCTGGGTACTCTGGCCACCGATGTTAAATCTATGCAGATCTCACTTGAACAGCTTTCCTGACACACTGGAGACAATAAGGCTCGAATCTCTTCTCTTGATGATTGGAGGGCCCACATCGATCCAGAAATGTCGGCGATGAGGCATTGGATGAAGAAAATGGAGGAAAAACTAGAAGACCTGGAGGGTCACTCCCAAAGGAATAATTTGGTCATCTTGGGGCTACCGGAAGGAGAGGAGGGCCCAACAGTCACTGTATTTCTTCAGAAGTTGTGTGAAAAGATGGCTGGCCCTTCTCCAAACAGGTCTGCATACATCATAGAGAGAGCCCACAGGTCACTGAGGCCAATGCCACCCGAAGGTGCTCCCCCTAGACCCCTAATATTTCGGCTCCTCAATTTTCTGGATAAACAGTTTATACTGGCTAAAATACAGGAGCTGAAAGAAGTTCAATGGGAGCAGAAGAAAATTTGAGTCGCCCAAGATCTTCCATACTGTGTGCGGCAGAAGAGATCAGTGATGCACCCGACAGTGTCTAAATTAATTGCTGCAAGCATTAAGTATAGAGTTAAATATCCTGCTACCCTGCAGGTTTACCATCGGGAGAGTTGGCATAGTTTTGAGGAACTGGAAAAAGCCCAAGTTGCCCTGAAATGTTGGTTTTCCAATCTGTTCAAATGAGGGCTCCATGATATACCTAAACTGTAGCAGCTTTATTGTGATCCGCTTTTGTCACAGAAGAGTGAATTTACTCAGCTGTTAGTCTGCAGCAGAGGAGATCCTTTGTTTCAGTTAGCTGGTATGGTCCAGGAATGCATAGAAAGGCTATGAAGAATTTTACTTTCTGTTTGGCTACCCTGTAGTAGCGTGAACTCAAACAAGTAGCTAATGTACAGTCCTTCTGGAAGTGAAGCGCAGAGACAGTGATAGAGCACGAAGAGGTTCTGTTATTGGCTCTCTTGCTGAGGTTATTTTGTTAGTCAGGACCCAAGCAAGGGACAGTCCTCCTCTTTGCAAAGAGACTTTATCCTTTTTTTTCTTTACCTTTTATTTTTCTAAGTTTAATTATTAATGCATATTGAAGAGCCTTTTAATAATAACTAAATGCTCTAATTGAGGTATTGCTGCATGATTATAGAGCAGGATTTAGCACGAGATAGCTAAATAGCACCATCTAGTGACCTTAGCGTGTTAGTAATTGCATTTGTTTTCTTGTTAAATGTTTGAAGCAGGAGTACACCAGTTAAAATATGCTAATTGCTAGTAGTCAGTGATAACTGAGTTGGATAGGACTAAGCTATAAGATGTGTACACAGTAGAAATATAGTGTTGCCTTTTACTTTTTTTCCTCTTCTTTTTAAACTCAATTTGAGTTATTAGGGGAGTATGTTTTTCGTCTCTATTACACACCTTGGGAATCTAGGATGGGGGTGTGGAGGGGGTGTCTGATTCAGGGAGGAATTAGTGATCATCATGACCCAGAGGGGTATGGGGATTCAGTCGTTAGGAATGAGGTTAGGAATTTTATTGTTAGAATTGTATAGAATTTTTCAATGTTATACATTTAGTTGTGTGTTTGTTGGGAAAAGATATGGGACATGGGGGGATAGGAGAATCCTCAATAATATGATGGTTCTTTCTCAGTTTTATGATTCATATCCAACAGTTGGATGGCTTCAATTACTGGAATACGTGTTTTTCCTACTTTCTGGTTTTGATATAGGATGACTATGAAATTTATTACCTGGAATATTAGGGGAGCCCGCTCTAAGGTAAAGCGTTACCAAATTCTGAGGCATTTACAATTTTTACAGTGCCAAGTCGCTTTCCTGCAGGAAACACACATTTTCTCTATGGAGGGGCTTCTCTTCCGCAGACAGATGGTAGGACAAGTTTTTGCTGCAGGAGATTCATTGAGCCAAAGAGGAGTTGTGATTCTAATTTTTAAGGGAAGTAATTTCAAATTATTACAAAGCTTAGAGGACCCTTGTGGCTGATACTTGATGGTGAGGGGTATAATGGATCAGTTAGAAATTGTTCTAGGTTGCATTTATGGACCTAATCGGGATTCCCCAGAATTTTTCTCAGGCTTGCTATCACAGCTGGCCCAGTTTGCTCATCTCCCAGTTATTCTAACCGGAGACTGGAATCTCATATTAGACCCAACTTTGGATAAAATGGGTAAAAGAGCATCTGAGATGTCTCCTGCCCAAGTATCCCTTCAAGAATTGCTAAAGATGGGTGGTCTTTGTGAACCATGGAGGGTCCTTAACTCCTCTGAACAGGCATACACCTTTTATTCACCAGTCTACAAATCTTTTCTCAACTAGATTATATTTTAATAAGTAAGTCACTATTGCCAATAGCTACGCAAGGAGGAATATTTGCCAGGACGATCTCAGACCACTCTCCTACTTGGCTGCAGTGTACTCTGGCTCCTAATATGCCCACAGATAAAATTTGGAAACTTAATAATCAACTTTTAAAAGATGATCAGATATGTTTAGGGATTAAAACATTTATCTTCCAGTATATGGTAATAAATGAAGGCTCTATTTCAGATTACGGTAGACTGTGGTGCTCTCTCAAATGCACTCTCTGGGGAGAACATATTAGGCTGGCTTCAAGATGGAAATGGCAAAGAGAGGCTTCTCTTCATTGGTTCTCTGACTGTATTGAAGGGCTTAAAAATATTTCCTCCTCTAATGTTTCAGAGAGTCAAATGGAACAATTGACAATTTTGAGACATCAGTGTTCAAAGAATTTGAGGGAAAGGGCTGAATACTCTATATTAAAACCCAATCTACATATATAGATCAAGGTGACAAGGCAGGCCATCTCCTTGCTTTCAGACTGAGAAATCAGGAGGCTTCCCAGATAGTACTATCTATTACGTCACAGTTAGATAATTCTCAGAAAACTATTTCTAAGGATATTGTTGGTGAGTTTGCCTTATACTACACACAGTTATATAGCACTCCCGATAATTCCCCCTCAGTGCCTAAAATACAGGACTATCTATCTCATATACCACTCCCCCAATTAACCTTAGATCAGCAACATTTCCTGGTAGCTCCTATAACCTGTCAGGAAATCCAAACAGCAATAAGCTCCTTCCCCTCTGATAAAGCTCCAGGCCCAGATGGTTTTACTCCCGATTTTTACAAAACCTTCACTGCGGAGCTTACCCCTATCCTTCACAAATTGTTTTTGTGCCGCTGCAAAAAGGGAGTTTGAGATGTCTCACTTACAGAAGCACTAATATTAGTTATACCTAAACCAGATAAGGCTCCTGATAAAGTTAATAATTACAGGCCCATTTCTCTTATGAATTATGATGCTAAGCTTTTTGCTAAAATATTGGCCAATAGAATTCAACAGGTGTGGGAGGGTTTAATTGGGCCTGAGCAGGTTGGGTTTATGAAGGGTAGATCATCAGTAGACCATTTAAGGAAACTGTCACATGTCTTCTCCGCTTCCAGGGCGACTAATCAGCCTATAGCCTTGGTCTCCCTGGATGCGGAGAAGGCTTTTGATAGAGTGAGCTGGGGTTTTTTGTTTGCGGTTATGACCAAATTTGGCTTCCCTAGTACTTTTGTTACATGGATAGCAACCCTATATTCATGTCCTAGTGTGAAGATATACTGTAATGGAGCACTTTCTGAAAGGATTGAGCTTCATTCGGGTACTCGTCAAGGGTGTCCGCTTCCCCCCTACTGTTTAATTTATACTTGGAGCCTTTAGTTACCCTTCTTAGAACTTTCCCTTTAATACAAGGGATACCTGTTGCATTATTTCATCTGAGAATTTTGGCCTATGCAGATGACATCCTGCTGCATTTTACTAATCCAGCAACTTCAGTACAGGTAGCCCTCGGTATTATAAAGGATTATGGCCAAAATTCCAATTACAAATTAAATTTAAGCAAATCAGTAATAATGCCATTGAACCATTTAGTTAATAGGAATGATTTTACACATCTAGGGTTGGAATGGACCACTAAACTTAGATATTTAGGTATTACTCTTGTACAATCTTGGGGTCTGATGAAAAAATTGAATCTGGATGTTTTGGTCTCTAAGATTCATCAGGATCTACAAAGATGGATCAATCTTCCTGTATCTGTACAGGGTAGAATCAATATCATTAAAATGAATGTTTTACCCCGATTGTTCTACCCTCTAAATATGTTCAATTTATGGCTCCCCCTTAGTTGGTTTAAAAAAGTGCATAGTACTATCTCGTCCTTCCTGTGGAAAGGGGAAAACTCCATGTAGAGCCTACAACTGCCTTGGACTTCCTAAAGATAAGGGTGGCCTTAAATTGCCTAATTTTCTGGCATATTATTTTGCATGCCACATAGCAAAATATGCTAAATGGCCTACGGGAAATGGAATAACAAATAATGTTCAATATGTTCCCCTATGGCTTCAAATCAAGAAAGCGCTGATTGAGAGATCTGGAATTTCAGTAGATAGTTTGTTTTTTATACAACCTAAACGCTTGCCCAGGACATTGTGGGAGTCGGTTATTTTTACATCACTGAAAGTGCATGCCCAATTTTGTAAACTATTGCATATTCCCAATATACTAGATATTTCTCAACCACTTGGAGGAAACCCAAATTTCAGATTTGGGGTCTGTATGTTGAATTCTAGGACTGACCCAATTTTAGTGGGGAAAACAGTCTTGGATCTTCTTACAAATGGCATTCTTACTCAGTGTCAGGAAATGATGATCCATTTTAGTATGCCAGCCCGTTCCATTTTTAGGGTATTCCAGATTCGACATATGCTGATTGCATGATTTGGAGCAGCTCCTTGGACCCACTGCCAGAGGGACCTTTTCTGGTTGTTGACGATGTTGGTTCACCAGCCTCATTTGGTCTCCCAACTGAAAGATGTTATACTCATTAAAATTTTGCCAGAGCTGACAGAACCTTTTAGATATTGGTCCCTTGCCTTTCCAGATTTTAATTTTGACTGGAAACATATTTGGTCTGATATGTATCAGGCGCTTTCCAATGACAGGCTCTGGCTTACCCAATTTTATATTCTTAATAACATTTATTATACACCCTCCTGATTGTCTTATATGGGGAAACTCCCTTCTCCCCTGTGTACAAAATGTGGGCAAGCAGAGGGGAGACTTAAGCATATTTTTTGAGACTGTCCTTTGGTTTCTCCTCTACTGAATAAGATCAAGCAAAAGTTAAACCCACTTCTAGGGTTGGAGGAATGCTAAAGAAAGGTGGTATTGGATAGCCTTGATTTCTCTATCAGTTAAAAAGGTTGTATTACGACATTGGAAAGACCAGGAGGAGCTCTTGTATTCAGAATGGCTTAATGAGCTCTTACATAATTTAAAAGTAGAAAAAATGATAGCTAGCCTCCATAATCGAATTTCAATATACCAGAAAAAGTGGGAAAAACTACATACATTGGTCATAATAGCATCCCCTACTTGAACATGGTGACTATGGGTTTCTTTTCATAGGTTTGATACATGTAGTCTGGGATTTCATCTTGCCATCGCTGACATTATTAATAGGAAATACCATAAACTTGTTGTATATTGCTGTTGAGGAACGGGTGGGGGGTGGTAGGGGGTGGTATAGTGTTAAGTAAGTTCAGTGCTGAGAGTGTAATAGGTTTTATTTTGAATAATTTTGTTTGTATTGTTTTGATGGTTTAGTCTGTGTGATATAATATGTATACTTTAATAAAGTACATTACATTTCAAAAAACTCTTCCCTTGGCATAGGGCCCAGAGGGCCCTGCATGTCTGTGTCTGTTCACACAGGTCCCAAAGGGACCTGCATGAATGAGGATACTTTTCCACTATCTCAAAAACAAAGGAAATTCATTGGAAAAAGCTGTGTTAATGTACTTGTTAGGGTCCAACATACCACCATAAAAGTAGGGAAGTGTGGCACTTAGGTTTCCAACCCTTACAGCCCCCCAAGTGCAAAAGGACAAGACCGCACAAGTAAACCACAGGCAGCCATCATCAGGTTAGGCAAATAATGTATACTTGTTTCCAGATGACACAAATGCAGTAGCATTGTGGATTTATATCTGCCACTGTAGAAGTGCAGGCCCAACAGAGGTCTATGTTTTTGCAGCCACAACTGTGTGTGCATGTCTTATAGTGTACATGAGTACCTGTAGTTGCAGAAGCACTGGTCCCACATGGGCGTGGGCCCTGCAGACAGAAGTACTGTTGTAATTTGGGTATCATGGATTTCTATATGCAGCTATAAAACTGCAGGTCCTGCAATGGTATACCGATGCTACTGCAGCAATTCTACAGTGCCTAACATTATAGTAACAACAGTGCCATGTCACTGTAGTGTCAGTGCAGGACCCCAGCATTGCTTTCCAGGGGGTATTGCACCCCCCCAAAACAACTCTGACTAAGACTTGATTATTTTAGTAGCAAGGTGCGGGGGGCAGAGCCCCCTGCATGGGGGGTTCAGAGGACAAAGTCCCCCAAAGAAAACAATGTGTCCATTGACTCTCTTTATGCTGACTGCAAATGCAGTCGACATAAGGGAGTCACTGTAATGATCGACAACTAAATTGTCGACTGACTGTCATGGATCCTCCTGCACTTCTGCAGCCAGAAGTCTGTTTGTATGTGTTACACCGGCAGCTGCAGAGGCACAGGTTCCTCAGTAGCCTGCACTTCTGCAGACAGATGTACTGTTGCAATTTTGATACTGTGTTTTTGGTGGGGCCTACGCTTTCTGCACCCAGAGGTCAGTCTGTATGTCTTACATCTGCTTTTGCAGGCAGAACTGCATGAATGTCTCACAGTATGCATGAGTTCCTGTAGCTACAGAAGTGCTGGCCTCATAGAAGCCTGTGCTTCTGCAGACAAAAGAATTCTTGTAATTTGGGTATTGTGGATTTGTATTTACAGCTGCAGTGGCCTGTGATTCTGCACACACAAGCAGGGTTGTGAGTTGAGTACTGTGGATTTCTATCTGCAGCCAAAAGTGAGTGTTTATGTCTTGTTGTGTTCATACCAGGGATACAAATCCACAGAGGCAGCACATCAATGCTACTATATTTGTATCATCTGGAAACAGTTGTATGTTGTCTTATTTGATGATAGATGTCTGTGGTTGCTTGTGTGATCTTGTACTTTGGTTATGAGGGGAGGAGAGTTAGGATTGGAAACCCTAATGCTACATTTCCTACTTTTGTGCTAGTAAGCTGAACCCTAACTAGTGCATTGTCACAGTTTATTTGCAATGAATGTATATATATTTTATACAATGGGGTGAGAGTTATTCCAGTGCAATAAATTGAGATATTCTTACTGCAGTGAGATATATGCTCACTTCGGTGAGATAAATGCTCACTGCAGTAAGATAAATGCTGATGGCATCAATGGAGTGAGATATATTCCGTTTATCCATACTCTGCTAATGTCATCACTCACTCACTCAAGCTAGCATACTAAATGAAAGTGCTTCAAAAATCAGTTTCTGTGTCTCACTGAAGCCTACAAATCACTCAGTTAGCATTGCAAAATATTTACCTCTGTCCCAAAGTTTCCAACACTCCTAGCCCATTTCTGTGCTAATCTCAGCTTCAAAAAAACTTGAATTCAAATGAAACTCATTTACAAAGCAATTCCTTTCTCACTGCAAGCTGCAACTAACACAAATGGCATATAAAAATACACTTACCTGTGTTCCAAGGTTTCCAACACTCGTAGCCCATTTCTGTGCTAATCTCAGCATACAAGCAACCTGAATTCAAATGAAACTCATTTACAAAGCAGTTTCTTTCTCAGTGCAAGCTGTAACTAACCCAAATGGCATAGAAAAAAGTCACTTACCTGTGTTCCAAAGTTTCCAACGCTC
This sequence comes from Neoceratodus forsteri, assembly GCA_016271365.2. NCBI lineage: Eukaryota > Metazoa > Chordata > Ceratodontiformes > Ceratodontidae > Neoceratodus > Neoceratodus forsteri. The sequence continues at coordinate 979,367,018 of CM057458.1, read as the reverse complement.
CTAGCCCATTTATGTGCTAATCTGAGCTTCAAAACAACCTGAATTCAAATGGAACTCATTTACAAAGCAGTTTCTCTTTCTCACTGCAAGCTGCAACTAACACAATTAGCACAGCCAAACACAATCAACTGGGTTCCACAGTGCTTCTAACAATCTGAGCCCATTCAGAAACACTCCCACACTCTCAGACCACAGACACACAGTGCTTTCAGTATAGCATAGAGCTTGGAGTAATGAGCTCTGAACAAGCTTAATACAGCCAGCAGACCAGACCTGGGTTTGATTCTCACAACCTCCACTTCCATACTATATAAATCTGAACAAATCACTTAACTGCCCAGTACTCCTGAAAACTCACCTGCTTACCAAAATTTAGTTACTAAAACTCAACCAAAAAAAAAGCACATAGATACAGGTAAAAAAAAAAGAGGCACAGCAAAACATGACACTTCATACGCTCTCACCACATTTGTATAAATAGCACACATGATGTGCATGTCATGAGATATGGGAAATATTCTCCCTCCTGCAGAGTGAGTTGTGCATTCTCACTCTGCAGGAGTGAGAATATTTCCCATATCTTACACCTGCCCATCATGTATCCTATAATCACATTACAGTAGCTGTTTGGCCCTGAGCCATTGTCTTCCTCCTCTAGTTAGGTGTCGTGATGGTAACCTCATATCCCTGACTGACAGGACCAATATGGAGGGGGTATGAAAGTGCCAACAACTGCCATTCTGATGGTGTACAATAACATGTTTTCCTTCCATTTATTCTTCTCTTTGTCCAACCCACCTCCTGCATGGTGTGCTTCTCACCTCCTGCGCAGCACCCTAACATGTCTTGTGAGAATGCAGTGCCCCCACTGTGGGAGAGGCAATGTCCATGGGCCTACCACAGGGGTCACTGCAGCTTTGGAACCCAGTGTCTGCCCTCACTGACTGGCAGTGTATCTATGCAGCAGTGCTTCCCAAATACCCTGGCCACCCGGTCAACTCCTGAGTCCATTGCAGAACCTGGATCAACAGCATGATAGTTATACACTGCCACTGAACCATCAGATGGCCCTATTTTGCTATGTGTTTATTGCAATCAGAAAATTGGAAAACATTTAAAAAGTCTTCAAAAAATATTCTAAAAAGTGAAAGTTTTTTATTTAGATTTCAATGGCTCAAACATATCTGCCTGACATTAACTCCACAACATTCAGTCCCTCTTCTGCTAGCTCCCATTTGAAACAGCTCAGTTACTACCTGGCATTGACTACTCCAAGCCACCTTCTCTGTGTCAGCAGCAACAGCCCCCTCAGCAAGTGTACATGGATGAGCCTCACCCCCTACTGTCAGTGCCTCCTCCTGTACTTTAGCTAGGGTTGGTGGTCTTGGTATGCCGTCCCTACCTCGACATCCCAACACTGACCCACACAGGTTGACAACAGCAGAGCAATGTCCCAATGCTCAATGAGTCTGGTACAGTGACAGATACAGGAGTACAACATCCCCCAAAGAGAACATGACCTCAGCACCAGCGGCCATCCCAGACAGTACAATGCAATGCTGTAGCACCAGTCGAGGAGGGTACGTGGGGCAGGAAGGGTGTACTCTGCAACAGCACAAGGCAGCATAGTGATGCAGAGTCCACACCGTAGCACAGGTGCACCTGTGTGACACCCGGTAGTATGACTGGGGAGGCTGGCAAAGGGCAACAGTGTTCAAGGGGGCAAGCGCACACAGAGCCACATCATAAAAGGTGGACAAGGAGGGGGGAGGCTGCTAAAAGGAAAACAGGGAAATGGCATAGGGATGTCACAAGATTTCATGAAAAGTGCATTGGACAATGATCTGCTGTCCTTCAGAGGCTTCCTGCACCAGTGGGAATGGACATGCAGGGCATCGACATATTGGAAATGAATTGAATACCACTTGGGCCAGTGTCAAGGGCAGGCACGTACAGTTGATGGGGTGGACAATGTTGCATTAATAGGCTGGCACACCTATGTGCCTGATGGTGTTGTGGTTGCGGTGCAGCATGTGTGCGGTTGGAGGTGAAGTGCTTGGAAGTCAAAACAACTGAGACCAGCCAACAGGTGGTGGTGGTGTGTTACAGTGGCCTGTCAGATGTGGTGGGTGGATGGCTGCCACCAGTGGGTACACTGAAGCGGACCATACAGAAGGCCCAGAGGAACATGCACAGGTCTCTAGTGGAGCCACCATCTCTCACTACACTCACGATCCCATTGGAATACATGACCACCGATGCAGGGGACCTGTTTCCCCTGCATGACTCCGGCAGGAGCATTGCCAGATTCCTGCTATTTAGTACTCACAGGAACCTGGAATATTTGACCCATTTGGTGCATGGTATGCAGATGGAACATTCTGCAGTAGCTCATGCCTCTTCCAACAGCTCTACAGTCTCCATGGCATGGAGATGGCTGCAGTCCTGCCAGCCGTCTATGCCCTGATGGGCAGCAGGACCATGGGCTGTCACACAGCTGTGCTTCACAAGCTGATGGAGTTGTACAATGAGCGTAACCCAATGTTCACCATGATAGACTGTGAGCAGGCTGCATACAAGGCTCTTCGGGCAGTCTTCCCCCAGCATGTCTGTGTGGATACTACTTCCACCTCATGCAGTGCCTGTGGAGGAAGCTGCAACAGCACGGTGAACTGGCTCAGCTCTATGTGACAAATGATGAATTTGCCCTTCACATCCGCATGCTCGTGGTACTCATCTTCGTGCCACCACCAGAAGTCGTCAGCACATACAATGAGCTGTGGGTATGGGCCTTCTTCAGGCCCTATGAGGAGACCCTGATGCCGTACCTCGACTACTTCGAGGACACCTGGCTGAGGTGCTCAGTCTGTAGCAGGGTACGGCACTGGAATGTGTATGCAACTGCCCGGCACTGGAATGTGTATGCAACTGCCCATGAGGGGCTGACCAGAACAATGAATGCTCTGGAGGGGTGACATAGGAGGTTCAGTTCCCTCATCGGTACTGCCCACCCGATTATCTGGCGATTCATGGAGGTGCTGCATGGCCAACAGAGGCTGACCGAGCTCAAGATGCAGTAGGTGTTGTGGGGTACAGACATGGGCATGAGCCACAGGAGGACCAGGGATGCCAGCAACAGAGTGCAGCAGATCATGGAGCAATATGAGATGAGGCCCTTGAGGGAGTACCTACTTAGCATCGTGCTGAATATCCATCTGCAGGTCTGACGGGTGGCATACCAGTGCAGAGGAGACTGAAGACTGACTACAGAGTGTGCACCAGTGTGTTGGTGGTGGTGGTGTGGGGTGTGGACACTGTAGTGGGATACCGTGCTGGACAACTGTGGCCACATTAAATACTGTCTACTTTTTTTTAACTTTATTTATTCTTCCTACACCCCAGGCATCCTTTAGAAGCGCCCACATGGATCTCCACCCTAATCCCAACCTGAACCCCCCGCATCTCCCTAACTCCCTCCCCAAATGACCACAGGCAGACCCGACCCCAGGTACCATCTCCGAGGCTGATTCCGCCCTACCCTCGGCGGCTACTCCTAAGTGTGAGGGGTCTACTCGTTGGATCATTGGGTCCTCCGGAGGGAGCTCTTGGGCACATCTGGGCTGGTATTTGGGATGTGGGAGGGTTCTCAGGGGCCACCATCATCTCACCGGCATATAGGAAGGCTTTTTTTTCCTCTTGTTTTTGCCCACCCCCATGGAGCTCAGCTTAGCACAGCAACATAGCACCATTGCTCCACCTTCCCCTGGCATGCGCCGTGCTGCTCAGTCGGCGAACTCCCAGCCACCACTGGAGGATTCGCTGCATGGTGGCGTTTACCCTCCCTCCCTGGGAAGAGAGTATCCCTCGGACACTCAATCTCTTCCCCTGCCAATTCCAGGCAACTCCTGCTCATTCCCCGAACTCGGGTCACTGGCATAGTGCAAGGTGTGGCATCCAGTGCCTCAATCCTCTGCACTACCGGGCCGGCCAAATACTGTCTATTTGAGTACTGTCCCCTGGCATTGTCTGTGGTGTTTGTTCGGTGATGGGGGGGTGCCACCCCCACCTGACACAGCTGGGGTGTGTGGCTGGGCCATACAGCACTAGGGTGGGGGCCTGTATGTCCAGGGGGGTGTCTGCCTGGCATGCCCATCTGGGTTGGGTGGTGTGCCTGCTCAGGGGGTGGGGTGTCCTGCTGCCCCCTTTGGGCTGAGGGGGCACCAAGCTGTAAGGGGGGGTTGTGATGGTCCTTAGTGGGGCAGGTCTTTGTTTGTGGCACCAGACATGGTTTCTGTGCCCTGAAAGTGGTGCAGGTGGCAGTTCCTGTGCTGCCATTGGGGCGGTTCCCATCTTGTTGCTTGTGCCTGTTCTCAGTTGCAGCCATCGTGCTTGGGGATGGCATTGCGGTCTCACATTGGTGTGCTGGACTCCGTGGTGTGGGTGTTGCTATAGAGGAGCTTGCAGTGATTGGCATTGTGGCGGCATCGTAGATCCAGTGGTCTTAGTGTCTCTCTCTCT